>JAQISU010000030.1:1362500-2012500 GCA_029339505.1 Unio delphinus
TGTCACGATGACCAATCCCTATCGCATTTCAGACCTGATTTAACCAAGAAAATTGTCTACACCCCGGATGAGTCGGCCGAGTGGAATAAGTTTATGGCGAAACTTCCTGGACAGAAGTACTCCTCCAGTAAGCAGTGTCAACTAATCCTGGGAAAAGGATCTGCTCACTGTGGGGTATGTAAACATTCTAGGTGTCAATTTGCGCAGGTCGTGTACAAACGCCTATAGCCTTTTTAATGTGCAAATGAATCCAATTGTTCTGAAATATACTTTACGTGTCGTTTAATTACAACCACAGTTACTTGCGAACGATTAAGGACGAGAACATATATATGCGTATGGTTTAATGGTGCATCAGCACTGAATACACAGTAAGATAGAACATAATTTCTGTCAATCGCAAAGTGTAAAATAAATGTTAAAATCTTTAGAATAATTAAACTCGTCTCTCTCTCTCTATCATATATATATATATATATATATATATATATATATATATATATATATATATATATATATATATATATATATATATATACATACATATATATATAAGCACCA
This sequence comes from Unio delphinus, assembly GCA_029339505.1. Taxonomy (NCBI): domain Eukaryota; kingdom Metazoa; phylum Mollusca; class Bivalvia; order Unionida; family Unionidae; genus Unio; species Unio delphinus. Next base: position 1,363,062 of record JAQISU010000030.1, read on the forward strand.
AATAGGCCATACAAGATAAAGGATGAAAGATAAAAATAACATACAGTCAAAGATATTTGTCCTAATGGAACATGGGCTCGTTCGTGCAGTCTTGTCGATTTGTGCTGTTTACCCGTATACCTGGATTCGATTCGCCGTTGAGAACGAATATAAAAATAGTATTTTTTATTAAATATTAATTCTGCTTAGTAAGCAGCAGGGGGGTTTTGCCCACCAGTTTTCCGGGGTGTCCCGATTTGACCATGAAAATGAAGCTACAGCGGATACTCAGATTGTGGAATGGATCGTCTGAAAAAATGTATTCGTGGGTAGGTGTAGAAGTGCTGAGTTCACCATTTGTTCAACCTCATTGAAGTCTTTAACGTTGAGCGCGTCGCTGATGAAATCACGACATCGTGATAACAATTTGGAAATCATCGATTTTAATACAATTTCAAATATCGGAGAAGCCCAAAATAACAAGATTATCTCGAGAGCGTTTGGATGCGCTTAAGAAATTTATTCCGGTTAGAGATGCCTTTCGAGATAATTTGCAAGCTCGACAACAACGACTTGTTGAATTTACCACCGATACTGAATGATTATTTAAACCGATTACTACTGCAACTGAAAAAGTTGTAACCGCTACTGAAAAAGTTGGTACAGAGGTCGCAAAAGTTGGTACAACAACTGCAAAGATTGAAACAGAACCTGAAATGATGGCAAAAAGAACTAAAAGAATTAAAGAAAGATTAAAAACTCTTCCCGCTACCTTAGTAGCTACACAATCTGAACAGAGAATACATCGGCCCGATGAAATATTTACACAAGAAACATTAGATGAAATTAAAAATAAGACATATGATGAACTAGCTAGATATGCGGTTGAGACTTGGGGAAAAAAGGAAAGATATATAAAACCTAGTTTTACCGTGCGTTTAGATTTTAAACAATGGTGCAAAAAAATATATTTAGTGAAATATGGTGGAATTATTACTAAAAGCAAAGACGTTAAGTTTGCTGCATATTTAAATAAAATAAGTGATATATCATCCGGTCTACCACCATATGAAGAATTTATTCCGGAGGAGATAGAACAAAAAGCTGAAGCTGATCTCACACAAGATATACCTGGAAAAACTACCGGCGAGGGGTATCGCGGTGGTGAAATTTTTCAAAATATAATACCTTGTTCAAAAAGTATATTTGATGATATATCACGGTTAGAAATTCACATGGAAGGATTACGAGCTGGAAATAATTATCCGGAGTTGATCAACGAGGCGACTGAGATTTGCGAGCTATTATTTTGTGGGCGTGTTATGGATACGCCAACGTATCGTAATTTCATTGATGAACTTGTAGATGGTTATCATAGTGATTGATCGTCATCATTTAAAAATACTAATATTTGATATCATGATAATAACTCGGAGTATGAACCGGCCTAGACTTGTTCATGTTGTAAATTCACGATTACCCGTATACAAATTGATATATGGTAATGGTCTCGGTGATATTATTACTGGACTATTTAAAAGAATTGCCCCAAAAATACTTCCAATCGGAAGAGAATTAGCTTCAAAGGCTATTGGGATTGTTAGTAAATCTGCCGCAACCGATGTTACCACACATGCGTATAACACCGCGAAGAAGAAGATTATGTCGTTGATGAGGAAGAAAAAAATACCCAGCATCGCTGTTAAGTTGCCATCTACCGCGGATATGCCAGCGAATGTCGCTAACGAAGTCAACAAAATGGTTGAAAATAAATTAAATACAATTGTTGGTTCTGGTCTAAAGTTATTGATTTAGATTATCGGGTTCAATATAATGTTTAAGGATGAGATCGATGACGCTTTTGACGTAAACGCCCCTGTACAGCGAAACAATTATGTACGAGATTATCAATATTTCTCACATACCGCCCAGAATCCAAATATACGGTCTCGTATTGAACTTAGATTCGACGATACATCTAAGTATTTTTTGCCATGTGAAGCGTTTATTGAAATTAAAGGACAATTAACGCGACAAGATAACGGTAATCCTTACGATTTAACTGCACAGATCGGTTTTGTTAACAACGGCGTGATGGCGTTATTTAGTTCCGCCCAGTATCTAATCGGTACCACTAAAATTGAATCCATCGACAACAACGTTGATGTTGCAACTACCATTATCGCGTTAGCTAGATATTCTGACGACTTTATTAAATCGGCGGGTCATTCAATGATGTTTGTGAAAGATCAAAATGATCATGCTGATTCTAACACATTTGTGTTGCGACGGCCAAAAATGGTTTCTGCGGCTGCCGATGACGCTGATGTTGAATCCGTTGTTATCAGCGGTAACGGAAATTATAACCCTGGTTTTGCAACGCTGAAAAAAATGTTAAACCAACATGGTAGATTTTCATGTGTGATTCCGTTGTCACATATATTTGGATTTTGCAGAGATATCAGAAAGGTTATCTTTGGTGCTAGTCACACAGCTATATTACAACGAACCGGTGATGATAATTTAGCGTTATAGCGCGGTGCTGGTGTTCCAAACGGGGTTGTAAATTTAACGAAGATATCATTGTGGATGCCATATATGACTCCGTCGTTGACAGTTGAGACTGCGCTGTTGTCTTTTATGGATCAAGGGGGAAGATCATTATTAACGTGGCATGATGTTACAACGTCTACGATTAGATCGCAACTTTCCGATGTATTTACTTGGCAACTCGCGTTAACGAAAAACATTCAGCGCCAAGACATGTATTTGTTGCGTTGCAAAATATTAATCGGGTACAAGGTAACGATCTTCAAACACGTTCTCATATGATATTTGACCGATGGGATGTCACCGAGGTATCATTGCGAATAAGTAATCAGCAAGAACCGGCTGAAAATTGTATTCTTGATTACAGTAATAACCGAATTGGTCGAGTTTATCATCGGTTATGGTCGTTTATGGGAAGAGATCAAAATGTAGATACTTGTTTACAAATACCTCAGTTTGATTTTCAAACGCTGTATCCAATTTATTATTTTTCGTTGCAGCATCTCGATTTGTCTAAACATTCCGTCGTTGAAGTGAAATTTCAAGCTCGTGTGGGCGCTCACCCCAATGCCGATCACACCGTTGATGGATGGGGTTTTAGGGCTATCGCGATTATGCTCTGTGACAAATCTATGATTCTTGAAGGGGGTGGTGGAAAAATGAGACTAGTTGATGCACCAGTGGAAAACCTTTAATTGTCCGCTGCGTTTTATTTCAACGACAATTAAATAGCCGCGTTTTACAATAATGGTATACAATTACGTTAATGTTTCATTGACGCCCAGTCAGATAAAAAACTACAATCAAAAGATTCTATATCGTGTGGTGTAACAATAACGTTGAAACCTACTCAAATGTCTTCCGGGGTTCATAAGTTGTCGTTGACGAAAACTCAATTAAAACATTTCAATAACGCTCTCGCGTCCGGGAAATCAACTCAGTTAAAATTTTCAACGGCTGCAATTTCCCATATGAGAAAATCTGGTGGTTTTTTTGCCATTTTTGATTCTGGCGATTTCGGCGCTTGCAACTGGAGCGTTATCCGGGGCTGCGGGTTGGGGAACAAAAAACATTCTCGATAAAGTTACTGGTAGCGGAATTAAACGAAAAAAAGGGAACGGGATTAAGACTACCAGGAAGCAGATACACGAGGGTGCTGTCGTAACACCGTTATCTAATTTTGATCTCGTTGACGCCGTACAAACACTCCCTGTAAAACATTTTAGAGGTGTATTTATGAAAGATCAATTACCGGAACAACCAAAAATCCCAGAAACCGGAATAATTAATCTAGATGATCACACCGGACCAGGTACGCATCGGACGTGTTATGGAATTTCACCATCGTGTATTATTTATTTTGATTCGTATGGGCTACCTCCACCACGTGAATTTGTCAAATATGTATCTGAAATTCGAAAAAATTCAAATATCCCAATTTGGTATTCAACGTTACCAACGCAAACGTTAATAGATCCTCCAATATGTGGCAACGAGGTTTTAAATGCATTAACGGCAATATCAAAAAGTTCATTTCCGATTCATAAAGCTGTTCACGAATATACGATGAAATCATCACTTAAACGTTATTTGCAATATAAAATATTTCATGGCGGATATTTATGGACGACCAGTATCGCGTTGGCGTCCAGAAGTGACATTCGCGATGGTAAAAAAACTTATCCGTGATATGATTTCAAAAATCACCGGCGCGGATATAAAGAAAACTGTTCAAGATAGTATCGTTGAAACGTTAAATCTCGTTGACGTTGATCCCAATGAAATAGTTGTATTCGGGGATCGCACCGGTAAATTACAAACCATAATGTATCCCTGAACGATATTTTACTACGAAACCCCCTCGTCGCTGAAAACTCTATTGCGCTGTATTCCAGCGACGGACGACTTAAACCAGGTTCACTTGTGTCCACGATCACCGACGCTATTGCCAAACACGACCGTGAGCTGGATGATTATATGCGGGGTTATAATGCTTTTCGAAAAAATATCGTTGGTAAGTTCTTTGGATCCCCACCTGTGGTTAGTATGACTCTCGCTGGAATCAGCGAATTTCTGAATTTATTCTTGTATAACACGGTCACGAATAAAATAGTAAATCCTGTAATTCTCAGGGCAAAATATCTCGAGATTTACAATGATCTTCTTTATCTAAAGGTAGATTTTGAGAAGGTGCAAAAACCCACCAACGAAATCATCAAAAAGTTCTTTAAGGGTGGTAAATCCCAAGATATCACGGAAACATTTTCTAACTTCAACAGTCATTATCAAATCAAAAAAAATTTAAGAATCATCGAACTTCTGACTTCATTCTTTTATAACACGAGCACGAATAAAATGATGAGTCCTGAAGAAATCAAGGCGGAATATCTCGATATTTACAACGATGTTTTTAAACTAAAAGAAGATTTTGAGAAGGTGCAAAATCCCACCAACGAAATCATCAAAAAGTTCTTTGAGGATAATGGACCCAAAAATATCACAACGACATATTTTGACCTCCAAATATTTGATAAAAGCGGAATCATGGACCTTGTGAATACATTCTTTTTTAATCTGAAGAATGCGGTTGGGATGAAACCTGACGAAATCAAGGCAAATTATCTTGATTATTACACGGATATTTCTAAACTAAAGGAAGATTTTGAGAAGGTGCAAAAACCCATCAACGAAACCATCAATAAGTCGTTTAGACACTATAGCCCCCAAGATATCACGACAAAATTTGAAAAGGTACAGATTCCGCATTTAGAAATAGACGTTACAAATATCGTGTATACGACCAATCATGGAACCATGGAATGGATGAGAGACGTTGATACTACATTGTCCATCGGTATTATCCCAGATACCTCCGAGATAGTGATGATACTCCCCGAGGTGGAGTGGGTCGATGGTATCTACAGGCTAACGTCGATCTCTATAGATCAATTTAATATGATCGTGGACGGTAAGACCTACTCTGGTGGCACCGCGACGTTAATTATGAAGGATCGCGGAAAAACCTTTAATTTCGTCGCGGTTGATAGCTCCACCATTAGATCAAAAATAACCTGGTGTTTTGAATTTGTAGATGGTTTTTCCGCTAACGACGGTGAATAATTGAAAACGCCAGCGGGTTTAAAAGAACAACGACGATGTCGTCGTCGACGAATCCATCATCGCAATATCGATTCGACACCGTAAATAAATTTTCCGCAAACTTGAAATCGCTTTCTGAGCGTTATCGTGAAAAAATGAAAAAATACCACAGGTGAATTACCGTCATCGATGTAACCGTGTACTCGGTGTCCGGTGTAATGGCCAGAGCTGGAGTTATTTTGTCGACGGTGACCATGATGGCTCCGATTGCAGTTTCAATCGCGTTCTCGGCAGCAACAACAATCGCGGCAGTCGCCCCCGCGATAACTAAAAAGTTATCATCGTGTTCTCAGAAAAAACTCAGCGATGCCACCACGAGAAATCTAGTGGTATCAGACGCGTACTAGAAATTATCCGAGTTGATTTCGCTGTCGATAGATAATTCGTTCATATCCAATGTTGAATTTTCCGCGATGTCACAGTTGTATAGCTGTGCGATGTCGAAATTGGAAATACAACCGCGCAATAGCAATAATGACATCCCTGGAAGTATCCCGGGAAATAACTCAGATACTTTAACGGATTGCAACAAATACGGCATCAACGGCGACAACGTTGATCTCGCTAACAACAAAATCACCCGAGTTCAACGTGGAGTTCCCAACACCGATACCAGCAAGTACAATCGCGTTGACACAACTACGTTGTTATTATAGCTGGCAAAATGTTCGGGCGGAACCATTTCGTGGAAAACTCCCAAATAACAGTTTTGTTTTTTCATATAAGAAAACCCCCGATAGAAATCCTGAAACGCACACAATATTGTTACCAACAGGCGCATATGACATTGAAGATATCAGTGATGAGATTATAGAACGAATTGAGGCAATTACCGGGTCAAATAAAATTGAAGTCAAGGATGAACCTGATGTATCTCCGATAGAGATACTCGCACATGAACCATTGTTGTCAACGTCGATAAGAATAAATTCACCTCATTATTCCATAGATATATATAATTCCAGTATAAGGTCGCTGCTAGGTTGGCCTGAAAACCCTCCTGATAGCGTCGCGGGAATGCATCCGAGAATTCCCGAACCGAAACTATCTGATTTTCTTACAAACGACGTTGTTTCCCAGCAATTAGATTATCACGATAACGGATTTTTATCTACGTTGAAAAGCAAATCCGAGCTACGCACCCAGGTCCGTATACTTACAAATGATCAAAGTTCCGAATATATCGTGGATGGACCTATAACATGGAAGTTCGAGTCGCCAAGTAGTTATTACACAATAACGTACAATAGATTAACTATGGGGTGGGCACCTCCGAAATTCAAAATTGCAACCGTATATACCAACCACACCACGCCGTGGTGTGAATAATTTTTATTCAACCCAGGGTGATGTTGTAGGGGGATATATATGGTTGCAATTTGAATATAGGAGTATCATCATTCATTATCATTGTATATATCCATCCATTCATTCATTCTTATATGTCGTATTGTCCCTGTGCCGTCCCATTATCATTCATTCATTGTATATATCCATCCACTTCATTGTATATATCCATCCTTTATGCATGCCTAGAAACTACCCAAAACCGTAGTAATGGCATTGTGCTGTCCATTCACTAAACATATCCTCATGTGATTTTAACCCGTTATTTGACGAGTTAGATTCACTCTTAGGGGAATATGTTTCGTAATATATAATCTATTGTTTGTGCTGTCCATTCACTAAATATATCCTCTTGTGATTCTAAGCCGTTATTTGACGAGTTAGATTCACTCTTAGGGGAATATGTTTCGTAATATATAATCTATTGTTTGTGCTGTCCCTATACAATTGCCAAAAGACTCGAATGGAATTGTATAATCATTCATTGACATCATTCATTGGATATATACATCCTTTATGTATGCCTAGAAACTACTCAAAACCGTAGTAATGGCATTGTGCTGTCCTTAACATGTTTCTGCTGTCCCTATACAATTGCCAAAAGACTCGAATGTAATTGTATAATCATTCATTGACATCATTCATTCTATACATCCATCCTTTATGCATGCCTAGAAACTACCCAAAACCGTAGTATTGGCATTGTGCTGTCCTTAACATGTATGCCTAGAAACTACCTTAAACCGTAGTAATGGCATTGTGCTGTCCTTAACATGTATGCCTAGAAACTACCCAAAACCGTAGTAATGGCATTGTGCTGTCCTTAACATGTATGCCTAGAAACTACCCAAAACCGTAGTAATGGCATTGTGCTGTCCTTAACTTGTTTGTGCTGTCTACACAAACGGGTCAAAATTGACCCCCAATTTTTTTCTTTTTTGTATTAGAAATATGTATTATCATATATGAATTCTGAAAATATAAATAGGATTATAGCTGAAAGTTTAAAATTGAAAAGCCAAGATATTATATTATCTGACAATTTAAATCCTGTCCAAATTATGTCTGACTTTCAAGATATAGAATGCGGTATTATTACTAACAAATATATGCTGCCAAAGAAGTATGCGCTGATAAACAAATCCAGAATTCTATTCGAGACTCTCTTGCATTTTGTAGTGACGTAAGTGCGTTTGTCCCGTTATTTACTATCGTGGAAGGAATACGAAAAGAATTAGGCCGGTATTATAAATTGAAAAAGGAGGTTAATTCGAAGATTAGATATATACGGGCGTTAATTCAAGAAAATGAAAAGAACCCGCTGGATACAAATAACGATTTGACAGTATAACACGTTAGTAAAATTCTTACTGTTGCAAATACAATGGAAGGTATATTTGATCAAACAACACGAAAATAAATTAACTGAAAAATATTTTAGTGAGTTTTTTGTTTTGTTACTTGTCTGTCTGAATCGAATTAAAATGTAAAAATCATTTGGTGATGACAAAATCACTACATTGTAACTAAAAATCTCTTCGAGAATCAAATTGGAAATTGCTTTACTGTTTTAATAATGGTCAACGAAGCTTTAACAACTAGATTGGCTCGTACAAGATTAAACGCAATTAAGAGATTTATACCAATCCGCGACTCTGTGAGGAATAAACTACAAGCTAGACAGAGTTTACAAACGGATTTTGCTGCGGTATCTGAAGAGCTGTTTAAATCAATAACCACAGCAACGAATGAGGTAGAGTGTGTTGTATGGGGGGGGGGATGTTCCCGAGATAGGGGGAAAAAAAAGGAAAAATCTCTTATTGGTGAACTTGAAAAAATAGCAACGGAAACTGAAAAAACATCAGCGTTGTTAACAAAACCTTCTCCTATTCCTCCTAGTCCAAAAAAACCCAATGTTTCTTTAGTTGATAAATTTACAGAGACTGCTAAAAACACTAATAAACAAACAGAATTATCATGATTTAAGCGATTTTGCTATTGACAACTATAATTCAAGGGGGAAATTTTTAACGGGTGAGTATAAAGACGATCCAATATCACCCGATGACTGGGCTAATGCGTTGTATAAAAAAAAATACTGGGAGTTTGGATAAAAGGAATAAGGAGTATAGAGTCTTCAAAAAAGAATTTTATTATCATAGAAAACAAGAACGTCAACAAGAAAGAAAGCGCCAAACACCAACACCAAAACGACAAAAACAAAAAAACCTCAATGGGATGATGATGATCCTTTTGGGCGTTTACAATATAATGATGATGCACAGGGTGTAACCGGGGAGGGATTTTCTGGGAGTGGAATTTCAGATAGTGGTCTAGATAGTTGTCCTGGTAATATTCTCAGCGATATAGCACGATTAGAAGGAAAACGAGCTGGAAATAACTCACCATAAATAATTAATGAAGCAGCTGATATCTGCAGGTGGTTATTTCAATGTGGTATCATGGATATCAAAACATATTGAGATTTCATTAACGACTTAGTGGAAAATTCAACGGATGGTTATCACAGTGACTTAGTCATCGCATTAGATAAATATCATTTAAATAAGATGATCATACACTACAACCATGATAAACCAACCAGCGTCTATATAGTTAATTCACGGTTTCCAGTTTATAAAGCGCACTGTGGTGATGGTCTCGGTGATACAATTGCGGGGTTATTTGTGAGAATGGCTCCAAAAGTGGCTCCGCTAGTAAAACAGTTATCGATGAAAGCCCCTGATGTTATTCGTGATAAGGGTATTAGCGCTGTTGGAGATGCTGCCGGAAAAGCGTTTTCAGCCGCGAAGGATAAATTAATAGCGCTAGTTCGACGGCGAAGGAAACCAGGACCACTACCGTCTACGGAAGGGATGCCTGCGCGGGTTAGTAAAATAATAAATAACGCAGTGGATCAGAAACTAGCGTCACTGATGACTCCGTCATTGGCAACTTCATTGGCCGCAAGTGACCAGGATAATATAACCGCAAATATGATAGCAGAAAGTGGCTTAAAAAACCAAGACGACGTCGACGATGATGATTTAGACGCAAAAAATATAATAAAATGTTCAAACGGAGATCTGATCCAGCGTTTGATATGGACGCCCCAGTGCGCAGGATGATTCTGTACCTGATTATCAATTTTATTCTTATCATGCAATACAACCAGATCTTCGATCAAGAATTGAACTTCAAGTTCATGATACCAGTAAATATTTTCTACCTTATGAAGCGTTTATCGAAGAAGAATGAGAACTTGTAACAAATGTCGCAGCTCATACACCATACGCAAATGACCCAATTCTCCGAGTTGGTTTTGTCAATAATGGGATCATGGCGTTATTTTCTAGCGCTAGATATCTCATCGATAGAAAAGAAATTGAAACCATTGAAAATGATGTTGATGTTGCCACAACAATAATAGGGTTAGCAAGATATTCCGATGATTATACAAGATCAGCGGGTCCATCTATGATGTTCGCTAAGGATATTACTGATAACCCTAATCACTCTCCGTATATTAAAATACTGACACTTCATCTGATCCACAACCAAATGCTAATTCTTATGAACACAGAGTTAGACCAGGAGCTGCGTTTGATATTGTCGGAAGCGTTAATCCCGATTACAATTTAGGATATGCAACACGCAAATCAATGCTACAAGGAGAGCATCGACGATTTTCATGCGCGATTCTACTACATCATATATTTGGATTCTGCAGAAATGTCCGAAAAGTCATCTATGGAGCAAAGCATACGGTAGTACTCGTGCGAAAGGGTAATGATAATGATGCAATCTGTCGTGGTAATGATGTTGCTGATGGCAAAGTTAGATTATTTAAATTATCACTATGGATGCCAGTGTTGACTCCATCAATCACCACAGAGGAGCGATTACTATCATTTATGGACCAAGGAGGAAAATCACTGATAAGTTGGTTATCGGTGTCTACAGATACTATAGATTCTGATATTAATAATACATTAACATGGCACCTAGCAGCGCGACAAGGTGTTTCAAGTCCACGTCTTATATTTATTGCATTACAAGTTAGAACCCGATTAGGCAATCAATAACGCAGTCATATGATATTTGATAAATTAGGCGTTGATGAAGTCTCGCTGAGAATAAACGGTCAACAGGAACCATCGGAGAATATACAGCTTGATTATGATAACAATTATATTTCACTCGTGTATCATCGTCTATTGTCATCTGTGGCACGCGATCAAAATGTTGATACTGGTTTACAAATATAACAGTTGGATTTTAAAAATTTATATCCGATCTATTACTTTTCGTTGGAACATCTTGATTTAACAAGACAGTCCGTCGTTGATATACACTTTAGAGCCCGTATAGACCATGGCGGTGTTAATTATAGAGCGGTTGATTTCATTCTCAGCGATAAATCAATGCTAGTCGAAGGTGTTGGCGGACGAATGAGATTGATACATGCACCAGTAGAAAACAAAAGTAGAAAACATGTAACAAGCTGCAGAGAGGGTGAATCCTACAATGTTTTCAGACAAAATTTTGATTGAAATCCTAAAACAAGCCTTCCTACGATCTCATTTTAACCAAAAAAAATGTCTCAGGGGCAAACCCTACAACGTTTTCAGACAAAAAAATTGATTGAAATCTTAATGAGCTTTCCCTACGAAATCTCATTTTAACTAAAAAAATGAAAACGGAGACTTTTACGATTTTTTAATAAATTTTGGTCGCAACTTGTTGTCATCGCCCTCTCTGCTGCTAAAGTTTTCAGTTCTGGGTTAATAATTCTTTTACGATTTCAACCGAATATTTGATCAAGTCCTTAGGACGAAAATCATTTATGATTTCACAAACAGACTAATCGCTAACACCTCTTCTTGTAAATCAATCAGATTATTTGACTGGTCGGTGAGTTTGAAATTAATTCTGGTTAATGAATTATTATGGCATCGCATATAGACAGGATTAATTGGGTTTTCAATAATTAGGAATCCTGGAGGAGCTGTTGGTGCAAACGAATAAAGAATATATCCCTGCTGAGCTTGATTTGATCGTTCGAGATTAATTTGATAGCTTCCTTCGATAACATCACATACTAAATTGAGCGCAATCACCGATGAAATATTCACGTTGAACGGAGCGATATGTCTGCCGCCACCGTCTGGGTCATTATTGTGTTTGAGGATTTTTATTTCCCCTGATGCTGTTTTTTTCCATGCATCATGAATTATTTTAAAACCAACATCGATAGTGTCACTGAGAAGTTTTTTTAGTTCCGGTACGTTATATCCTGGTAGTTTGAATGTGGGGATATCTTCAACGCGGATTTTATAGTCTAATGCAAATTCTGTTCTCGATTTTGGGTTATCTTCATCTAATATATCCTGAATAATTTTTAGGTTAAATGTTTCCATATCGTCGATAATTTTATTGCATGTTTCTACGACGCTGATAAATTCATCTCGGGTGAGAGAGCCGGATTTAAGAGATATTAACAACAGCGATAAATCATTATTCATTGCTGTGAAATTTTTAACGATTTCAGGTTCGTTAACTAAATGATATTTCTCTGGTTTTCTCTCATAAATTAGTTGATATTCGAGACTAAAAAACTCCATAGTAAATCTATGATCTTTATAACTCTTTATTGGATTATCAGATTTTATCCTGTCGGTGATATAATCAGTTTTTTTTGGTTCTGGTAAATCAACGGTTTCTCCCCGGGGTGGTAATTCAGGCCATCCTAGTACGGTTCTAATAGAACTCTGATAGATATCTACGACGTATCCTTCTGTGTTTATCTCAATTGCGGATGATAGTGTTGGTTCATGAACTGTTATAGCGATTTTCGATTCTGTTCCAGTAATCGATTTTATTCTACGCGCGAATTCATTATTGATTTGTTCGATTTGGTATGACCCTGTTGGTATCGAAACGACGTTCCAGTATGGGGTTCCGTCGGGTTTATTCTTATTCGCAAACACCAGTGAATTATTCGGTTGTTGACCACCAAATGATTTTGATCTGATATTAGGCCAACTGTGGTATACTCGTAGTTTTGCTAGCGCTATCTCCTTCACTGTGACCGGAGAGGGGAAATTCACACTGAATTCTGGATTCGTTGATGTTATTGATATCATGCTTGTTTGTACTGGGTTCGTGTTCTCCACTATTCGTTGAAGTAATTCCTGCGGTGTTGTCATTGTTATTATACTCATGATTTATTTCTAATTTTGGTATCGAGGAATCATAAATACTGACCATCACTGAGAACTCACAATCTGGTAATGTTGATATTATTGAGATCATTTTGTTTTTTGGGTTCTTGTTTTCTAATTCCATCGGTGTTGTCATTGTTATTATACTCATGTTGTCGCTCTAATTTCGATATCGCGGAATCAAAAATACTGACCATCGCTGAGAATTCACTATCTGATATAATCGTATTATCGAGTGACGACGATATCATCAATGATAACTGCGAATATGCGGTTGATGCAATATGAAATTGAAGTAAGTAATTCTGCAGTTTACTCTGGCTGCATGATGATATCTTTTTTGCTATCCAGGTTGATATACCCCCGATTGTAGCCACCGCAGAAATGCAAATTGGAACTACGACCGGGGCAATCATTGTAACCGATGCAAGTATTATTCCGGCGCCAGTGAGAACGCTTGACACCGAGTACACAATAACATCAATTGCGGTGATTCTTCGTCGGTATTTTTTCATTTTTATTTGATACTCCTCAGTGAGGGTTTTGAGTCTATTTTGAAATTCTCTGACCTGATCATAGCGACATTGAGTTGATGAAATCATTTTTATTGTAAAAACACTAGCGTTTTCAATTGTGAAATCCTTTAAATTTAGTTATTTACTTAAATCCGCTACGAATTACACATACCATGATACCGGAGTTCTAGTCAAATGTTTATCAGTAGATGTTATAGTGAACTTTTAAGTTGTATCCTTGTCGATGATCGTTGAAATCGTATTGTTGACCCCGGATGAACTCGACGATGATATATTAAATTGAGCCGTTGTCACCAGTGTTAATCGATAAATACCCTTAACGGTTGCAGTGATATCTAATTTGTTGTTTGCAGGTGTCCACTCAAATGATCCGTGTTGGATTGTATATACTACGTTATTGGTTCTATCATGAGGGATTTTTGTTTTTTCAATGATTGTTATCATCCTCGAAAAATCACCTTTGACGGCTTCGATGAAGTTTTTCGTCTCATCGATGGATTTTTTAATATCAGGGAGTTTTATTTCAATTTTATCTAACGGGGTTCCAATAAATTTATCAATGATATTTCTACGAAATGATGTAAACTGTTTTCCGTTTTCTTCAATTCTAGATTCAAGTGTTGTTAGTACAAACACAGAATTTTTTAACTCATCGTTGAGAGTTTTTAATCGATCTGTAATCGTCGAAACGAGTACACCCGGTTTGAGTTTACCCTGATCGGAAAATAACGCGATAGTATCCTCGATTGCGTTTCGTTGTTTAACTAAAATATCATCCAGAGAAATATTACTGGTTTTCAATTTACCCTGATCGGAAAATAACGCGATAGTATTCTCGATTGCGTTTTGTTGTTTAACTAAAATATCATTCAATGACACATCACTAGATTTCAATTTACCCTGTTTGTCTTGAAATACAACTATTTCATTAGGATCAACATTTGTTAAGTTCAACGTCTCAGCTATTTCATCTTTGATTAGTTGTTTTTACATCCTTGACAGAATCAGGTGATGCAGTGCCATCGGGTTTGGATTTCAAAGATCTCCCCCAAATATCAATCATGTTATTGTAAAACTCTTTCTCTCTCTAAAATCGTTTCGATTTCCAGCGATTACTAGTGTATTCATTAACGACAACATGTGGTGGTTTTCCGCTTGGGTTACTCAAGGAGTTAGAAATAGCGTCAAGGACATTTAATACTTCGCTGCCACATATTGGTGGGTCATTCATTTGTTGTGTTGGTAGCGTAGAATACCAAGTCTTCATTGGAAGGGTTTTTATATACCGTATAAACTCTTTTGGTGGGGCTAATCCATATGAATCGAAATAAACAATCCCACGTGGATCAATAGCGTATGCAACCCAGTGAGTTCCAGGTCCGGTGCTGTTATCTAAATTAATGATTCCGGTTTCAACGCTGTTTGGTTGATGTTGTAATTGATCTTTCATAAAGACACCTCTGAAGTTTTTAATCGCTAGTTTTTTTAGCAGCATCCATTAAATCAAAATTGGACATAGGAATCTTCGATTCCTCAATTAATAAATCGTTCCTGGTAGTCTTAGACCCTTTCCGCTGTACCACGAATACGGGGTTCCTGGTAGTCTTAGACCCTTTCCCTTTTTTTTAATATCCTTTCCCAGTTGCTTTCTTTAGTGCCATTCCTGCTGCAGTACCAACGGCTCCTAACACAGCCGCTTTAGCCACTGCTGGGGCTGCTGCTGCAATCAATGCTGGTATTGCAGCTAACAACGGGAATATACCGCCTGTTTTAATCATATTTTTGATAGCAGCCGCAGAAAGAGTAATCTGAACCCCTTTTTTGGCTGCAAGTGCATCATTGAAATGTTTTATTTGACGAGTTGTCAGCGATAATTTATTTGCACCACCAGTCATTTGGTTGGGTTTCAACGTGATTGTGGTTCCACATTTTTTAGCTGATTCCGATTGCAATTTTTTTAATTGACCGGGAGTTAACGCAACACTAATAACACTATATGACATTATACATAATTGATTGATTCTAAATCGTTTACAATTTCAATTACATGTTTTCCACTGGGGCATCTACCACTCTCATTCTTCCACCAACACCTCCAAGTAGCATTGATTTATCACTGAGAATGACATCAACCGCTCTATAATTAGCAATAGCACCACGAGTCACATTAGCTCTAAAGTGTATATCAAAAACAGATTGTCTCATCAAATCGAGATGTTCCAGTGAGAAGTAATAGATCGGATACAGATTTTTAAAATCATATTGTGATATTTGCAAACCAGTATCGACATTTTGATCGCGTGCCATAAATGACAACAGACGATGATAAACTCGTGCAATATGATTTTCTGTGTAATTAAGTTGTACATCCTCGGATGGTTCCTGCTGGCCGTTTATTCTCAGTGAGACGTCTTTCACACCTAACTGATCAAATATCATATGGCTGGAGAGTTGATCGCCAACTCGTGTGTTATCCTGTAACGCAATAAATATATGACGTGGCGCAGCAACACCTTGTTTTGATGCTAGGTTCCACGTGAATAACCCGTTGATATTTGATTGCTTCACATCTGTACTCACGGTTAGCCAACTCAACAACGACTTTCCTCCTTGGTCCATAAATGATAGTAATCGTTCTTCTGCGGTGATTGCTGGAGTCAACACTGGCATCCACAATGATATTTTTGTTAAATTGACTTTACCGGCATCAGCATTGGGATTTGCAGCATCTGCTGGAATCCTCCAGATTGCGTCATTATCATCACTCTTTCGTACAAGCGATACTGTATGCTTCGCCCCGTAGATAACTTTTCTGACGTTTCTACAGAATCCAAATATGTGATGCAGTGGAATCGCGCATGAAAATGATTTACGCGCTCCTTGCAACATTGAAATACGTGTTGCGGCTCCTAGATTGAAATTAACGTCGTTGTTTATAATCATATTCTCGACATCAGCATCACTATTATCACGTTTCTTTGGTCGTCTTACAACAAATGGATTTCCTCCAGCGGTATTCTTACCATCTTTTGCAAACATCATAGAGGGTCCTGCTGATCTTGTATAATCATCGGAATATCTCGCTAACCCGATTATTGTTGTAGCCACATCAACATCGCGATCTATCGACTCAATTTCTTTTCCATCAATGAGATATCTAGCACTCTCAAATAGCGCCATAATACCATTATTGACAAAACCGACTTGAGTACCATCTGGATACGGTGCTGGTACAGCAGTAGTATCAGCAGCTGTTACAAGTTCTTCTTCTACTCCAATAAACGCTTCACAGGGTAAAAAGTATTTACTGGTATCATGGACTTGAAGTTCAATTCTTGCTCGACTATTTGAGTCTATGGCATGATAGGCGTAATATTGATAATCGCAAACAGATTCATCCTTGCCAACTGGGGCGTCTATATCAAATGCTGGATCACGTGACTGTTTGAACATTTTATTCTATTTATCAGAGTCTAAATCGCGATTTTTCATTTCATCGTCGTGTTTTTTTAAAGCCACTTCCTGCTATCATATTTGCAATATTGCTTTGGTCGGGGGTTAAAGCCATCGACGCTAATTTTTCGTCTACTGCGTTATTTATAATTCTACTAACACTTGCAGGCATTTCCGCTGTAGATGGCAATGGTACCGGTTTCTTTTTTCGTCTCACTAATGATGTTATTTTATTCTTCGCAGTTGAAAACGCTTTTCCAGCAAGATCTCCAACAGCACTAATACCCTTATCACGAATAACATCAATGGCTTTCATTCCTAGTTGTTTAGCTAACGGCATCACTTTTGGAGCCATTCTCGCAAATAACCCTGCAATGGTATTGCCTAAACCATCTCCGTAGTATGCTCTATAAACCGGAAACCGTGAATTAACTACGTAGACGGGGGTTGGTTTATCATGATTGTAGTGTATGATCATTATTTGAAATCAGAAACCATTTTTCAATTGGAAACGCTAGCGTTTTTATTCAGTCCCGGTGATTAATCACTGTGATAATCCTCCACTAACTCGTCAATGAAATCTCGATATGTGCTGATATCCATGATACCACCCTGAAATAATCGTCTACAGATATCAGATGCTTCATTAATTATTTCCGGTGAGTTGTTTCCAGCTCGGAATCCTCCTACAAGAACTTCTAATCGTGATATATCAATGAGAACACTACCAGGACATGAAATCCAAGGATTTTCCCTCGAAGAGTTTTCAACTAAACCACTGCCTGTTTTTGAAAATCTTTTGGTTTTATCAGTGATACCGGTTGCACCTTTTTCATGATCAGCTTCTCTCGTTATTTTCATCTGTTGGGGGGATTGTGTTATATCAATAAATTTTGATTGTTCTGGTAGTCTAAGAAATCCGGTATCCGATTGCTCCCCTATAGATGATTCAGCTTTTTTTATTGCTGCCATATATTCCTGAAATGTTTTATCATCTCCTTTTGCTTGAGAGGAACCTGATAGTATACGATATAACCCCCTATACCAATCTTTTTTAGGGGGAAGATTATAATCACCGTAAATATATTTTCTTCTCTGATGAAAACTCCTAGTGACAAATTGGGCTAATTCTTCCATAGAATCAAATTTTTTATTTCTCAATTCATCTAATTTACCGGGAAGAAGTTTTTCATTGAATGCAACTCGTCCACTAGTAGTATCCTCCCCTTCTTCTTGAAATTCGGGTGGGGGGATATCTTCTTGAAGTTCTCGTTGTTGTTCTGAAGCGGTTGATATATCCTGAGGAAGTGTTTTCAATGATTTTTTTGTTTGTTTAGTTCTTTTTGCTATTTTTTCTAACACAGGAAGAAAAGACTCTTCTTGTTTTTTTCCTTCTTCAGAGATTGTTGACACTATCTCTTTTGTTGCTGTGGTTACTGGTTTAAACAATTCTTCAGATCCCGCAGCAAAATCAGTCTGAAGACTCTGTCGTTGTTGTAGTTTATTCCGTACAGAGTCACGAATTGGTACAAATCTCTTAATTGCATCCAGTCGTTCACGAGTCAATCGGGTTGTTAATGCTTCATTGACCATTATTTAAAATCAGAAACAATTTTTCAATTGCAAAACAATTTTCCGAACCTGACCTAACAGACGAAAATACTTCGACACGTCAGATGATTTTTAACACGATCATGGAAGCGTTTTAACAGCATTATCATTGATGGGGAAAGTCACATATTTCCTAATAAAATAATTAATTATGTGACTTTCCCCATTTTACGCTGATCAATCTGACATATCATATCGAGAAAACCAACCATTAACGGCCTATCGATTTTGACATTTCTAATCAAAAAATGCTAAAAAAAATTAAAATCTCTATGAGGGACGGTCACAATCAAATAATGATAAATGGTTGGTCAATCAAAATTGTTCATTTTCTTGAATTAACGCCCGTAGGTTTCTAACTTTAGAATTAACCTCCTTTTTCAATTCGTATTCGTACCCCAATTCTTTTCGTATTCGTTCTACGATGGTATACAACGGAGCTAACACACTTACGTCACTGGAAAATGCGAGAGTCCCGAAAAGAATTCTGAATTCTTTTGATGAGCGCATACTTCTTTGGTAGCATATACTTGTTAGTGCTAACTCCGTATTCTATATCCTGAAAATCAGACATGATTTGATCAGGATTTAACCCATCTGATAGTTCAATATCCCAACTTTTCAATTTTGAAATCTCGGATATGATGCTATTCATGTTTTCAGAATTCATTATTCTATAATAATGATATATTTCTAAATGAAAAATATGACGCATTAGACATAACTAAATTTAATTTTCTGTCCGCGATTTTTTGAAAACGCAGATCGACAAACCCCTTCTGCAACTCTTCGTACTGAGGGTCCACAAATATCGAAGTGCCTACCGGCGCCAGCTATCGATTGAAATATTTTTTCTTCGTTAGTTATCGTATTCAAAGATTTCACAGGTCTCGCTTTTTTTGAGTATTTCCCAGTCCCCCCTCGTTTGGTATTCTCACTCTGTGTGATAGCTTGCAGATTTGATAAAGAATTGTTCTTCGGATTAGAATCCTTGTGATCAATAACAAAATCATCCTCGATCAATCCATAAAAACACTCAAATGCAAAAAGATGATTGAGATAAGTTTTCGTTTCTTTTCCCTCCCTAACAGTAAACATCAATTACCCTTGATTATTCACAGAACCAACTGATTTCTTCAGTCTGAGATTTCTTACAACACCATCACTGGATGCTACATAATTTGTGATCACAGGGTGTTGTCTGAATTCTTGGTTCATTCGTATACATAATACTATTGTTTGTCTAATTCATTGTTTGGTTTAATGATAAATCTTTCGATGTAGTCCTGAGGAGTTCTTATGATTTTATCCTTGATACTGACTTTGTCAGCGTCAAGAATACTGACTTTGTCAGCGTCAAGAATACTGACTTTGTCAGCGTCAAGAATACTGACTTTGTCAGCGTCAAGAATACTGACTTTGTCAGCGTCAGGGTCATAATTTCTGATTGATTGTCCATTTTTTATTCTTTTATCATAATAACGCTTCAACTCCCTGTATCGCTTACCACCGCAATTTAGACACAACTGAGATTTTCCCCTGACCCCAACTCCACATAGAATACAAGGTAACGGACCAAGGCTTCCACGACGAAAGCTTTGCATATGATACCCACAGAACTCATTTCTGCATGATTTGTTACATGGGGTTATTGATCCAATCATAAGCCACTTGCAGTGATTCATTATATAAAAATCTTTCATTTAAATGCTTGTTTTAATTATAGCATGAGGGAATTAGGGAGAACGCCTTCGAAAAATGCTGATAAGGAGTTTAAGAGATTATTGAAAATCAATCCTAGATTTAATCTCGATAAACCCAAAAAACGTAACAAACGTCCAATAGACGGAAACATGAAAGAGTTTAAGAGATTATTGAAAATCAATCCTAGATTTAATCTCGATAAACCCAAAAAACGTAACAAACGTCCAAGAGACGGAAACATGAAAGAGTTTAAGAGACTATTGAAAATCAATCCTAGATTTAATCTCGATAAACCCAAAAAATGTCCAATAGACGGAAACATGAAAGAGTTTAAGAGATTATTAAAAATCAATCCTAGATTTAATCTCGATAGACCCAAAAAACGTAACAAAATCAATCCTAGATTTAATCTCGATAAACCCAAAAAACGTCCAATAGACGGAAACATGAAAGAGTTTAAGAGATTATTGAAAATCAATCCTAGATTTAATCTCGATAAACCAAAAAAAACGTCCAAGAGAGATTACCCCTGGAAAGATGCTCAATTCAATCTCGATATAGCTTCTAATACACCAAAGAATACAATTCTTGATAAAGCCATGATTAGTAAAATCAGAGACTGTTTTAATGAATTTAAGCGTGATGGAGCATCTTATTGTTGGTCAACATTTCGAATTGATGGTGTTGTTGATGCTACCATGAATGATGAAAAAGCAGCAGTGATAATTTCACGTGTTGGGGAAAAACGGCATTTTTTCCGAATCAAATTCATTATCGAAGTCGATGGTAAATGGATTATTAGGGATAAATTTGAACCAATCCTCAAGAATATAAAAGCTGTCATTGTGAATAGAGATTCCAAACCAGGGATTCTAACCGGCATTGACAAACCATACTACGAAAGATCTTATCCCGTAACAGCAATGGTTTATGGGATATATCCGTTAAATGATAAACCCGATATCGCAAAACTAGCTCCTATGAAATATTCGTCAGGGCTTAATTGTGTAGCAGAACGAATAATAGAACACTTCACAAATGCATCCCGAGGAAATAAACTAACTGATCTGCGGCGTAGGAAAATAACCGAATGGGAACTGACAGTGAAACAGCATGGTGCAAAGATTTCTGATATAGCTGAATTAGAAACATCATTAAGATTTCCAATAACAGTTATGACGATAACCGGAGAGGTTTTATACGAACCGAAATATAACAAAAATGGAGCCCCAATACAGATTATTGATCATAACAAACACGCGTGGACACCTGCGGTAACAATATTTCCACGAGAACGAACCGTGAGATATATCCCTAAGGAGTTCGTCGGGGATGTTTTCTATGAAGAGAAATTATTTGATGCTATTCATGCGTTGTGTAAGGATGATCCTGTGTCAGTGTGGTTACTTAGAAGTGATGAAGAATTCGATCAATTTGTAAAACCAAATGGTGAATTATATCGCATTGAAGAATTAGATAACAGAATGAGAAAAATCGCTAGTGATTTTTCACCGGAGAATTCCCATGAAAAACTACTCACGGATAGTTTTACTATTCCATCAGTGGTAGCTCACTTCGCAAGAGAAAAAAACTCATGGCGTCCAACACGAAATGATTTTCTCGAGGATGTTAAATTGAGTTACGTCGAATTTGGTCATGGAGGACTGTGGAATACGAAATACTCACGTGATGGTATGATTTCAATTGATATATCCGCGTGTTATCCCGGAAGTTTTCTCGGGTATGGGGAATGCGCTGAGTACTTCAAACGATTTGGACACCCCACGCATGAAATGACTCGTGTTGCGATTAATGGACCATTGCCTGATTTTGATTTAACCGGATTCGCTCGTGTGATATCATTCGAATTAGCTACAGGGTTACATCCGTGTAGTTATGTTTGGCTCGGTACACACCTATCTGAAAAACACTGGATGCCAATAGTGCTATTGAGATATATGATTGATTGTGGTATGCTAATATCGTTGATTGTTTCCGAGGCTATTATATGCTATCGAGCTCAGAAAGAAGTTTGGCTACCACAACCCGATCTAGATAGAATAATCAACGAACTACGAAAACAGTTTCCAGATTTCAGTGAAGAAGAAATCATAAATTGGTCTAAGAAGTTATTTGAAATTAAAAAAGAACAAGCAAAAGATCTCGGAAGAAGAATAATCGGTAAATTTACCCAGGGTGGACGATACGACAACGCAAAATACTCTTCGCGGTTGATCATAGATGTCGCTGAATACGATTTTATTGTAGCGGATTTAATGAAACAGGGAAAACTTGTATCCCGTAAGGATGCTTTTCTATCCAATGGTGAGAAATTAGGTACGGTTGTTACCTACTGTGATGGATATGATTCCCAGTACACACATTTGAGAAGTTCAATGTTAGCCTATTCTTCTATTAATCTATTTTCGATGATAAATAGATTTCCTAATACCACGGTTAGAGTGGCCACTGATTCGATATATATACACAATAAGTACAAATCAGCTGTAGCGGCATTCACAGTTTCCGAAGAAAATTGGGGGCGTTGGCGATTTAAAAAGGAGATGCTACATGAGTATTGTGAATCCGCAGACGTTGCCATGGATGATAAATATCTTTGTTGTAACCGTATTGAAATTCAATCAGAATTTTCTAATGCACCACCGGTATCTGATCCAGTATGTAGATATAAGACAGTTTATTTAAACGGTTGTGGTGGGTCAGGAAAGACAACTCGTGCAATTGAATTATTTCGTCGTGGAAACGCTAGCGTTTCTAACATGATTGTGCTAACATCGACTCACAGACTCGCCAGAGAGATGATACAACGAGGGGTAAATGCTTGCACTTATCATAGTTTTTTTCGATGGAAGGGTGACAAATGGACTCCTGAGCGTATGGGTGATAAATTCATTCCTAAAATCATCATTTGGGATGAAATATGCACAGTGTCATTAGATGTATTAAAAACATTTCTTGAGTGGTTGTTAACCAAAAACACAAAAGTCGTCATGTGCGGGGATCACGGCCAACCACCACCATTTGTCGGTGCATCTCCACATGAATGGCTAAAGGGTTTTGTAGACTACTATGAAGAAATCACCACTGATTATAGATGAACGATTACGCGAGTTCAAAGCGCTAATTAGATTACAACCGGATAGAATCCAATGCGAAATAGCGCGTGAAGTGATTTCAGAAACCCCAATGAATGATTTCTGGGAAGCGTGGAGACCAAACGATTTGATCATTGCAAGTAGAAAAATAGTCAGGGATACACTTCAGATGAAGTTATTTGAATTGCATAAAGAAAAATTTGCAACGCTTCCAGTACCCCTTTGTTATAGGCCATCGGATACACGAAAACAGAATATTGAAGTTGATATTCCAGGACAGAGTGAAAAAAAAATTCTCGTATTAAATGATATTGTGCTGGTTGATATCAATGTCGTTGAAGATGCATTGCGTGCTAATAAATCCCCGTGGACGCTAGGATACGCAGCAACAATACACTCTTCACAGGGATTGACTATATCGAATACAATTGTTTGGATGGTGGATAATCACATCGAATGGTCAAATTTAGTCTATCTCGCAGTATCCAGAGTACGAAACATAAATCAACTTCGAAGAGTTGTTTTCGATGATAATGACACAACAATAAGTGATATTGATGTTAGCATCATTAATAAAAAACTCTCCGGTTACAAACAACAGGACAAAGAAAACCAACGAGAATTTGATATTGATGCTGAACTAATAATCACTTTGAAGAAACAACAGAATAATCACTGCGCGAGTTGCAATTGTATAATGCATTGGCAGTATTCGGATAAGGATCCTCGCCAATTCACCGTAGACAGAAAAAATAACAATCTCGGTCATGTCAGAAATAATGTGATGTTGACTGGTCTTGAGTGCAATAGACGCAACGGTGCTAGTTAAGACCATGCGGTGGCAATTGAGTATCCTCGGGAATCACTTGTAGTTGTTGTCGAGTAAAACCCCGCTGAGGGGCAGTTGAATCCAGTTTATAGACTGGAGGTCTACCAGTTGATCGTGTTATACTAGATATCTTATGCGTAGTGACGCTCCAAATAGGATCAGTAGCCCTTTTTCTACCCCCTTCAAGCTCTCCTGGTTCGTATAAGTACCTCACAATGACACTACTACCAAGAATTGGTTCTTTGAAATCTTTTTGTGGTTGTACGGGTATTGACTTCTTTTTAATCGCGTTGATAGGTTTCATGTTGATTGTTCTAGTAATCTCGTTATTCAGTGCAGTAATCACAGATGGTAATCTTTTAACCCATTCACGGGATCGTTTTTCTTGAATGAATTCTTTTGCGTATTGATATCCAAATAACCGCTCAGCAATCGTCCGATTAAATCGTTCTACAATGGCCTGATCGCGATGTAGCGCAGTATGCCCTCGTCGTATGGTGACATTATGATGTTTCATTGTAGATAACACTCCATTTTTGTTATATTTCGGTTCGTATAAAACCTCTCCGGTTATCGTCATAACTGTTATTGGAAATCTTAATGATGTTTCTAATTCAGCTATATCAGAAATCTTTGCACCATGCTGTTTCACTGTCAGTTCCCATTCGGTTATTTTCCTACGCCGCAGATCAGTTAGTTTATTTCCTCGGGATGCATTTGTGAAGTGTTCTATTATTCGTTCTGCTACACAATTAAGCCCTGACGAATATTTCATAGGAGCTAGTTTTGCGATATCGGGTTTATCATTTAACGGATATATCCCATAAACCATTGCTGTTACGGGATAAGATCTTTCGTAGTATGGTTTGTCAATGCCGGTTAGAATCCCTGGTTTGGAATCTCTACTCACAATGACAGCTTTTTTATTCTTGAGGATTGGTTCAAATTTATCCCTAATAATCCATTTACCATCGACTTCGATAATGAATTTGATTCGGAAAAAATGCCGTTTTTCCCCAACACGTGAAATTATCACTGCTGCTTTTTCATCATTCATGGTAGCATCAACAACACCATCAATTCGAAATGTTGACCAACAATAAGATGCTCCATCACGCTTAAATTCATTAAAACAGTCTCTGATTTTACTAATCATGGCTTTATCAAGAATTGTATTCTTTGGTGTATTAGAAGCTATATCGAGATTGAATTGAGCATCTTTCCAGGGGTAATCTCTCTTGGACGTTTTTTTTGGTTTATCGAGATTAAATCTAGGATTGATTTTCAATAATCTCTTAAACTCTTTCATGTTTCCGTCTATTGGACGTTTTTTAGGTTTATCGAGATTAAATCTAGGATTGATTTTGTTACGTTTTTTGGGTCTATCGAGATTAAATCTAGGATTGATTTTTAATAATCTCTTAAACTCTTTCATGTTTCCGTCTATTGGACATTTTTTGGGTTTATCGAGATTAAATCTAGGATTGATTTTCAATAGTCTCTTAAACTCTTTCATGTTTCCGTCTCTTGGACGTTTGTTACGTTTTTTGGGTTTATCGAGATTAAATCTAGGATTGATTTTCAATAATCTCTTAAACTCTTTCATGTTTCCGTCTATTGGACGTTTGTTACGTTTTTTGGGTTTATCGAGATTAAATCTAGGATTGATTTTCAATAATCTCTTAAACTCCTTATCAGCATTTTTCGAAGGCGTTCTCCCTAATTCCCTCATGCTATAATTAAAACAAGCATTTAAATGAAAGATTTTTATATAATGAATCACTGCAAGTGGCTTATGATTGGATCAATAACCCCATGTAACAAATCATGCAGAAATGAGTTCTGTGGGTATCATATGCAAAGCTTTCGTCGTGGAAGCCTTGGTCCGTTACCTTGTATTCTATGTGGAGTTGGGGTCAGGGGAAAATCTCAGTTGTGTCTAAATTGCGGTGGTAAGCGATACAGGGAGTTGAAGCGTTATTATGATAAAAGAATAAAAAATGGACAATCAATCAGAAATTATGACCCTGACGCTGACAAAGTCAGTATTCTTGACGCTGACAAAGTCAGTATTCTTGACGCTGACAAAGTCAGTATTCTTGACGCTGACAAAGTCAGTATTCTTGACGCTGACAAAGTCAGTATCAAGGATAAAATCATAAGAACTCCTCAAGACTACATCGAAAGATTTATCATTAAACCAAACAATGAATTAGACAAACAATAGTATTATGTATACGAATGAACCAAGAATTCAGACAACACCCTGTGATCACAAATTATGTAGCATCCAGTGATGGTGTTGTAAGAAATCTCAGACTGAAGAAATCAGTTGGTTCTGTGAATAATCAAGGGTAATTGATGTTTACTGTTAGGGAGGGAAAAGAAACGAAAACTTATCTCAATCATCTTTTTGCATTTGAGTGTTTTTATGGATTGATCGAGGATGATTTTGTTATTGATCACAAGGATTCTAATCCGAAGAACAATTCTTTATCAAATCTGCAAGCTATCACACAGAGTGAGAATACCAAACGAGGGGGGACTGGGAAATACTCAAAAAAAGCGAGACCTGTGAAATCTTTGAATACGATAACTAACGAAGAAAAAATATTTCAATCGATAGCTGGCGCCGGTAGGCACTTCGATATTTGTGGACCCTCAGTACGAAGAGTTGCAGAAGGGGTTTGTCGATCTGCGTTTTCAAAAAATCGCGGACAGAAAATTAAATTTAGTTATGTCTAATGCGTCATATTTTTCATTTAGAAATATATCATTATTATAGAATAATGAATTCTGAAAACATGAATAGCATCATATCCGAGATTTCAAAATTGAAAAGTTGGGATATTGAACTATCAGATGGGTTAAATCCTGATCAAATCATGTCTGATTTTCAGGATATAGAATACGGAGTTAGCACTAACAAGTATATGCTACCAAAGAAGTATGCGCTCATCAAAAGAATTCAGAATTCTTTTCGGGACTCTCGCATTTTCCAGTGACGTAAGTGTGTTAGCTCCGTTGTATACCATCGTAGAACGAATACGAAAAGAATTGGGGTACGAATACGAATTGAAAAAGGAGGTTAATTCTAAAGTTAGAAACCTACGGGCGTTAATTCAAGAAAATGAACAATTTTGATTGACCAACCATTTATCATTATTTGATTGTGACCGTCCCTCATAGAGATTTTAATTTTTTTTAGCATTTTTTGATTAGAAATGTCAAAATCGATAGGCCGTTAATGGTTGGTTTTCTCGATATGATATGTCAGATTGATCAGCGTAAAATGGGGAAAGTCACATAATTAATTATTTTATTAGGAAATATGTGACTTTCCCCATCAATGATAATGCTGTTAAAACGCTTCCATGATCGTGTTAAAAATCATCTGACGTGTCGAAGTATTTTCGTCTGTTAGGTCAGGTTCGGAAAATTGTTTTGCAATTGAAAAATTGTTTCTGATTTTAAATAATGGTCAATGAAGCATTAACAACCCGATTGACTCGTGAACGACTGGATGCAATTAAGAGATTTGTACCAATTCGTGACTCTGTACGGAATAAACTACAACAACGACAGAGTCTTCAGACTGATTTTGCTGCGGGATCTGAAGAATTGTTTAAACCAGTAACCACAGCAACAAAAGAGATAGTGTCAACAATCTCTGAAGAAGGAAAAAAACAAGAAGAGTCTTTTCTTCCTGTGTTAGAAAAAATAGCAAAAAGAACTAAACAAACAAAAAAATCATTGAAAACACTTCCTCAGGATATATCAACCGCTTCAGAACAACAACGAGAACTTCAAGAAGATATCCCCCCACCCGAATTTCAAGAAGAAGGGGAGGATACTACTAGTGGACGAGTTGCATTCAATGAAAAACTTCTTCCCGGTAAATTAGATGAATTGAGAAATAAAAAATTTGATTCTATGGAAGAATTAGCCCAATTTGTCACTAGGAGTTTTCATCAGAGAAGAAAATATATTTACGGTGATTATAATCTTCCCCCTAAAAAAGATTGGTATAGGGGGTTATATCGTATACTATCAGGTTCCTCTCAAGCAAAAGGAGATGATAAAACATTTCAGGAATATATGGCAGCAATAAAAAAAGCTGAATCATCTATAGGGGAGCAATCGGATACCGGATTTCTTAGACTACCAGAACAATCAAAATTTATTGATATAACACAATCCCCCCAACAGATGAAAATAACGAGAGAAGCTGATCATGAAAAAGGTGCAACCGGTATCACTGATAAAACCAAAAGATTTTCAAAAACAGGCAGTGGTTTAGTTGAAAACTCTTCGAGGGAAAATCCTTGGATTTCATGTCCTGGTAGTGTTCTCATTGATATATCACGATTAGAAGTTCTTGTAGGAGGATTCCGAGCTGGAAACAACTCACCGGAAATAATTAATGAAGCATCTGATATCTGTAGACGATTATTTCAGGGTGGTATCATGGATATCAGCACATATCGAGATTTCATTGACGAGTTAGTGGAGGATTATCACAGTGATTAATCACCGGGACTGAATAAAAACGCTAGCGTTTCCAATTGAAAAATGGTTTCTGATTTCAAATAATGATCATACACTACAATCATGATAAACCAACCCCCGTCTACGTAGTTAATTCACGGTTTCCGGTTTATAGAGCATACTACGGAGATGGTTTAGGCAATACCATTGCAGGGTTATTTGCGAGAATGGCTCCAAAAGTGATGCCGTTAGCTAAACAACTAGGAATGAAAGCCATTGATGTTATTCGTGATAAGGGTATTAGTGCTGTTGGAGATCTTGCTGGAAAAGCGTTTTCAACTGCGAAGAATAAAATAACATCATTAGTGAGACGAAAAAAGAAACCGGTACCATTGCCATCTACAGCGGAAATGCCTGCAAGTGTTAGTAGAATTATAAATAACGCAGTAGACGAAAAATTAGCGTCGATGGCTTTAACCCCCGACCAAAGCAATATTGCAAATATGATAGCAGGAAGTGGCTTTAAAAAAACACGACGATGAAATGAAAAATCGCGATTTAGACTCTGATAAATAGAATAAAATGTTCAAACAGTCACGTGATCCAGCATTTGATATAGACGCCCCAGTTGGCAAGGATGATTCTGTTTGCGATTATCAATATTACGCCTATCATGCCATAGACTCAAATAGTCGAGCAAGAATTGAACTTCAAGTCCATGATACCAGTAAATACTTTTTACCCTGTGAAGCGTTTATTGAAGTAGAAGAAGAACTTGTAACAGCTGCTGATACTACTGCTGTACCAGCACCGTATCCAGATGGTACTCAAGTCGGTTTTGTCAATAATGGTATTATGGCGCTATTTGAGAGTGCTAGATATCTCATTGATGGAAAAGAAATTGAGTCGATAGATCGCGATGTTGATGTGGCTACAACAATAATCGGGTTAGCGAGATATTCCGATGATTATACAAGATCAGCAGGACCCTCTATGATGTTTGCAAAAGATGGTAAGAATACCGCTGGAGGAAATCCATTTGTTGTAAGACGACCAAAGAAACGTGATAATAGTGATGCTGATGTCGAGAATATGATTATAAACAACGACGTTAATTTCAATCTAGGAGCCGCAACACGTATTTCAATGTTGCAAGGAGCGCGTAAATCATTTTCATGCGCGATTCCACTGCATCACATATTTGGATTCTGTAGAAACGTCAGAAAAGTTATCTACGGGGCGAAGCATACAGTATCGCTTGTACGAAAGAGTGATGATAATGACGCAATCTGGAGGATTCCAGCAGATGCTGCAAATCCCAATGCTGATGCCGGTAAAGTCAATTTAACAAAAATATCATTGTGGATGCCAGTGTTGACTCCAGCAATCACCGCAGAAGAACGATTACTATCATTTATGGACCAAGGAGGAAAGTCGTTGTTGAGTTGGCTAACCGTGAGTACAGATGTGAAGCAATCAAATATCAACGGGTTATTCACGTGGAACCTAGCATCAAAACAAGGTGTTGCTGCGCCACGTCATATATTTATTGCGTTACAGGATAACACACGAGTTGGCGATCAACTCTCCAGCCATATGATATTTGATCAGTTAGGTGTGAAAGACGTCTCACTGAGAATAAACGGCCAGCAGGAACCATCCGAGGATGTACAACTTAATTACACAGAAAATCATATTGCACGAGTTTATCATCGTCTGTTGTCATTTATGGCACGCGATCAAAATGTCGATACTGGTTTGCAAATATCACAATATGATTTTAAAAATCTGTATCCGATCTATTACTTCTCACTGGAACATCTCGATTTGATGAGACAATCTGTTTTTGATATACACTTTAGAGCTAATGTGACTCGTGGTGCTATTGCTAATTATAGAGCGGTTGATGTCATTCTCAGTGATAAATCAATGCTACTTGGAGGTGTTGGTGGAAGAATGAGAGTGGTAGATGCCCCAGTGGAAAACATGTAATTGAAATTGTAAACGATTTAGAATCAATCAATTATGTATAATGTCATATAGTGTTATTAGTGTTGCGTTAACTCCCGGTCAATTAAAAAAATTGCAATCGGAATCAGCTAAAAAATGTGGAACCACAATCACGTTGAAACCCAACCAAATGACTGGTGGTGCAAATAAATTATCGCTGACAACTCGTCAAATAAAACATTTCAATGATGCACTTGCAGCCAAAAAAGGGGTTCAGATTACTCTTTCTGCGGCTGCTATCAAAAATATGATTAAAACAGGCGGTATATTCCCGTTGTTAGCTGCAATACCAGCATTGATTGCAGCAGCAGCCCCAGCAGTGGCTAAAGCGGCTGTGTTAGGAGCCGTTGGTACTGCAGCAGGAATGGCACTAAAGAAAGCAACTGGGAAAGGATATTAAAAAAAAGGGAAAGGGTCTAAGACTACCAGGAACCCCGTATTCGTGGTACAGCGGAAAGGGTCTAAGACTACCAGGAACGATTTATTAATTGAGGAATCGAAGATTCCTATGTCCAATTTTGATTTAATGGATGCTGCTAAAAAAACTAGCGATTAAAAACTTCAGAGGTGTCTTTATGAAAGATCAATTACAACATCAACCAAACAGCGTTGAAACCGGAATCATTAATTTAGATAACAGCACCGGAC
Source organism: Unio delphinus (assembly GCA_029339505.1). Lineage (NCBI taxonomy): Eukaryota > Metazoa > Mollusca > Bivalvia > Unionida > Unionidae > Unio > Unio delphinus. The sequence goes on from JAQISU010000030.1 coordinate 1,394,716, forward strand.
CTGGAACTCACTGGGTTGCATACGCTATTGATCCACGTGGGATTGTTTATTTCGATTCATATGGATTAGCCCCACCAAAAGAGTTTATACGGTATATAAAAACCCTTCCAATGAAGACTTGGTATTCTACGCTACCAACACAACGAATGAATGACCCACCAATATGTGGCAGCGAAGTATTAAATGTCCTTGACGCTATTTCTAACTCCTTGAGTAACCCAAGCGGAAAACCACCACATGTTGTCGTTAATGAATACACTAGTAATCGCTGGAAATCGAAACGATTTTAGAGAGAGAAAGAGTTTTACAATAACATGATTGATATTTGGGGGAGATCTTTGAAATCCAAACCCGATGGCACTGCATCACCTGATTCTGTCAAGGATGTAAAAACAACTAATCAAAGATGAAATAGCTGAGACGTTGAACTTAACAAATGTTGATCCTAATGAAATAGTTGTATTTCAAGACAAACAGGGTAAATTGAAATCTAGTGATGTGTCATTGAATGATATTTTAGTTAAACAACAAAACGCAATCGAGAATACTATCGCGTTATTTTCCGATCAGGGTAAATTGAAAACCAGTAATATTTCTCTGGATGATATTTTAGTTAAACAACGAAACGCAATCGAGGATACTATCGCGTTATTTTCCGATCAGGGTAAACTCAAACCGGGTGTACTCGTTTCGACGATTACAGATCGATTAAAAACTCTCAACGATGAGTTAAAAAATTCTGTGTTTGTACTAACAACACTTGAATCTAGAATTGAAGAAAACGGAAAACAGTTTACATCATTTCGTAGAAATATCATTGATAAATTTATTGGAACCCCGTTAGATAAAATTGAAATAAAACTCCCTGATATTAAAAAATCCATCGATGAGACGAAAAACTTCATCGAAGCCGTCAAAGGTGATTTTTCGAGGATGATAACAATCATTGAAAAAACAAAAATCCCTCATGATAGAACCAATAACGTAGTATATACAATCCAACACGGATCATTTGAGTGGACACCTGCAAACAACAAATTAGATATCACTGCAACCGTTAAGGGTATTTATCGATTAACACTGGTGACAACGGCTCAATTTAATATATCATCGTCGAGTTCATCCGGGGTCAACAATACGATTTCAACGATCATCGACAAGGATACAACTTAAAAGTTCACTATAACATCTACTGATAAACATTTGACTAGAACTCCGGTATCATGGTATGTGTAATTCGTAGCGGATTTAAGTAAATAACTAAATTTAAAGGATTTCACAATTGAAAACGCTAGTGTTTTTAAAATAAAAATGATTTCATCAACTCAATGTCGCTATGATCAGGTCAGAGAATTTCAAAATAGACTCAAAACCCTCACTGAGGAGTATCAAATAAAAATGAAAAAATACCGACGAAGAATCACCGCAATTGATGTTATTGTGTACTCGGTGTCAAGCGTTCTCACTGGCGCCGGAATAATACTTGCATCGGTTACAATGATTGCCCCGGTCGTAGTTCCAATTTGCATTTCTGCGGTGGCTACAATCGGGGGTATATCAACCGGGATAGCAAAAAAGATATCATCATGCAGCCAGAGTAAACTGCAGAATTACTTACTTCAATTTCATATTGCATCAACCGCATATTCGCAGTTATCATTGATGATATCGTCGTCACTCGATAATACGATTATATCAGATAGTGAATTCTCAGCGATGGTCAGTATTTTTGATTCCGCGATATCGAAATTAGAGCGACAACATGAGTATAATAACAATGACAACACCGATGGAATTAGAAAACAAGAACCCAAAAAACAAAATGATCTCAATAATATCAACATTACCAGATTGTGAGTTCTCAGTGATGGTCAGTATTTATGATTCCTCGATACCAAAATTAGAAATAAATCATGAGTATAATAACAATGACAACACCGCAGGAATTACTTCAACGAATAGTGGAGAACACGAACCCAGTACAAACAAGCATGATATCAATAACATCAACGAATCCAGAATTCAGTGTGAATTTCCCCTCTCCGGTCACAGTGAAGGAGATAGCGCTAGCAAAACTACGAGTATACCACAGTTGGCCTAATATCAGATCAAAATCATTTGGTGGTCAACAACCGAATAATTCACTGGTGTTTGCGAATAAGAATAAACCCGACGGAACCCCATACTGGAACGTCGTTTCGATACCAACAGGGTCATACCAAATCGAACAAATCAATAATGAATTCGCGCGTAGAATAAAATCGATTACTGGAACAGAATCGAAAATCGCTATAACAGTTCATGAACCAACACTATCATCCGCAATTGAGATAAACACAGAAGGATACGTCGTAGATATCTATCAGAGTTCTATTAGAACCGTACTAGGATGGCCTGAATTACCACCCCGGGGAGAAACCGTTGATTTACCAGAACCAAAAAAAACTGATTATATCACCGACAGGATAAAATCTGATAATCCAATAAAGAGTTATAAAGATCATAGATTTACTATGGAGTTTTTTAGTCTCGAATATCAACTAATTTATGAGAGAAAACCAGAGAAATATCATTTAGTTAACGAACCTGAAATCGTTAAAAATTTCACAGCAATGAATAATGATTTATCGCTGTTGTTAATATCTCTTAAATCCGGCTCTCTCACCCGAGATGAATTTATCAGCGTCGTAGAAACATGCAATAAAATTATCGACGATATGGAAACATTTAACCTAAAAATTATTCAGGATATATTAGATGAAGATAACCCAAAATCGAGAACAGAATTTGCATTAGACTATAAAATCCGCGTTGAAGATATCCCCACATTCAAACTACCAGGATATAACGTACCGGAACTAAAAAAACTTCTCAGTGACACCATCGATGTTGGTTTTAAAATAATTCATGATGCATGGAAAAAAACAGCATCAGGGGAAATAAAAATCCTCAAACACAATAATGACCCAGACGGTGGCGGCAGACATATCGCTCCGTTCAACGTGAATATTTCATCGGTGATTGCGCTCAATTTAGTATGTGATGTTATCGAAGGAAGCTATCAAATTAATCTCGAACGATCAAATCAAGCTCAGCAGGGATATATTCTTTATTCGTTTGCACCAACAGCTCCTCCAGGATTCCTAATTATTGAAAACCCAATTAATCCTGTCTATATGCGATGCCATAATAATTCATTAACCAGAATTAATTTCAAACTCACCGACCAGTCAAATAATCTGATTGATTTACAAGAAGAGGTGTTAGCGATTAGTCTGTTTGTGAAATCATAAATGATTTTCGTCCTAAGGACTTGATCAAATATTCGGTTGAAATCGTAAAAGAATTATTAACCCAGAACTGAAAACTTTAGCAGCAGAGAGGGCGATGACAACAAGTTGCGACCAAAATTTATTAAAAAATCGTAAAAGTCTCCGTTTTCATTTTTTTAGTTAAAATGAGATTTCGTAGGGAAAGCTCATTAAGATTTCAATCAATTTTTTTGTCTGAAAACGTTGTAGGGTTTGCCCCTGAGACATTTTTTTTGGTTAAAATGAGATCGTAGGAAGGCTTGTTTTAGGATTTCAATCAAAATTTTGTCTGAAAACATTGTAGGATTCACCCTCTCTGCAGCTTGTTACATGTTTTCTACTTTTGTTTTCTACTGGTGCATGTATCAATCTCATTCGTCCGCCAACACCTTCGACTAGCATTGATTTATCGCTGAGAATGAAATCAACCGCTCTATAATTAACACCGCCATGGTCTATACGGGCTCTAAAGTGTATATCAACGACGGACTGTCTTGTTAAATCAAGATGTTCCAACGAAAAGTAATAGATCGGATATAAATTTTTAAAATCCAACTGTTATATTTGTAAACCAGTATCAACATTTTGATCGCGTGCCACAGATGACAATAGACGATGATACACGAGTGAAATATAATTGTTATCATAATCAAGCTGTATATTCTCCGATGGTTCCTGTTGACCGTTTATTCTCAGCGAGACTTCATCAACGCCTAATTTATCAAATATCATATGACTGCGTTATTGATTGCCTAATCGGGTTCTAACTTGTAATGCAATAAATATAAGACGTGGACTTGAAACACCTTGTCGCGCTGCTAGGTGCCATGTTAATGTATTATTAATATCAGAATCTATAGTATCTGTAGACACCGATAACCAACTTATCAGTGATTTTCCTCCTTGGTCCATAAATGATAGTAATCGCTCCTCTGTGGTGATTGATGGAGTCAACACTGGCATCCATAGTGATAATTTAAATAATCTAACTTTGCCATCAGCAACATCATTACCACGACAGATTGCATCATTATCATTACCCTTTCGCACGAGTACTACCGTATGCTTTGCTCCATAGATGACTTTTCGGACATTTCTGCAGAATCCAAATATATGATGTAGTAGAATCGCGCATGAAAATCGTCGATGCTCTCCTTGTAGCATTGATTTGCGTGTTGCATATCCTAAATTGTAATCGGGATTAACGCTTCCGACAATATCAAACGCAGCTCCTGGTCTAACTCTGTGTTCATAAGAATTAGCATTTGGTTGTGGATCAGATGAAGTGTCAGTATTTTAATATACGGAGAGTGATTAGGGTTATCAGTAATATCCTTAGCGAACATCATAGATGGACCCGCTGATCTTGTATAATCATCGGAATATCTTGCTAACCCTATTATTGTTGTGGCAACATCAACATCATTTTCAATGGTTTCAATTTCTTTTCTATCGATGAGATATCTAGCGCTAGAAAATAACGCCATGATCCCATTATTGACAAAACCAACTCGGAGAATTGGGTCATTTGCGTATGGTGTATGAGCTGCGACATTTGTTACAAGTTCTCATTCTTCTTCGATAAACGCTTCATAAGGTAGAAAATATTTACTGGTATCATGAACTTGAAGTTCAATTCTTGATCGAAGATCTGGTTGTATTGCATGATAAGAATAAAATTGATAATCAGGTACAGAATCATCCTGCGCACTGGGGCGTCCATATCAAACGCTGGATCAGATCTCCGTTTGAACATTTTATTATATTTTTTGCGTCTAAATCATCATCGTCGACGTCGTCTTGGTTTTTTAAGCCACTTTCTGCTATCATATTTGCGGTTATATTATCCTGGTCACTTGCGGCCAATGAAGTTGCCAATGACGGAGTCATCAGTGACGCTAGTTTCTGATCCACTGCGTTATTTATTATTTTACTAACCCGCGCAGGCATCCCTTCCGTAGACGGTAGTGGTCCTGGTTTCCTTCGCCGTCGAACTAGCGCTATTAATTTATCCTTCGCGGCTGAAAACGCTTTTCCGGCAGCATCTCCAACAGCGCTAATACCCTTATCACGAATAACATCAGGGGCTTTCATCGATAACTGTTTTACTAGCGGAGCCACTTTTGGAGCCATTCTCACAAATAACCCCGCAATTGTATCACCGAGACCATCACCACAGTGCGCTTTATAAACTGGAAACCGTGAATTAACTATATAGACGCTGGTTGGTTTATCATGGTTGTAGTGTATGATCATCTTATTTAAATGATATTTATCTAATGCGATGACTAAGTCACTGTGATAACCATCCGTTGAATTTTCCACTAAGTCGTTAATGAAATCTCAATATGTTTTGATATCCATGATACCACATTGAAATAACCACCTGCAGATATCAGCTGCTTCATTAATTATTTATGGTGAGTTATTTCCAGCTCGTTTTCCTTCTAATCGTGCTATATCGCTGAGAATATTACCAGGACAACTATCTAGACCACTATCTGAAATTCCACTCCCAGAAAATCCCTCCCCGGTTACACCCTGTGCATCATCATTATATTGTAAACGCCCAAAAGGATCATCATCATCCCATTGAGGTTTTTTTGTTTTTGTCGTTTTGGTGTTGGTGTTTGGCGCTTTCTTTCTTGTTGGCGTTCTTGTTTTCTATGATAATAAAATTCTTTTTTGAAGACTCTATACTCCTTATTCCTTTTATCCAAACTCCCAGTATTTTTTTTTATACAACGCATTAGCCCAGTCATCGGGTGATATTGGATCGTCTTTATACTCACCCGTTAAAAATTTCCCCCTTGAATTATAGTTGTCAATAGCAAAATCGCTTAAATCATGATAAGTCTGTTTGTTTATTAGTGTTTTTAGCAGTCTCTGTAAATTTATCAACTAAAGAAACATTGGGTTTTTTTGGACTAGGAGGAATAGGAGAAGGTTTTGTTAACAACGCTGATGTTTTTTCAGTTTCCGTTGCTATTTTTTCAAGTTCACCAATAAGAGATTTTTCCTTTTTTTTCCCCCTATCTCGGGAACATCCCCCCCCCCCATACAACACACTCTACCTCATTCGTTGCTGTGGTTATTGATTTAAACAGCTCTTCAGATACCGCAGCAAAATCCGTTTGTAAACTCTGTCTAGCTTGTAGTTTATTCCTCACAGAGTCGCGGATTGGTATAAATCTCTTAATTGCGTTTAATCTTGTACGAGCCAATCTAGTTGTTAAAGCTTCGTTGACCATTATTAAAACAGTAAAGCAATTTCCAATTTGATTCTCGAAGAGATTTTTAGTTACAATGTAGTGATTTTGTCATCACCAAATGATTTTTACATTTTAATTCGATTCAGACAGACAAGTAACAAAACAAAAAACTCACTAAAATATTTTTCAGTTAATTTATTTTCGTGTTGTTTGATCAAATATACCTTCCATTGTATTTGCAACAGTAAGAATTTTACTAACGTGTTATACTGTCAAATCGTTATTTGTATCCAGCGGGTTCTTTTCATTTTCTTGAATTAACGCCCGTATATATCTAATCTTCGAATTAACTTCCTTTTTCAATTTATAATACCGGCCTAATTCTTTTCGTATTCCTTCCACGATAGTAAATAACGGGACAAACGCACTTACGTCACTACAAAATGCAAGAGAGTCTCGAATAGAATTCTGGATTTGTTTATCAGCGCATACTTCTTTGGCAGCATATATTTGTTAGTAATAATACCGCATTCTATATCTTGAAAGTCAGACATAATTTGGACAGGATTTAAATTGTCAGATAATATAATATCTTGGCTTTTCAATTTTAAACTTTCAGCTATAATCCTATTTATATTTTCAGAATTCATATATGATAATACATATTTCTAATACAAAAAAGAAAAAAATTGGGGGTCAATTTTGACCCGTTTGTGTAGACAGCACAAACAAGTTAAGGACAGCACAATGCCATTACTACGGTTTTGGGTAGTTTCTAGGCATACATGTTAAGGACAGCACAATGCCATTACTACGGTTTTGGGTAGTTTCTAGGCATACATGTTAAGGACAGCACAATGCCATTACTACGGTTTAAGGTAGTTTCTAGGCATACATGTTAAGGACAGCACAATGCCAATACTACGGTTTTGGGTAGTTTCTAGGCATGCATAAAGGATGGATGTATAGAATGAATGATGTCAATGAATGATTATACAATTACATTCGAGTCTTTTGGCAATTGTATAGGGACAGCAGAAACATGTTAAGGACAGCACAATGCCATTACTACGGTTTTGAGTAGTTTCTAGGCATACATAAAGGATGTATATATCCAATGAATGATGTCAATGAATGATTATACAATTCCATTCGAGTCTTTTGGCAATTGTATAGGGACAGCACAAACAATAGATTATATATTACGAAACATATTCCCCTAAGAGTGAATCTAACTCGTCAAATAACGGCTTAGAATCACAAGAGGATATATTTAGTGAATGGACAGCACAAACAATAGATTATATATTACGAAACATATTCCCCTAAGAGTGAATCTAACTCGTCAAATAACGGGTTAAAATCACATGAGGATATGTTTAGTGAATGGACAGCACAATGCCATTACTACGGTTTTGGGTAGTTTCTAGGCATGCATAAAGGATGGATATATACAATGAAGTGGATGGATATATACAATGAATGAATGATAATGGGACGGCACAGGGACAATACGACATATAAGAATGAATGAATGGATGGATATATACAATGATAATGAATGATGATACTCCTATATTCAAATTGCAACCATATATATCCCCCTACAACATCACCCTGGGTTGAATAAAAATTATTCACACCACGGCGTGGTGTGGTTGGTATATACGGTTGCAATTTTGAATTTCGGAGGTGCCCACCCCCCAATCAAAACCATCTGTCGGCATCGTTGGCAATAATGCCCATTACGAGTTTCGAACCATGACCGTCAGTATGACACCGCGACACGTTACCGATTGAGCTACTGGTTCTTATATACTGGTATACGTTTTGAATATAATATATAGGTAAGCTAATACAATCAATAGCGAACAGGTGTGATGACGTTAATGGATCGATCACAAAACCACAACTGACTGAATCAATGAATTCATGTACCTTTGTGTATGAACAAAACCAAATACTTTAAAAAAAATACAATTATTTTGTAAAACATTTCATTTTTATTCGTTTTCTTACAAACTAATTGTATTTCCGCTGAACTAACGGTTCTTATATATAGGTATATAATATACAGGTAAGCTAATACAATCAATAGCGAACAGGTGTGATGTATGACGTCAGTGGATCGATCACAAAACCACAAATGACTGAACGAACGAATCCATATACCTTTGTGTATGAACAAAACCGAATACTTATAAGAAAAAGGAAAAATACAATTATTTGTAAAACATTATATATTTTATTCGTTGTCTTACAAAATATATTATATTCCACTGAACTAACGGTTTTTATAATATACAGGTAAACTAATACAAATGGCGGAAGTCAAACACAGATAGATGTGATGTACGTCAAACGCATGTGAATTATATATTATTGTTTTTAATCTATGTACTACTTACTGACAATATCAAAGCAGAGCCTAGCGTTTGTAAATACTTCATATTTTATTATTACACTAACTGTTTTACAGGTATAATGTGAAATCAATAACATGTGTTACGCGCGTGCCAGTAACTAAAGACAGCCGATCAATATTAGCTCAACCTGACTGTACAATACAATGAATGACGTGGAATGTATAAGATCTAGAGTATGAGGAACCATAGTTAGTTTCGAATCTATATATCTGTGTTGTACTTACAGACAATATTAAAGCAGAGCCAAATACTTGAAAGAAAAAAAAAGAATACAATTGTTTGTGTATTTGATTCGTTTCCTTACAAAAACAGATAATTAATTATTCCACTGAAAATCATGATAATCACAATCTAAGGAAGATAACCCATCAAAATTAGATGACACAATCTAAGGGAGATAACTATTTCATAAGCCGTAAACACACTTAAACGAGTTATCTCAGTTAATACTATAAAGAATAATGCAAAAATATAATTACGCATAAGAGAACTATAATTTTTGTCTCGTCGTTTTTGAAAAAGCTGATCGATAAATTCCCTCTGAAACTTTTCGTATTAAGGGTCTACAAATATCAAAATACCTACTAGCCTCACCCATTTATTTGAATATCATTTCTTCATTAGTTACTGTATTCAATAATTTTACGGGTCTTTTCCTAATTGATTTATAAGTACCAGTTCCTCCTCGTTTTAAATTCTCACTCTGTGTAACAGTTTCTAGATTATCCACTTTGTTATTATGCGGATTTGAATCAATGTAATCGATAACAAGACCATCCTTGATCAATCCGTTATAACATTCATACACGAAACGATGGCAGTAATATTTTTTATTCCCAGCGCCAAACATCAAATACCCAACACCATTATCCCATCCAACTATTTTCTTCAATCTTCGGTTTCTGATAATACCATCACGGGACGCTTCATAGTTCAAAATCATAGGGTGTGGTCGGAATTCTTGGTTCATTTAAATACTATACTATTGTTTGTCTAATTAAGCAGCAGAGAGGGTGAACAGACCACGATTTCAAGCAAAAATAAGGCTTCCAGATAACGTTTCCGAACAAAAAATGGCCTACACACTACGTTTTCAGACAAAAAATAAGACTTCCAACAAAATCTCATTTAACCAAAAAAAAAGTCTCCATTTTTGCAAAAACGGATATTTTACGATTTTTTAATCAATTTTGCTCGCAACGATGTGGTCATCCACCCTCTCTGCTGCTAGTGATTTCATCACTAGTGATTTCAGTTCTGGTTAACAAAAATAATAAATGATTTGATCAAGTCTTTAGGATTTCACAAACAGACTAATCGCTAACACCTCTTCTTGTAAATCAATCAGATTATTTGACTGGTCGGTGAGTTTGAAATTAATTCTGGTTAATGAATTATTATGGCATCGCATGTAGACAGGATTAATTGGGTTTTCAATAATTAGGAATCCTGGAGGAGCTGTTGGTGCAAATGAATAAAGAATATATCCTTGCTGAGCTTGATTTGATTGCTCTAGATTAATTTGATAGCTTCCTTCGATAACATCACACACTAAATTAAGCGCAATCACCGTTGAAATATTCACGTTGAACGGAGCGATATGCCTACCACCACCATCTGGGTCATTATTATGTTTGAGGATTTTTATTTCCGGTGATGTTGTTTTTTTCCATGCGTCATGAATTATTTTAAAACCAACATCGATAGCATCGTTGAGAGATTTTTTTAGTTCTGGTACGTTATATCCTGGTAGTTTGACTGTTGGAATATCCTTGACGGGGATGCCCCTGCTTTCTGCAAAAATTGTTCTTATTTCAGGATTACTGTCATCCAATACCCCTTGAATAATTTGTGAATTAAATTTTTCCATATCGTCGATAATTTTGTTACATGTTTCTACGACGCTGATAAATTCATCTCGGGTAAGAGAGCCGGATTTAAGGGGTATTAACAACAGTGAAAAATCATTATTCATTGCTGTGAAATTTTCAGCGATTTTAAGTTCGTTAACAAAAAGATATTTCCCTCCAACATTATTGTAAAGGATATAAAAAAACTTTGAATCGGGTTGGTAATCTTTATAACACTTTATTGGATTATCCGGTTTTATTACGTCGGTGATATAATCATTTTTTTGTGGTTCGGGTATATCAACGGTTTTACTCTGGGGTGGTTTTTCAGGCCATCCTAGTACGGTTCTTATTGAGCTTTGATAGATATCTACGACATATTCTTCTGAGTTTATTTCAATGGCGGATGATAGCGTCGGTTCATGAACTGTTATAGCAATTTTTGACTCTACTCCAGTAATCGATTTTATTCTACGCGCGAATTCATTATTGATTTGTTCTATTTGGTATGACCCAGTTGGTATGGAAACGACGTTCCAGTCTGGGGTACCGTCGTCTTTATTCTTATACGAGAACACCAGTGAATTATTGGGTTGTTGACCACCAAATGCTACCGATCTAATATTAGGCCAACTGTGATACATTCGTAGTTTTGCTAGCGCGATTTCGCTCACAGGAACCGGAGAGGGGAAATTCACACTAAACTCGGGTTTCGTAGATGTTATTGATATCATACTCGTTTGTACTGGGTTCGTGTTCTCCACTACTTGTTGAAGTAATTCCATCTGTGTCGTCATTATACTCATGATTTATTTCTAATTTTGGTATCGAGGAATCATAAATACTGACCATCACTGAGAACTCACAATCTGGTAATGTTGATATTATTGAGATCATTTTGTTTTTTGGGTTCGTGTTTTCTGATTCCATCGGTGTTGTCATTGTTATTATACTCATGTTGTCGCTCTAATTTCGATATCGCGGAATCAAAAATACTGACCATCGCTGAGAATTCACTATCTGATATAATCGTATTATCGAGTGACGACGATATCATCAATGATAATTGCGAGTATGCGGTTGATGCAATATGAAATTGAAGTAAGTAATTCTGCAGTTTACTCTGGCTGCATGATGATATCTTTTTTGCTATCCCGGTTGATATACCCCCGATTGTAGCCACCGCAGAAATGCAAATTGGAACTACGACCGGGGCAATCATTGTAACCGATGCAAGTATTATTCCGGCACCAGTGAGAACGCTTGACACCGAGTATATAATAACATCAATTGCGGTGATTCTTCGTCGGTATTTTTTTATTTTTATTTGATATTCCTCAGTGAGGGTTTTGAGTCTATTTTGAAATTCTCTGACCTGATCATAGCGACATTGCGTCGATGACAAAGTCATTGTTGTTTATTTTAAAAACACTAGCGTTTTCAATTGTGAAATCCGAACGATTTAGTTATTTACTTAAATCCGCTACGAATTCCAGATACCATGTTACTGATGCCTTAGCCAAACTTTTATCATCGGCTTTTATCGTTAACCGTTCAGTTTTATCCTTGTCGATGATCGTTGAAATCGTATTGTTGACCCCGGATGAACTCGACGATGATATATTAAATTGAATTGGTGCTACCAGCGTTAATCGATAAATACCCTTGATAGTAGCTGTGATATCTAATTTGTTGTTTGCAGGTGTCCACTCAAATGATCCGTGTTGGATTGTATATACTACGTTATTGGTTTTCTCATGAGGAATTTTTGTTTTTTCAATGATTGTTATCATCCTCGAAAAATCACCTTTGACGGCTTCGATGAAAGTTTTCGTCTCATCGATGGATTTTTTAATATCAGGGAGTTTTATTTCAATTTTATCCAACTGGGTTCCAATAAATTTATCAATGATATTTCTACGAAATGATATAAACTGTTTTACGTTATCTTCAATTTTAGATTCAAGTATTTTTAGTACAGCCAGAGAATTGTTTAACTCATCGTTGAGAGTTTTTAATCGATCTGTAATCGTCGAAACGAGTACACCCGGTTTGAGTTTACCCTGATCGGAAAATAACGCGATAGTATCCTCGATTGCGTTTTGTTGTTTAACTAAAATATCATCCAGAGAAATATTACTGGTTTTCAATTTACCCTGATCGGAAAATAACGCAACGGTGTTTTCGATTGCGTTTTGTTGTTTAACTAAAATATCATCCAGAGAAATATTACTGGTTTTCAATTTACCCTGATCGGAAAATAACGCAACGGTGTTTTCGATTGCGTTTCGTTGTTTAACTAAAATATCATCCAACGACACATCACTGGATTTCAATTTACCCTGTTTGTCCTGAAATACAACTATTTCATTAGGATCAACATTTGTTAAGTTCAACGTCTCAGCGATTTCATCTTTAATTTTTTTTGTTATATCCTTGACAGAATCAGGTGGTGCAGTGCCATCGGGTTTGGGTTTCAAAGATCTCCCCCAAATATCAATCATGTTATTGTAAAACTCTTTCTCTCTCTAAAATCGTTTTGACGACTTCGTCGTTGCCAGCGATTGCTAGTGTATTCATTAACGACAACATGTGGTGGTTTTCCGCTTGGGTTACTCAAGGAGTTAGAAATAGCGTCAAGGACATTTAATACTTCGCTGCCACATATTGGTGGGTCAATCATCGTTTGTGTTGGTAGCGTAGAATACCAAGTCTTCATTGGAAGGGTTTTTATATACCGCATAAACTCTTTTGGTGGGGCTAATCCATATGAATCGAAATAAACAATCCCACGTGGATCAATAGCGTATGCAACCCAGTGAGTTCCAGGTCCGGTGCTGTTATCTAAATTAATGATTCCGGTTTCAACGCTGTTTGGTTGATGTGGTAATTGATCTTTCATAAAGACACCTCTGAAGTTTTTAATCGCGAGTTTTTTAGCCGCATCCATTAAATCAAAATTGGACATGGGAACCATCGAAGATTTCTGAATTAATAAATCGTTCCTGGTAGTCTTAGACCCTTTCCGCTGTACCACGAATACGGGGTTCCTGGTAGTCTTAGACCCTTTCCCTTTTTTTTATATCCTTTCCCAGTTGCCTTCTTTAGTGCCATTCCTGCTGCAGTACCAACGGCTCCTAACGCTGCCGCTTTAGCCACCGCTGGGGCTGCTGCTGCAATCAATGCTGGAATCGCAGCTAACAACGGAAATATACCGCCTGTTTTAATCATATTTTTGATAGCAGCCGCAGAAAGAGTAATCTGAACACCTTTTTTGGCTGCAAGTGCATCATTGAAATGTTTCACCTGACGAGTTGTCAGCGATAGTTTATTTGCACCACCAGTCATTTGGTTGGGTTTCAACGTGATTGTGGTTCCACATCGCTTAACCGATTCCGATTGCAATTTTTTTAATTGACCGGGAGTTAACGTAACACTAATAACACTATATGACATTATACATAATAGATTGATTCTAATTCGTAAAATCCGTAGGATTTCATTGAAAAATCAAGAAAATCGTTTACGATTTCAATCAAAGATTTTCTACTGGTGCATCTACTACTCTCATTCTTCCTCCAACACCTTCGAGTAGCATTGATTTGTCGCTGAGAATGACAGCAACCGCTCTATAATTAGCAATAGCACCACGGCTCACATTAGCTCTAAAGTGTATATCAACGACGGATTGTCTTGTTAAATCGAGATGTTCCAGTGAGAAGTAATAGATCGGATACAGATTTTTAAAATCATATTGTGATATTTGCAAACCAGTATCCACATTTTGATCGCGTGCCATAAATGACAACAGACGATGATAAACTCGTGCAATATGGTTGTTAGTGTAATCAAGTTGTATATCCTCGGATGGTTCCTGCTGGCCATTTATTCTCAGTGAGACGTCTTTCACACCTAATTGATCAAATATCATATGACTGTAGGTTTGATTGCCAACTCGTGTGTTATCCTGTAACGCAATAAATATATGACGTGGCGCAGCAACACCTTGTTTTGATGCTAGATTCCACGTGAATAACCCGTTGATATCTGATTGCTTCACATCTGTACTCACTGATAACCAACTCAACAATGACTTTCCTCCTTGGTCCATAAATGATAGTAATCGTTCTTCTGCGGTGATTGCTGGAGTCAACACTGGCATCCACAATGATATTTTTGTTAATTTGACTTTACCGGCATCATCATTTACATGATCTGCAGCTGGGTTTGCTGGAATCCTCCAAATTGCGTCATTATCATCACTCTTTCGTACAAGCGATACTGTATGCTTCGCCCCATAAATAACTTTTCGGACGTTTCTACAGAATCCAAATATATGATGTAGTGGAATCGCGCATGAAAATGATTTACGCTCTCCTTGCAACATTGCGTTTCGTGTTGCGGATCCTAGATTGAAATTAACGTCGTTGTTTATAATCATATTCTCGACATCAGCATCACTATTATCACGTTTTTTTGGTCGTCTTACAACAAATGGATTTCCTCCAGCGGTATTCTTACCATCTTTTGCAAACATCATAGAAGGTCCTGCTGATCTTGTATAATCATCAGAATATCTCGCTAACCCGATTATTGTTGTAGCTACATCAACATCACGATCTATGGACTCAATTTCTTTTCCATCAATGAGATATCTAGCACTCTCAAATAGCGCCATAATACCATTATTGACAAAACCGACTTGAGTACCAGCTGGATACGGTGCTGGTACATCAGTAGTATCAGCAGCTGTTACAAGTACTCCTTCTACTTCAATAAACGCTTCACAGGGCAAAAAGTATTTACTGGTATCATGGACTTGAAGTTCAATTCGCGATCGACTATTTGCGTCTATTGCATGATAAGCGTAATATTGATAATCGCGTACAGAATCATCCTTGCCAACTGGGGCGTCTATATCAAACGCCGGATCATGTGATTTTTTGAACATTTTATTCTATTTATCAGAGTCTAAATCGTAAAAATCCGTAGGATTTTCATCGTAAACGATTTTCATCGACGTAGTTTTTTAAAGCCGCTTCCTGCTATCATATTTGCAATATTGCTTTGGTCTCCTTGATTTACCATCGACGCTAATTTTTCATCTACTGCGTTATTTATAATTCTACTAACACTTGCAGGCATTTCCGCTGTAGACGGTAACGGTTTTGAAAATCCTTTGGATTTCATCCGTGATTTCACTAATGATGTTAATTTATTCTTCGCAGTTGAAAACGCTTTTCCAGCAAAATCTCCAACAGCACTAATACCCTTATCACGAATAACTTCAATTGCTTTCATTCCTAGTTGTTTAGCTAACGGCATCACTTTTGGAGCCATTCTCGCAAATAACCCTGCAATGGTATTGCCTAAACCATCTCCGTAGTATGCTCTATAAACTGGAAACCGTGAATTAACTACGTAGACGGGGGTTGGTTTATCATGATTGTAGTGTATGATCATTATTTGAAATCAGAAACCATTTTTCAATTGTGAAATCCTTCGGATTTCCACGCTAGCGTTTTTATTTAATCACTGTGATACCCACTTTCCACTAACTCGTCAATGAAATCTCGATATGTTTTGATATCCATGATACCGCCGGCAAATAATCGTCTACAGATATCAGCTGCTTCATTAATTATTTCCGGTGAGTTATTTCCAGCTCGGAAACCTCCTACAAGAACTTCTAATCGTGATATATCATTGATAACACTACCAGGACATGAAACACTGGAATCTCTTAATCCACTTCCGCTATAACCAGTTGCTTCATCCAATTTTTTTTCTTCATCCTGTTTTTCTAAATCGGTTTCTTGTAATAAATAATCAAGAAAATCATCACGTGGTATTTGTTGTTTTTTAGGAGAGTAGAGTAGTTTCTTTGCAGGTTGCTGTCGCCTTCCTCGCAATTTTTGCGGTTTTTGTTGTTGTTTAAACTCTTCGTATTGATTATACACTTCGCCCACCTCATTGATATATCCAATGTATGATGCGTTACCCTTCTTCTTAATTCTACCTGTTTTTTCAGTTTTGATTTTGTAGAATATATCAGCCCAGTGAGTTATATCTCTAACAAAGTTATGATGTTCTGGTTTCAACAAATTTTTCCTGTTTTCATAAGTCGTAACAACAAGCGCAGGAATTTTCGCTAGTTTAGTCTCAATGATTGCTGCTAAACCCGCCTCGTTAAATATCACGCGTAAATCATCTACTATTTCTTTTGATTCTATTTGTTTTGTTTGT
Source organism: Unio delphinus (assembly GCA_029339505.1). Lineage (NCBI taxonomy): Eukaryota > Metazoa > Mollusca > Bivalvia > Unionida > Unionidae > Unio > Unio delphinus. The sequence continues at coordinate 1,411,761 of JAQISU010000030.1, forward strand.
TCAGTTTTCGCTGCTATTTTTTCGAGTTCACCGATAACAGATTTTCCCATCTCGGGAACATCTCCCAGTATAGCACGCTCTATCCCCTTCGTTGCTGTGGTTACTGGTTTAAACAATTCTTCGGATCCCATAGCAAAATCAGTCTGAAGACTCTGTCGTTGTTGTAGTTTATTCCGTACAGAGTCACGAATTGGTACAAATCTCCTGATTGCATCCAGTCGTTCACGAGCCAATCGGGTTGTTAATGCTTCATTGACCATTATTTGAAATCGCAAACAATTTTTCAATTGCAAAACAATTTTTCAATCCAACCTAACACCATCGGATGGTCATGGAAGTGTTATTTCGTCGTGAGACAGCTTCGTTCATCGATGGCGAAAGTAGCAAAATTGTATATAAAATAAATAATGCTGACACTTTCGCCATTCTACGCTGATCAATCCGAACCAGTCATCAATTTTTTATTCACTGTTTCTAACATTATCAATCAAAAAATGCTAAAAAAAATTAAAATCTCTATGAGGGACGGTCACAATCAAATAATGATAAATGGTTGGTCAATCAAATAATGATAAATGGTTGGTCAATCAAAATTTTTCATTTTCTTGAATTAACGCCCGTAGGTTTCTAACTTTAGAATTAACCTCCTTTTTCAATTCGTATTCGTACCCCAATTCTTTTCGTATTCGTTCTACGATGGTATACAACGGAGCGAACACACTTATGTCACTGGAAAATGCGAGAGAGTCCTTAATAGAATTCTGAATTCTTTTGATGAGCGCATACTTCTTTGGTAGCATGTATTTATTGTTGTTAACTCCGTATTCTATGTCCTGAAAATCAGACATGATTTGATCAGGATTTAACCCATCTGATAGTTCAATATCCCAACTTTTCAATTTTGAAATCTCGGATAAAATGCTATTCATGTTTTCAGAATTCATTATTCTATAATAATGATATATTTCTAAATGAAAAATATGACGTATTAGACATAACTAAATTGAATTTTCTGTCCGCTCTTTTTTGAAATAGCCGATCGACAAACCCCTTCTGCAACATATCGTACTGAGGGTCTACAAATATTGAAATACTTGCCGGCTTCATATATTGATTTAAATACTTTTTCTTCGTTAGTTATTGTATTCAAAGATTTCACAGGTCTCGCTTTTTTCGAGTATTTCCCAGTCCTTCCTCGTTTGGTATTCTCACTATGTGTGATTGCTTGAAGATTTGATAAGGAATTGTTCTTCGGATTAGAATCAATATGATCAATAACAAAACCATCTTTGATCAATCCATGGAAACATTCATACACGAAACGATGATTGTAATATTTCTTCTTTCCAACAGTAAAGAACAAATACCCCATACCATTATCCCACCCAACTGGGTTCTTCAGTCTACGGTTTCTTACAACACCATCACTGGATGCTTCATAATTTGTACTCACTGGGTGTGGTCTGAATTCCTGGTTCATTCGTATACTATACTATTTGTCTAATTCATTGACTGATCCATTTGCAGTGATTCATTATATAAAAATCTTTCATTTAGACACTTGTTTTTAGTATAGCATGATGGAGTTCAAGAGATTGACTTCGAGAAATGCTAAATTTAATGCTGATAGAGAGTTTAAGAGATTATTGAAAATCAGTCCTAGATTTAATCTCGATAGACCCAAAAAACGTAACAAACGTCCAAGAGACGGAAACATGAAAGAGTTTAAGAGATTATTGAAAATCAGTCCTAGATTTAATCTCGATAGACCAAAACAACGTAACAAACGTCCAAGAGACGGAAACATGAAAGAGTTTAAGAGATTATTGAAAATCAGTCCTAGATTTAATCTCGATAGACCAAAACAACGTAACAAACGTCCAAGAGACGGAAACATGAAAGAGTTTAAGAGATTATTGAAAATCAGTCCTAGATTTAATCTCGATAGACCAAAACAACGTAACAAATTTAATCGCGATAAACCCAAAATCCTTCGGATTTCAAAAACGTCCAAGAGAGATTACCCCTGGAAAGATGCTCAATTCAATCTCGATATAGCTTCTAATACACCAAAGAATACAATTCTTGATAAAGCCATGATTAGTAAAATCAGAGATTGTTTTAATGAATTTAAGCGTGATGGAGCATCTTATTGTTGGTCAACATTTCGAATTGATGGTGTTGTTGATGCTACCATGACTGATGAAAAAGCAGCAGTGATAATTTCACGTGTTGGGGAAAAACGGCATTTTTTCCGAATCAAATTCATTATCGAAGTCGATGGCAAATGGATTATTAAGGATAAATTTGAACCAATCCTCAAGAATAAAAAAGCTGTCATTGTGAGTAGAGATTCCAAACCAGGGATTCTAACCGGCATTGATAAACCATACTACGAAAGATCTTATCCCGTAACAGCAATGGTTTATGGGATATATCCGTTAAATGATAAACCCGATATCGCAAAACTAGCTCCTATGAAATATTCGTCAGGGCTTAATTGTGTAGCAGAACGAATAATAGAACATTTCACAAATGCATCCCGAGGAAATAAACTAACTGATCTGCGACGTAGAAAAATAACCGAGTGGGAACTGACAGTGAAACAGCATGGTGCAAAGATTTCTGATATAGCTAAATTAGAAGCATCATTAAAATTCCCAATATCAGTAACAACAATAACCGGAGAAGTATTATACGAACCGAAATATCAATCGCGAGGAGCCCCAATACAGATTATTGATCATAACAAACACGCGTGGACACCTGCGGTAACAATATTTCCACGAGAACGAACCGTGAAATATATCCCTAAGGAGTTCGTCGGGGATGTTTTCTATGAAGAGAGATTATTTGATGCTATTCATGCGTTGTGTAAGGATGATCCTGTGTCAGTGTGGCTACTTAGAAGTGATGAAGAATTTGATCAATTTGTAAAACCAAATGGTGAATTATATCGCATTGAAGAATTAGATAACAGAATGAGAAAAATCGCTAGTGATTTTTCACCGCAGAATTCCCATGAAAAACTACTCACGGATAGTTTTACTATTCCATCAGTGGTAGCTCACTTCGCAAGAGAAAAAAACTCATGGCGTCCAACACGAAATGATTTTCTCGAGGATGTTAAATTGAGTTGCGTCGAATTTGGTCATGGAGGACTGTGGAATACGAAATACTCACGTGATGGTATGATTTCAATTGATATAGCCGCGTGTTATCCCGGAAGTTTTCTCGGGTATGGGGAATGCGCTGAGTACTTCAAACGATTTGGACACCCCACGCATGAAATGACTCGTGTTGCGATTAATGGACCATTGCCTGATTTTGACTTAACCGGATTCGCTCGTGTGATATCATTTGAATTAGCTACAGGGTTACATCCGTGTAGTTATGTTTGGCTCGGTAGACACCTATCTGAAAAACACTGGATGCCAATAGTGCTATTGAGATATATGATTGATTGTGGTATGCTAATATCGTTGATTGTTTCCGAGGCTATTATATGCTATCGAGCTCAGAAAGAAGTTTGGCTACCACAACCCGATCTAGATAGAATAATCAACGAACTACGAAAACAGTTTCCAGATTTCAGTGAAGAAGAAATCATAAATTGGTCTAAGAAGTTATTTGAAATTAAAAAAGAACAAACAAAAGATCTCGGAAGAAGAATAATCGGTAAATTTACCCAGGGTGGACGATACGATAACGCAAAATACTCTTCGCGGTTGATCATAGATGTCGCTGAATACGATTTTATTGTAGCGGATTTAATGAAACAGGGAAAACTTGTATCCCGTAAGGATGCTTTTCTATCCAATGGTGAGAAATTAGGTACGGTTGTTACCTACTGTGATGGATATAATTCCCAGTACACACATTTGAGAAGTTCAATGTTAGCCTATGCTTGCATTAATCTATTTTCGATGATAAATAGATTTCCTAATACCGCGGTTAGAGTAGCCACTGATTCGATGTATATACACAATAAGTACAAATCAGCTGTAGCGGCATTCACAGATCCCGAAGAAAATTGGGGGCGTTGGCGATTTAAAAAGGAGATGCTACATGAGTATTGTGAATCCGCAGACGTTGCCATGGATGATAAATATATTTGTTGTAACCGTATTGAAATTGGAAACACTAGTGTTTCTACAGAATTTTCTAATGCACCACCGGTATCTGATCCAGTATGTAGATACAAGACAGTTTATTTAAACGGTTGTGGTGGGTCAGGAAAGACAACGCGTGCAATTGAATTATATCGTGGTGGTGGAAATACTTGTATTTCTACTAACATGATTGTGCTAACACCGACTCATAGACTCGCCAGAGAGATGATACAACGAGGGGTAAATGCTTGCACTTATCACAGCTTCTTTCGATGGAAGGGTGACAAATGGACTCCTGATCGAATGGGTGATAAATTCATTCCTGAAATCATAATCTGGGATGAAATATGCACAGTGTCATTAGATGTATTAAAAACATTTCTTGAGTGGTTGTTAACCAAAAACACAAAAGTCGTCATGTGCGGGGATCAAGGCCAACCACCACCATTTGTCGGTGCATCTCCACATGAATGGCTAAAGGGTTTTGTAGACTACTATGAAGAAATCACCACTGATTATAGATCACTTGATGAACGATTACGCGAGTTCAAAGCGCTAATTAGATTACAACCGGATAGAATCCAATGCGAAATAGCGCGTGAAGTGATTTCAGAAACCCCAATGAATGATTTCTGGGAAACATGGAGACCAAACGATTTGATCATTGCAAGTAGAAAAATAGTCAGGGATACACTTCAGATGAAGTTATTTGAATTGCATAAAGAAAAATTTGCAACGCTTCCAGTACCCCTTTGTTATAGGCCATCGGATACACGAAAACAGAATATTGAAGTTGATATTCCAGGACAGAGTGAAAAACAAATTCTGGTATTAAATGATATTGTGCTGGTTGATATCAATGTCGTTGAAGATGCATTGCGTGCTAATAAATCCCCGTGGACGCTAGGATACGCAGCAACAATACACTCTTCACAGGGATTGACTATATCGGATACAATTGTTTGGATGGTAGATAATCGCATCGAATGGTCAAATTTAGTCTATCTCGCAGTATCCAGAGTACGAAACATAAATCAACTTCGAAGAATTGTCCTCGATGATGAAATCATTGGTGATGATAATGACACAACAATAAGTGATATTGATGTTAGCATCATTAATAAAAAACTCTCCGGTTACAAACAACAGGACAAAAAAAAACAACGAGAATTTGATATTGATGCTAAATTAATAATCACTTTGAAGAAACAACAGAATAATCACTGCGCGAGTTGCAATTGTATAATGCGTTGGCAGTATTCGGATAAGGATCCTCGCCAATTTACCGTAGACAGAAAAAATAACAATCTCGGTCATGTCAGAAATAATGTGATGTTGACTTGTCTTGAGTGCAATAGACGCAACGGCGCTAGTTAAGACCATGCGGTGGCAATTGAGTATCCTCGGGAATCACTTGTAGTTGTTGTCGAGTAAAACCCCGCTGAGGGGCAGTTGAATCCAGTTTATAGACTGGAGGTCTACCAGTTGATCGTGTTATACTAGATATCTTATGCGTAGTGACGCTCCAAATAGGATCAGTAGCCCTTTTTCTACCCCCTTCAAGCTCTCCTGGTTCGTATAAGTACCTCACAATGACACTACTACCAAGAATTGGTTGGGAAATGCTAGCGTTTCTAGGGAAATCTTTTTGTGGTTGTACGGGTATTGACTTCTTTTTAATCGCGTTGATAGGTTTCATGTTGATTGTTCTAGTAATCTCGTTATTCAGTGCAGTAATCACAGATGGTAATCTTTTAACCCATTCACTGGATCGCTTTTCTTGAATGAATTCTTTTGCGTATTGATATCCAAATAACCGCTCAGCAATCGTCCGATTAAATCGTTCTACAATGGCCTGATCGCGATGTAGCGCAGTATGCCCTCGTCGTATGGTGACATTATGATGTTTCATTGTAGATAACACTGCACCCTGAAATTCCTTGCCAGGATCAACTTGTAACAGATTTGGCCAGTGCAGAGGACCTCGTCGATAAATCCTTTCAAATGCAGAAGCGACTTCAGTCGCTGATTTTGTTTTCAGCGGTTCTGCTTCTTTGTATCGACTCGCAACATCAACTACGGTTAACGCATATTTGTAACCACGATCATGTGGCAGAAATAATATATCAGCCTGATGAACTTCATTAGGAGCGGTCACATCAAAATGCGAGAATTGAATTTGTTTAGGCGGTGGTAGATAAATTTGCCATAGTGCCTGTTTGGATAACCAATTAGCCGCAGTGGTTTTTTTCACTTTTGCAGCTCTAGCGAGTTTATTGATTGCAGCGTTACCCCTCCAGTATCCCCTCGGAGAATAATAAATTGATTCCATATTATTAATTACCGGCACCTAACATCAATTTACTTTTCATAGCCGATTTTATTAAAAATGAAGCCAATTTTTCTTTGAAGGATTTATCAGGAATAGCATTTAACGCATGAATTAATTTCACATCTGCTAGATGCCTGTGTTGCAGATTGCTGCTTTTATAAGCAACATCATGAAGGTGACAGGCCTTATCAATGGCGTTTATTGGTTCTTCACCGGGGTTGGGTTGATTTTGATTATTGAGTCTGATATCAAGTCTGGTTCCCGGTCCACAGTAGCTATATCCTGGAAGGTGCTTTTCTCCGGGGTACTTTGCCCATGGGGTTCCAGGGAGTTTTGCTAATTTGGCTGCGATATCACCTCCTCGTTTTTTTTTAAATCAGATTTCATAGACACAAATCTAAATTTCTTTGTACCACATTGCACGCATTTACCAGAAAGCGCTGATCGGTTATTTTTAGTTGTAATCGTCGTCACATCATCTGTGCCAGTACGCGTTCTACACTTCACACAATATAGATCCATAATTTATGTATAGAGATATGGATATAATTGATTTTTCAGCGACTAAAACAAGAGAACCAATTAAGCATCATGCAGCGCTACCAAACTCTATCCGGATGATTATAATCGGGCCATCTGGATCCGGTAAAACGCAATTGTTGCTCAATTTAATAATGAGATGGATGAAGTGGGATAAGTTGTATTTAATTGCCCCTAGCGTAGATGATCAACGATGTTATGAAGTGCTAAAAGATTTTAACGAGAATGCATCAGAAATTAAGGGTGAGAATGCCATTGATTTTATAACCGATATCGATGAAGCACCGAGTATTGATGATATTGATGGAGATATTAACAATTTAGTCGTATACGACGATATAATGTTGGATAAACAAAAGAATCCTGCTAGAATATTTTCCCGTGGGCGTCACAAGAACACTGACGTGATATATGTCACTCAACGCTACACTCAGGTTCCAAAAGTCATCAGAGATAACTGCAATATTCTTTCTGTATTCAACGGAGTTGATACTCATACTCTTAGAAATATTTGGCAGACATGGTGTTCTGATATGGACTTCAATCAATTTCGAGATTTCTTTAGTTATGCTCAGTCGACTCCGCACGGATTCGCAACAATAAATCTACATGATCCTCGGACACGATATCGTATCGGACTTGATCAAATATTCGGTTAAATCATTTATTATTTTTGTTAACCAGAACTGAAATCACTAGTGATGAAATCACTAGCAGCAGAGAGGGTGGATGACCACATCGTTGCGAGCAAAATTGATTAAAAAATCGTAAAATATCCGTTTTTGCAAAAATGGAGACTTTTTTTTGGTTAAATGAGATTTTGTTGGAAGTCTTATTTTTTGTCTGAAAACGTAGTGTGTAGGCCATTTTTTGTTCGGAAACGTTATCTGGAAGCCTTATTTTTGCTTGAAATCGTGGTCTGTTCACCCTCTCTGCTGCTAATTAATTGTTTGGTTGAATTATTACATTACTTGGAAATCTATCAATGTAGTCTTGATTTTATCATTGACGCTGTCAGGGTCAGAGTTATTGATGGATTTCTTAATGGAGTTTTTAACTCTCTTATCATAATAACGCTTCAACTATCTGTATCGATTACCACCACAACCGAGACACAATTGTGATATTCCTCTTACCCCTATCCCACATTTTATACATGGAATTGGACCAAGGCTTCCGCGTCAAACGCTTTGCATATAATACCCACAGAATTCTTTTCTGCATGATTTGTTACACGGCGTTACTGATCCAATCACAAGCCATTTGCAATGATTCATTATATAATATATTCTCTATTTAAATACTTGTTTTAATTAAGATATGAAGAAGTTCGAGAGATTATCGAACATTACACCTTCGAAAAATACTAAATTTAATCTCGATAGAGTCTCTGATAAGCCAAAAGATCTAATAAGTGATATAACCATGATAAGTAAATTTCGTGATTGTTTTAATGAATTCAAGCGTGATGGAGCATCTCACTGTTGGTCAACATTTCGAATTGATGGTAGCGCTGATGCTACCATGAACAATAAAAACTCAGCAGTGATAATTTCACATCTTACGCGGAAAAGGTATTTTTTTAGAATAAAATTCATTATCCGTGTAGACACGGGAGATTGGATTATTCGGGATAAATTTGAACCCATCTTAAAGGATAAAAAAAACTGTCAGTGTGAGTCAAGATTCCACACCAGGAATTCTGACTGGAATTGACAAACCATACTACGAGAGATCTTATCCCGTAACAGCAGTTGTTTATGGGATATATCCGTTAAATGATAAACCGAGTATTGAAAAACTAGCACCGATGAAAATGTCATTGTTGACGAAGTCAACAATGAATTGTGTGGCAGAACGAATATTAGAACACTTCAAAAATGCGCTGCGTGGAAACAAATTGACTGATCTAAGATGCAAAAAAATAACCGAGTGGGGACTAACAGTTAAACAACGTGGGGCAACAATTCAAAATTTGGCAGAGTTAGAACGATTACTAAAATTTCCAATATCAGTAGCGACGATAACAGGCGAGATATTGTAAGAACCGAAATATAAATCGAGAGGAGATCCAATTAAAATTATTGATCATAACGAACACGCATTGACATCTGTAGTAACAATCTTTCCGCAGGAAAGAACCATAAAATATATACCGACGGAATTTTCTCCAGAATTCTCTGAGAAAACATTATTTGATTTTATTAACCAGTCGAGTAAAAACGATTCAGTATCAGTGTGGTTACTTCACGTCGCTGAAAACCCCAAGGGTGGATTGGATCAGTTTGTAAGACAAAATGGAGAATTATACCGCACTATAGCCCTACATGACGCGATGAAAAAAACTAGCTAATAGTTTCTCGAAGAGTTTTGACGATGAACAATTACTAACAAACTGTTTTACCATTCCGTTGGTTGCAGCTCATTTTGCGAGAAAGAAAAACACATGGAAACCATCGCGAGGTGAGTTTCTCACAGACATCAAATCAAGTTGTATAGAATATAACCACGGCGGATTATGGAATACGAAATACGACCGTGAAAGTATTATTTCAGTTGATATGGTCGCGTGTTATTTGGCGAGTTTTCTCGGGTATGGAGAATGCGTTGAATACTTTAAACGATTTGGACATCCAACACACAAGATGGCCCGTGTTGCTATTAATGGACCACTGCCTGATTTTGATTTAACCGGATTCGCTCGTGTGGTATCATTTGAATTGGCTACAGGACTTCATCCCTGTTGTTATGTTTGGATTGGTAGACATATATCTGAAAAAAATGGATGCCAATAGTGCTGTTACGGTATATGATTGATTGTAGAATGCTGTTATATTGTCAGTGAAGCGATTATATCCTATCAAGCTCAGACTGAAGTCTGGTTACCACAACCCAATCTAGATAGTATAATCAACGAACAACGAAAACAACTTCCCGCTTTTGACGAAGAAAATATCGTGAAATGGTCCAGACAGTTATTTTAAATCAGAAACAAAGACGCAAAGGATCTTGGTAGAAGAATAATTGGTAAATTTACTCTGGGTGGAAAATACGATAATAAAAGATATTCTTCACGGTTGATTATAGATAACGTCAAATACGATTTTATAATCGCGGGTATAACGAGTAAAGGTAAATACGTAGATCGTAAAGACGCTTTCTTGTCCGATGGAACAAAATTTGGTACAATTGTTACTTACGCAGACGGAGAAAATCTTCAGTATACACACTTGAGAGCGTCTATGCTAGCTTATGCTTCTATCAATTTATTTTCGATGATAAATAGATTTCCTGACACCGCAGTTAGAGTAGCCACTGATTCATTTACAGCGAAGTAGTGGCTGAATTCAGTAATTCTGACGAGAGTTGGTGATCATGGAGAATTAAGCTGGAAATACTGCGTGACTAATCCAAATCAGCAGATGTTGCGATTGATGATAAATATTTAAGCGGTGATAAAATATCAGAACTATCTAATGCACCGTAGATATCTGATCCAATATGTCGATATAAAACAGTTTATTTAAACGGCTGTGGCGGGTCAGGAAAAGCAACTCGTGCGATTGAATTATTTCGTAGAAACGCTAGCGTTTCCAAATCAAATATGATTGTGTTAACACCAACCAACAGACTCGCCAGAAAGATGAAACAACGAGGAGTAAATGCCTGTACTTATCATAGTTTCTTTCGATGGAAAGGTGATGAATGGACTCCTGAACGAATGGGTTAGAAATGTATTCCTCAAGTCGTAATTTGGGATGAGATATGCACGGTATCGTTAGATGTATTAAAAAAAAATATCGAGTGGTTATTGCTAGCGAATACAAAAGTAATAATGTGCGGCGATCATGGCCAATCACCACCATTTGTTGGTTTATACCCACATGATTGGTTAAAGAATTTTGTAGACTATTATGAAGAAATTAACACCGATCATAGAGCACTTGATGAACAATTGCGCGAGTTCAAGAAACTAAACAGATTACAACCGGATAGAATCCAATGTGAGATAGCGCATAAGATAATTTCGGAAACACCATTAAAAGATTTCTGGGAAACGTGTAGACCAAACGATTTGATAGTGGCGAGTAGAAAGACAGTCAGAGACACACTTCAGATGAAGTTATTTGAATTGCATAAAGAAATATTTACAACACTTCCAGTACCGTTGTGTTATAGGCCTTTGGATACACGAAAACAGAATATTCAAGTTGATATTCCAGGACAGCGTGAAAGCAGAATTTAGTGTTAAATGATATTGTGCTGGTTGATATCAGTGTCGTCGAAGATGCATTGCGTGCTGATAAATCCCCATGGAAGCTAGGATACGCAGCGACGATACATTCTTCACAGGGATTGACTATATCCGATACGATTGTTTGGATAGTGGATAATCACATCGAGTGGTCAAATTTAGTTTATCTCGCAGTGTCCATAGTACGAAGAATAAATCAGCTTCGAAGAGTTGTTCTGACAGAGTCAGGAGATGATAATGACACTACAATAAGTGATATTGTCAGACACGACATAATCAGAAAAAAAACGTTCTGGTTATAAACAACAAGATAAAAAAATAAAAGAGAATTTGATATTAATGCTAAATTAATAATCACACTCAAACAACAACAGCATAATCACTGCGCAAGTTGCAATTGTATAATGAGTTGGTGTTGGTCGGATAAAGACTCTCGGCAATTTACCGTAGACAGAAAGAATAGCAGTATTGGGCATACCAGGGATAATGTGATGCTGACTTGTCTTGAGTGCAACAGACGAAGAGGTGCTAGTTAAGACCACGCGGTGGTAATTGAGTATCCTCGGGTATCACTTGTAGTTGTTCACGAGTAAATCCTCGCTGAGGAGCTGTCAAATGCAGTCTATAGATTGCTGGTCTACCCGTAGATCGTATTATACTAGATATTTTATGCACGGTGACACTCCAAATAGGATTAGTATCCCTTTTTTTTACCACCTTCGAGTTCTACTGGTTCGTATAAATAAATAACAGTAACATTACTGAGTATTGGTTGTTTTGAAAACAAAATTTGCGGTTGTACGGGTATATACTTCTTTTTAATCGCGTTGTTAGGTTTCATATTAATCGTTCGAGTAACCTCATTATTTATCGCGATAGTTACGCCTGGTAATCTCTTGACCCATTCACGAGATCGTTTATCTTGAATAAATTCCTTCGCGTACTGATATCCAAATAATCGCTCAGCATGTGTACGATTAAATTGTTCAACAATTGCCTGATCGCGATGTAGTGCAGTACGTCCTCGTCGTATGGTGACATTATGATGTTTAATTGTTGATAGAACCGCACCCTGAAATTCCTTGCCAGGATCAACTTGTAATAGATTTGGCCAACGAAGAAGACCTCTTCGATAACTCCTTTCAAACGCAGAAGCTACTTCAGTTGATGATTTTGTTTTTAGCGGTTCTGCTTGTTTGTATCGACTCGCAACATCAACTACGGTTAACGCGTTTTTGTAACCACCATCATGCGGTAGAAGTTATATATCAGCTTGATGAACTTCATTAAGAACGGTCACATCAAAATGCGAGTAGTTAACTTGTTTAGGCGGTGGTAGATACATTTTCCATATCGCCTGTTTGGATAACCAATTAGCCGCAGTGGTATATTTCACCGCCGCTGCTCTAGCGAGTTTACCAATTGCCGCCTTACCCTTTCAGTATCCTTTTGGAGAATAGTAAATAGATCCCTTGTTGTTCTTAATTACTGGCACCTAACATCAATTTACCTTTCATAGCCGATTTTACTAACCACAAAGCCAACTTTTCTTTGAAAGATTTATCAATGATAGAATTCAACGCATGAATCAATTTCACATCTGAGATATGTCTGTGTTGCAGATTACAGCTTTTATAAGCAACATCATGAGCATGACACGCCTTATCAACGGCGTTTATCGGATATTCACCACGTCGAGGTTGGTTTTGATCATCGAGTCGGATATCGAGTCTAGTCCCCGCCCCACAATAACTATACCCTGGAAGGTGTTTTTCTCCTGGATACTTTGCCCATGGTGTTCCCAGGAGTTTAGCTAGCTTGGCTGCGATATCACCTCCTCTTTTTTTAAATTGTTGATTTTATCACGGGAAACAAATCTAAATTTCTTTGTACTACATTGTATACACTTACCGGAAAGTGCTGATCGGTTATTTTTAGTTGTAATCGTCGTCAAGTCATCTGTACCAGTACGCGCCCTACACTTCACACAATATAGATCCATAATTTATTTATAATAACATGAATATAATTGATTATTCAGCTACCCGACGACTGGCGCCTATTAAACACCATGCGATGTTGCCAAATTCAATTAGAATGATTATAATCGGACCATCCGGAAGTGGCAAAACACAATTGTTACTTAATTTAATAACGAGATGGATGAAATGGGACAAGTTGTATTTGATAGATCCTAGTGTAGACCATCAGCGATGTTACAATGTATTAAAAGATTTTAACGACACAGCGGTAGCATAATCCGGCTATTTTTTTTGCCATTGGACCCCTACAAGGAACCAAATAGACCTTTCTATTAAATATTTACTAGGAAGCCTTGGTTTGTCAAATAAACCGTTCTATTAAATATTAACGAGAAGGAAGCTTTGTTGACGCCTAAAAAGTTGGTCTGTTCACCCTTTCAACTACATCATGATTAACTACATAGCAGCAACGGGGTGGTGACAACAAAAATGGCGTCGTTTTTTTATGAATGGCTAGCAAGTTAGTCTGGTGTCGATGCTTTTTCGATCATTTTTTCTTATGTCGATGCTTTTCGACCAAAAGTCTGTTCACCCTCTCTGCTGTTTATAGTGGTCCCGTTGTCCTGAAATTGCAGGAGGCAGCTGCCTACAGGTAGGCAGACCAATGGCGGTGGACAGGGTATGTCGACGTCTAGAGTTAGGAGGCGTGAAAGAGGAGAAACTTGGGTTCTTACCGCCTCTGTATGGTTGCCGCCTAGCTTGATTAGACTGGGGGCTCCCAGTATTGGGTAGGGATCTATACTACACATTTTGATTGTAAGGATCACTTTTTCCTGGTCCGCCCATCATCCCTCCGCTGTGTCAGGGATGATTGTTTCGAAACGCCTGCGAACGTTGGGCAACGAGATGGAGGGGCAGTGCCTGAGCTGCCTGCCTCCGAACTGTTTCAATTTTCCCCCAAAGTGTAAAGGTGACACAAACAGACATCCGTAAAATCCGAGTAGGATGAGGCTTGAACGACGTGGACCACCTACAGGCGTCACGTCGTATATGGTCCAAGTTCGCAGAAGCAGTCAAAGCATTGGTCATGGAATACTGAGCTGCGCTGTTAACAACTCTTGCAATCCAGGCTGTCACTTCACAAGCGTGGTCATTGCCGGATTTGCCTAGGAAGTCGGAAAAAATGTCTAGTGAAGCCAAGTCTAACAATGAAGACGTAGCGACTACATTTAGGACTAGCTTTCACGTGGCATTGGAGATCAGTACTGAAGGCGTCTGATGGAATTTTCGTACCAGATACATTAGAATGTCCCTGGAAGTTAGTTTCCTGGAATTTTTTTTACCGACTGGGGAAGAAGCAGGAAGGATATCGTTTCTCCCTTAAGATCTACAGATGCCGTAACTGTGTAGTGGCAGTAGGAGGTGGTGGGCATTCAAAAGTTCAAAACCAAACATTTTTCATTTTAATAGATACAGGCATAATTGTATACATATAGTATAAATAGGTAATGTACTACAAATAGTACATATATTATACATGTTCATACTAATATATGTATAGTAAAAATAGCATACATAGTACATATAATATACATATTACAGGTGGTATCACCGTTCCGTTAGCGTAGTGCCTATAAACTGCTTCTCTTCGGACATCGTAGCTATAACATTAAAAATTTGTTAAAGCTACGTTAAAGATTATAATCTAACAAACAAACAGGTTTTATCTATATTACAGATATAATTTGTAGTAAAAATAGTATATATAGTACAATTATTATTTTTGTACAAAGAGAATATATAGTGAAAGTAGTATATATAGTATAAAATAGAAAACTATCGTAAAGATAGTATATAAAATATAAATATAATATGTAGCAAAAATATTATATATAGTACAAATTGTACATATAGTACAAATATAATATATAATACAAATAGTGTGTATAGTTGACTTTGAACATACAATTCACATAGGATGGATAGCTCTCATGATATAGATAACGCAAATGTCCGATTTAGTTCATATGGCACAATGTGTGATTGTGTTTTTATCTCTGATATAGAATTTTATGATAGCTCTAACCGTTCTAATGTCTCTCTGTTTTTTTCCTATTCATCTCTATCTTTTATCTTCTTTATTGCAAATAATATTATATTTGTAGGTCTTAATGATGAATGATTCAATATTATATTAGTATGTGTTAATTCTGTATGCTTTAATACTATATTTGTATGTTGTAAGTATGTATGCTTCAGTATTATATTGGCATGTTTTACGTATGTATGATTCAATATTATTGTTGCATTTTTAATGAGGTATGCTTCAATATTATACTTGTATGTTTTAATTATGTATTATTCAATGTAATATTTGTGTGTGTTAATTATGTATGCTTCATATTCTCGTATGGCTAGTTTTCAATTGATATTATGTAACTAGCAACAATAAACGAAAACCTGAATCGAAATAATTATCATGCGTTTCCTTCTTTTAAAGTTGCAGGCACAATTTCCACACCATTTCTCTCTAGTGCAATTAATTGACGGAACATCAATGATTAATGCAAAATCTTATATTGCTGACCTGGTAAACCTTGACTTATCGGTTGCATTCAATCATATTCCAGAATACGACCAAGTTATACTCTTTACACGGTAAGTGCATTTACACTGGGGATATAATGATTACGCTCATGATACAATAGTAGTAGATTCAATCATGTTACAGAAGCTGTTAATATGTGAAGAACACCTGAGGTGTCCTATAAGATGTGTTGTCGTATATATGTAACCTCTGGGCGCCTCCGATGAAAATACACCTGATGCGCCCAAATGGGGTTATCATCATATATAATCGCATAATATCTATAGGCGTGCTAAGATGATAACACCTTACCACGAACAGAGTTAATCATCGTATATAATCGCATACTCGCATAATATCTCTAGGCGTGAGTAAGATGAATAAACACCTTGCCACGAACAGAGTTCATTTTTGAAAAAATATATCAATGTATTTTTTGCGTTAGAAATATATAATTATCATGTACTATGAATTCTTAAAATATCAATGAGGTTATAACTGATATTTCAAATTTGAAAACTCAAGGAACTAAATTGTCAGATAATTTAAAATGTGATCAAATTCTTACTGACTTTCAAGATATCGAATACAGTGCTATGAATAACAAATATGTCTTACCAAATATATCCGCGCTTATTAAAAGAATCCAGAATTCTATTCGTAACTCTCTTGTATTCTGTAACGAAGTCAGTAAGTTAGTCCCGTTATTTCCTATCATGGAAAGAATAAGAAAACAATTAGGAAATGAAAACGAAATGAAACGAGCAGTTAATTCAAAAATCAAGAATATAAGAATGATTATCCAACAAAACGAAAATTCCCTTTAGGATACCCCGGCCGAGTAAGTTGTAACCAACGATTTGACATGTACCCGTCTGTGTTAGGCAAAATTCTCACTATACATCGACATGTCTAAATACCCATGCCTGTCTATTGAACAGGTAATACAACGGACACGTATGGTACGCGGTTCACCTTGAATGAATTTGTAATGGCGGTTTTAGTCAATAACGGCTTTGAAATCCTATACTGGTGTTTATCAATGAACGCGTTACTATAAGGAAATAATTGTGAAATTTTCATGGATTTCATTATTACTGAAATATTTTAGTAAATTATTTTTTTTTATTGATTTTTGGTCATTTTTGGTCATTTTGGGGTCATTTTTTTGTCTATTTTTCATCGAATTTTGCCTGCCTGAGTCGTGTCAAATGGTCAATTTTCTCTAAATGAATCAATTAGAGATTTTCTCATTAAAAATCATTTTTGCTGTTTTTTTAACTAAAAATATCACAAATTTGACCAAAAATGTCAAGCAATGACAAAACATCAAGCAAAAATGACAAAAATACTCTGTTGGTGCCAGTCGAGTCAAATGGTCGGTTTTCCATGTTATTTCTCGTAGACTTTCTACCGAATATCAAAGATTTTCCACTTACGATTTAAATAATGGTAAAGGATGCATTAACGACTAGATTGGCTCATGAGAGATTAGTTGCAATTAAGAAATTCATCAATGTCCGCGACTCTGTTAGAAACAAACTACAAGCTAGACAGAGTCTTCAGACAAATTTTGCTGCTGGAACTGAAGAATTGTTTAAACCAATAACCACAGTAAACAAAGATGTAAAATCAGCTACTGAAAGAGTCATGTGGGGTGATGTCCCTGAAGATGGGAAAAAAGGAAAGAAGCTCCAATTCTTCCTGTACTTGAAAAAAAACAGCAGCGGAAACAAAACAAACGTCAGCGCTGTTAACAAAACCCCCTCCTGGTTTAAAAAACGGGAGTTTCATTTAGATGATAAATTTACTGAAGAGGTTTAAACACTAATAAAACAAAAAAGTTATCACGCTTTAAGGGGTTTTATTGCTAACAGCTATGATTCAAAAGTTTTCAGCGAACAAGTACAAAGATTATCCAATATTGTTCATTGACTGGACTGATGAGTTGTATAAAATAAATACGGGAATTGATCATTTAGATAGGAGGAGGAAGGAGTAGCAAAAAATTCAAAAGAGAAATTGAATATTATAAAAAGATAAGAAAGACAACAAGAAAGAAAGCGCCAAAAACCAGCACGAAGACCAAACCAACAAGAAGAACCTCAAAGGGTTGATGATATTGAACATTTTAGGTATTTACAAGATGATGATGATGTTCAGGGTGCAACCGGGGAGGGATTTTCTGGGCGTGGGGTATCAGGTAGTGGTCTAATTCGTTGTCCTGGCAATATTCTCAGTGATATAGCACGATTAGAAGTTCTCATAGGAGGGAAACAAGCTGGAAATAACTCACCGGAAAAAAATTAATGAAGCAGCTGATATATGTATGCGGTTATTTCGAGGTTGTATCATGGACATTGAAACATATCGAGATTTCATTGATGAGTTAGTCGAGCATCATGGTTATTACAGTGTATAATTAGATGACTTCGTCATTCGATTAGATAAATATCATTTAAATAAGAATGATCATACACCACAGCCATGATAAACCAACCAGTGTCTATGTTGTAAACTCACGATTGCCTGTTTATAACGCGTACTATGGCGATGGTCTCGGTAATACCATTGCAGGGTTATTTTCAAGAATGTCTCCAAAAGTGGCACCGCTAGCAAAACAATTATCAATGAAAGCCATTGATGTTATTTCTGATAAGGGTATTAGCACTGTTGGAGATGTTGCCGGGAAAGCAATTTCCGCTACGAAGGATAAACTAATAGCATTAGTTCGGCAGCGATGTAAACCACCACAAAAATCACGTGGATTTTCGACTTTGTCACTAGGACCTCTATCATCTACGGAAGGAATGCCTGCAAGTGTTAGCAAAATAACTAACAAAGCAATAGATCAGAAATTAGCATCATTCACGACTTCTTCATTGACAGCAAGTGACCAAGATAATATTACCGCAAATATGATAGCGGGAAGTGGCTTAAAACCACGACGAAAATCATGACTTAGATTGAGGAATATATAATAAAATGTTCAAACAGTCACTTGATCCAGCCTTTGATATGGACGCCCCAATGCGTAAAGATGATTCTGTACGCAATTATCAATTTTATTTTTATCACGCAGTACAACCTGATCTTCGATCAAGAATCGAACTTCAAGTTCATGATACAAGAAAATACTTCTGCCCGCTGAAGCATTTATTGAAGTAGAAGGAGAACATGTAACAAATGTTGCAGCTAATACAGCATATGACAATAATCCAAATATCCGAGTTGGTTTTGTTAATAACGTTATCATGGCGTTATTTGAGAGTGCTAGATATATGATTGATGGCAGAGAAATTGAATCTATAGAGCGTGATGTTGATGTTGCCGCAACAATAGTGGGGTTAGCAAGATATTCTGATGATTATACAAGATCGGCAGGTCCATCTATGATGTTTTCTAAGGATATTAATGATCACCCTGAACACGTTTATCATACTAGGATAAAGGCAACACAAGATACTGCAGTTAATCCAGCGGCACACGGATATGTAAGACCAGCTGCTGATTTAGCAGCAGAAGGGGTGAATCAGACAACTTTTACAGGCCTTAATTTAGCAAACTGAGGTTTTCTCAAAATTGTTTAATAAGCCTCAATTTAGCAAACTGAGGCTTCCTTGAAAATACTTAATTAAATTTTTCAGTAAATTTAGAAAAATTTTGCAAATTAATTAAAATTTTCAGTAAAAAAAAATGACGCCGACATCTTCGATGTTGTCGTTGGCGTTCACCCTCGTTGCTGCTGAACGTTAACAATTTTTTTTAAAGATGAAAATCATTGTTGAAATTCGAAGAATTTTCACGATAAAAGTCCTTTCAGGATTTCACAAACAAACTAATTTGTAAAACTTCACCTCGCGGATCAATCAAATTATTAGATTGGTCAGTGGGTTTGAAATTAATTCTCGTTAAAGAATTATTATGACATCGCATAAAGACTGGATTAGTTGGGTCTTCAATAATTAGAAATCCTGGAGGAGCCGTTGGTGTAAATGAATATAGAATATATCCCTGCTGAGCTTGATTTGATTGCTCAAGATTTATTTGATAGCTTCCTTCGATAACGTCACACACTAAATTTAACGCAATCACTGAGGATATATTGAAGTTATTCGGAGCGATGTGTTTACCGCCGCCTTCTGGATCATTATTGTGTTTAAGGGTTTTTATTTCCTGTGATGTTGTTTTTTTCCACGTATCATGAATTTTCTTAAACCCGATATCGATGGCTTCATTGAGAAGTTTTTTTAGTTCTGGTAGGTTATATCCGGGTAGTTCAAATGTTGGAATATCTTCAACGCGGATTTTAAAATAAGTTGCAAATTCATTTTTTGTTGGGGGGGGGGGGAAATCTGATACTCCTTGAATAATTTTTGTATTTACTATATACATATCATTGATGATTTTATTACACGTCTCTACAACGTTGATAAATTCATCTCTGGTGAGAGAAAAAGATTTAAGAGAGATTAATAGCAGTGATAGATCATTATTCATCTTTTCAAAATTTTGAATTATAAATAATTTTGTATATTCATCATGTGCTGCTATCATTTCATTAGGATTACCATAGTCGTCATATCTGGACGTATGTATTAATCTCACCTTTGATCTTAATTCGTAATAGTTTTCATAACTTTTTATTGGAATATAAGGTTTTATATCGTCGGAAACATAATCAGATTTTTTGGGTTCTGGTATATCAACGGTTTTTTCTTCTCGTCGAGGTGGTAGTTCAGGCCATCCTAGAATGGTTCTAATAGAACTCTGATAAATATCAACGACATATCCGGGTGATTTGATCTCGATCGAAGATGATAACGTCGGCTCGTGAACCGTTATAGCGATTTTTGATTCTTTTCCAGTGATAGATTTTATTCTTCGTTGTAATTCGTTATCGATTTGTTCGATTTGATATGACCCCGTTGGTAACGAGACAACGTTCCAGTCTGGGGTTCCATCTTCACGATTTTTCCAGGCGAACACCAAAGAATTATTTGGCTGTTGGCCACCAAATGTTACCGATCTGATATTGAGCCAGCTATGATACACTCGTAGTTTTGATAGCGCTATCTTTTTCACGAAAACGGGGATCGGGAAATTCACACTGAATTCAGGACGCGTTGAGGTTATTGATATCATGCTTGTTTTCACCGGTGTTGTATTTTCTGCTATTTGCTGAAGCAGTTCTTGTGATGTCATTGTTATTATTATTATTCCGCTCTAATTTCAGCATTGTCGATTATACAATTGAACCATCGCTGAGAATTCGCTATCTGATATTGTTGTGTCATCGAGTGACGATGATATCAACGAGGACAATTGCGAGTATGCGGCAGATGCAATGTGAAATTTAATTACATAATCGTGTAGTTTACTCTGGCTACACGATGATAGTTTTTTTGTGATCCCGGTTAATATACCCGCGATTGTAGCCACCGCGGAAATAGCGATTGGAACTACGACCGGAGCAATCAATGTAACCTAAGATAGTATTATTTCATCAGCAGTGATTACTCCCGACACCGAGTACACGGTAACATCAACCGCGGTTATTCTTCATCGGTATTTTTTCATTTTTATTTGATACTCCTCAGTGCGTGCTTTGAGTTCCATTGAAAATTCTCTGACTTGATCATAGGGATATTGAGATCAGCGCGAGCTGAGTTTAGTTTGAAATTCTCTGACCTGATCATAGCGATATTGATACACTGAAGGAATTGTTATTTTATTTTAAAAACGCTAGCGTTTTCAATGGTGATTTCCCTTTCAGTTTAATTGTTTACTTAAATTCACTACAAATTCTACGTACCACGTTACTGAAACACTGACTAGATTTCTATATGCGGTAGTTATCGTGAATTGTTCAGATATATCCTTGTCGATGATCGTTGATATTGTATTATTGACTCCAGATGAACTACTTGATGATATGTTGAATTGAGTCGGTGATACTATTGTTAATCGATAAATACCCTTGACGGCTGCGGTTACGTTTAAAATGTTGTTTGTGGGAGTCCACGCAAATGATACGTATTGAATCGTGTATACGATATTATTGGTTTTCTCATGAGGAATTTTTACTTTTTCAACAACGCCTATCATCTTCGTTGTATCATCCTTCATTGCGTTGTTGAATGTTTTTAGATCATCGATGGATTTTTTAATATCAGGAAGGGTTATTTCAATTTTATCAAATGGGGTTCCAATAAACTTATCAATGATGTTTTTACGAGACATTGAAAACTGTTTTACGTGTTTTTCATATTCGGATTGAAGAGTTGCTAGTTCCAACATAGAATCTTTTATCGAGGTGAGTTTTGGTGTGGTCACTGGTGGATTTCCAAAAATTTCTAGCAGGGGTTTATCAATTTTGTCAATTATATTTTTTTGTGTTTCACTAAACTGATCAAATACAACTATATGATCGTCATACTTATCATTGAGCGATTTCAATGAATTCACCGTGTTATCAAATTTTGCTAATTTATCTGTGATCGTTGAAACAAGTACACCTGGTTTGAGTTTACCCTAATCGGAAAATAACGCGATAGTATTCTCTGCTGCGTCTCGTCGTTTAACTAAAATTTCATCGAGGGAGATATTACTAGTTTTCAATTTACCCTGACGATCTTGAAATACAACTATTTCACCAGGATCAACACTTGCTTTGTTCAACGTTTCGGCTATTTCATCTTCGATTAGTTTTTTAACATCTTTGATTTCAACATCACCAGTATCCGGTTTCTTCAACGTTGATAAAGGTTGTCCCCAAATATCAATCATTGTTATCAGAGAAATCTTTTCTCTGTTTAAAATCTAAAAGATTTTCAATCCAAGGGATTTCATTAAAGATTTTCAATCCAACGACTGCTAGTATACTCATTCACTACTACATGGGGTGGTTTTGATTGTAAATTACTTTGCAATTTCATCAAAGATTCTCGTGAAATAGCATCAAGTACGTTTAATACTTCATTGCCACATATGGGTGGGTCAAGCATTGTTTCTGTTGGTAACGTGGAATACCAACGGGGTATTTTTAAGCGCGTTGATAAATCAAGGATATAGCGGTTAAATTCCTTCGGAGGCGCTAGTCCATATGAGTCAAAATAAATAATCCCACGTGGATCAATCGCGTATGCAACCCAATGTGTTCCAGGTCCATCACTGTTATCTAGATTAATAATACCGGTTTCAACATCATTTGGTTGTGCCGGTAACTGATATTTCATAAAAACACCTCTGAAGTTTTTAATCGCGAGTTTTTTAGCGGCATCAAATTAAATCCAAATTGGACATTGGAGTCAAAGACTCTCGAGTTAGCAAACCGGTCCTAGTCTCAGGCCGCTTCCCCTGTACCACGAATACGGGGTTCCTGGTAGTCTTAGACCCTTTCCTTTTCTTTACCAGATCCACGGACGGATCCGCCTGTTGCTTTCTTTAGTGCCATTCCTGCCTCGGTACCAATGGTTCCTAACGCTGCCGCTTTAGCTACCGCTGGGGCCGCTGCGGCAATCAACCCTGGAATCAACCCTAACAGCCGGAATATACCACCTGTCTTTTCCATGTTTTTAATCGCGCTCGCAGAAAGAGTAACCTGAACTTCTTTTTTTTTCTTTAAATGCTTTATTAAAATGATTAACCTGAGTTTTCGTCAGCGATAGCTTATTTTCCCCGCCATTCATTTGATTAGGTTTCAGCGTTATTGTGGTTCCACATTGCTTAGCTGATTTGGATGTTAATTTTTTTAGCTGACCAGGTGTCAACGTGACATTGATATTACTATACGACATTATACAAAACAGATTGATTCTAAATCGCAAGCGATTCAATGGAAAATCAATTACGAAGTAATCAATTACATGTTTTTGAAATTAAAAATCGAAGATTTTCTAAGCAATCTCCAATCAAAGATTTTCCACTGGTGCATCAATAAGTCTCATTCGTCCACCAACACCTTTGAGTATCATTGATTTATCACTGAGAATGACAGCAACCGCTCTATAATTAGCAATACCACCAGGATGGGTTACACGAGCTCGGAAGTGTATATCAACGACGGACTGTCTCATCAAGTCAAGATGTTGTAGCGAAAAGTAATAAATCGGATATAGATTTTTAAAATCCAACTGTGATATTTGTAGACCAGTATCAACATTTTGATCGCGTCCCATAGACGACAACAGGTTATGATAAACTCGTGCAATATGATTGTTTTCGTAGTTAAGTTGTATATCCTCTGATGGTTCTTGCTGTACGTTTATTCTCAGCGAGACTTCATTACACCCAATTTGATCAAATATCATATGGGAACGTTCTTGATTATTTAATCGCGCAGTATTCTGTAGCGCAACAAATATATGACGTGGAGCTGAAATACCTTGTTTTGATGCTAGATACCATGTAAGTTTACCATCAATATTAGAATCCATGGTATCTGTGGACGTTGTCAACCATCTTAATAATCTCTTTTCCCTCCGATCCATAAATGATAGCAACCGTGGTTCTGTTGACAACGACGGAGTCAGCACTGTCATCCACAGTGTTAGTATTGATAAAACGACCTTACCGACGGTAGCGCCAGCATCGCGCCAGATTGCACTATTATCAGTACCCTTTCTCATTAGCGCTATAGTATGCTTTGCTCCATAGATAACTTTTCTGACGTTTCTACAAAATCCAAATATGTGATGCAACGGAATCGCGCATGAAAACCGTCGAAGCTGTCCTTGTAACGTTAATACGCGTGTTGCAAACCCTAGGTTGTAGTTAATAATATTATTTATGACATCAAATTCAGCAGCTGGTCTTGTATATCCGGCTGGTGCTGTATATCCGGCTGGTGCTGGATCAACTGCTGTAGATCGTGTTGCTTTTACTCTAGAATACTGGACGTGTTCAGAGTGATCAGTAATTTCCTTAGAAAACATCATAGATGGACCACCTGATCTAGTATAGTCATCAGAGTATCTTGCTAATCCGATCACCCTCGTTGCAATATCAACCTCGCGTTCAATAGATTTGATTTCTCTTCCATCAATGAGATATCTTGCACTTTCAAATAACGCCATGATGCAATTGTTAACAAAACCAACTCGGATAGTTGGGTCATTTGCATATGGTGTTTCATCATGCTGTAAAAGTTCACCTTCGACTTGAATAAAGGCTTCAGCGGGTAAAAAGTATTTACTGGTATCATGAACATGAAGTTCGATTCTCCCCCGAAGATCAGGTTGTACTGCGTGATAGGCAAAAAATTAATAATCACGTACAGAATCATCTTTAAGTACTGGGGCATCCATGTCAAATGCACTATCAGGGTTCTGTTTTAACATTTTTTTATTATATACCCGCTGGTCTAAATTGGAGGCGAAATCGTGAAAATTCTTCGAATTTCAACAATGATTTTAAATGAAAAAAATCCGAAGGATTTCAATCAATGATTTTCATCGACGTCTTTGACGTTTGTAGAAATTCTTTGAATTTCTAAATTCTTTGAATTTCTAAGACCACTTCCCGCTATCATATTTGCTATCATATTTGCTGTTATGTTATCCTGGGCGTTAGTGTATGACGGAGTCATCAACGATGATGAAATCAACGACTGTAGTTTTTCATCTACTGCGTTATTTATTATTTTACTAACACTTGCAGGCATAACCACAGTAGATGGTAACGGCAATGACTGTGGTTTCCTTGAAAATCTAGATTGGAAATTCTTCGCTAATACCCTTATCCTGGATAACATCAATGGCTTTCATTGATAGTTGTTTTGCTAGCGGCGCTACTTTTGGAGCCATTCTTGAAAATAATCCCATTATAGTATTAACGAGACAATCTCCATAGTATGCATGGTATTTTGGCAATCGTGAGTTTACCACATACACGCTTGCTGGTTTATCATGGTTATAGTGTATAATCATTCTCTATTCAATTGATATTTATCTAATCGTGAAACTCTTCGAGTTTAATCGCTATGATAACCGTGATGAAAATTCGTAGAATGTTCCACTAACTCTTCAATAAAATCTCGATATGTGCTGATATCCATGATATCACCTTGAAATAACCTCCTACAGATATCAGCTGCTTCATTGATTATTTCTGGTGAGTTATTTCCAGTCCGTTTACCCCCTACAAGTACTTTTTATCCTGTTATATCACCGAGAATATTGCCAGGGCATGAAATTGCAGGCAATTTCGCTGATATCCCACTCCAAAACGTCTCCGAGGGGGAAGATTCCTCATCTTCATACTCTGCATCGTCAACAATTGCACCTTGTGTATCTATTTTTGGATTGGGTTTTGATTTTTTAGGTGAGAAGGATATTTTCTTCGAAAATTGTTTAGCCGCTGCAATTTTTGTGGTTTTTGTTGTTGTTTTAGTTCTTCATATTGATTGTTTACTCTACCCACTATTTTCATGTATTCAATGTATGATGTATCCTCCTTTGGTTTAATTTGACTTTTTTTAGTTTTAATTTTGTAAATCACTTCAGCCCAATGTTGTATATTTTTAATATATCCATGTTGCTCTGGTTTCAACATTTTTTTTCTGTTTTCATAATTTGTAACAACAAACACAGGAATTTCTTCTGGATCAGTCTTATCAATTGTTGCTATCACCTCCTCGTTAAATCTCTCCTGTAAACCCTCTACTGTTCTTCTTGATTCAAGTGGCGAAAATTCTTCAGGGAAATCTCTTCGAGATTCATCACTAACATCAATACCACTTTGTCGTTGTATTTCCATCTGAGTTGCCATATCACCTGAAAGTTTTTGTACAGTCTGTTTTGTTTGTCCAGTTTCGATTGCTATTTTTTCAAGTTCACCAAGAAGAGGTCTCTCTACTCGTTTCCCTTCCTCAGGGACATCTCCGTATATAGCTCGTTCAGTAGCTGTTTTCACATCTGTAGTTGCAGCAACAGTCGGCTTAAAGAGTTGTTCAGAACCCTCTGTAAAATCAGTCTGAAGTAATTGTCGCTGTTGAAGTTTCTCGCGTATACGATCACGAAGTGGTAATAGTTTATTAAGAGCGCTAAGTCGCTGTTTTGCGTTCCGTGTGGTCAGTGATTGTCCTACCATATTGAAAGAGTATCACTATTGTCAAATTGCTTGCAATGAAATCCAAAGGATTTTCACTCAAAGAGTGGAATTAAAAATCGAAGATTTTCATTGCAATTGAAACTCTTTGAGTGGAATTGCTTTGCAATTCACCAAGTAAAAAAAAATACTACGTTGAAAATTGCTATGAATTTTCCATTTACAACACCGTGTGAACTGTGTCATTGTCGCGTTTTGTTTGACTAAACTCACATGAATGGGCCCATTCATCGCGTTACCTGTGTACACGGAAGTTATATACAACAAAGGAGGCTCTCTACGCGTGGGGTTCAACTTGTTCGGTTAGAGCTTTTATTTGTTTCACCTTACAATTGATAAGTTTCCTTTGTTCATATTCTGCACCTAATTGCCTCCTAACATCTTCTACGATCGTACATAATGGTACAAAAAAACTAACGTCTTCAACATTAACTAAACTCTCCCAAATAAAGTTTTGGATGCGTTTGATCAAATAATACTGCTTAGCGAGGACATATTTTCCACTATGTTGTGCAAATTCCATGTCCTCGAAATCAGTCATTATTTGATCACAATCTAACCCTGAACATAGTTGAATATTTTGAGTTTTGAGTTTGTTGATTTCAACAATAATACATCTGATATTTTCAGAATTCATAAATATGAAAAAGTATATTTGTTAAATTGTTTGAAAATCCACAAAATGAAATTGTAAAGCAATTTAACAAAATGAATTCTGGACCCACTAAGGTGTTGGTCATCTTGGCATGTCCAGAAGCTTAATGCGATTATAACGTGATTATGGTTATATACAATGGATGACGACGGCACATCAACCCCAATGATCTAGTGTGGTTGGCGGTTGTAATACACATAGGACGGCACATACGGCACATTACAGCCCCACGATCTAGTGTGTAGGCGATTGTATACGACGGCACAACAATAGATTATATGATGGTATTTACAATGAGAATGGTTATATACAAATGCAATGAATGGCGACGGCACAACAATAGATTATATTAAAGTATTTACAATGACAATGGTTATATACAAATGCAATGAATGACGACGGCACAACAATAGATTATAACGACGGCACAACAACAGAATATAGGATGAGAATGACGACGGCACAACAATAGATTATAACAGGACAGCACAACAATAGATTATAGGGGTGATTATGGTATACGATTACAATGGATGACGAGGGCTATTCTACATTCAAGTGCAAAAACAAAACCCAGAATCAAAACCCGGTTTGAATGTCAATAATAACATTCACACCACGCATGACGGTGTGATTTGAGTTTGCACTTGAACTTCGGCTAAAGCCCAAACATAACACAGACGAGGTTGTATATAACCACTCATTACAACGAAGTTAGATAGAACGATGTGTGCTTGTAATTCCTTGTTGTGTATAATTCTGATTATTGACAACGCAGAATTAATAGTGGGTACTTGTAAAAACCACGAAAAAAAATAATACGATTATTTGTAAACTTCATGATGATTTTGTTTTCTATGAAAATCCTTTGAAATTGCAAAGCAATTTACGATTTTACGAACAGATAATTGATTATAACAGCCAATCAAAAACTACCTCCGCGATTTCAACAACGGTGACTCTGTCATTGGTGATTTATCACTCGCGTTATACCTAAAGGAGTTATCTCCGTTAATTCACATAAACAAATCGAATACTGTTATTGAAGCGTTTTGAAAAAGCGGTCTTGGTTTTATTCTCTGCAACGCATTGAATAGAATACGGATAAATATCGAAATACTTACCAGCTGAATATAAAGATTGAAAAACTATCTCCGTGTTATTTGCCGTATTAAACGACTTTACAGGTCTACCATTTTTCGAGTATCTCCCAGTCCCGCCTCGTTTTGTGTTTTCACGTTGTGAAATAGCTTGAAGGTTGTTCAATTTGTTATTCCTGGGATCAGAATCAATGTGATCAATAACAAGGTCATCCTTGATTAATCCGTTAAATACTTCGAAAACGAAACGGTGATTAAAATACGTTTTCCCTCCAGCACCAAATATCAAATATCCTTGATTACTCAGAGTACCAACCGGCTTCTTGAGTCTACAGTGTCTAACAACACCATCACGAGAAAATTCATAGTTTTCAATAACAGGATGTCGTTGAAATTCTTGACTCATTTGTATACATAATACTTGTATTTGTCTAATTCATTATTTGGTTGATATATAACATTGAGAAATCTTTCTATGTAGTCGTGGGCATTTTTTATGATTTTGCCGTTGGCAACGCCGTTGACGTCATTGACAGAGTTAGGATTTTTTATTCTTTGCTTGTCATAATAACGCTTCAACTCTCTATAACGCCTACCACCGCAATTGATACATAATTGTGATTTGCCTCTAACACCTACCCCACAATACAGGCACGGAAGAGGACCTTTTGAACCGTTTCTCACACTTAGCATATGATACCCACAAAACTCATTTCTGCATGATTTGTTACACGTAGTTACTGATCCAATCATGAGCCATTTGCAATGATTCATTATATAAAATACTTTTTTTTATTTAAATACTTGTTTTAATTATAATATGAAGAAATTCAAGAGATTATCAAAATTTACGCCTTGGAAAAATGCTAGATTTAATCTCGATAGAGTCTCTGATATACCAAAACATCTAATCGACAATAGAACTATACTGGGTAAAATCAGAGAGTGTTTTAATGAATTCTACCGAGACGGTGCAGCACACTGTTGGTCGACATTTCCAATTATCAATGATGATGTCAATGTACCCGTAATCGATGCTACTATGAACGATGAAACAGCAGCTGAGATAATTTCACATCTTCGAAAACGGTATTTTTTTAGAATAAAATTCATTATCGAAGACGAAGATGAATGGATTATCAGAGATAAATTTGAACCAATCCTCACGGATAAAAAATTTGTCATTGTGAGTAGAGATTCCAAACCAGGAATTCTAACTGGAATTGACAAACCATACTACGAGAGATCTTACCCTGTAACAGCAGTTGTTTACGGAATATATCAGCTAAATGATAAGCCAAGTATTGCAAAACTAGCACCTATGAAACTGTCGTCGAAATCACAAAGTGATTCAACACTGAATTGTGTAGCAACACGGGTAATGGAACACTTTACAAATGCATCCCGAGGAAATAAACTAACTGATCTGCGACGAAAAAAAATAACCAAATGGGAACTGACAGTGAAACAGCACGGTGCAACGATTTCTGATATAGCTAAATTAGAAACATCATTAAGATTCCCAATATCAGTAACGACAATAACCGGAGAAGTATTATACGAACCGAAATATCAATCACAAGGAGCGCCAATACAAATTATTGATCATAAAAAACACGCGTGGACAGCTGCAGTAACAATATTTCCACGAGAACGAATCGTGAGATATATCCCCGGGGGAATTTTGTAAGGTTGTGTTCCACGAAAAGAGGTTATTCGATGCTATTCATGCGTTGTGTAAAGATGATCCTGTGTCAGTGTGGCTACTTCGCAGCGCTGAAGATTCAGAATCAGGATTTGATCAATTTGTAAGACCTAATGGAGAATGATATCGTACTGAAGCGTTACACTCAAGGATGAAAAAAGCCGCTGTAAAATACTCAGGTGAAAATTCTTTTGAATTTTCCAATGAAAAACTACTCACGGATAATTTTACGATTCCATCAGTGGTAGCTCATTTTGCACGAGAAAAGAACTCATGGCGTCCAACACAAAGTGATTTTCTCGAAGATGTTAAATCAAGCTGTGTAGAATTTGGTCATGGAGGACTGTGGAATACAAAATACCACCGCGAGGGTATGATTTCAATTGATATATCCGCGTGTTATCCAGGGAGTTTTCTAGGATATGGAAAATGTGCCAAGTATTTTAAACGATTTGGACACCCCACACATGAAATGACTCATGTTTCTGTTAATGTTCCATTGCCTGATTTTGATTTAACTGGATTCGCTTGTGTGTTATCATTTGAATTAGCGTCAGGATTACATCCGTGTAGTTATGTTTGGATTGGTAGACACCTATCTGTGAAACACTGGAAGCCAGTAGTGTTAATACGATATATGATTGATAGTGGTATGCTGATATCGTTGATTATCAGCGAAGCAATTATAAGCTATCGAGCTCAGAAGGAAGTTTGGCTACCACAACCCGATCTAGATGATATAATACGCGAACAACGAAAACAGTTTTCTGATGGAAAATCGGAGATTTTTAATGAACAACAAATCATGGATTTGTCTAGGCAGTTATTTGAAATTGAAAATGGACAAGCAAAAGATTTTGGACGAAAAATAATTGGTAAATTTACTCAAGGTGGAAGATATGACAATGCAAAATATTCTTCGCGGTTGATCATAGACAGCGCTGAATATGATTTTATCATAGCGGATTTAACGAAACATGGAAAACTTGTAACTCGTAAAGATGCTTTTCTATCCAATGGTGAGAAATTGGGTACAATTGTTACCTATTGTGATGGATATAGTCCCCAGTACACACATTTGAGAAGTTCTATGCTCGGTTATTCTACTATTAATCTATTTTCGATGATAAATAAATTTTCTAATACCGCGATTAAAGTAGCTACTGATTCGTTGTATATACACGAGAAATACAGATCATACGTGGCTGAATTCACATCCCCGGAGGAAAATTGGGGACGTTTGCGATTTAAAAAGGAGACGCTACGTGAGTATTGTAAATCTGCCGATGTTACCAACGACGATAAATACTTTAAAAGCAATCAGTGTTCAGAACATTCTAATGCACCACCCGTATCTGATCCGATTACGCGATATAAAATCGTTTATTTGAATGGTTGTGGAGGATCAGGAAAGACAACACGAGTAATCAATTTATTTCATAGGGAAAGAAAACCAATTGAAAAATCCGTTGAAAAACCAATTGAAAAACTTACAGATGATCAAAAACAGATACAAGAAATCATACGACAAATCCTAGGGGAAAATTCTATGGAAACCCCTATAGAAAATTCTATGGAAACCCCTATAGAAAATTCTATGGAAACCCCTATGGAAAAATCTACAAATTTCACAAATATGATTGTGTTAACACCAACTCATAAACTTGCCAGAGACATAAAACAACGAAATGTAAAATCTGGTACTTATCACAGCTTCTTTCGATGGAAAGGCGAAAAGTGGAATGCAGAGCGAATGGGAAATAAATATATTCCACCGGTGAAAATTTGGGATGAAATTTGTACAGTACCGTTGAAAGTACTAAAAATATTTCTTGAATGGCTGTCAACGAAAAATACAAAAATTATTATGTGCGGTGATAAAAGCCAACCACCACCATTTGTCGGTGAACCTCCTCATGAATGGCTCAAAGAACACGTTGATTATTACGAAGAGATTAATGATGACCATAGATCGTTAGATGAAGTATTACGTGAGTTTAAACAACTAATCAGATTACAACCGGATAGAATCCAATGTGAAATAGCGCGTGAAATAATTTCAGAAACTCCCATGAATGATTTTGGGGAAACGTGGAGACCAAACGATTTGATAAGTAGAAAAATAGTCAGAGATAAACTTCAGATGAAGTTATTTGAATTGCATAAGTGTAAATTTGCAACACTTCCAGTACCATTATGTTATAGACCATCGGATACACGAAAGCAGAATATCGACGTTGACATTCCTGGACAACAAAAGCAGAATTTAGTGTTAAATGATATTGTGCTGGTTGATATCAGCGTCGTCGAAGATGCATTGCGTGCTGATAAATCCCCGTGGAAGTTAGGTTACGCAGCGACAATACACTCTTCACAAGGATTAACTATCACAGACACAATTGTTTGGATAGTAGATAATCGCATTGAGTGGTCAAATTTAGTTTATCTCGCAGTATAAAGAGTATGAAGAATAAATCAGCTTCGAAGAATTGTTGTTGACGAAGTCAGTGACGATAATGACACTACAATAAGTGATATTATCAGCGCCGACAACATCATGGATATAATCAGAAAAAAAACTCTCTGGTTATAAACAACAGGATAAAAAAAATAATAGAAAATTTGACATTAATGCTGAATTAATAATTAAGCTGAAGCAACAACAGAATAATCACTGCGCGAGTTGTAATTGTATAATGCGTTGGCAGTATTCGGATAAAGATCCTCGCCAATTTACCGTAGATAGAAAAAATAACAGCATTGGTCATACCAACGACAATGTGATGCTGACATGTCTTGAGTGTAACAGACGCCAGGGTGCTAGTTAAGACCACGTGGTGGCAATTGAGTATCCTCTGGTATCACTTGCAGTTGTTGTCCAGTAAATCCTCGCTGTGGCGCTGTCAAATCCAGTTTACAGATTGCTGGTCTACCAGTTGATCGTGTTATACCGGATATCTTATGCGTAGTGACGCTCCAAATAGGATCAGTAGCTCTTTTTTACCACCCTCAAGCTCTCCTGGTTCGTAAAAGTACCTTACAGTGACATTACTACCAAGAATTTGTTCTCGGAAATCTTTTTGTGAAATCCCTTGGATTTCTATTTTTGGTATGAACGCTTTCTTAATTGCGTTGACAGGTTTCATGTTAATTGTTCGAGTAATCTCATTATTGATTGCGGTAACTACACCTGGTAATCTTTTAACCCATTCATGAGATCGTCTATGTTGAATAAACTCCTTTGCGTATTGATATCCAAATAACCGCTCTGCAAGAGTCCGATTAAATCGTTCCACAATTGCCTGATCGCGGTGTAGTGCAGTATGCCCTCGTCTGATGGTGACATTGTGATGTTTCATCGTTGATAAAACAGCACCTTGAAATTCCATACCAGCATCAACTTGTAACAGATTTGGCCAGCGTAGTGGACCTCGTCGATAAATCCTTTCAAGTGCAGAAGCTACTTCGGGTGATGATTTTGTCTTCAGTGGTTCTGCTTGTTTGTATCGACTCGCAACATCAACTAACGTCAACGCGTATTTGTAACCGTTGTCATGTGGTAAAAATAGTATATCAGCTTGATGAACTTCATTAGTTGTTGTAACATCAAAATGCGAGTAGTTAATTCGCTTAGGCGGTGGTAGATAAATTTGTCATATAGTTTGTTTGGATAACCAGTTCGCTGCAGTGGTTTTTTTTCACCGCTGCTGCACTAGCGAGTTTACTGATTGCTGCCTTGCCTCTCCAGTATCCCCTCGGAGAATAATAAATAGATTCCATATTATTAATTACCAGCACCTAACATCAATTTGCCTTTCATAGCGGATTTTACCGACCACGAAGCCAATTTTTCTTTGAATGATTTATCAGGAATAGCATTCAACGCATGAATTAATTTCACATCCGCGAGATGTCTATGTTGAAGATTACTACTTTTATAAGCAACATCATGAGCATGACACGCCTTATCAATAGCGTTTATTGTTTCTTCACCACGTCGAGGTTGGTTTTGGTCATCGAGTCTGATATCGAGTCTTGTTCCCGGTCCACAATAACTATACCCTGGAAGGTGTTTTTCTCCTGAGTATTTTGCCCACGGTGTTCCTGGTAGTTTCACTAACTTGGCTGCAATATCACGTCCTCGTTTTTTTTTAAAGGTTCCTTGGGTTTACCACCTTTGGTTTCACCAAGGGAAACAAATCTATATTTCTTTGTACTACATTGTACGCATTTACCAGAAAGCGCTGATCGATTATTTTTCGTTGTAATTGTCGTCAAGTCATTTGTGCCAGTACGCGTTTTACACTTCACACAATATAGATCCATAATTTATGTATAAGGATATGGATATAATTGATTTTTCAGCGACTAAAACAAGAGAACCGGTTAAGCATCATGCAGCGCTACCAAATTCTATTCGCACGATTATAATTGGACCATCTGGAAGTGGTAAAACACAATTGCTACTTAATTTGATAACGAGATGAATGAAGTGGATAAGTTGTATATGATTGCTCCGAGTGTAGATGACCAGCGATGTTATGAAGTGTTAAAGGATTTTAACGAAGCCGCGCGAGAAATTAACGGCGATGATGTTATTGAGTTTATAACCGATATCGAGGAAGCACCGAGCATTGATGATATTGATGGTGATATTAACAATTTAGTCGTATATGATATCATGTTAGACAATCGAAAGAATCTGCTAGGATATTTTCCAGAGGTAGACATAAAATCACCGACGTGATATATGTCACTCAACGTTACACTCAAATACCAAAAGTGATCAGAGATAACTGCAATATGCTGTGTGTATTTAACGTTGTTGATACACACACGCAAAGAAATATTTGGCAAACTTGGTGCGGTGGCGATATGGATCATAATCAATTTAGAAATTTCTTTAGCCGCGCTCAATCAATCCCACACGGATTTGTGACGATAAATTTATCAGACCCTTGGACGAGATATCGTGTCGGACTTGATCAAATATTTAGTTAGTAAAAATCGAAGATTTTCATAGCAGCAACGAGGGTGAACGCCAACGACTACATCGAAGATGTCGGCGTCATTTTTTTTTACTGAAAATTTTAATTAATTTGCTAAATTTTGCTAAATTTACTGAAAAATTTAATTAAGTATTTTCAAGGAAGCCTCAGTTTGCTAAATTG
Organism: Unio delphinus; assembly: GCA_029339505.1. Classification (NCBI taxonomy): domain Eukaryota; kingdom Metazoa; phylum Mollusca; class Bivalvia; order Unionida; family Unionidae; genus Unio; species Unio delphinus. The sequence continues at coordinate 1,447,309 of JAQISU010000030.1, forward strand.
AGGCCTATTAAGCAATTTTTAGAAAGCCTCAGTTTGCTAAATTGAGGCCTGTAAAAGTTGTCTGATTCACCCCTTCTGCTACTGATTTTGATGTCGTAGGAAAGCATCGACGATTTTTATGCGCGATTCCACTGCATCATATATTTGGATTCTGTAGAAATGTCCCAAAAGTTATCTATGGAGCGAAGCATACAGTAGCGCTTTTGCGAAAGGGTAATGATAATGATGCAATCTGGCGTGGGGATGCTGTGATATCAATCACAGCAGAAGAACGGCTACTATCATTTATGGATACAGGCGGCAAATCATTGTTAAGTTGGTTATCAGTGACCAAAGATACTATGCATTCTGATATTAATGGTACATTTACATGGCTCCTGGCATCAAAACAAGGTGTTTCAGCTCCACATCATATATTTGTTGCGTTACAGGATAGAACGCAATTAAACAATCAAGAACGAAGTCATATGATATTTGATCAAATTGGGTGTAATGAAGTCTCGCTGAGAATAAACGGACAGCAGGAACCATCCGATGATATACAACTTGATTACACAATTAACCATATTGCACGTGTGTATCATAGTCTGTTGTCATGTATGGGACGCGATCAAAATATTGATAATGGTCTTCAAATATCACAGTTGGATTTTTAAACATCAATATCCGGTTTATTACTTTCCGCTGGAACATCTTGATTTAACAAGACAATCTGTTGTTGATAGACACTTTAGAGGCCGTGTAACCCATCCTGGTGCTATTGCTAATTATAGAGCAGTTTCTGTCATTCTCAGCGACAAATCAATGCTACTAGAAGGTGTTTGTGGACGAATGAGAGTAATCGATGCACCAGTGGAAAATATGTAACAATCAGATCAATCTGTTATTAAAAAAATGTCATATAGTGTTGTTAGTGCTACTTTAACTCCTAGTCAACTCGAGAAATTGCAATTGGAATCAGCAAAAAATGTGGAACCACGATAACGCTGAAACAGAATCAGATGTCTGGTGGTCAGAATAAATTGTCGCTGACAACTCGTCAGATAAAACACATCAATGGTGCTTTCAAAAATACAAAAGGTGTTCAAATCACACTCTCTGCAGCTGTGATCAAAAACATGATAAAATCAGGTGGTATATTTCCGTTGTCAGCTGCGATTCCAGCGTTGATTGCGTCAGCGGCCCCAGCAGTAGAAAAAGCGGCAGCGTTAGGAGCTGCTGGTACTGCGGCATGGATGGCATTAAAGAAAGCAACCGGGAAAGGATATAAAAACAGAAGAAAAAGGGTCTAAGATTACCAGGAACTCCGCATTCATGGTACAGCGGAAACGGCCGGAGAATACCAGGAACGGTTTATTAACTCCGATATTTCCCGTGTCAAATTTCGATTTACTCGATGCTGCTAAAGCGCAAGCGATAAAAAAAAACTTCAGATGTGTCTTTATAAAAGATATGTTGCCGACGCAACCAAACAGCGTAGAAACTGGTATTAATAATATCGATAACAGCACCGGATCTGGAACCCACTGGATTGCATACGCGATTGATACACGTGCAATTGTTTATTTCGATTCATATGCGTTAGCGCCAGCGAAGGAATTTATGCGTTATATAAACCGCTTAAACGTTCCTCTTTGGTACTCAAAGCTACCAACACAACAAATGAATGACCCACCAATATGCGGCAACGAAGTATTCAATGTCCTAGACGCTATTTCATTATCGAGAAGACCACCGCATGAAGTCGTAAATGAATATACTAGTAGTCGTTGACAATCGAAGATTTGAAAATCGAAGATTTTAGAGAGAGAAAGATTTTTACAATAATATGATTGATATTTGGTGACGATCTTTATGAGCACTGAAGAAACCGGATGCCGATGGCACTGCGGGAATGTCTGCAACCGGTGATATAAAAAAAATAATCGAAGATGAAATAGCTGAGATGTTGAACTTAGCAAGTGTTGGTCCCGGTGAAATAGTTGTATTTCAAGATTGTCAGGGCAAATTGAAAACTAGTAATGTTTCTCTTGATGATATTTTAGTTAAACAACGAGACGCAACAGAAAATACTATCGCGTTGTTTTCCGATCAGGGTCAACTCAAACCGGGTGTACTTATTTCAACTATTGTGGAACGAATTAACAATATTAATAAACCCATATTAGATTTCTTTGAAAATCTAACGGTAACCACACCAAAACTCACGGAAATAAAATCTGCTATCGATAATTTATCAAAATTGCGATCAGAGTATGACACTCATGTACCTCAATTTACTACGTTACTTAAAAACTTTAACAGGACCGATGACTCCTTTGATAGATTTTTTGTTTAAAAAAATGCTAAACCCGAAGATATTAAAATAGATTTAACTGGTATCATCACGAAACTCAATGCAATCACGGAAATTAAAGTGATCACTGACGCCATCAAATTTGATCTACCGAGGATGATAGCAATCATTGAAAAAAACAAATTCCTCATGACAGAACCAACAACGTATTATACACGATTCAATACGGATCATTTGCATGGACTCCTACAAACTATATATTAAGCATCACTGCAGCCTTCAAGAGTATTTATCGATTAATACCTGTGACACCGACTCAATTTAATATTTCATCAACGAGTTCATCTGGGGTCAACAATATGATATAAAAAATCATCGACAAGGATAAAATTGAACAGTTCACGATAACATCCACTGATAATAATCTAGCTATGGTTTCCATATCATGGTATGTGTAATTCGTAGCGGATTTGAGTAAACAACGCAAATTGAAATCGTAAACGATTTGAAAATAAAATGTCATCACCGATTATTTCATCACCGACGATATATTCGGTATCTCAATACCGATATGATCAGGTCAGAGAGTTTCAAACTAAACTCAAAACCCTCACTGAGGAGTATCAAACAAAAATTTTAAAAAATACCGACGAGGAATCACCGCAGTTGATGTTACCGTGTCTCGGTGAGTGGTGTAATCACTGGAGCTGGTATAATACTATCCTCGGTGACAATGAGTGCCCCGATAGCTGTTCCAATTTGTATATCAGCGGCGACAACAATCGCGGGAATTATTTCAGTAATAACCAAAAAAAATTATGATCATGCAACCAGCGTAAACTACAAGATTACGTAGTTAAATTTCATGTTATGTCAACCGCATACTCCCAAATATCTTCAATGATATCGTCGTCGCTCTATGATACATTAATACCAGATAATGAGATTTCAGCGATGGTACGTATTTATGATTCCGCGATGTAGAAATTAGAGAAGCATAATTATAATAACAATGACAACACCGCAAGAACTACTTTAACGAATAGCGGAGAACACAAACCCGGTGAAAACCAGCATGATCTCAATAACATCAACCAATCCTGAATTCAGTGTGAATTTCCCTAAACTACGAGTATACCATAGTTGGCCTAACATTAGGTCGATAGCATCAAGTGGTTAACAACCGAATAATTCCTTGGTTTTTGCGAATAAGAATAAACCCGATGGTACTCCAGACTAAGACGTTGTTTCGCTACCATCTGGGTCCTACCAAATCGAACAAATCAATAATGAATTATAACGCAGAATAAAATCCATTACTGGAACAGAATCGAAAATCGCCATAATAGTTCTTGAACGAACACTATCATCCGCGATTGAGATACACGCATCCAGTTATGTCGTAGATATTTATCAGAGTTCGATATGGACAATACTGGGATTGCCTGAAATAACACCTCCACCTGAACCACAAAAATCTGATTATGTCACGGATAAACAATCATACCATTAAATTACTACATCATATCGAGAACACCTCAGTGGTATAAAAAAGTCATCACTGCCGGGTAGTTATTTTAATTATATTGATCGGGATTCCGCTTTTTGGAGATTTAAGGTAGGACAGACTCCAGAATCAAATACATCCATAAATATATATCATAACAGAATTATAGAATACTTTAGAGAGATCAATCAAGAACACAGTCAACAACTACAACGACTACAACAGGCTTTCAATGAGTCTAATCGGAAATAAATCATTAAACGAATTGAAATATTAAATCAACTTACATCCGACATGGAATATATCAACCAGCGAGCAATTCAAGTAATAATTAATCATAACGATGACAATATTAATCACTCTAAACGAAATTTTCTAACTGCATACAATATAACAGAAGTTCATCTGCCGAATTTCAAGTTTGTTTGGTATAACGCAAACGAACTAAAAACATCCGTTAATGATCTTATCAATAAAAAATTTAATACGATAGTCACTTCATGGAGACAACAAAATAAGAATCCAACTATCCTCAAACATAATAACGACCCAGATGGTGGTGGGCAACATATCGCTCCGCTCAACGTAAATATATCCTCGGTGATAGGATTAAATTTAGTATGTGATTTTATCGAAAGAAGCTATCAAATAAATCTCGAGCGATCAAATCAAGCTCAGCAGGGATATATTTCATATTCATTTGCAGCAACAGCTCCTCCAGGGTTTCTAATTATTGAGAACCCAACTAATCCGGTCTATATGCGATGTCATAATAATTCATTAACGAGAATTAATTTCAAACTCACTGACCAGTCCAATAATCTGATTGATTTACGAGGCGAGGTTTTACAAATAAGTCTGTTTGTAAAATTGTAGCAACTTCATCGTGAAAATCGTTTACGATTTCAAGAATTGTTAACCCATAGCAGCATAAGGAGTGAGTGCCAACGACATTGGCGTCCCTTTTTTGATTATGTTTTGCCAAATGGACCCTTCTATTAAGCATTCTTGGTTTGCCGAATCGACGCCTATAAAAGTTGGTCTGTTCGCCCTATGTACTGCTCATTATAATTTAATCGCTCATTCAAGTGTCAATAGAATTCATTTCAAGAATTTCGGTTTTGTCTTTTTGCTAAGATTTGTCACCAGCTGGTATGTAAACTATAATAATCAAAAATCGACAATTGCGTCATCATTTTGTGTGTTGCGCTCTACGCAATAACACAAACTTCGGTGAGTGAGATAAACCAGGCTGGAACAACACTAACAGATATCGGTCTTTCAACCAGTTTACCTCCACAAAAATGTATAACAATAGTTTTGTTGTCCAAATGCATTATATAACACTATGTACATTAAACATATTTCTGTGTTTTCAAATAAAACGTATGAAACGTGATAATTTTTATTTATATATAATTTCGTTGATTGTAAATTCGTACAAGATCTTACAGAATCTCATTGGTATCACACATGCATTTTTGTAACTGAAACTGTACTAAAAACTGAAGATTCATGTGATGTTGGTTTATGACTTGTTTTACTTTATGGGGTCTTAGGGCCAGTTTCACATGAAATACCAATGAGAAAACTGCAAGGTGGAGACGACGATGCTAATTTGGACGATAGTGGGAAATTATCTGATCTTGTCTTCAAAAGGGCTGGGAGAAGGTAATATTTTTTAATAAGGCCGTAGAGTCAATTCGTCAATTTGACCCATAGGTCAAAGGTCAATTCGTGCATGTCTAGTAACTTTTCATTTAGAACTTGGTTGCCGAAGTTTTAATTTAACTTTGTGGGAAAGCTCATAATTTGTTATTGGTCTTTTTTGTTTTAATTGTTGTTGCTGCTGCTGTTGTTTTGTTTATATTTGTGTTGGTACTACTGTTGTTGTATTTGTTGCTAAAATTCATTTTTATATGTATGATAATTTAGGGGTGTTATGCACAAACATTTATGGAGCATTCAAGAGTCATTTCCTCCGTTCAAAATAGTCCGTCGTGCTGCGGCAAACTTTTGTACACCATAATCCATTTGTGAGTATCATACAATGATCATTGTGAGTATCATACAATGATCATTGTGAGTATCATACAAAGATCTTTCAAGGCTCAGGGATGTTCCGAAATCCAAACGTTTATAGAACGCCATTCAATTTTACTGAGAAATGAAGCATTTAATGTCGCTTCCTTAAGTATAAAATGTATGTTGTCTTATCAAATTCAATTTCATCTCGAATGGAGGACAAAACAATATTTTGAATCTAGGACTGCTATTTTGTGTTAATCCGAAATTGTATTTTCAGATTAAGATAAGGATTCTCCCCACGCGCTTAAGTTTGCGCAATGACATGCTTACGTATAGACGATCGAAAACGTTGGTAAATAATGTATATGTACAGTGACATAATCCAAGATTTACGAACACCACTACACCATTTTCATTGGTATTATGTCTGCCAGGTAAACTAATTTTATTGACACAATTATGTAATAAATTATATGAAAATATGTACAGTCGGTAAAGATTTACTAGTCTGACATATTCACCGGTTGGAAGTCTATATATATATATATATTCCGTTTTCGTAAGAAACAAATATGTCTTCTATGTCAATTTGATTTCAATAATTTCTACTGTTTTCTTATTATTATTATTCTGGTAAAATGTACTGTATCGTAAGTTGGGATGGTAGTAATTGTGCATGCAAGTACATTTGAATAAAAACATAGTGTTGTTGTTTTTCAATTATTAGATGAATTGCCTTGGATCTGCGTGATAATGGCTCTTTCGTTGGTGGTGACACGGTGATATGTTTTTTGAAATGCATGTATTCGCCTTTTTAGCTTGAATACGAAATGATGTAATTATTTTCCATATATTTTGTATAAAGACATGTAGACATATGTATCATCTTTAATCAAAACCTCTGTTGTAAATCTCATTCCATAAATTATTTAAAACAACACCAATCCAAACAATTAAGTCTGCTTGTAACACCCTGGAAATGCTTATTAATCTAATGCTGCTCAAAGAATATACACACATTTCCTTTAGAAACATTTTGTATGTAAAAGCAAGTTTTGAATTGGAAGTATTACATACAAGAAACTTTTGGCTAATAAAACAGCTAAAGAACACCGCTCAAAAATAATACGCTTTCACATTTGTTAATTAAAGTTGTATCAACCCACGTGGCCGAGTGGTCTAAAGCGCTATCCGTTACGGATCACTGCCATCTCACTTCCTATCTGTGTGAATTCGAGTCTCAGATTCGGGCCATTGCGGGTATGTGAGAAGCTTGCTAGTAGCTTTTCGTGGGTCGGTGATTATTTCCGGGGATTTCCAGGGTTCTACCTCCACCATTAATACTGGCCGCCATGTATATAGTATGCTGCAAAACGACGTTAAACCCTACAACAACAACGACAACAACCCACGTTTCGTCATTCTATTATTAAATTTTCTTTTCTTTTTCTATGTTCTTTCTTCAGGATTTTCACTCCGATTGGATTTGTTTCGCTACGAGTATGACTTGTTTTGTGAAGAAATTGTATCGATCGATAAGTGCACTATCCTCTTGATAACAGTGACATTCTTCATGTTAATTACACTTTTTGGACGAATAAATTTGAGTGTGGCCTTGCTGACGGCGAACAAAACACTCATAGAATTTATCAAGAACGTTACCAATTAATATTTCCTTAGTCGGATGCTATACAATCATCATCATCATCATTATCGCCGTCATCATCATCATCATCGTCGTCGTCGTCGTTGTCATCATCATCGTCGACATTAAATATTACTTACAGTCAAATATCATTATCCTCCTCCCACTTGAAAAGTATAAAGGGTAACAAACTCTAACACTCTTCAGTGGAATTATTCATTGCATACCGCAGTTATTGCCCGTTTTGTTTAACTGACTCGTTTTTACTGACCCTTCTAATTCTCTATGTAGCACAAGTCGTGTTAAGAAATATACTCTTGATAAACTGAATTATGTCGGCATAGGCATTTTCATCTGTCATTTGTATCTATGTTTAGTTCCAAACTAAAGATGCTCCCACAGTCAAGACCCCACTCCCTACCCCCATCAGGGACATGACCAACCTTACTTTCGTAAATATGTTTGGGTTAATAAGTGACTGATTCGCTAAAGTGTTAGAATAAAAGAAGTACTTATTATTATTATTATTATTATTATTATTATTATTATTATTATTATTATTATTATTATATATTTATTCTTGTAACACCGATCTGTCGAAGACGAGACTCACTGACAAAATTATGTTTGGAAATATTAATTTTGCTAGCAGACAGGGTACAAACAGGGAATAGAATGCGTCATTTCTAATCTGCACATGCATCGCATACCAGTTTATACAAGAAATATTTATGTTGTTTTTTTTTTCAAGTTGCCCAATTGCATTAGTGCAAGCGAATTCCGTTCCATAAGCTAGCACATGTCAAACTAATTCGAATTACAAAGTGAGATAAATAATTGATGGCTCTCTTCTTAATGCAATATATATATATATATATGTGTGTGTGTGTGTGTGTGTGTGTGCAACAAATGATTTATAATGCGGAAGTCTGAAACCACACTTTAAAGTCATCATGAACTCAAGAACACATACAGCATCTTCACAGTCTCAGCAAGAACCAGAACTCTGTAGCTAACATGTAGAAAATCTTCTCGAACTCAGGTTCATTCTTGTAACACCGATCTGTCGAAGACGAGACTCACTGACAAAGTCAGGGAGTGAGAAGTCACATATTCTGTCAAACTCGTGAGCTTCTTCGAGATCCTGAGTTAGGTCCTCTAACATTTCTTTGTGTTCCTCGCAGCTCTTTTGCAACTTCAACTGGTGAATGTCGTGACGTATAGAGAGAAACTGGCGGGCCAAATCCTGGTCTTGCGATCGCATCGCCAACTACGTTCAATAAAGAAAAGAAAAGTGCGTATTTAAGAATGAAGTAATGAATGAATGAAGAACATAGTAAACAAAAATCAATAAGTCAATAGAATGGCAATTCAATAACTAATTTAGTAACGAAAAGAACAAGGAAACCGAACGTTTACCGACTATGAAATGTGACGTGCTTCATTAACTTACTCCTTGAATTTGTCACTCACATACCCATTATATTAGTTAAAGAATCAGTTAATTCGTCCATAAATCAGTATGTAGATTCAAGGTCAAAGGTTGATAAACATTGACAGATCAAGAGGTAGATGAACGATCAATCTCCCTAACACATTTACGCTAATTTAAGTCATTCCAACACCGAGGAGCTCAACGGGAAATAGATGTGTCGATGGGGCATTGCGGCACTAAGAGAGAGAGAGAGAGAGAGAGAGAGAGAGAGAGAGAGAGAGAGAGAGAGAGAGAGAGAGAGAGAGAGAGAGAGAGAGAGAGCGGAGGGGGGTTGCGATCGAGTGTAATATAGCCTGGAGGACGAGAGACGTGAAATAAGTCCAGTTACTCGCCACAAGAGTTCGGTTTCCGACTTGGAAAAAGCTTTTAACTGTTATACCGGATTGATTATATTAGTTGTCTTCTCTCTGTTTCTGAATGCATGTACACTTGTCTATCCGTCTCTCTTCCTTTCTCTTTGCTTGTGCATATATTGTACTTTATGCTGTTTTAGGAATTTCCATTGAAAAAAGGTATTAACATTCATTATTAATGAACGGTGTGTAAGTGCATCAACTAATAATATTCATATGCACATCCATATACGCGCTTTTACAATCTCTTTATCCAATTAGGAAACTAGGAAACGCCATTCTGTATTCACTTCCGGTATGGTGTTCATATTCTGGAAAACTGTAATTCCAGTTGTAAGGTGGGTTTCAGATCGTCTTTCTCTTTGACAGCTGTAATCAACCAAAAATTACTTTGAGCTAAAGTATTGCTGCGTGATGAATGTGAACAAGTTTGGAATGTATGTCGTGACGGCGGATGTATGCGATGGTGTGCTGTCATGCAGTTGATGGATAATCCGGTTATCTGTGCGGGGGGGGGGGGAGTGGTTCGTTAGTGTTACACTCATTTTGCCAACAATATGGACGCACGAAATGTTCCAGTAATACAAGTACGGTTAGGCAAAGCTATGTAGGTCTAATTGTGATCTTTTTTTATCCGATTTATATATTATCAATCCAGGTAGATTAATGTATTATCAATCCAGGTAGATTAATGTATTATCTATCCAGGTAGATTAATGTAGATTCTTGGACTAACTGTGTAGGCAAAGGACAATATTCCAAAATGGTTCTATTTCAGTCCTGTATATCGTAAGATTCTGAACTTACGTCTGAAATCGAGTTGCCATCCAATTAAAATAACCTTTCATTCCCTTTTCAACGGACGGATAATTTTATTTGTGCTTCAATGAACAAAAGTGTTAAACTGAAACCTGCGGTCAGTAAGTATGTGATCCCGAGGCCTTGTGTATCATGTCAGAATAAATTATTTGTGCCGAGACTGTTTCGTAGCTACAAAATACAGTTTAGTAACTGAAGTCCGATTTGTTTAAAAGTTCTAACAATTTGACATGATGGAATTTTGATTTTAATGATATTATAATTTCAAACACCTTTAAAATATGGCTTTTTTTAACAATTTGTTAATTTGCCATAATATACAGTCGACAGCGGTCCCACAGATGTCCGAAGCAACGATGCAAAGACAATATGAACACTACATTGAAAGAATTCAACATAAACCCCGATTTCTTGGAGCACAAATTCTTAAATTGTGTGCGAATCTAACACAGATATATATATATATATATATATATATATATATATATATATATATATATATATATATATATATATATATATATATATATATATATATATATATATATATATATATATATATATATATATTGTTACGTGCTTAGGCTCGAATAAACACTAACATAGAAAGAGTGAAAATAACAAGCTTGTAAAAACATAATAAACAATTTATTGAGCACAAATATTTTCCAGAAAAGAAAAATAAACTTACGGTTTTAAGAATCAATTCCAAAATTAATCCAAAAATAATTCAAAATATTAAACACTAGAGAAATTGCAAAAGTCCTGGTAATAAAATGACCAAATAATTCCAAGTTCGAATCTTAGTGAAGTATCCAAGATGGAAGACGATGTCACGTGATCAAGTCAGTTCTTGATAATGAAATTTAATGAGAACAATTTTTTTCCCAGATAAATAACAAAATAAGTCCTCTTGATCCAAACGAACTGAAATAATTTCCAATACAAGGTAATTTAAAATAACTCATAACGACACAGCTTAATATTCTAACAGCCCAAGTTCTACTAAATAGTTCGCTCCAAAACATAATTTATATATCTGTTTTTACGTAAACAAGGAAGGGGTCACATGATCTTCTTGAATATTTTAGAAGAAATTTACGTTCAAAAAATCTCGTACACGCCGTATACCCAAACTAAAAATAGAAATATGTTTATAACAAAGCTCCATAATGTTCTTGGAATCAACCAATCATTTTAAAAGCTTGTTTACAACTCTGAAGCCAGGTCAGAAATGAGGTCAATACCTGTTGTTTTTTTTGTAAAGTACAAGTCACCCCACTTTTTAAAAAAATATCTCCCACTGAATGAATCTTAACCTTAAAATGTCAAATTTGAATCTAACGAACAAACAATAAAAATAAATTACTTAAATCAAATATACGTAACAATATATATGTGTGTGTGTGTGTGTGTGTGTGTGTGTGTGTGTGTGTGTGTGTGTGATATTTTATTCATTTAATATCAAGTTTATGATGCTATCCATTCATTCGTATGGTTAAAACCTTCATCGAATCATCCACTTCTCCATAACTTTATCTGTCCAATGTATTTATTTATTTTGCCATTATCCGGTCATTTCAAACCTGTTTTGTGTCTTTCTTTGCGGCTATTTATCCACCCTTCACATCTGAGAAAGCATTTTATCATACAAACTGAGCTTGTACTTCGTAGACTATCTTGTATGCTCCGGCATCAATATGAATAGTCAAATAGGAAGCTATTTCCTTGTATACGTACATGTATGTAATTATATGATTATATGTAAAACTAGTGCATATAAATGGCATGCAATATAGTGTTAAATAGAAACGCGATTTAATGTTGAATCAATACGATATATTTGACCAAAAAAAATACCTTGAAAGGAACCAAAGAGAAAAATCGATAAGTATATAATTAGTGACAAAAAATGCAATGCAGATTACATATTTAGTCACAAATTATTTAATGAAACTGAAAATTGATCGCAGCATCAAACGAATCGATGAACTCCTCGAAGTATCTATGCGCCCTTCTTTACAGCGAGGTGTATTGAAATTGGATAAGTGTAGAAGAATATTTGTATCACTTGTTGATATTGTTATTATTTGAACAAACATAATAATTAAATTAATTAAACATCCTAATTAAATTAATTGAACATACTAATTAAATTAATTCTAATTAAATTAATTGAACATACTAATTAAATTAATTCTAATTAAATTAATTGAACATACTAATTAAATTAATTGAACATCCTAATTAAATTAATTGAACATACTAATTAAATTAATTCTAATTAAATTAATTGAACATACTAATTGAATTAATTAACCATGCTAATTAAATAATTGAACATACTAATTAAATTAATTCTAATTAAATTAATTGAACATACTAATTAAATTAATTAACCATACTAATTAAATTAATTGAACATACTAATTAAATTAATTCTAATCAAATTAATTGAACATACTAATTAAATTAATTAACCATACTAATTAAATTAATACTAATTAAATTAATTGAACATACTAATTACGTTAAATCAATTTAACCTGATTTGTATCTAGTATAATTTGTACTTGGAGAGTATCAATACTGAGTACTGATTACAAAGATTTTTCCTTCCGCAGGTTAACAGCGGATAAAAAATACTGGAGAAAGGAAACCATTATGACCCTGTTCTAATCACTCGCCACTGTCCATACGGATGTATTTTGGTAAAACATGATTTAAAAACTGTAACGGGCAAATAAGTCATATATCTTTGTTGAAGAATGGTTATTTGTCTTATGTTGCTAAGAACTCGGACGTTCTGACACACATGATGAGAATGAAGCAACAACGTGGAATATTTTAAAGAGAGTTACTGTTCCTTACTTAAACAACGTGGAATATTTTAAAGAGAGTTACTGTTCCTTACTTAAACAACGTGGAATATTTTAAAGAGAGTTACTGTTCCTTACTTAAACAAAGTGGAATATTTTTAAGAGAGTTATTGCTCCTTACTTAAACAACGTGGAATATTTTAAAGAGAGTTGCTGTTCCTTACTTGAACAACGTAGAATATTTTAAAGAGAGTTACTGTTCCTTACTTAAACAACTTGGAATATTTTAAAGAGAGTTACTGTTCCTTACTTAAACAACGTGGAATATTTTAAAGAGAGTTACTGTTCCTTACTTAAACCGTCTAACAGTTAAAGTGTATTCAGGACGTTTTATTTGTCTGCAACCAAAGTTGATGGTATGACCACGCTACCAATACGCTCGATAGTTGTTTGGATATTCCCTTTATTATTCAGTCTCGACGCATGCGCAATGATATTTAGAGGATCACTCCTGGCACTTAGATCAAGAACTATACTCAGAAACGAGCTTTGACTTCTGACTGTGTAATCAAACGTTATATAACTAACCATACAGACGTCAAATAACTAACTGAGCAGGCACAAAATAGCCAGTAAATTAGACGTCCAATTACAATCCCATCAGACGTCGAATAACTAACCAGTCAAATGTCAAATAACTAGCTAACTATTCGTCAAAATGTGCACCAGTCCGATGTCAAATTACTTACCTGGCAGATATTTAGAAACACCTCATTATTCAGACTTTAAATAACTAACCAATCAGACGTCAAATAATACACCAACCCGACGTAAAATAACACACCAACCAGACGTCAAATAATACACCAACCAGACGTCAAATAATACACCAACCAGACGTAAAATAACACACCAACCAGACGTCAAATAATACACCAACCAGACGTCAAATAATACACCAACCAGGCGTCAAATAACACACCAACCGGACGTCAAATAACACACCAACCGGACGTCAAATAACATACTAACTGGACGTCAAATAACACACCAACCGGACGTCAAATAACACACCAACCAGATGTCAAAGTTTTTACTTGAGTTTGAGTTTGAGAGCGAAAATGATCTGTAATCTTTGGATCTGCTTTGCCGATAGGGTGGAAAGGGAAGTAATATTAAGCTGTGTGAGACTATTTGGACCTGTAGAATCGGGGAGCGGGTGGGGTGAAATTTGCAGCTAGGTGATATTGATTATCCTTGTGTTGATAATGGTGACAGAAGAAAACCAGGAAAGATTGCATAAGACGACAAAAATCTTCGTAAGTAAAAGTGACAGATCTTTCGAATAAACTATTAAATCGATTTTGATTCGATTTATTGTTAATGCTTACGAATCTAATCATTATACGTAAAACAGGGAAAATTAAATAAAATTGATATTGCATTATGATTTTAAAATGGCCTATGTTAACTAGGAACAGCAGAGTACGGCTAGTATATTAATTCCATAAGCCCATATACATCAGGGTGAAGGAAAGGGTATATAGGATCTAACCTTCTCTAGTGTGACCTCAACGGTGGCGTGTCAAACTACGGTTTGGAGTAAATAGGAAACTATTTAAAAGTAAGTGATACAGTGCATATCTAACTGAGGCGAGATCATGTAAACATTATAATGTGGCAGATCGTGTGCAAGAGAAAGAAATAGCATCCACCAAGGCCGACAACTTGCTAGATTTCATGACCGTGTACATGGTAGAGGATAGAGTTCACGGTAATGTGTAATCTGTTTGCTGAATGTTGAATGCCTATAAAATGAAACCTGATGATCATCATCAACTTTTAAATGATAATCATTTGGGTCATTTGGGATACTACGAAGGTAGCGTCCAAACGGTAGCCATGTGTGCTTATTTCGCTGAATCAGGTGGGACAGTTCTTAACAAAAATATTTCTCACAAGAGGTCTAATATTCCCTTCTCCAACGAGGCATGCTCCAGAGACCCAATAAAGTCAACGAAACGTGAAATTTAGGTCAGTGTGACCGTTTGCCTAGTAGAAGCAGGTACTTATAGTCTACAACGGGTCTCAACATCAAATTCCTTACGTGCAACCTCGTCAAAGAGCTGAATTGCCATAAAAGAAACAAAATTACGTTTACACTGACGCCAACAACTACAACACCACAGAAAAAGACATAACTATGTCTTGTCTATGCTTCGCATGCGAAACAAACTTGTTATTATTGCTGAATGTATGCTTACCAATTCATTTCTGAGCCATTCCAGCGCATTATTTATCTTATCTATCCTTTCTTCTGTCCATGTTTCTTTTGTGTTCTTCGCAACAACATCAGAGGTTTCGGCGAAAGTTGGTTTTACGACACGAGTATTGGGTTCCAGGTACCTGTCTTTCCATAGCATATAACTAGATCGTCTTGTCCTAAGATTTAACTTCGAGGCAGTAGCTTTGAGGCGTGCTAAATCATTTGAAAGATCAGATGCAGTTTTTAAATTCACATTGTCGTTTATGTCTTTGCCATTCTTATCAACATCCTTAAAGATAAACCTTGAATTCTGAACATTTGTATCATTATTGCATGTAAAAGGGGCTGGAGAATTAGGCTCACTTCCGCCTTCATGAATGACCGCAAGAGTCGGAGGACGAAAATCCTTCATTCGGTATACCTCCAACTCCTCCGTTGATGATGACGTTGCTTTTGTTGCCAAGGAATCGACTAGCACCCCTACCCTACCTCCTGCCTCCACAGAAAGAAACATAAATAGTGTGTATTATTTTATAAAAGGTACCAACCAAAAGCATTCAATCCAGACACTCTTACGACCTCTTGTATATTTGGGAATCAACTTATTATCTAGTCCAATCAGTCAAGTAAAGCTTTATCACCTGCCGTATACGTATAAAATAAAAATCATTGCAGTTGATAACATCGCACGCCACTTCTCTTCTCTTTGGCAAAGTGTGTACAATTAGAAAGCACTGTGCATGCAAGACTCTTCTCCATACAAACACGAATTTTCACGATCGATATATTTTGCCATAGACACGTTTACTCATGTGTCTCTAATCAATACATTTCCAAGAAATCTATCACATATCAATTTTAAGACGATAGTTTCTTTCGTCAATTGGACTGAAAGTTCTTCAGGCTGACACAGATTTCTATGCCAGTTGATTTTCTATTTTCCTTTTTGTTTCCCAGCTGCTTACATTTCAGGAGAGCACCCTGAGAAGATAATTTGTTTCTACGCCAGTTACCAAGTAATTTGAGTTCTCGCAAAATGAAGATAGTTTTCTTTAAAAATATACACATTAATCGAATTATTAATTGCTAACACATTTCTAAATGTTTTCTGTTTTAACTAAAATATGCATCGAACTTTTTCCATTCATAGATATGTCATCGTCATTTGCTCTGTCTTGGTTTTATAGATATTGTTCACCACATGAGGTTTTTTAATCAAGCATAAACACCGAAACTTCCAAATCACTTTGAAAATAATGTTCATAAATAACGTTACACGTTAAAATATTCTTCCAAAATGAGCTAGTAACATCATGAAACTATATTATTTGAAAGTTGAAAAAATTACGAAATTAAAGGCATTCTCTGAAGATATAAAACCATTATATTTATCTAGCTTATACGTCTGTACAATTCAGATATAATACTGTCACTGATATCCCAATTCAGTCGGTTTTTTTCTTAGTTGAAACTTCTTGTGATGTACAGAACGATTAGATTCAGTGGTAACACCGTGTGATCAATCCCTCGTAGTGAACTCCTTCCTCGAATAACAAAGTCACCTATGCACATCCCATTTGTGTCACATATATATATATGTCTTTGTAAATCGTTTCAGGTGGATAATGAATTGTATTATGCATACAAATCTATCTGCACATAAATTATATATCGGTAGCTATAATCAATCACTCTGCAAGGCTTTGCGACTTTTGGTTAATCAACTTTGTTATACGACCCTTCGTACTTATTCCATTCGAAGGTCAAGTTTCAGTTTTAATGTTATCTTGTAAATAAATCTGTATTTGTACGTCGATCATCTTCAGTGAAGAATGATAGGAAGATATATATGAGGAACACATCTCGTAGGATCGATTTCATTGGTCGTTATCTGCTTGTAGGTGGAGTTACCGATTGCACACCCACATCTAGATTGACAGATGTAAACTAACCAAGGATGACATGGAACACTATAAAAAAAGTTAAAAATGAAAACTGTAATTTACTGCTTTGTCGATGTACAACAATTATACTATATTGAAATGAAAACTACGATAGATAATAAGCCAGATGAAATTGAAATATGTAATACATTGTACAATCTGGAGATATAAACTATTTGTATTTAGCTTATATTCACATAGAAAAAGCTGCACAAATATATAAATCCGTTTAGCTTGTGTAACAGAAAGAAAATCCATTACGTTGTGTGTTTTATAAAACGAGATTTGGGGGGGGGTACTTCTGGGGCTTTATTAAAGTTAAAGTATTGATTTCAATCAGCTATCGATTTTTAGTGTTTGTCGCATTAAATTCTAACAGAGATTAGGCGCTGTCTATAAAGGCATATGTTAAAACTAACAAAGTAAATCATAAAATCAGTGAATTAAGACAGGGAAAATCAAAACCGCCGGTCAGGTCTTCTTCGCTTTCCATAGGTTACTAATTAGAAAGATATTTACTGTTACATGTATCCACAGGTAACTAGTTAGAAAGATATTTACTGTTACATGTATCCACATGTAACTCACTAGAAAGATATTTACTGTTACAGGTATCCACAGGTAACTAATTAGAAAGATATTTACTGTTACATGTATCCACAGGTAACTAGTTAGAAAGATATTTACTGTTACATGTATCCACATTTAACTCACTAGAAAGATATTTACTGTTACAGGTGTCCACAGGTAACTAATTAGAAAGATATTTACTGTTACATGTATCCACATGTAACTCACTAGAAAGATATTTACTGTTACAGGTATCCACAGGTAACTAATTAGAAAGATATTTACTGTTACATGTATCCACAGGTAACTAGTTAGAAAGATATTTACTGTTACATGTATCCACATGTAACTCACTAGAAAGATATTTACTGTTACAGGTATCCACAGGTAACTAATTAGAAAGATATTTACTGTTACATGTATCCACAGGTAACTAGTTAGAAAGATATTTACTGTTACATGTATCCACATTTAACTCACTAGAAAGATATTTACTGTTACAGGTGTCCACAGGTAACTAATTAGAAAGATATTTACTGTTACATGTATCCACAGGTAACTAGTTAGAAAGATATTTACTGTTACATGTATCCACATGTAACTCATTAGAAAGATATTTACTGTTACAGGTATCCACAGGTAACTAATTAGAAAGATATTTACTGTTACATGTATCCACAGTTAACTAATTAGAAAGATATGCACCACTCCATACATAACTAACTAGAAAGATATACACCGCTAAATATATATCTAGGTAACAAATTAGAAAGATATACACCGATCCATTGATATATAGGTAACTAATTATCAATGTATACACCAATCCATGTATATATAGGCAATGTGTAATGGAGATATACACCAATTCATGTATCTAGAAGTAACTAATTAGGAATATATACACCGATCTATGAATCCACAACTAATTAGGAAGATATACACCGAGTCATGTATCTATAGGTAAGTAATTAGAAAGATATGTAACAATTCATGTATATATAAGTATGTAATTAGGAAAATATACACCAATCCATGTATATATAAGTATGTAATTAGGAATATATACACCGATCCATGTATTTATAGGTAAGTAATTATAAAGATATATACCGATCCATGCATATATAGGTAACTAATTAAAAAAATATACACCGATCCATGTTCCCAGAGATAACTAATTAGGAAGATATACGCCGATTGTATATATAGGTAACTAGTTAGAAATATATATACCAATCCATGTATCCATCGGTAACTAACCAGGAAGATATACACCAATATATGCATCAATAAGTAACGAATTAAAATGGCATCCACAAATCCAGTCCGAGCTATTTCCTTTTCTAAAAAGCACAGATTCCCAGATTTTAGATAACTCGCTGATGTCCAAGCTTCCAACAGATATGATGATGTTCTTTCTTGAGATTTGTGACATTCACTAATTAGTGTTTACTTCCGAGTTTTGTAACAACGCAATTCACCTCCTGTTCATCAAATAGACGTATGACGTACTAAACTAGTTTTTATTTTCTTATAGTATTTAAAAGGAAATGATGGGTTATTGTAATCCGTTAATAGCCAAATTGTGCAGTCATAGCGGATGGATAAGCCATAAACACCCATCACATTGCGCCATCGAAATCCAGTATTGAAATCGTCCAAAGGAATGCAAGTAAACAGCTCCCTTTTGTAAAGAAACGCCTCCTTTTCGTAGTCTGATAATTGTGTTTAATTTGATTGAACGTAAAATAAATAATATATTTGTGACAGTAAATATCTTTTAAATTAAACATCTGATGTAAAATCAAACAAGGCCATATGCGTACTGTTTGCCCTATTCTACATTAAAAGTGTAAACCAAACACAAGTGTCTCACCTCTGTTGATTTATCTGTGCGGCCAGGTACACAATGAATGAAACGTATGAATGCACAGACGTATATTTTCCCATCGTATATCTTCTCATCTTGATATGTTCGCAAAGGACATTGCCTTTTCATACCTGATCAGGTGTTTTGTAAGAAGGGGTCACGAATATAAATCCAGTTGATCACGACAGATACCAAGCCGTCTATAATAATGAATGCAGGAACCATTAATTACGCCCGATCTGGTTTGTGAAAAAGTATCCAAGGTAAACAATACAATGTCCCCAAAAGTGAAAATGTCGGTGGATCAGACACTGCAGACGTTCAGGACTTTGCAGTATAATTATATTTGATCCATACTAGAATATACGGTAACGGTTAATCTGTCTGTCTGTATGTCTGTATGTCTGTATGTATGTATGTATGTATGTATGCATGCATGTATGTATGTGGGTGTGTCATACACACAATGAATGGCAAAAATAAGTACCAAATACAAAATAACTAAGCCAAAAAGATTCCTAATACGTTCTATATTTGTTTTAAGATTTGCAGATCACATTCATCTGACTTGAAGCTTGATTATTGAGCTTTACACGAACCAGACATCAATTCCCGACTACAAGGCGTTACTCAACATTTCTTATGTGAAGAGCAACGCACACGCAGTTAAGTCTCGTAAGTATGCTAGCATTTGTTTATGGCGATAAGCCGAAATTATTGGGGTGAGGGGTGGGTGACCTGGTGACAGATTGGTCTAAGACACTGGCCTATACACGAGTCACGGTATTAATTCAATTCCCATAGTAAAGATGTGGAAACATCATCATATTCAAAATTCAATAACTTAAAATGTATGGGTGCTAATGATCAGACCTATATTTCTCCATGCACAACTATCCATGGCGCAAGCTTGTGTGTGGAGAACACCCTATGACCCGCATCATTGTTTTATCTAGAAGTGCATTAACCACATGTAATTGATTCTGCACCAAATAAATCGATGCTACTTTCATTTTTGAGTACTCCTAAGTCAAGTCTCTGAAAATGCTAAAATTGCAACAATATAATATTGTCTATGGTTATATAAACAAAATATAAATTGGAGAATCTCTCAAAAGATATTTTTACTAGAACTTTACTTTTTTTATTAACCAATTACGGAAAACCAAACCCGTATATACTCTATTATTTCTTCACCCATTTATAGACTGGTTCACAGTTCTTACATATAAATAGCAGCAGGGGGGGGGTGAATCCTACAAACTTTCCGAGCGTCGATTCGGAAATTTGAGGCTTCTACCAAATAGTAAAAAAATGGCGTCTATTCGATAAAATAACATTTCCTTATATACGCCATTTTGATTGTCGTTCACTCTCCCTGCTGCTGGAACTTTCAGTTCTGGTTAACAATTTTGTTACGATTTCAACCAAATATTTGATCGAGTCTTAGGACGAAAATCCTTTCAGGATTTCACAAACATACTAATCGCTAACACCTCATCCTGCAGATCAATCAAATTATTTGACTGGTCAGTGAGTCTAAAATTAATTCTCGTTAACGAATTATTATGGCATCGCATATAGACAGGATTAACTGGGTTTTCAATAATTAAAAATCCTGGAGGAGCTGTTGGTGCAAACGAATAAAGAATATATCCCTGCTGAGCTTGATTTAATTGTTCTAGATTAATTTGATAGCTTCCTTCAATTGCATCACATACTAAATTGAGAGCAATCACCACTGAAATATTTACATTGTGCGGTGCAATATGCCTACCACCGCCATCTGGGTCATTATTATATTTGAGGAGGACAGTTGAATCTGGTTTTTGTAGCGCCTTGATAACATTTCTAACAGATTCTTTTAGTTCCTCAGCGTTATATCCGGGAAACTTGAAATTATGTAGATCGGCTTTTGTTATATTGTAACCCGTTAGGAATTGTTGTTTATTGTCGCTGTTGTCATTAATTATTGTTTAAATAATTCGTTCGTTGATATATTCCATATCAGATACAAGCTGATTTAATATTTCGACGTGTTTTCGCGATTTTGTTCGCCGTAGTTGTTCTAGTTGTGTTTTATGCAATTGTTTAATTTCATTAAAATAACCAGTGATGTCAGTTAGCGTAAATGAAATAGTAACAGTTAACTCATCTGTTCTTATAATGATAAAATCCCATTGCAATGTGTCTTTGTTGGTAAATATAAATCTATCGGCGATTTTTCCTTTTCTTATATCAGATAAATTATCTCGATAACTGGGATTGATTTCATGATATGATTGTATGTCTGTGGTTAAGTCGGTGGTGGATTTTTCCGGTGGTTTTTCAGGCCATCCTAACACTGTTCTTAACGAGCTGTTATAGATATATACAATGTATCCCTCTGTGCTTATTTCGATCGACGACGATAGCGTCTGTTCATGAAGTTTAATAGCTATTTTTGATTCTTTTCCAGTGATTGATTTTATTCTACGCTGAATTTCAGCATCGATTTGCTCAATTGGTAATGAAACAGTTTCCCACGCTGGAGTGCCATCGGGTTTATTCTTATACGAGAACACCAGTGCGTTATTGGGTTGCTGACCGCCAAATGCAACCGATCTGATATTAGGCCAGCTATGGTATACTCGTAATTTTGCCAGCGCGATCTCACGCACTGGAATCGGAGAAGGGAAGTTCACACTAAATTGCGGATTCATTGATGTTATTGATATCATGCTTGTTCGTATCGGAGTGGTATTCTCCGCAATTCGTTGAAGCAGTTGCAATTCGTTGAATTGTAGTGACATTATTGTTAACGCTGTCTTCAATTTCCAATTTCAACATCGTGGAGTTATACATCTGGATCATCGCGGAAAATTCAACATCGGATATGAACGAATTATCTATTGACAGTGAGATCAACTCGGATAATTTCGAGTATGCGTCAAATACCACCCTGTACCGAGCTGTATAATCGGTGAGTTTTTTCTGAGAACACGATGATAACTTTTTAGTTATCGCGGTGGCGACTGCCGCAATTGTTGTTGCCGCGGAGATAGCAATTGGAACTGCAATCGGAGCCATCATGGTCACCGTCGACAAAATAACCCCAGCGCTGGCCATTACACCGGATACCGAGTGCACGGTTACATCGATGAAGGTAATTCTTGTGCGATATTTTTTTATTTTTTCACGATAGCGCTCAGAAAGTGATTTCAACGTTGTGGAAAATTCTTTTACGGTGTCGAATCGATATTGCGACGACGATGACAAAGTCGATGATGAAATCATTGTCGATGACAAAGTCATTGTTGTTGTTATTTTAAACCGACTGGCGTTTTCAATTATCCTATTATTGAAACGGTTTTAGGATCGGATGAGGGGATACCGGATACAAATCCTATTATCCAGGGTAGTGACTCCCTAATCACGGACTCGTTGGAATTGTTTATAGTAATCGTAAACGGGATTGGTATAGAGGGTGGAGGTTTTGGTATTTTCTCTAGTATATACATCAATGTGTTAACACCGCTGATATTTGTGTTGCTGAAGCCCAAATCAAATTTATGGTGATGTATTATTGTAAGTCGGTAGCAACCTGGTACACTAGTATGTCTGTGGCCAACACGAAGATAATTTTCTTTTCCTCGGATCCATTCAAAGGTCCTACTATCAACTGTGTACACGATGTTATTAACGGCGCTTACACTATGTGGAATTTTTACCTTATTGATTGCCGCGCTAATCTCCGCGAGAGTCATGACTGCCACAAGTGGGGTTCCAAAAAAACTTATTGACGACGTCGCTGGCGGGTTTTTGTATCCCTTCAAAGTCTGCTTTTAGTTTAAGAATATCATTATAAATTTCGAGATAGTTTACATGGACTTCGGTAGAAAGCATCATCCTCCTATCCCTCTTGCTAAAAAAGAATGAAATCAGAAGGTCGTTGATTCTAAGCTGTGCTTGGTTTTTAATATGCTGGTCGATGTTAGAAAATGTTGTCGGGATATCTTGGA
The DNA here is from genome assembly GCA_029339505.1 of Unio delphinus. Lineage (NCBI taxonomy): Eukaryota > Metazoa > Mollusca > Bivalvia > Unionida > Unionidae > Unio > Unio delphinus. Next base: position 1,470,924 of record JAQISU010000030.1, read on the forward strand.
GGCTACTGCCCTCAAAGAACTTATTAACAATTTCGCTGGTGAGCTTTTGTTCGTCAATAGCTTTTTTAACTTCAGCGAGAGTCATGCCTGTCAAAAATGTGGTTTCAGACATAGGTGTTCTCCCTAAAAATTTATCTACGATGGTATTAAGTGTTGCTTGTCTCACCATAAACATATTAATATCTTTGAGAGTTATCGTAGATGTAGCCGGGACGCCAAAGAAACTATTAGCGACGTAGGCATTGTGAGTATGCTTGCCGATAAACTCGCTAATTTCAGCGAGAGTCATTCCTGCCACAAGCGGGGTTCCAAAAAACTTAACAACGACGTCGTTAGTGGGTTTTTGTACATTTTCAAGATTTTCTACTATTTTAGAAATATCCGTGTAAATATCGAGATAATTTACCTTTATTTCATTTTCATTCATCATCCTTCCCGCCTCCTTGTTAAAAAAGAATAAAGATAGAAAGTTTTTAATTTCAGCTAGAGTCATACCAACCAGAAGCGGGGTTCCAAAGAATTTATGTACGACATTTTTGCGAAAACTATTATAACCTCGTATATAATCATCCAGCTCACGGCCGTGGGTGGCAATCTTGTTGTCATGGGTGGTAATCATGCTGTCGTGGGCGGAAATCCTGTCGGTGATCGTAGATACATGTTCGCCTGGTTTAAGTTGTCCATCTTTGGAATACAGCGCAATAGAGTTTTCAGCGGCGTCGTGCTGCCGTTTTAAAATGTCATCCAATGACATATCACTGCTTTTCAATTTACCCTGGCGATCTTGAAATACAACTATTTCGTTCGGGTCAACACTTACTAAATTTAACGTCTCAGCGATTTCATCTTTAATTTTTTTTTTATATCACCCGTTGCAGTGTCATCGGCATCGGGTTTCTTCAGCGCTGACAGAGATCGTCCCGAAATATCAATCATTATTGTAAAGACTCTAGTATTTTCAATTTATTGATTCTCTAAAATTGCCTTGTAATTTCCCACTGGTATATTCGTTTACAACAATATGAGGTGGTTTCCACGGAGATCCAAAGGATTTTAATGAAATCTCCGCGAGGACATTTAATACTTCACGGCCGCATATCGGTGGATCATTTAATTGTTGTGTTGGCAGCGTGGAATAAAAAATCGGAAACTTTTTGAGTTTCATCGAAGAATTTATATACCGCATAAACTCGTTCGGTGGGGATAGCCCATATGAATCGAAATAGACAATTCCACGTGGATCAATCGCGTATGCAACCCAGTGAGTTCCCGATCCGCTGCTGTTGTCAAGATTGATGATACCGGTTTCAACGCGTTTAGGTTTTCTTGGTAACTGATCTCTCATAAAAACCCCTCTGAAGTTTTTTATCGCTAGTTTTTTAGCAGCATCAATTAAATCAAAATTGGACATAGGAAGAATTGGGCTTTCAACTAATAAACTGTTCCTGGTAGTCTTAGACCCTTTCCGTGAACGGATCTGCCGCTGTACCATGAATATGGAGTCCCTGGTAGTCTTAGACCCTTTTCCTTTTTTTATACCCGCTCCCAGTTGCCTTTTTCAACGCCATCCCTGCCGCGGTACCGACAGCTCCCAACGCTGCCGCTTTCGCCACAGCTGGGGCAGCCGCTGCAATCAATGCTGGTATTGCGGCTAACAATGGAAATATACCACCTGATTTTTTCATGTTGGCAACTGCAGCCTTCGAAAATTCAATTTGAACCCCTCGCTTATTTTTCATTGCATCATTGAAATGTTTTATTTGACGATCCGTTAATGATATTTTATGTGTACCGCCGGACATCTGCGCTGGTTTCAATGTTATTGTGGTTCCACATTCTTTAGCGGATTTTGATCGCACTTTCTTGACCTGACCATCGGTCAGCTTGACACTAACAACACTATATGGCATTTTATTGTAAAACACATTTATGCTTTCAATTGATCTAATTGGAAACTCTTCAAGTTTCATTTACATGTTTTTGGAAAAATCCGAAGGATCTTCAATCAAAGATTTTCCACTGGTGCATCAACAATTCTCATTCGTCCGCCAACCCCTTCAAGTAGCATTGGTTTGTCGCTGAGAATGACAGCAACCGCTCTATAATTAACACCACCAGGGGCTATTTTAGCCCTCAAATGTATGTCAAAGACTGATTGTCTCATTAAATCAAGATGTTCCAGCGAAAAGTAATAAATCGGATACAATTTCTTAAAATCGAGTTGCGATATTTGCAAACCAGTATCAACGTTTTGATCACGACCCATATATGACAGCATCCGATGGTACACGCGCGCAATATGGTTTTGACCGTAATTAAGTTGTATATCCTCGGTTGGTTCTTGTTGTCCGTTAATTCTCAGCGAAACCTCAGTAACTCCTAATTGATCAAATATCATATGGCTGCGTTGTTGATTACCAACTCGATCCTGATTCTGCAGCGCTATAAATATATGACGTGGAGCTGAAACGCCTTGTTTTGATGCCAGGTGCCATGTAAATGTATCAGCAACATCATCCTGTTTGACATCAGTCGTTGTTGTTAGCCAACTTATCAATGATTTGCCACCTGTTTCCATAAATGAGAGTAGCCGCTGCTCTGTGGTAATTGATGGGGTCATTACTGACATCCACAATACTAATTTAGTTATTTTAACTTTACTATCAGCGGCACCAGTACGCCAAATTGCATCGTTGTCATCACCCTTTCGCACTAACGCGATTGTGTGTTTGGCTCCATAGATGACTTTTCTGACATTTCTGCAGAATCCAAATATGTGATGGAATGGAATCGCACATTAAAACTTTTTCTCTTGTCCTTCCAATGATAATTTTCGTGTTGCAAACCCTAGATTGAAATTACCATTAACACCTCCGAGAATATCAAACGCAGCTCCGGGTCTAGCTCGACGTTCTGGATTAGCTGCTTCTTGCTGATTAGCAACTGAAGTGTCTTGCGGTGTTAACACTTTAATGTATTGAAGGTGGTCAGCGTTATCAGAGGTATCTTTTGCAAACATCATAGATGGACCAGCTGATCTTGTATAATCATCAGAATATCTTGCTAGTCCGATTATTGCTGTTGCAACATCTACTTCACGGTCTATTGATTCAATTTCTTTTCCGTCAATGAGATATCTTGCACTTTCAAATAACGCCATTATGCCATTATTAACAAAACCAACTCGGATATTTGGGTCATCTGCATATGGGGTATCAGCTGCAACATTTGTTACGAGTTTTCCCTCAATTTCAATAAATGCTTCACACGGCAAAAAGTATTTACTGGTATCTTGAACTTGAAGTTCAATTCGCGATCGTAGGTCGGGTTGTATTGCATGATAGGAATAGTATTGATAATCACGGACGGAATCGTCTTTGCGCACTCGGGCATCTAAATCAAGCGCGGGGTCAGCTGTTCGTTTAAACATTTATAACATTACTAGTGTTTTCAATTTTAATTATCGTCGTTGAAAATTCTTCGAATTTCTTTTTTGTTTCAAACCACTTCCTGCTATCGCGTTCATGATAGCGCTATTATCTGTTACCGGTGAAGCCGGAGTCACCGAAGCAGCCAACGACGCTAGTTTTTCTTCCACTGCGCTATTTATTGCTTTGCTGATTTTTGCAGGCATCACTGTAGTTGATGGCAGCAAAATCGGAGATTTCGTTGGTTTCTTTCGCACCAATGATGCTATTTTATCCTTCGCAGCAGAAAATGCCTTTCCAGCAAGATTTCCAACGAAATCTCCGATTTTTCTGGTTCCCTTATCACAAATAATATCAATGGCTTTCATTGATAATTGTTTAGCTAACGGCGCCACTTTTGGAGCCATTCTTGTAAATAACCCCGCAATGATATTACCGAAACCATCTCCGTAATATGCTCTATAAACAGGCAATAATGAGTTCACCACGTAGACGCTTACGGGTTTATCATGGTTGTAGTGTATAATCATCTTGTTATAAAACTAGTAGTTTTTCAATTAGTGATCAATCGCTTACATCCATAGAATTTTCATCATAACGTAGGGCGTCTCTGTGATTTTCAACTAATTCAGCAATGAATTCTCGATATACATCAATACCCATAATACCGCCGGCAAATAATCGTCTACAGATATCAGCTGCTTCATTAATTATCTCGACGGAGTTGTTTCCGGCTCGCTTCCCCCCGATGAGAACCTCTAACCGTGATATATCCGAGAGAATATTACCAGGGCATGTCACGGTAGAGTCAAAGACTCCAGCGCTGAAATCCAAAGGATTTTTAATTGAATATCCCTTTCCGCTTGTTTTCTTAGAACCGGCTTCTGCTTTTATGTCTATTTGTTCCGGGATTGGATCCTAAGTATAACGTGGTGGTTGTGGACCGCCCTTAACCGCAGCTAGAAAATCATTATAACCAGGGTGCTGCGACAACGGTTTGATTTCACCCCCCCCCCCCCCCCCGCGTTTCGCTAAATATATTTTTGATGCCCAAGTCTTTCTGTCTTTTATAAAATCTTTAAACTCGTCCTTTAATAAATTCTCTCTTATACCCTTTGGAAAATTGTTTCTAGCAAAATCAGCTAATTCGGAATCCGTATGGTTTTCTCTAATTTTATTTAATGCTGCGGCTATAAATATACCTTCAAGTGAATAGTCTATTCCTGCAGCTGCATCTTGTTGTTCTTCGCGTTCTTCAATTTCGCGCTGAGTTTTTATATCACTGGATAGCTGTTGTATCCCTGCGCGTGTTTGTCCGGTCTCTGCTGTTATCTTTTCAAGTACACCAAGAACAGGCACTTCTCGTCGCTTGCCTTCCCCAGGAATATCTCCAAATATTGCTCGTTCAGTTGCTGTTTTCACATCTTTGGTCGCACTTGTTATCGGAGTAAACAATTGTTCACTTGACACAGAAAAGTCAGTCTGCGCTTGTTGTTGCTGTTGAAGTTTCTCGCGAAGTCTGTCTCGAACCGGTATAAACTTTTTAATTGCTGCTAGCCGCTCTCGGGCTAATTTAGTTGTAAGTGATTCACCTACCATATATTGTTTATGAACTGAATTTTCAAATGTGAAACTATCACAATTAAAAGCTGAGTTATTAAATAATGTACCAGCAAGCTAACGTATCCATCTCCGACAAGGTTAAACTGTACGACGCTATCCGCGAATGTTTCAGAAATAACATAGCTGGGGGTTTCAGAATTGTAATATCTGAGAACGGCAATGAACGATTTTTGTTAACGACGCGGCAACAACAACTACGTGAAAATGGAGGCATCGCGGTGATTACTTGCTACCACGACCAGATCATCCAGTACGCACATAACTGCATTGGCAAGTCCAAACTGATGAGTATTCTTTCAGGAGAAAATCCTATGTGAGTGTTAGAAAAAACGCAAAAAATTTTTTTATTATTTTTCAATAAAATTTACTGAAAAGCCTATCACTCACGTGGTTAAGATACGGGGTTTTCCTCGTTTAATATTTTTCTAAGATTACGAACCTTAGAACTAATTTCAGCTCGTTTTTGATACTCTTGGCCGAGCTTTTGACGTATTGCTTCAACGGTGCTAAATAGCGTTATGAATACATCAATATCGTTACCGTACAAACAAGCATTGATGGACTTTTGAATTCCTTTCACGAGCCTGTACATCTTGGGTAAAACATAACGACCCTTACTAGACTGATACTCGATGTCTTCATATTCCGAGGCAATCCTGTCACAGTCGAGATCTTCAGATAATACTACCCCGATATTTTTAAAATTTGAGATTTCGGCAATTATAACATTTACATCTTTGATATCCATATTTTTATAGTATACTGTATCTCTAATTATTAAAAAAAAAAAAATAACAATCATTTGGCAATCTCGCAGGCGCCCTATGACGTCATAGAGACCCAGAGGTTACAAATACGACAACACATCTTTGGAACTCCTTGGTTGCCTTCACATCCAAGTAAGCCCAAGGAGACCCGAAACATACATCTCCAGCGGGAGGCCTAAGGTGACAAACGTCATCTTAGACCGCGCAGAAGATATGCTTGGGGGGAGTGACGTCACAATACCATATATATCTCCACTCGAGTGTTGTGGCAAATTTTAGGTATACAATGTGGGACGGCACAAGACAGCACAAACATGAAACGACGGGGCGGATCTACGGCCAACCAACCAATCAAAAGCAACCCATATAAATCAACCCGGTTGCATGATTGTGAACAAAAGACAACCACACGCCCGGGTTAATGGCGTTGGTTAGTTTTGATCGGTCGCATTGGCCTTCGAAAGCCCCAGCTTTCTACCTTTTATATGCTATATAAGGTGACTAATACAGCAGTGTCAATCCACAGGGTGTGTTATTTTATTTCCTTGAATTACTTATTAATGCTGTTTCACAACATTAAATGAGACAAAATAGTTAAATAAAACATTAAACAGAAGAATATAGTTGTTAGATAACAGCGTGTATTTACTCTGTTCTAATCCTCTAGAAAAATAAATTATCGATTAGATCACAAAGAGCTGTATACAAGGAATTTTAACCACGCACACCTACTTCAATGAATAGGGAAATACCGTTCCGGCTGAGCGAACATAGGTAATGCGTTAGATTATAAAGAATTTTTGTACTGAAAGAACGTGGTTTTACTGCTGGTCCACCCACCCACACACATGAGACATGTAGATAAATAAAAATACAACTGTTTAAATAAATGCAGTTTTAGCCAAAGCGACTATAAAACATTTTAGAATTATAAAAATACAACTCTAACGAAACTCATGTATTTCTCCATTACAGTCACGTGGGGCGCGCCTAGTCAAGGTATACAGGTAATAGCAGACGACAAATTCCTTTGACGTCATAATACAAGGGAACTTAGTAGGTAGAGTGTGAATTGCGGCGGATTTATCCATAAAGGATTTATCTCCCTTGAATCGTTTCAGGTGTATACGAATTTTATTTTATGACCATTTTTTTTAGACAGTGCAGTTTTAATTATATTTCCTGCAACAAATCGTACTGAAGTCCCACAAATATCAAAGTATCTACTGGCCGCATTTATTTATTGAAAGATTCTCTCCTCGCTGGTTTCTAAATCAAACGATTTCACACCCTTTGGGTGTTTTGCGTATTTACCGGTTCCACCTAATTTTGAATTCCGACTTTGTGAGATGGCTTGAAGAGTCACAAGACAATTATCAGTCTTCACGCCATTTATGTGATCAATCACAAGGCCGTCTTCGATTAATCCGTTATGACATTCAAAAATAATCATATGACAGAGGTATGTTTTATTTCTAACACTAAACAGCAAATACCCCATATTATTCAGATATCCAACCGATTTTTTTAGTCTGTGGTGCCTGACAACACCATCACTGGAGGCTTCGTAATTAACGAGCACTGGATGAGGTCTGAAATCTTGGCTCATTTGTATAATAATACTATTTGTCTAATTTATATCTGCTTTAATTATAAATCTCTGGATATAATCTTGAGGGGTTTTAATGACTTTGTCATTGAATGAGTCATTGATTCGTTTGTCATAATAGCGTTTTAGTTCCCTGTATCGTTTTCCGCCGCAACTGAGGCATAATTGTGATTTTCCCCTGACACCCACCCCACATTGGAGGCATGGGAGAGGACCGAAGGAACCGTTGCGAACGCTTTGTAAATGATGCCTACAGAAATCGCTTCTGCATGATTTGCTATACGGGGTTGTTGATCCAATCATAAGCCACTTGCAGTGATTCATTATATTATATTTTTCTATTTAAATACTTGTTTTAATTATAACATGGAGGAGTTCAAGAGATTATCGAAAATTAAGCCTTGGAAAAATGCTAAATTCAATCTTGATAAGGAGTTCCAAAGATTATCGAAAATTAAGCCTTGGAGAAATACTAAATTCAATCTTGATAAAACCCTCAAAGATGTACCAAAACGGACAATAACGGAGAGAGCCCTGATAAATAAAATTCGTGACTGTATTAATGAATTCAAGCACGACGGTGCATCTCATAGCTGGTCAACATTTCGAATTGATGGTGATGACAAAGTCATTATTGATGCCACCATGAACGACAGTAACGCAGCGTTGATGTTATCGCAACTTGGCAACAAAAAGTATTTCTTCAGAGTGAAATTCATTATCCGTGTAGAATCAGGCGATTGGATAATACGAGACAAATTTGAACCGATTCTCAAAGACAAGAAAACAGTCGTTGTTAGCCGTGATTCTAAGCCGGGTCTGTTAACTGGAATTGACAAACCATACTATGAACGAGCATACCCTGAAACAGCTTGTTGTTTTTGGGATATATCCTTTAAATGAAAACCCCGATATAAGAAAACTTAAACCAATGAAACATTCGTCACCGGCGACTTCGTCAGTGGCCTTGCCACTCAATTGTGTAGCAGCACGAATAACAGAACACTTTGCAAATGGGTTGCGTGGAAATAAATTGACCGATCTAAGACGCAAAAAAAATAAATGACTGGGAATTAACAGTTAGGAAGAACGGGGCAACTATTAGCGAAATAGCTAAATTAGAAACGTCGCTGAGATTTCCAATAACCGTTATGACGATAACCGGAGAAGTTTTATACGAATCAAAATATAACAAAAATGGAGCCCCAATTAAAATTATTGATCATAACGAACACGCATGGACGTCCGCGGTCACAATATTTCCAAGAAACAGAACAATAAAGTATATTCCCACGGAATTCTTGGGAGAAGATTTCTCCAGGGATGGTTTTCTTGTTGAAAAGAAACTATTCGATGCTATTGCGCATTTGAGTAAAAACGACCCCGTGTCGGTGTGGTTACTTCGCAGCACTGAAAACGACATGGATACGTTTGATCAGTTTGTAAGACCAAACGGTGAATTATACCGCACTGAAGCATTTCACAATAAAATGAAAAAAACAACTAGTAAATTTTTAACGGCGTGTGGCGAAGCCAACAACAATGGCGAAGGCAACAACAGTGGCGAAGCCACCGATGAAATTATCAACGATGAACAATTATTGACAAACTGTTTTACAATCCCGTCGGTTGCAGCTCATTTTGCTAGAATCAAAAACGCATGGAAACCAACACGCGTAGAATTCTTGCCAGACATAGAGACTAGTTGTTTAGAATTTAATCATGGCGGTTTATTGAATAACAAATACGACAATGATAATATCATTTCAGTTGATATGGTGGCTTGTTATCCAGCGAGTTTTCTTGGATATGGAGAGCGTACTGAGTATTTTAAACGATTTGGACACCCCGTACATGAAATGACTCGTGTTGCAATTAATGGGCCCCTGCCTGATTTTGATTTAACTGGATTCGCTCGTGTAGTATCATTTGAATTCGCAGCAGGACTTCATCGCTGTTGTTATATTTGGATTGGTAGACACATGTCTGAAAAGAAGTGGCTGCCAATAGCGTTATTACGATTCATGATTCATACAAAAATGTTAATTTCACTGACAGTCAGTGAAGCAATTATATCATATCGGAAACAAATCAATGTCTGGTTCTTGATAGTATAATTGATGAATTCAGAAAACATATTGATGCCAGCGAAGAATATATCATTGAGTGGTCCAAACGGATATTTAATCAACGAAACAACGAAGCAAAAGATCTCGGTAGAAGAATAATTGGAAAATTCACTCAGGGAGGAAAAAAATGTGACTACAAAAGATATTCTTCACGGTTGATTATAGATAACACCGAATATGACTTTGTAATCGCGGATGCAGTATCCAAAAACGTATATGTGGATCGTAAAGATGCCTTTTTGTCCGATGGAACAAAATTGGGTACAGTTGTTACTTATAGCGACGGTTACAGATCCCCGTATACACATTTGAGGTCGTCGATGCTGGGTTATGCTTGTATTAATTTATTTTCAATGATAAATAGATTTCCTGAAACTGCGGTTAGAGTTGCCGTTGATTCATTTTACATTGACAGCAAGTACAGTTGCGCAGTTGCTGAATTCACTAATTCGGATGAAAGTTGGGGATCATGGAGAATTAAAAAAGAAATGCCGCGTGATTATTCCGAATCAGCAGACGTTGAAAGTAAAAGTAATTACTTACGCGGTGATAATTAATCAGAGTGTTCTAATGCACCATCGATATCAGATCCAATTTGTAGATATAAAACAGTTTATTTAAACGGCTGTGGTGGGTCAGGAAAAACGACTCGTGCGATTGAGTTATTTCGTGGGAAAAATCCTACGGATTTCACAAACATGATTGTGCTAACACCGACACACAGACTTGCCAGAGAGATGAAACAACGAGGCGTTTCCGCTTGTACTTATCACAGCTTTTTTGATACAAGGGCGATGAATGGACCCCTGAACGAATGGGGGATAAATGTATCCCTGCGGTTATTATTTGGGATGAGATATGTACGGTTTCAGTAGATGTATTAAAAATGTTTCTAGATTGGTTGCTGCAAAAGAATACAGCGGTGATAATGTGCGGCGATCATGGCCAACCACCACCATTTGTCGGCGCGGGTCCACATGATTGGTTAAAAGGATTTGTCGACTATTATGAAGAAATCGATACTGACTATCGAGCACTTGATGAACAATTACGTGAGGTCAAGAAATTAATTAGATTACAACCGGATAGAATCCAATGTGAAATAATCAGAGAAATAATTTCTGAAACTCCCATGGAGGAATTTTGGGAAGCATGGAGACCAAACGATTTTGTAGTGGCGAGTAGAAAGATAGTCAGAGATACAATTCAGCGGCAATTATTTGAGCTACACAAACAAAAATATCCGATGTTACAGGTTCCATTGTGTTACAGACCAGCTGACACCCGCAAGCAAAACATCGAGGTGGAAATACCCGGCGGAGGCAAACAAATACTTGTGCTAAATGATATTGTATACGTTGATATACAATTTGTTGAACGCGCATTGAACGCTAAATCATCGCCATGGACACTGGGTTATGTAACGACGATACATTCCTCGCAGGGATTAACCATCACGGATACAATTGTTTGGATCGTTGATAATCGCATTGAGTGGTCAAATTTAGTCTATCTTGCAGTATCCAGAGTACGGCGAATAAATCAGCTTCGAAGAATTGTTGTCATGACAGAGTCAGGTGACGATAATGACACCACAATAGATGATATTGATGTTAGCATATTTAATAAAAAAAACTATCTGGTTACAAACAACAAGACAAAAGAAACAACGAGAATTTTACATTGATGCTGAATTAATAATCGCGTTGAAGCAACAACAGAATAATCACTGCACGAGTTGCAATTGTATAATGCGTTGGCGTTATTCGGATAAAGATCCTCGCCAATTTACCGTAGACAGAAAAAAAAACAGTCTCGGTCATGTCAGAAACAATGTGATGTTGACTTGTCTTGAGTGTAATAAACGCCGGGGTGCTAGTTAAGACCATGCGGTGGTAATTGAGTATCGTCAGGAATCACTTGTAATTGTTCGCGTGTAAAACCCCGCTGAGGGGCAGTTGAATCCAATTTATAGATTGGAGGTCTACCAGTTGATCGTGTTATAGTAGATATGCTATGCGTAGTGACACTCCAAATAGGATCAGTAGCCCTTTTTCTGCCACCTTCGAGTTCTCCTGGTTCATATAAATATCTCACGGTGACATTGCTGAGAATTGGCTGAGAAACGCTATCCCACTGTGGTTGTGGTATATACTTTTTCTTTATTGCGTTGTTAGGTTTCATATTGATTGTTGTTAGGTTTCATATTGATTGCTCTGGTAATCTCGTTATTTAGCGCTGCAACTACCCCTGGTAACCTTTTGACCCATTCACGGGATCTTTTATCCTAAATAAACTCCTTCGCGTATTGATATCCAAATAACCGTTCAGCAAGAGTCCGATTAAATCGTTCAACAATTGCCTGATCGCGATGTAGTGCAGTATGCCCTCGTCTGATGGTGACATTGTGATGTTTTATCGCTGATAAAACAGCGCCTTGAAATTCCTTGCCAGGATCAACTTGTAACAGATTTGGCCAGAGTAGTGGGCCTCGTCCATAAATCTTTTCAAATGCAGAAGCAACTTCAGGCGATGATTTTGTTTTTATCGGTTCTGCTTGTTTGTATCGACTCGCAACGTAAACTACGGTTAGCGCGTATTTGTAACCGTTGTCATGTGGTAAAAACAATAAATCAGCTTGATGAACTTCATTGGGTCCGGTAACATCAAAATGCGAGAAATTGATTTGTTTAGGACGCGGTAGACAAATTTGCCATCTAGCCTGTTTGGATAACCAATTAGCCGCAGTGTCCTTTTTCACTTTTGCGGCGTTGGCGAGTTTATTGATTGCAGCGTTACCCCTCCAGTATCCTTTTGGAGAATAATAAATAGATTCCATATTATTAATTACCAGCGCCCATCATCAATTTGCCTTTCATAGCTGATTTTACCAACCAAGAAGCCAATTTTTCTTTGAACGAAACACTAGTGTTTTCGGAAATAGCATTTAACGCATGAATTAATTTCACATCTGCGAGATGCCTGTTTTGCAGATTGCTGCTTTTATATGCAACATCATGAGCATGACATGCCTTATCAATAGCGTTTATCGGATACTCGCCGGATCTGGGTTGATTTTGATCATCAAGTCTGATATCTAATCGTGTTCCGGGGCCACAGTAGCTATATCCTGGAAGGTGCTTTTCTCCGGGGTACTTTGCCCATGGGGTTCCGGGGAGTTTTGCCAATTTTGCTGCGATGTCACTGTAACAGAATTGTTACCGAGAGGAGGGTGGATTAAATGAACAATACAAACACAATTTGTGAAAGAAAATATAAATTTATGTAATAAATTATAAATGAAAAAAAAACAGATGTAACAACACAATAATTCATGCACTCAACCCACAATTACACTCACAACCATTCACAATACATGAATAAATTAAATAACAATACAAAAGGAATCACAAATGTAAAGGGATCTCTTGGATTATACACAGATCCAAGAATCCTTTACGAAAGTTAAATAAATGCAAGAATGATTTACGAAAAAAAATAAACACAAACGACAAACTATCTATCGCACGATGGATTGCGATAACTAGCACGATCATATACTTGTATTGAATCAAGTTGCTAGCTTTTATTGATATCTATGTGATCACTTGAAATATTATTGCGATCTGACATAAGCATGCAAATACAACAATGTATTAAATTATATCACAATTTCAATACACCTATGTGTCTCCCCTGTATAACCGCACGATTCAGCAACAGTTGAATCGTCTCCCAGTTTCCCCGAGAACCGAGGGTTGACCAATACTATTATCGGACGTTTCCCTACACGGATCCACCACAGTTATACGTTCAGACAGCATACAACATCTACCAGAACCAACGGTTCCTCACTACCCTAGATGTCGACCCGGACGTTTTACAACTCTAAGACAGCTCCGACACTCGGACTTCTAGCTTTCCGGATATTTACATGTTACACAGATGTTGACGAACAGACAGTTCGACACACAGACAGATACTTCAATTCCGTTTGCACAAATTAACGGCACAAGCACATTCAGATATTTATACAGAGATGTTCCAGAACAAACAATAGATGTCCCACAACAAATCAAACGATTTCAAAGACGTTTATCAAAAGATGGTATCAGATGTGTTAACAGCTACGGTATCAACGATGTTATTAGCAGCTACGGTATCAACGATGCTATTAGCAGCTACGGTACCAGAAACAATGTAACAACTATGTTAGCAGCTACGGTATCAGAGACGGTATCAACGATGTTATTAGATGCGCTATCAGTGATGAACTTCTACGGTATCAACGACGGAATCAGCTGGAATCAGACTGAATCAGCTATAATAAACAAAACCAGACTAATAATAGTTGTCTCAAAAATAATCTAAGCCGTAGATTACGATATTGTATTTAAAGTCTAAAAGTGACTAGTAATTCCAAATATTCCACGTTTAATTGCAATAAAAGCATCATTATACGAAATGATAATCTGAATAAAATTCACAATAAAACGAAATGTAAATTTAACACTCACCCCTTTGGCTGGAGATTTGCAAGACGAGGTTATCTATCCTTCGATTAGATATTTTAGTTCCCGTAAAAAATTATGATAAATAGTTCGCCTTATATACTCTCAATAGGTGAACATAAATCACATCGAGCTTGCCGTACACCACGTAAAACGAGTATTTCGGATTTCATGTAAATTACAAATTGGCACATGCAAATCGTTACACGCCACTTAATCACCCCAGGTAATGCGTGTACGACGAAATCAAGAAAATGGTGAGTTTCGTTTGCAATTCAAGAACATAAATCAGTTCAATTTTCGCCTAATTCTGTGACAATACCTCCCCCCTAAGAATAAAAATGTACACATTTTTAAAACTAACACAGAATAGAAGAAAAATAACTACTGATGATATCTTACAACATTTACACTGGTTATACTACAAACTGGATTTTATTACTGGGCAAATTCATACAAATTTCCCATCATGCCCTACTCAAGTAGTCTGCGCCTATATTTTCAACTCCCCTTATTGACATTGTCGCTCTGTCTCTTGATGTATAACTTGAGCATGTTTGCATGGAATGTCTTTACATTACCGTCCATGTCAATTTTATAGTCCATGTCACCTTTTACTTCTTTAACTTCATATGGACCTTTCCACTGGACTAATAACTTATTCGAACTCGTTGGAAGAAGCAATAGCACCTGATCTCCCACAAGAAATTTCCTATTACGCGCTCTGCGGTTGTAATACTTGGCATATCTGCGCCCCGATTTAATCAATTCGTCACGTGCCATCTGGCATGTACTCTCAAGTTTGTTTCTTAGATCTAACACGTACTGGTAAGTCGTTTTTATTTCCTCGTTCGAGACATCACCAGTCCATAGTTCGCGTAGTATCCGCATCGGGCCTCGAACCGTTCTACCATACAACAGTTCAAAGGGTGAGAACCCTAAACTTTCCTGCGGTACTTCACGGTACGCGAACAGAACAGCGTTTAAATAACGGTCCCAGTCTTGCGGACGTTCCGCGCACATCTTTCGCAGCATGCTTTTCAGGGTACCATTAAACTTCTCTACCAGTCCATTGCACATCGGATGGTATGGGGTAGTGTTTAGATGTTTGATGGACAACAGCCTACTTATTTCACCCATGAGGTCAGAGGTGAATTGGGCACCACAATCAGTGAGGATTTCCTCTGGCACCCCTACCCTACTGAAGATATCAACTAATGCTTCAGCTACCCTTTCCGTTTCAATAGTTGGTAACGCTACGGCTTCGGGGTATCTGGTTGCGTAATCAACCAGAGTAAGTATGTACCGATTCTTTCTTTCGGTAACTGGGTGTATTGGTCCTACAATATCTACTGCCACTCTTTTAAACGGTGTATCTATTAATGGCATCTGTCCCAAGGGCACCCTTGTGACCCTTCCCTTACAGACGGTTTTCTGACATACGTCGCACGACCTACAGAACCGTGTGACATCGCCATTAACACCTGGCCAGTAGAATTCAGCGACTACCCTGCTAGTGGTCTTAGCCTTACCTAGGTGTCCTGCCATGCTTGACTCATGCGCCACCCTAAGTACTTGAGATCTGTATCTCTGGGGTACGACCACTTGCCAATACTTCTTACCCTCCCGAGCGCTAAACTCCCTATGAATTAATCCGTTCTTGCGTACGAATCTAGAGCTACCCCCACGCTTGCAATGTTTAATCGCGCCGGACGTGATTTTCTCAACAATTGTTCTGATGGATTCATCACGTTCTTGCTCTTGTTTGAAATCATCACGGGAAATTCCTGAGATCGATTCAGGGACTATTAATTTATGAAACGCGGTTTTCTCTCGCCGTGTTTGCGCTCGCGTTTCGACTGCCTGAGCCAAAGGTATTTTAAAATCGGCCATGGTTGGAAGACGGGAACCTTCAACATTACCGATCGTCAGATCGTAAATAGGATTGTCCATACAAAGGGCATCAACAGTTCCCGTTAAGAAAGGTGTTTTTACTGTGATCCTTGCTACGGGAATGCGACCCATCGTCTGATCAAGTAACATACATGGGGATTCCCACCCGAGCATTTGGTTATCCTGCACAAGACTACGTTTGATCACTACGCTCGTACAACCAGTGTCACGCAATACCACGACTTCTCGACCGTTGACAAATCCTCTCGCGGTTGGTACACGCGCTTCAGGAAATAAACACGTGCCAAGCGAATGAATACAAGGTTCTACCTGTACGATGTTATCAGTTATACCTTTACTTTGTATAGCCACTGCTACCTTATGTATAAGTGCCTTTCTTTTAGGACAGTCTTTTTGAACATGACCCAATGCATTACACAAGAAACACCGCACACGCTGAAAAACTGGATTCCCAACTGACCTTTTTACCTCAGCTGATTTTACAGGCTCCCTAGGCATAGGTCTTACAGACTGGTTTCCAGACTTAAAATCTTTTAAAACCACGTTCTGGGTTCCCCCATGAGCTTCGGCAAATAAATCGGCTTGCTTAGCCATATCTTTTACGTTTGTGAAGACTTTCTCCTTCAGAAATTGATCTAATTCTCGCCCAACTGTATTAAATAATTGATCTCTGAGCAAGAAATCAGTCAACCCTTCAAACGTTTTCACCGCTTTGCCGCATTCAATCCACCGCTCAAAATAGTTCGCAATTCTGACGGTGAACTGACCAAAGGTTTCTCCCTTATCGGGCTTGCTATACCTGAACTTTTTTCGAAAACCTTGTTCAGTGAGCTCGTATCTTTTGAGAAGTGCTTCCTTTAGGACGTCGTACTTAAACACATCGTCCCTAGGAAGTCGCGAGTATACATCCAGTGCTTTACCTTTTAATAAAGCACTCAGATGCAGCGCCCAGTCATTTTGACTCCACTTCTGGTTTTCGGCATACCGCTCAAACCGATGAAGATAACTATCTATGTTATCTTTTTCATCGTCAAAGGGAGGTAATTTGGGGCCCCTTAATTTGTTAGTGGCAGAATCGTGTTCTCTTCCAGATGTCGCTAATTCTACCTTACGCTCATGATCCCGTTGTTTTGCTCTTTCTTCTAACTCTAACATTTCTACTCTAGCTAGTTTATCTAACTCTATTCGCTTTTGCTCCGCTTCCATTTCCCATTCTATCCTGTCTTTTTCGGCCTGCTTCTCTAATTCTATCTTTTCCTTCTCGGCCTGCTTCTCTAACTCTATCTTTTCCCTCTCGAATTCTATCTTTTCCCTCTCAAAGGCCCATTTCCTATCTTCGGATTCCCTTTCTAATTCCCTTTTTCTTTCATCGGCCTCCCCCTTTTCCTTTTCTAATTCCCTATGTAATTCCCTTTCTCTTACCCTTTCTTCCCTTTCCCGGGCTTGTTCTTCTTGAATAAATTTCCTTAAGATTTCACCTTCATACCCAAATTCTTTGCCTAAGGCAACCAAGTCCTTAAGGGATGACATGACAATTGTAATATGAATATAGATATATAACCAAACCAATACTTTAAACACGTTTATACTGGACACACGGACCTAGGTAAACTAAACAAAAATAAACTCCAACTAGAGTATTATCTTAACAGAAGGTCACGCTCGAATATAAACATTAAATGTATACCTTCACAAAAATGATTGACAGTTCACTTAATCCAACGATCCCACTTCTGACACCATTGTACCATAATTGTTACCGAGAGGAGGGTGGATTAAATGAACAATACAAACACAATTTGTGAAAGAAAATATAAATTTATGTAATAAATTATAAATGAAAAAAAAACAGATGTAACAACACAATAATTCATGCACTCAACCCACAATTACACTCACAACCATTCACAATACATGAATAAATTAAATAACAATACAAAAGGAATCACAAATGTAAAGGGATCTCTTGGATTATACACAGATCCAAGAATCCTTTACGAAAGTTAAATAAATGCAAGAATGATTTACGAAAAAAAATAAACACAAACGACAAACTATCTATCGCACGATGGATTGCGATAACTAGCACGATCATATACTTGTATTGAATCAAGTTGCTAGCTTTTATTGATATCTATGTGATCACTTGAAATATTATTGCGATCTGACATAAGCATGCAAATACAACAATGTATTAAATTATATCACAATTTCAATACACCTATGTGTCTCCCCTGTATAACCGCACGATTCAGCAACAGTTGAATCGTCTCCCAGTTTCCCCGAGAACCGAGGGTTGACCAATACTATTATCGGACGTTTCCCTACACGGATCCACCACAGTTATACGTTCAGACAGCATACAACATCTACCAGAACCAACGGTTCCTCACTACCCTAGATGTCGACCCGGACGTTTTACAACTCTAAGACAGCTCCGACACTCGGACTTCTAGCTTTCCGGATATTTACATGTTACACAGATGTTGACGAACAGACAGTTCGACACACAGACAGATACTTCAATTCCGTTTGCACAAATTAACGGCACAAGCACATTCAGATATTTATACAGAGATGTTCCAGAACAAACAATAGATGTCCCACAACAAATCAAACGATTTCAAAGACGTTTATCAAAAGATGGTATCAGATGTGTTAACAGCTACGGTATCAACGATGTTATTAGCAGCTACGGTATCAACGATGCTATTAGCAGCTACGGTACCAGAAACAATGTAACAACTATGTTAGCAGCTACGGTATCAGAGACGGTATCAACGATGTTATTAGATGCGCTATCAGTGATGAACTTCTACGGTATCAACGACGGAATCAGCTGGAATCAGACTGAATCAGCTATAATAAACAAAACCAGACTAATAATAGTTGTCTCAAAAATAATCTAAGCCGTAGATTACGATATTGTATTTAAAGTCTAAAAGTGACTAGTAATTCCAAATATTCCACGTTTAATTGCAATAAAAGCATCATTATACGAAATGATAATCTGAATAAAATTCACAATAAAACGAAATGTAAATTTAACACTCACCCCTTTGGCTGGAGATTTGCAAGACGAGGTTATCTATCCTTCGATTAGATATTTTAGTTCCCGTAAAAAATTATGATAAATAGTTCGCCTTATATACTCTCAATAGGTGAACATAAATCACATCGAGCTTGCCGTACACCACGTAAAACGAGTATTTCGGATTTCATGTAAATTACAAATTGGCACATGCAAATCGTTACACGCCACTTAATCACCCCAGGTAATGCGTGTACGACGAAATCAAGAAAATAGTGAGTTTCGTTTGCAATTCAAGAACAGAAATCAGTTCAATTTTCGCCTAATTCTGTGACAGTCACCTCCTTGTTTTTTTTTTAAAACAGCTCCGAATTGTAAAATCTTTGATTTTGTAGAAATAAATCTAAACTTTTTTATACCACATGTTGCACATCTACCAGTAAGTGCTGATCTGTTATTTTTAGTTGTAACCGTCGTCACATCATCTGTGTCAGTACGCGTTTTACACTTCACACAATATAGATCCATAATTTATGTATAGAGATATGAATATAATTGATTTTTCAGCAACTAAAACAAGAGAACCAGTTAAGCATCATGCAGCGCTACCAAACTCTATCCGCGCAATTATAATCGGGCCATCTGGATCTGGCAAGACGCAATTGTTGCTCAATTTAATAATGAGATGGATGAAGTGGGATAAGTTGTATTTAGTTGCTCCTAGTGTAGATGATCAACGATGCTATGAAGTGCTAAAAGATTTTAACGAGAATGCATCAGAAATTAAGGGTGAGAACGCCATTGATTTTATAACTGATATTGACGAGGCGCCATCCGTGGATGACCTTGATGGGAGTATTAACAATTTAGTCGTATACGACGATGTGATGTTAGACAATCAAAAAATCCCAGCTAGAATATTTTCCCGAGGCAGGCATATAAACACTGACGTGATATATGTCACTCAACGCTACACTCAGATTCCAAAAGTGATCAGAGATAACTGTAATATTCTTGCTGTGTTTAACGGAGTTGATACGCATACGCTACGAAATATTTGGCAGACATGGTGCTCTGATATGGATTTTAATCAATTTAAAAATTTCTTTAGTAACGCTCAGTCAACCCCGCATGGATTTATAACAATAAATTTAAATGATCCTCGGACACGATATCGTATCGGACTCGATCAAATATTTGGTTGAAATCGTAACAAAATTGTTAACCAGAACTGAAAGTTCCAGCAGTAGGGAGGGTGAACGACAATCAAAATGGCGTATATAAGGAAATGTTATTTTATCGAATAGACGCCATTTTGTTTACTATTTGGCAGAAGCCTCAGATTTCCGAATCGACGCTCGGAAAGTTTGTAGGATTCACCCCCCCCCCCCACCCCTGCTGCTTAAATAGTACCGTGTGTCCGACAGACCACTGCCATTTCGCACCAGATTGCGGCCTTGAAATAACTGCAACTCGCGTCCTAGTCAAATCATATGAATGGCTCCCCCGCCCCCCACCCCCACCCCCAATATCTTCATCTAAGATTTTATGAACTATTTAGCCTGTCCCCTTTGGCAACCGATTAGTTCGCCGCAGCTTTTTTGCCCCTGTCCGTATTGGTTCGAGTCTCAAGCTCGACCTGTGCGGTTATCTGAAAAAGATTGCCAGCAGCAACCTGTAGGTAGGTGGTTCTTTCTGGGGTTTTCTTGTGTGTTTCCTCTACGAAATGGCCGCTATGTAGAACTATCATAATCTGAAACATATCAGTAATAGATAACAACAACAACAATACCAACAACATCTGAATACTTTACCAATAAACCACGTGAACACCAAGGGAATAATGAATTCGCAGACAGATTTGGGGTTTGTGTAATTTAAGATGAATAAAGAAAACAAACAATGAAAGTATTATTAGCAATAACAACAAAGACCTCTGCAAGTCTAATTAACAATTATGTTTACTTACACTCTTAGAATACTGCCATTGTAATAATACAGAAAACCAATGTTAGCGAAATGCCCGATTGGGCACTATATATATATATATATATATATATATATATATATATATATATATATATATATATATATATATATATATATATAGAAAACCAGGAATATAAATTCGATTGTTATTGTTATCCACACTGAAGTCCTGACACCAGGGCGACCAGTCCTAACACTAACCTCTTAATGTTGAGCGCCAAGCGAGGTATCTGTTAATATCATTCTTACACGTAATTGGTATTCGACAAGAGCTCGACCCCGTGACCTCTCGCATTCGTGTTGGAGTGCGGGAGCATGCCATACATAACACATGCAAAACTTTAAAGGAGCATAATGTCGCTTAAGATATTAAGAAAAAACAATGACATTTTTGTTGTTTTCGTTGTTGTAGGGTTTAACGCCATTTTTCAGCACACATAAGCTATACATGGCGGCCAGTATTACTGGTGGAGGAATAACCTGGGAAAACCAACGTAAATAACCAAAGACCCACGAGAAACTACTGGCAAACTTTCTTACATACCCACATTAGCCGAATCAGAGACTCGAACACACACAGACAGAGGTGAGATGGCAGTGATCCGTAACGGAGAGCGCTTTAGACCAGTCGTTCACTCGGGGCCCCAACAAACAAGGACATAAGAAAAATTACAAATCACACCATACTGTGTAAGCGTACAATGATACAATGGCAATCTTTGATACAATGTATCAATGATACAATGGCAATCTTTGATACAATGTATCAATGATACAATGACAATCTTTGATACAATGTATCAATGATACAATGACAATCTTTGATACAATGTATCAATGATACAATGACCATCTTTGAAATACTGCCAATTTCTAAACCACCAAAACCTTATCCAGTACAATTTACACCTTTACCAAAAAATGTAGATTGCAAGATAAGGAATGTAGCTATACAGGTAGACGGAAAAGGAAATCAATCATAAAAAGCTCCGTACTTTTGAAGTGTGTGTGATTTGGATTTTTAACAGTTTTAAACATGTTTCAGTCATATCGCTACGATGTCAGCATTATGGCAATTTATAGTGACGCTTAGCACTAGTACATTATGCTACAAACATGTGGCGTCATGTCCCACCCAGACACATTATCCTGACACTAGGCCGATAGTCGTAACACCAACCTCTTAACGCTGAGCGCTGAGCAAGGCAGGTGTCAGTACCATATTTATGTCTTTTGTGTGACTCGGTCAGGGTTCAAACTCATGAACTCCTGCATCCTGTCCTGTATGTTAATTGTCTACCCACTACCATCCCGAGTCCCCAAATGATCTAAGGTGATCACCTGTAACGATCACTGCCATGTCTCCTCTACCTGAGAAAGTTTGGGAAAACTCGCTAGCAGCTTTCCATGAGTCAGTAGCTCTTCCCTGGCTTCTCCCTTGATTTTCCCTGGTTCTTCCATGTCCGCCAGGTGTGTCCTATTATGTTACTTATGGTGGTAATCCACATTACCAACACAAACTGTCAGTTTTTGAAAGTATGTTTGGTATCTTCAAATAAAATAAAATATATTTCGAAATCAAACAAAACTTACCTTCGACAAACGTCCATCACGACTATTTTCTGTTTCGGAGATTTCTAATTAGCAGTTAATATCCACCTGGAATGAAAAGTAAAGCAGGTTGGAAGAGGAGGAAGGACTGAGAAGGAAAACTGTGAAGAAAAATGGTCGCTTTGTCAGATTCTGAACCAAGTGGTTTAGTTTAAATTGGACACATATCTTATAGGATGTTTAACTTTCTAATCGATCAATAATATTGAAGTGGAAGGGAAAACAATTCAAACCAACCCAACACTTTTGATCTGCTCTGTACGAATCTCGTCTGAATAGAAGTTCAAAATACCTGTAAATAATCAATACGTTATTTTGTCTCTCCATACGATGTTCAAGTTCTGTTATGTCGCCTTTTAGAAATAATTTAAAAAAATGAAACAATTTTTGTTACCGCCACTTCCGCCACAATCAACATTTGTGTCCTATCGTCCAAAGATTAAATTACACTGCACCATCATAATGATATAAATTAGATGCCCGCGGCTATTTAACTCGCGTATTTGCTACATGCCTTCAAAGGAGATACATCAACGCTATATAACAAATAAGGAAACACATTTCTGTCGTGGGTGTTTGCCGCGTGAAATTCGATTGAAGTGTTTCAAATATCAATTCATTGGTTATCCTATACGCAATCAAATCAAATAATGTCAGCGTTTACATAAGTCACGAAGGAAAAAGAATGCATAATCTCGACCAAGATATAAACAAGTAGTGTTGTCCTTCATGCTAGGCAATTTGCCGTCTATACTCGATTGCAGGTCGAGTCCAAATTCAAACAGCATACATTCTGGTCTGCGGTCGCATATGAGGGAATAAGCTTGTTTTCCTGATTTCAAACTACATAGACGCAGATTGGCTAGCACAATGTGTAACGGCAAATCGTAGTCTATGTTACTTGCTGATCGACACGGCATGAAATAAATTATATACAGTACGTGTTTTGGGCGACCTTACCGTGCCGGAATGACGAAGGTCAAAACTTATATATGATTCCAAAAACTAAACACAGCAAACGTTCGGGACTAACTAATATCTCTTTGGCACCTTCACTGACATAGTTTATACGACTTTCCTTTCATATCAAGGTTCAATTATTATTCAGTTTAATTTAGATAATACATTTTCTAATTTACGTCTAGCACGTAACAAGTATATGCCTGTTTACTTGTGTCTTGACTGAAGTGTTCAAGATAAATAGGTAGAAAAAGTTCATACTGTCTAATTCATTATAAACTATTTTCCTCGTCCCGCTTAGACACTTTACGATTTTAGTTATCGCTATTACTTATGATACAGGGTTTTGGAATTATCTCTGTAAAAGTTATTTATATATATTTTTGCCAATGCCCAGCAAGTTATGACACCTGGTCTCATATGTCAATCTATTTTGCATGCTGAGCGTAAGCTCATTGCAAATAGCGAATATTTGTTCTGAAAACGTCAATGTAGTTGTGCATGTACGTGTGTTCCTGATATGCCGTAAGACAGACAAACACAAAATTTCGTAGCAGAGAAAAAGACAAGCCAATCACGAAACGGCATTCCAACAGATAAATGACTTTATAAAAACTTCATCTCATCAAAACTTTACCTACCTTCAATTTTAACTCAAGAAATAGTCCTATCCTCGTTCCGAAATTATTCCTAATTGTAATGATGTGTCATAACAGTGCTTCACGAGTTGTAAGAATAATAATCACATTTTATAATACTAACCCTTTGAATCAATCGTTCCTTAAGTTTCTGACTGCTTACATTTATATACTGCAAATCAATTATCTAGTATACCAAAGCGTCTGTATTTGCATATAAAATGTATGCTGGCGATAGACGTCATTTCAAAACATGGTTGCTCGGATCATTCGTAGAGTACCACGATTAGAGCACACCTCTCCGCTGCTCTGTACCCTATATTGGATATCCATTCGATCCAGAATCTAACACAACATTTGTTCTCTGTGCTACATTTCACTGACGGACTCCAGTCCAACATACCTTTATGGCCTCACGCATGTGTACATATCAGAAAGATACTTACGCTCCTCTGCTGACACTCTTATACTCATTATTCCAATACAATTCACTATGTTGATTTCTTTTTGGCCCTTGACGGTAATATTGGACCAATATTGCCTTCACTAACTGATGTTTTTAATATCTCTCTCTCATCAGGGGAATTCTCATCATTTTTCAAAACTGCCATCGTAAAGCCACTGCTGAAGAAACCAACACTGGACCATAACGATTTAAATAACAATTGACAAGGTCATATCCTTTTCATATCAAAAATCTTAGAAAAAATTGTTCTAACTCAGCTTGTATCTCATTTGAATTCAAACAGTCTTTTTAGCAATGTACAGTCTGCATATCGCCCTTGCCACAGTACGGAAACTACTCTTCTGAAAGTATTTAGTGACATTCTCTCTGCTTTGGATAGTGGAAAGATTACAGTCCTCACTCTCCTGGATATATCTGCAGCATTTGACACAATAGACCATGATATATTACTTCACCGTCTCCAGCATGTATTTGGCATTCAGAATATAGTTTTACAGTGGTTCAAGTCCAACTTAGTCAACACTACACAAATTATATCTGCAAATAGAATACACTCCAACCCAGTTGACGTATGTTATGGTGTTCCACAGGGATATGTTCTTGGACCTGTTCTCTTCATTATGTACGCTCAGCCGCTCTCAAGTGTCATAGATCATCACCCAGTGTCGCACCAATTGTACGCTGATGACACCCAAATATACAGGTCTAGCCACCCAACTGAAGTTGATGTTACCATTCATGGAGTAGAGAAGTGCATTTATGATGTGAAATCATGGATGACATGTAACAAGCTGCAGATGAATGATGATAAAACTGAGGCTAGTCTGATCACAACACAAAGACTTTCTCATTCACATCCTTTACCTCAGACAATAAATTTCAGCAACACCAACATTAAATTCTCACAGTCAGTACGGATTCTAGGTGTTACTCTAGACAGTACTCTCACATTGCACCAACATGTCATGAACATCTGCAGGGCTGCATATCTTGAATTGAGACGCATCAGTTCCAGTCGTAAATATATTTATGTTGATGCCACGAAAACACTTGTGTGTTCATTAGTACTTTCAAGACTGGACTATTGTAACTCAATTATGTCTGGTTCATCACAATATTTACTCCAGAAACTTCAAAACGTTAAAAACACAGCTGCACGGATCATCTTTAGAGTACCTCGATTAGGGCACACGTCACCACTGCTCTGTACCCTACACTGGCTATCAATTCGATACAGAATCAAAACACAAAATTTGTTCTCTGTGCTATATTTCAATGACAGACTCCAGTCCAACATACCTATCCAGCCTCACCCATGTGTATACACCAGCTAGATCCTTACGCTCTTCTTCTGATAATCGTATACTCATAGTTCCCAAGGTGAAACCACAGTCATATGGACAACGCTCGTTTGCATATTTGGGCCCGGCGACGTGGAACGAATTGCCCATTGAAATTAGACACAAAGACACAGTGGTACCTTTTAAGAGTGCTCTCAAGACTCACCTGTTTCGACTTCAGATACAAACTTAGAAACCTAATCATGTTTTGTATCTTATATATTTTCAGCATGTTTTTTGGGGTGTTCCAATTTCATTATTTTTGTCATTTGTTGTTCTGTAGTGTAGTCATGTCATTATTGATGGTGTAAAGCGCTTAGAGCTTTTTATTATTATTATTATTATTATTATTATTATTATTATTATTATTATTATTATTATTTAACATTGGAGCTTTTCAGGGGCCGACTGATGCAGGAAGTCAGTCTTCTTGGTACTGGTGGTGATACCAAAGCTTATGCATGGTCTGGAAAACTTGTCAACGCTGCATGGTAGGTTGGCTTCTGAGCTTTTGTAAGTCGGCTTCTGAGCCAGCATTGATGGCGCAGCCATCTGCAAATACGAAATCCCTGATGGTGTCTGCCATGACCTTAGTTTTCGCTGTAAAACTCCTTATTTTTAATAGTTTTCCATATGTACGGTACCTGATGAATACTCCAATCTCTCCGTTTCTGAAACCAATAATCAGCATGGCGGAGAACAATAGACTGAGTGGTGTCGTTGCCAGGACACAATTCTGCTTGATGCCATTTGTTACTGGGAATAGCGCAGATGTCTCTCCATTATCCTAAACTCGTGACTGGATGCCATCAGGTAAATGCTGCACCATGGATATAAATTTGCTTGGGCATTCGTACTTGGCCATTACCTTTCACAATCCTTCGCTGCTACATTATCAAAGGACTTTATCAAGTCGACGTAGGTGAAGCAAATGTTTGTGTTTTGCTCTTTCTCTTGTAACTGACTTACAGCAAACACCATGTTGATAGTCCCACGTTCTTTTCGGAATCCACAATGGCTTTCTGGCAGTAATCCCAGGTATAGGTGTTTAGTGAGGCGGTTCAGTAGGATTTTGGCTGATATCTTTCCTGCAATTGAGACTATACACCCAATGGTTGTCGTAGGCCTGGCTATTTCCTTTGCGACTATACAAGTGGATTATGAAAGCATCTTTGATCTCCTGGGAAATCGTCTCTTGCTGCCACATCAGTAGAAACAGTTGGCGGAGCCTTTCTAGCAGAGGTGTGGCCCCTTCCTTTCAGACTTCAGCTGGGATGGAGTCTGAACCAGTTGTTTTGCCACTGGAGACCAGACATATTCTTTTTGTGTCTTCAACATGGTCGGATAGCCATCCAGTGCTTCGTTAATGGGTGATTCGTGGAGACGACAGATGGCTTCATCATTGATAGATAAAGGGGAAGACAGTATTCCGTTCAGCGGGATTTCACATGCATATTAAGAGGGCGCGGTCACGGCTGTGTTGTGTAGTATGGTTGGAAAATGGTCTGGAATAGCTTAAATGTATGATAGTATGCCAAACTGTGGATGCGCATATAAATAGTAATCTGCTGCCATGCATGACTACTTCATTCATTATTTCTCCTCTTCTTCCCATATGTTCAAAATAATATTCGTATCATTGTATCATTATGATGTGCAGTACACAGTCCAAACCGGACATATTTGATTTCTTATGACCTGGTCGTCAAACTTGCACTCAACATCAGAAGTCTTCATTGTATACATATATATAGTTATAATGGTGTGAAATGATGTCAATCCTTGATTAATTAAAATTATTTAAATGCATTTTGTGGCCTAGAAAAGAAGTCCAATCCATCACAATGAACACTTGTACTGCACTCGAAACGCATCATGCATCAACTGGTTTTGCGGCTTTTATGATTTCTAGTTGTTTATGAAAAGGTAGAACATTCTTTGTTATATTGGATAATCATTTGTAACTCAGAGATAAACAGCTGAAATAATATAGCAAACTTGTAGGGTTTTGTCACGTGGGTGTTCTTGAAATATTTACACCTGCCTTTTAAGATAGTATAGTATTATCCATGGTAACGAATGATGACGCATTTCGTGCTATATTTAGATCGGTGCCCAGTCTAATGCTAACATACTTGCAAATATAATTCGGCACGTGACACGTCACATTCTTAAAATAAGAGATGTGTACAGTAAACTGGAAAACGTTTGTTTAAGAGTTTCTAATTTAAACTATTTTACCCCAGAATATAGAGAAATATTCCCTTTAAAGTACTTGATGCATCTGTCATTCATTTTTCTTTTGTAAATAGCAGAATGGTGTACCATTCACGTACGACAAAGACATAATGTTAGCCCCCCCCCCCCCCTCCCCCCAAACAAGCAAAAGTGTCTGTCACAAACGATGTAAATTTTAATAGCAGAACAGCCTACCCATCCTTCACGGAGCAAATAAATTAGAGTAAACAAGAAAAATATGTTTTATCTATGATATCATGTCACCTTTTCATTCAATGCGCATTACCTTAAATAGATCGATCTTACTGTATCCGCGTACAGCTTTATTCAGTCAGACATCCATTATTCAGTGTATTCTTTCAAACACTGAACACATTATAAGATTAGTTCAACATAGGTAACGTTAGCAACCAAAGTTAAAAGGCAGTGCTTCCCAGGGCACACGTTCATAAAGTTTTTAAATCCTTACTTTTATTTATTTCCTTTAAAACGTAGAAAATGAGTGCACAACAATTATGTCACGTGACGTCTCAGCGTGTGTTCTTAGTTGCAAATAAGAGGTAGACCTTGAGATGTTTTCACATTAATATACATGGCAATAGAAAATATTTTACCTCCATCACTCATGTGATGACGTCGTTTTAATTTGCAATATAACAAAAGCATTTGTTGTGTAATAGTATGATACGGGGCGTTATTAATAAACGTATTAAAAATGTACGCTTTACTCTCTCTCTCTCTCTCTCTCTCTCTCTCTCTCTCTCTCTCTCTCTCACACACACACACACTATTGCAATTCGCATTTACGGCAATCAAATATCTGCGGTACAGTATATCAGACATGGTGACTCATGAAGTGTAATTTTCCGGTAAATGCTGAATGTATGGTCAGTTTCCTGGTCAATGCTGCGTGTATGGTCAGTTTCCTGGTCAATGCCGCGTGTCTGGTCAGTTACCTGGTCAATACTGCATGTATGATCAGTTCAGTTTCCTTGTCAATGCTGCACGTATGTTCAGTTACCAGGTCAATGCTGCATGTATAGTCATTTTCCTGGTCAATTCTGCACGTATGGTCAGTTTTCTGGTCAATGCTACGTGTATGGCAAGTTTATTGGTCAATGCTGCACGTATATTCAGTTAACTGGTCAATGCTTCATGTATGGAAATGTATTTTCAAGCATGCATTCACAGCTATCGCTTAGATTAAAAAAATAAAAAGTAGGTTCCAGTGACCTACTAATATTGCTACCCAGGATATGTTAAACGTTTGGAATATGTGTTTTATACAGACCAAGCATGCAAGCATCATCTTACTTTCTTACTGGTTCCTACTATCAAGTTTGTATTAAACTCTTTGAGTGAAAGAGGAAATTCATGTTTGATTTTGTTAAAATTAATGTTTCGTGTAATATTCAACTCGCGTCTTTGATACTTTCTCATATACCAATTCAATGCCGGTACATATTTTAGATTAACAAGTTTCAGTCGAGTGTCAATGTAGGTGAGCAATACGTTCACTTCTGCATGTACTGACTGTACCAATAAAATGACTGTACCAATAAAATGACTGTACCAGTAAAACTCTTGGAAACAAGACTGATTGTGAGTACGTTCACTGCACAACAAATAGTCTTCAATACCAATTACTATTACCACGAGTAGACAACTACGGCTACTGCTACCAATAGAACTACTACATTCTTGTGTAATTTTATGTCGCTAGTTTAAATATCCATACACAAAATTGTATCCAAAATGTATACACTTTATGTATGACCTGTAGAGCTAACGGTACTTAACTAACCACGTGAGGTAGGTGATTGTGGTAATGTAACACTTTACTCTTTGTAAATGCAAGCTTTTTTATTTTAGTAAACTTCACTTGTTTGGGCACAGTAAGTGTGTTTTGAATGTACAATGAATAAAGGAAGATTATTTGCTTTTGACAAGGGTGTAGTGGGCCACAATATCGTTTTCGTAGATCAAAGTGGGACAGGCAAATGTTGTGTGGTTACGGAAATACAAAAGAAATTGTTGGCAGATGGTTAAAATGAAAGTGTAACTGGCACAACATTCGTTGCAGCTCTGAATGTGAAAGAATGCACAGTGCATTCCTGGTCTGAGATTAGTGGAGGTAGATATGGCAGTGATGAATTATGTTGAAAATTACTCACTGATGCACATTTTAATTCATATACACAAAATATTTTGAAAGCAGACTGTCTGATAATTGATGCAATTTATATGCTTTCACTGAAACATTTTAAACAAGTTGACTATGTAGAATGATTAAGCATACCGATTTATACTTTGGAGGTATACAAGTTATTGCAAGTTGGGACTATTTTTCAGCTCCCGTCTATACCTGACCCATTGACATCGCATTCGGGTGAATATTGTTTCAAATTAACTATTTTTGCAATGTTATTTGGACATAGAATTGTACTTGATGAGGTCATAAGACATGATGAACTATATTTCATAAAGGCTATCAATGATGCCCCAAACGGGAAAATACTTTGAAAGTACCAAAAACTTGATATTGAGGCTGCATAGACCTCTCCCTCTGGAGATGTCCAGTGGGGAAGACATGCCTGCTTCATCTAGTCACCAACTAGAAGGTTAAATACAGCTGACCCAGACATTATATAGCACCATGTTGACCATCCAAAAATGAAACAATTTCAGATAATGCAATAACACAATACAAAAATGACCATACAAAAGTGAAACATCTTCTCCCAGAAATTGCAATAATACCATCCAAAAATGAAATATTTTGTTCCAGTTAAAGCAATAACGCCATACAAAAATGAAACAACTTGTCCATGATAATGCAATAACACCAGAGCAAATGCTATTAAACCGAAATCTTCAAAACGCCACTGCAAGCGTTGAATACATTTTTTAAATAGACATTCTACCAAAATATTCAAATACTATTTAATACAGTATGTGGTACTATAGAGGTCAAAAAAGCAGATTCAAAGACATGGACTGAATATTCTTTAGTTTTCCAGTTTTCAATGACTCAGGAATACATCCAAATTCTTGAAAATGTCTTGCATTCCATGATAAATGATGATCTGTATTGGCATTTGGAAATTTTTTGACAGAATTTGTGAAATTGTTTTGGACAAAAATGGTACTGACATTTTCGATACCACACCAGCTGCTTGAAAACCTTCCCTACTTGTATTAGAGCCAGAACATGGAAAATTAAGGTATATTGCAGGTAGATGTATTGCAAAGAGTAGATACCATAACATGAAGAAAGGAAATAACAGCTTGTACAGAAAGGACATCATTAGCTTGGTGAGTCAATGTTTTTTACAAGTAAAAATGTTAGACCACCTTACAACTTCAGGTGTTGAATTTGGAAAACAGTTGCAAGTATAAACGAGACACAAGGAAGACAAAATATCAACCATGGTCTACCTAAACATCAAGGTGTCAGCATTTACCTTTGTCTTGTAAGTTTACGATAAAAGGATGCAGTATCAACATGAAGATGCATTACATTGTCATGGTGCTGGGAGTTGTAAGACTGTAATATTTACGGATGAATAAATGGTTGAAATTTGGAAGTTGATGGACATAAGGTTTGATCCCAGAATAAGTGCCACACAAGTGGACGGCACAGTGTTTGCTTCGTGCATCAGAGATCTATATGAAGATTTGATAGGTCGTTACAGTAGAATAGGTGACAGTGGATTCCGAAAAGACACCATTTCGAGTACTTGTAAATTGAAATCAGTCAGTATGAGAAAGAGGGTAATCATGAGATAAAAAAAAAAATTAAATACCTCTTCACTTCCCCAATGTCAGAATCCTGTATGTTAGTGTATATATTCATCAACTTCTGGATAACTACCTTAATGTGTTAAAAACTGCGCCATACAACACCTTGACAAAATTTAAAAATATTAAATAGAGCAGTACATATATGCCTAGACAAATCTTTGGATTCACCCTCTAAACACCTATTCAAACATTCACGCATAATGTAAGTGACAAATGTATTAATTACATTTGAATCTGCTTTATTAAGATGGTCGATCTGTTGCGATAAGTCGCACGTTACAAGGCCACCTGGCTCACACCAAAACGAATACATGTATATTTTAAAAATTATCCTCCATATGTGGACACTTTTCTGCCGAACAAGGGGTAGCCATATAAGAAAGGAAACATTATATAAAGCCTATTTGATTTTGGGTTATTTGTCACGAAATTATATTATAGTTACATTCACATACATAGGTATAACCATATCATATATGTGATTTTTGTTCTCAATCATTATAACTACAATTTGTAACATGGGTCCCAATCCGAAAGTAAGTAAATGAAGATATAAATATTTATATATCAAGGCCTGAAATAGTTTTTGAATCTGTTACAAAACTTGAAATTCCGTTCCTAGGATTTGAGGACATTATCCCCACTCCTGTTTTAAAACACAAAATTAATATCATTTGTATACTGGCATTATATTCTGGGTGGGGGATAATAATTAAGTGGTAAGTGTGTTATCATTAGTGTCCACCTGAATCAAGTACCTGGGCATTGGTAGGGACTAGGGGTATGAACTTAGATATAAATGTTTAGCCAGAACGTACCACTTAGTAATTGTAATTTCTGCCATTTTCGTCAGCATTACACTATTCTCTTATGCTGTATTGGTGTTAAATGGCTTTTCACATCTGTCTCAAGATAAAATATTTCGAATTTCACTCCCATCGTGAAAAATCGCATTTGGAATGCTTCGCATGTTATGCAAATGTATAAGGGTCATGACCGCTACGATACGCGTTCATTATAGTAAATGAGCAGGTTATGTGAGATAATGTACCTAATTTTATTTCCAAATGAGTGTGAAAGAAACTAATAATAACATATTCATTTTAATATGGAAAATTTCTTAGTTTAGGTATTCTTTGTATACGTAATCCCCATTAGCCATATTCACTCCAAAGTTGACCGGAAATTGATCCCTGGAATTATCGTCTGTGTGGAAGACACGAAGCAACAGACAAACCTTTCGTAAAATTGGCCCGTCAGAATCAGTAAGGTTACTGAAGTGGTAATGGTTGAAAGGTGTGGAGTGTTTTCCTTGCAGTGCTTTACATTATGAGTGACTGAATGCACAGACAATATCGAACAATTAGATCGGAGTCATCGCTGGGTCAGATTGTGATCGGCGAGAGTTAGTTACCTTGTGTTAATTGTGTTAATTCGTTTGCCCCTGAATCAAGTGCATGTGCACTGAGAACCAGAAAAATGTAGGTCTATTCTGAGTTGAGTGGCAGAAAATATTTAAGTGTTTTGAAGTATTTGTAATTGCATACTCCCACCAACGAATACAGGTCAGTTGCGGGGATACATTGCAAGCCCATTAAATTGATCCATAAGTGTACACATACAAAGGCAAATTATTTTTAATTGGCAGGAAAACGTAAATCTTACTGCAGTGAATGCATGACTATGACTACATGTAGCAAGCTGTAATTGAATTTCCATTCCTTCTAATTACATGAAATGTACACGAAAGTATAGTTTTCTAATAAATATATTTTGCTCTCAATCCCAATCAGACCTACGTTAGAGTCGAAGTTGCACGTATTTTAAATGGTTCATTCTGGTATATGTCTAACAGAGACACTGGTAAAAAGAAGTTTCAAGCATTCTAAATGGTTCAAACTGGTAGTATGTCTAACACAGACAAGGGCAGACAGAAGTTGCAAGCATTTTAAATGGTTGAAATAGGTAGTATATCTAACAGAGACAATGGTAAAAAGAAGTTGCAAGCATTTTAAATGGTTCAAACTGGTAGTATGTCTAACATAGACAATGGTAAACAGAGGGATTAATATCCGCGTAACGGTGATATGTACAGTATTTTATATGTCATGGTAAGTACATACATATTGGCATTTTACTATATTTATTTAGGTAATCCAAAACAAATACTACCGTAAGTCAACTATTTCGACAGCTATGGTAATTTTTTTTTAATTTCCTCCATGTATAAGTAATAAACGTCGTTAGTACTGTCATGTTTTTTTTTTTCATTTTTCGGAGCCTGTGCTGAGATTGAGATTGGTGGTAGACTGTGTTGAGATTGGTGGTAGACTGTGTTGAGATTGGTGGTAGTCTTAGGACATACTATTGTCAGCCTTTTAGAAGCTAGGTAGCTTTTAATGTCAGCCTGTTGGTAGCTTGGTAGCTTTTAATGTCAGCCTTTTGGTAGCTTGGTAGCTTTTAATGTCAGCCTGTTAGAAGTTAGGTAGCTTTTAATGTCAGCCTGTTGGTAGCTAGGTAGCTTTTAATGTCAGCCTGTTGTTAGCTAGGTAGCTTTTAATGTCAGCCTGTTGGTAGCTTGGTAGCTTGTAATGTCAGCCTGTTGGTACCTAGATAGCTTTCAATGTCAGCCTGTTGGTAGCTCGGTAGCTTTTAATGTCAGCCTGTTGGTAGCTAGGTAGCTTTTAATGTCAGCCTCTTGGTAGCTAGGTAGCTTTTAATGTCAGCCTGTTGGTAGCTTGGTAGCTTGTAATGTCAGCCTATTGGTACCTAGATAGCTTTTAATGTCAGCCTGTTGGTAGCTCGGTAGCTTTTAATGTCAGCCTGTTGGTAGCTAGGTAGCTTTTAATGTCAGCCTCTTGGTAGCTTGGTAGCTTTTAATGTCAGCCTGTTGGTAGCTTGGTAGTTTATATTGTCATCGTGTTAGAAGCTTGGTCCTTTTTATTGTCAGGCTGTTGGAAGCTTGGTAGTTTATATTATCAGTCTGTTGATAGCTTGGTAGTTTTCTCAAGAGAGTATGGATGAATATAAATTAATAGAACAGATCAACAGGTTATTGATGCATATCTTATGACGCACAATTCTTCATGCATACCTATGTAAACATGTGAATGAATTTCGAATTTCGTTCATTTAGAGACCAAAGCATGACACATATAAGACCCGATCAATCGAGAAAACATTCCAACCGTGATATCTTAATTTCACATTTTTACAAGGTGCCAGGTAAAAAATCTTTCAATTTTTTTTAACAAATAAATTTTAATCGAATTGTACGATTAATTAAGTTAACGTATGTCGCCTTATTGTGTTTGTAGGAACACTATTATGTTTCTAATTCTGAAGAAAAGAGATTATTTATACCTTAGTTATGATGTCTGCACTCTGTGATCATAAGTTAAAAAATCGTGTATCTTTTCTAATACACTGTTGTTTACAAAGTGGTCTGACCTTCAACATCCGAACAGCTACAAACTCTCGTAAATGTAAGTCAACAAGCATCATGCGTGCAATAATTCCTAATTCAGTTTTCTGATTTAAACGTGTGTGAGAGTTAACGAAAAAAAGAAACAATTCACGATTTACATAAGCTTTGTGTCAATAGCTGCAACGTCCTAAATGTTTGTCCTAAAGGCATCATTATTACGTTATTGCATACAAGAATACAAGAATAGACCAATAATTAGGTTCAACGTTTGAAAGAGTGTATCTCAATTTTCAAATGAAGTAAAGACATTTATATGCATGATATGCCCTCACAAAAACTGAAATTTGAACTTTCTGTTTACAACAAAAAAGCAAACCAAGGTCGACGAAAGAAGATAATGCACTTCTAAATAGTCGAAATCAGATTATTTATACATTTTGCAAGTTTATTTTATGAAAGATTTCTTTCATAGTATTAATTTATTCATTGCATAAAAAGATCAAAAAGGCGCATTTCCTGGATATAAAAGGATCAAGATGGTACATTTTATCGCTAATAACATGATACCAAAACAACAAAAAAAAACATTTAGAAGAAAAGCCATTAAAACACCAGTCTAGAAAATATGTAATTAGGAGAACAATCAATACAGACCCGGATCTTTGCTATTTGCAGTTTGACTAGACTTTTAGGCAAGAATATGCGAAACTACACATATAAGCTCGCTACTCAATACAGTATATTTGTTTCCAACAGAAGACAATGTCTTGGAATAAGAAGAAATAATATCCATTTGACAACACGTTTAAGGACAAACTGCGTGTGTTCCATTAGCATTGGGTTTTTTCATCTGCGTGATGATATTACCCATTACAACATTTGTGGATAAGTTGCTTACATTGTGGTACATGTGCGTTGATTATGTTGTTTAACAAAACATGTTTTAAAAAGATTTAGCCTTCGTGTGGAATGTGTGTTGTTAGTTGACTCGTGTTTCATTTATGCACCTAATTAGCCCATAAATAATCTAAGATTGGAATTTACCTCTCACCATTTTGGGTTGTGTAAATCAATCATCGGCAGAATGTATTATGCAAGGAAAAATCCCGATGTATAATTTGAACTCTTCCCACTTTTATTTTTACATCGCACTAATACTAAATTCCGGAAAGAATGCGAACCATCCCCGTTTTTAAAATCTTAAACCTATCTATTACCTTATACTTTGTATCTCGCCTTTTGACAAATTGTGTAGGAATATACTTGTGGAGTATTTTCCGCTCATGTACTTTTTAACCCGGCATTAGGCAAGTTCGTGTATTTATGTGCCTTGCACTACGCATGCTCAAATACATCTAAGTTAGGTACCATGATTTTCATTTATCTTTGAGCCTGGAATTACGCATGTCCATTTGCGTGTAATGTTGCACAAGTTCAATCAGGTCTGAATGTTGCATTTACACATGCTCGTTTACATCTAAGAATGTATCAGGCTTGTTAAGTTATAGTTTAGCAAATTATGACCTCTACATCTCACGTGCATATATATATATATATATATATATATATATATATATATATATATATATATATATATATATATATATATATATATTGTGATTGTAAGTTAAACGGAGACGAAGTTAAAACTTCTAAATTATACGAAGTAGCCATCTCTATCATTGGATGATAGCATTTAAAGTGTGCTTCTTGTTCTGTTATTCATTGACGTGTATGGATATCAGAGCCACGACCAACGCATTTGTTATAGTAGAAGCAAACACCTTACTTTAATTTCCACATTATCTTACGTTATTTTGAAGACCTATTCAAACTCAGTACAACAATAACTCCTGTAAATGTCACGAAAGGTTAAACATTTGTACTGCCATATGGTAACGTGTATTGGTCACGCGGATATCTTCCCGCAACATGGATCGTTTGGTATTTTTGTGAAAGGTCCTTCAGAAAAGATTAATGCAAGATGCATACATATATGCATAGGGAATTGAGCCCACGTAGTCCTCTCCCCACCAACTGTATTTTCTAATCTTCACACACACACACACACACATATATATATATATATATATATATATATATATATATATATATATATATATATATATATATATATATATATATATATATATATATATATAATGGGTCTACATAATACGTTTATTATTGCATAGCAAAATACTTTACAAAGACTTTTGTACTTTTATATACTTACTAGAGTTAGATAGTTGAAATCTTTGTTTTAATTGTATGTTTTTCCAAAATCAGTAACTACCAAACACTTAGATAAGAGATAAGATAAACTAGAAACATGTTTATGTAAATAAACTGCAAAAGAAAACTGCAAGGATCCAACATCAGGGCAAGGCAACTGTTTTTATTTCTAACAAATCAAGGATCTTACGAAACAATTATATTTCCTGTGACCTTAAGTACCTGATAAGTAATACTTTGTAAACACTATATGTTACTTTTGGCATCTGATTGTTAGAGCTAGCGATACTTACTAAATAAATTAACGATTACTTTAGGGATCTGATTATTAGCGTTGGCGATACTTAGAACAGAAATTATTTTTTACTTCAGACATCTGATAGTAATACTTAGTAAACAAATTATCGGTTACTTTAGACACGAGATTGTTAGATTTAGTGCGAAGTAGAAAATATATTACCTGTTGCTTTTCGAGTCAGATTGTTATAGTTAGTAAGACGCATCAAACTTATTACCTGTTACCATCGACACCAGATTGTTATAGTTAGTAAGACGCATCAAACTTATTACCTGTTACCATCGACACCAGGTTGTTATAGTTAGTAAGACGCATCAAACGTATTACCTGTTACCATCGACACCAGATTGTTATTGTTGGTAAGACGCAGGAAACTTATTGGCTGTTATCTTCAACACCAACTATGTAATGTTTTACAGCAGGGATGAAGCAGGGACGTCATTTCCATGTTTCGGGTGGGGTGGGGTAAAGGGCCAAAACTTGACGGGCTTGTGTTATTGTTTGTATTTAGGAAAAAGTCGAGAAATAATAAAATAAAGCTGTTTTCATACTCATATTTAGACTTTCTCAGTTTAATTGGAATGTGCAAGATTGCTTGTGTACAAATAATGATTTTTTTATGTTTGACTCGGCAAGAAATGGTATGTCCAACAATTGTATCTGACCCTTTTGTTAAGATTGCGATAGATATCGTTGGCTCATTACATCGCAGAAAGGCTGGGAACAAATATATATGTAGAGGAAGCCACCTGGTATCGAGAAGCAATTTATTTAAAGGACATCGAGGCCAAGACAGTGGCCTATGCTTTAATTGGCCTATATAGTCTGGTTGGTATACCTAAGATTATCTTTACAGACAGACGGACTAACTACACATGTACTATTCTAAAAGAACTCTACAACATGTTGAACATCAAGGGGATAACAACCTCTCCTTACAGGCCACAATCCAATCAAAAGATCAAAATATATCCACGAACTGTGAAGAGTGGGATGTGATGCTGTCTTACCCACTGTTTTGATATAGGGAGGTACCAGACGAACAACTGGGTTTTCGTCGTTTGAGCTGCTGTATGGTTGGCCAGTAAGAGGGCCGATCTATTCGCCGGTGAGGGTGAGATACAGAAGTCAGTTGTAGAACACGTGATTTCGATTTGCCAAACGTTGGCTGATTTAAGTGAGTTAGTGAAAAACAAATCTTACAAAGTGTCACAAGAACGTTAAATCTTGGTGCGACACAAATGCTACCAAAGGGAATTTAGACCTGGAGATAAGGTTCTGATTTTGCTTCCATACGATGCATCGAAGATGGAAGGTCACTGGAAGGGGCCTTATCGTGTAATTCGCAAGATAAATGACGTTAATTACAAGATTAGCATTGGTGATAGGCGATGACAAGTAACCTACCAGAGTGTGTGATGAATTTGATGGAGGAGGACGGATTAACTTTCCCCTGGCCGATATGGAGAGTTTGGACTAAATCACTCAGAATGGCAGACCGACGAAAGAACAACGAGAACAGGTGAGAAAAATATGCTGTGAGTTTGAAGACGTGCTAACTTCAAAGCCAGGCAAACCCACCTTGATCGCTCACAACATTCGACCAACAACAGACATTCACATCACGCAGAAACCCTATCGTATTCCACGAGCAAAAAGGGCGGAAGTCAGAACTATTGGAGACGAAATGTTGCAGCAAGAATTGATATGATCGTCTAAAAGCTGATGTAATTCACAAACTGTGCTTGTTCCAAAGAACGATGGAACTCTGCGACACTGTATTGATTACTGAAACTTGAACAAGATCGCTCTTTGGTGCCTACCCTACACTAAGGATAGACGAACTTTTTGAGAAGTTGGAAATGCAAAATATATTAGCAAACTCGACATGACTAAAGGTTACTGACAGATATATTTCTGAAAAGAAGCGCAGAAGAAATCTGATTTTGTGACACCCTTTGGGGTTGAAACATTTACTGATATGCCTCTCGGAATGAAAACTTCACCTGCTACATTTTCATGCATTATAGACTTGTTGTTAAAACTACGTGACGTTGCAGCTTACTTTGATGAAATGGTTATTTACACTGATAACTGTGTTGATAACCTTCAGGATATACCAGCAATCATGGAGAGGTTGCGAGAAAACAATCTGACAGTTAAACCTTCCAAGTGTGATATTGGTAAGGATGCCATTGCTTGCATTGGTCACATTGTTAGTGGAGGACAAATTAAACCAGACGACGCCAACGTCAAAGCTATGGATGACTTCCCACTAACTACAACAACAAAGAAATTCGATCCTTTCTAGAAATGGTGGGATATTATAAAAAAAAAATGCATCAAGAAGTTCTCTCAGCTCTCAGCGACGTTTTGTATTTTGACAAGGAAGGGACAGCCAAATCGTATTACATGGGATGAGACAGCTGTTAAGTCATTCAGTGACCTGACGAATACACTTATACAGGCACCTAATTTGATAAACCCTGTGTTTGAACACATATTTGTAGTGCAAACGGATGCAAGCGATGTGAGAATTGGAGATGTTTTGAGTCCGCACAATACCAATAAGGACGAACATCCTTTAGCGTTTCGTAGCCGCAAACTATTGCCTAGGTAGCAGAATTATTATACAATTCCTCAATTGAGAAAGAATACCCTGCGATAGTATGGGCGATATAATCTCTTCATTACTATTTGTGTGGTGCTCCATGTCGAAAGTGGCCATAACCCGCCAACTTGGCTAAGCCAAACCAAAGAAATAATCCAATGGCATCTGAAATGGTTGTTATGTGTGCAACCATACGACTTCAAAATCAAGCACCGTCGGGAAGCAGAGAATTCAAATGCTGACGGATTGTCACTTGTAACTAGTTCACATCTGATAGCGATAAGAGTCTGACCTATATGAGTTGGAATCTGAAATCATCATCACTATTATTTTATATAAATTATTGGTCTGGTGTGTGTAAGACTATCCATTTGATCTTTGTAAAGATCGCCGTCTTGAGTCCTATGTTAGGTGTACATTACAAATTGGTGGGGAATCTACTTTGTGTTGGATGTTAGTGTTTGTCTGCTTTAGTTTTCTTACATGATACCTTTCCTCTAGTGCAGTGTTATCTGCATATTCACCATTGACGTCTACTTAAATATCTGTTGTTTGCATCAAATTTGTTGGTTGTTTCCTTCTGGTTCAATCCTCTTCCAATGTTGCGCTCTTCGACAATTGTCCCTACTTCCTCGTCGATAATGCTATCTTGGGTTGCCATTCCAATGCTTAGTTTTTTTTATCCTTGGCTTAAGAGGACTCACACAAAGTTACAGAGCAATAGCAAGTTCCATCTATATTACTCAGACAAAACTTTGGTACTTGTGCTGTTTCAATGTTACTGTCAAATGTTCAACAACTTTAATATTCCATCGCTGCCACCAAAATTGTAAAGGGGTACAAAAGTTGCAATCAA
Source organism: Unio delphinus (assembly GCA_029339505.1). NCBI lineage: Eukaryota > Metazoa > Mollusca > Bivalvia > Unionida > Unionidae > Unio > Unio delphinus. Next base: position 1,512,409 of record JAQISU010000030.1, read on the forward strand.
TAACATGCAACACAAAGTAGATTCCCTGCCAATTATGACAAATACACTAATTCCAGCTCCTATGAGTCAAAATCTCTATCAGTATCAGATGTGAATTAGGTAGTATTTGTTTCTAACATTACCATATCTCACCACTTAAAATCCTTTAAACTAATGCTACCGTATATCCCCATGTGTTAATTATAATTATTATGTATACAATAAGTTGGAAGGAAATATTAATCGTTAATACGACCTCAGATTATAAATCCACAATGTTTGAAAATTTAAATCCATTTCTATAATATTGCCATGCATTCAAGTAGAGTTGACATACCTCTGTATAAAATGACTAGAAGGACTCGATTTACATAATCCAGTAATATTTGAACTTGTCATCTTTTACAAAATCAACAATGAAAGTTAAGGCCAAATATATTTTGTGATTCACTGTATCCTATAAATGCCAAGTATATAATGTCATCCTTACAAGTCCAAGAATTCACTTTCTCCTTTCGGACTTCACTAGTCACTTCTCCTTTTTTCGGACTTCGCTCCTCACTTCTTATTTTTCTTCTTCGGACTATCGAGTCTCAATCCCTCTCGGAAAACCGTTTTCTTAAATAAACAAAATTATCCCCAAATCGCTATATCTTCACTTACTAGATGTACATAAAAAATTCACTTAAGTTACTGATAACTCACTAGTTATTCAGACACTGCCTAAAGCCTACAACGGTCGTACCTTGCCATACATAACCACGTGAGCTCTCTATCGATCATTGTACCGTATACTACTGCATGTTCGATTGCTATTGCATAACAATTCACAGATCCTTACTCACTCCCAAATTATGTAAATATTACAAAAGCAAATATAACAAGTAGTTATCGTAAAATCAAGATACTCAGTTAAGTCCCAGCAGCCAAAGCCAATACTCTATTTAATATGAACCTATGAAGTCCTGCACATATGAACATTTGGATCGCGTGCAGTATATTAAGCTAGTGAACTAATAACTGTGCAAATTAAAAGATAAAGTGCATAGCAACACGTTTCCATGAAATTGAATAAGATAAATAGCATAGCAACTCTAGCATAAATACAGTTCCATTACATTGAATGAGATAATTTGCAAAACAACTCTAGCATCAACACATTTCCATGAAATTAAATAAACGATACATAATATTGAATCTAGTCATATCAAACAAATTTACATATAACACACAAAAACAAATATAACACTACGTGAAATTAAAATTGCGTACATTAATGCTGTTAACTTTAGAATTTGTGCATCCAGCACTAAACCCTGTCTTTCTCACAAGACAACCTCTTGGTCCTGAATCTTTCTCTCTCAATGTTACTAAAATTACGATGTCCCGTTTTGATGGTAAAAACAGTATGTCCCCTTTTGTAGGTTTTACAAGTATGTGTGTGTGCGTGTGTTATTTGTTTGCACAGAGATGCATATTATTTTCTTCATTTTGAGTGGTGTACAGTTAATTTACTTAAAAATCGACTAAAGAAGTCGCTAACGTTGTAAAATGGATATACCGATGACCGTACCGAGGAATACACCTACGACTATAACGATGACTATACCGATGACTGTATTTCTCAAAATTCTACAAGTTTAAACTATATTTCGTTAAACAGATTATTACATGATCTCAGTGGACATTATCCTATTGTTTCCGCAACCATTATGCACTTACAGATTATTTTAAAATAGCATTGCATATCACTATTCCTTCCAAGATGTGATTATAATTTGCATTATAATGGTTTACCCTACTTCACTCGTGAAACCAGCCATAAGTAATTTGAGGTTGCACATAATGGTCTGTTTCTATATTTTCGTGACAGGATGAGCACGCTCTTACACGACACAGCATCGATCGTAATGCACTAGGATAAACAGAGAGAGATACGAAACTCCTTATATAACTCAAATAAGCGCTCGTAGCACTCGAGATCAAAGAGACCGGGGCAATTTCCATGCTTTTAGAAGACCCTGTGATTTGTTAATGACACATATCTTGTATTCATGCTTTGCTTAAAATTAAAGACATTAGAGAGATCATATTGTCAACGTACTTCCATACCAATAGAAGTAGATACAACTTTCAAATAATGACTGACATTCGCAAACGACTAGGCCATCATTGGAACCTAGTAAGGAGACAGTGTTAAGATACAAATCAAAGACGGTTATTAAAATTAGAACTTATCTATGCCTTCGTAAACCTTAAACTTGATGCACAAACTTGATGTTACAATATGAAATTTTGTACAATTTGGCTTTTATATCGACATTTTATCAAATCTTTTATCTTTTGCGATTTCTTGTAAAAGTTCATGATATGATAACCCGACTAATCAAAGGAGAGCCAAGATCACGTGGTCTTGTGTTAGCTTCTTGGCGCACAAGATATAAATTCGTTAATTTGGTGTATTATTTAACCCAAAATTCTCTGTCTTTGTGTCAATTCGTATGTCTTTCTCTCTGGAAGTGGAACTGATGTTTAATTGTTTTCTTTACTCGTTTCAAGGAAACCGGATACTGTTTGTTTTTTTTCTTTCAACTTTGCATGATATTGCAACAAAGAAAACGGGAAAGTCTCCTGTATAATATACGACTCGCCAAACGTTTGATTAAGTGTCATGCGCCACAAAAACGGCATTATATGAGTTCATTTACGTAAGCTCGTAACATTTACTACTTGATACAAGACGTATAATATTACACTTTGCGAGGAAAAATAACCATTTGAGAAGTTTCACAGCCGTGCATGCGACATTCGCGTCTCGATATCTTACTTTTTCTTGAAACATATGAACAAAGCAAATAACTGACATTATGTATCCATTACCTGGAAAATGATTTGCTGAGGTATACAAAGAAGAATGTAAGTCCCTTGATGAATATTTAATTCAACTTTACAGTTTCGTAATGATGAGAGAGAGAGAGAGAGAGAGAGAGAGAGAGAGAGAGAGAGAGAGAGAGAGAGAGAGAATTGCAAGCATGCCCATTACTTGTAAAATTTCCGCTACGGTGACCTAGTGGTTAGAGTCCGCATCAGATGCCAAATGTCACGGCTCCAATCCCTGACCGTTTCATACCTAAGACCTAATATCAGGGTAATGTGAGTGGCTGCGACATGATATGCGACATGATGCCCCAGTGCTAGACATCACTATGAACTGCCCCAATGCAGACACATTGGCGATGTGACGGAATCATTGTTCAAGTTACGTTAAAAATCCAAATCACACACACACACACACACACAAACACACAGACACACACACACACACACACACACACACTTGCAAAACTTAAAATGTCAGTAACAAGTCTACTAGACGGTGGACGTACTTCAAAGTCTCTTAAGAGTGTTAATGTGTTATCTTGTAAGTCAAAGTTTGAAAAGTTGACTTACCTTAATTTGATTTGAACCCTAGCCTGATCATATTATCCGTGGAAATGAACTGTCTCCTAAATTTGTTTGATCCTAAATTGATTAATCCTATTCCCATATGTATTAAATATCCCAATCTCTTGTAAATATTGGCCTATGTCAACGTCATAGACAAGGTATATTTTATAAATGTTCATATGTAAACATGCATTAGAGGTTGATTGACAGACAGATACGAAGGTTTCGTGAAACAGTATTTTATAAGATAGACAAACACATTGAAGACATCTACTGGGAATAGTTGTTTGACCTCGTGAAACACAGGCTATTTGCCTTCTCGATTACAAATCAGATCCCTCTCGAAACATGACAGTATGTTTGAGCACCAGGCGTATATAAACCTTCTATATTTAACCATATTTATTGATATCGTATATCAATTTTTTTAACCATTGATTACTTAGACTTATACCGTTTAGTTGTTAAATGGTGTACAAAACAAGTCTGGACTGCAAATTGGAATTTCCGAAAATTTACAATACAATACTTTGTTGCAATTTTAAGACGAAACTCTAATTGAAATCAAAAGTCATCACGTTGGCTTATTATAATTTCTGACATCGTCGGCAATATTGTATCTATAATTTAAGAGTAGGATAGTTCAAGTTTTGAAAGGCCTTTAAATTCACGGGAGTGCAGACACTATAGTTTACACATTAGACCAATATGTAACAATCTAATCTAAGCCCGGTAAGGTTGACTTTGCAGATAATGTTTAAAAGTTATTTAATGCATTTTCGTGTAAGCGTCATTAGTTGCGTGCTTTTTGACCTCAATCTTTGCAACACTTTAGAGGCACTTAATTTGGCTTGAATATGCACGGCAGCGATTTAAGACAACTCTGATTTTATTCTGTTAAGCAGTGATATATCATCATGAGCCAGATCAGATAAGTAAATCAGCTAATATACGCAATACATGTCAATAGCAGTACCAACTATATTTCCTTTTTTTTGGCATGAAAAACTAAGAAAACGAGTATCGCTGCTGACCGTCATAGAAAAAAGCAATATATACAAAATGTAGTCTTTTCCCGTTCATTCCGAACATCGAAAGTTTTGTCACATAAATTTTGACAATTTTAAAAGCATCTTCTAAAATATAGAACGCTACAGAGTTCTCATATATCTCATCTAAATTGTCTAGGTAGAGAAAAGCAAGTTTTTCAGATTTTTTGTTGCTCAATAATACCGTATTTTGTATACTTACATCTTTAATCAAAAGCAGTAAAGAACATCTTTTCTTTTCTGGGAGGAAAATCACTGGAACTGGCATATTGATGTCAACTGTCGTCAATAAAGCAGCCCACACCACCCCCAAAAGTACTAAACACAGGTGTAAGACAGGTAGGTACCGTTCTTTTGATAGTAAGAAGAACCCATAACATGTATGACCTAATGTGATCTGAAATCTAAACTGGAAGAGTCGAATGTATTCAGAAATATTGTATATGAAAGGTCATCTTTTGTATGATACTGTCACCACTTATGACGGAGTCAGGCACGTAAACGTGAACTCCAACATGGAAACAGCTGTTGAAAATTGGGTAGTGTGCATGATATGTAGAGAAGGAAATATCAAATTATAAAATATGTAGTAATAATTTACGTTGCAATTTTCCGAGTTCTTGATTCGCATTCTCATGAAAAGACATCAACACCATTTTATAATTCATTAGAAAAATGATTACGACTATAATGTCCAGTCGATTGGTAATGCAGGTCTATGTATAATGTCCAATCGGTGATGCAGGTCTATTTATAATGTCCAATCGATAATGCAGGTCTATTTATAATGTCCAATCGGTGATGCAGGTCTATTTATAATGTCCAATCTGTGATGCAGGTCTATTTATAATTTCCAATCGGTTGGTAATGCAGGTCTATTTATATCATGACGTTATATAGCTATAAACGAATTGTGTAGCAAATATTCTTCACAACTGAATTTGCATGGTCCAAGCCATAATTTTGCTTTAAACAAATATTAATACCTTTTTCAGTAAGATAATTTTTATGAATAAAGATATTACCATTCAATATTCCACACCTAATGTTATATATCATTCTGGCAGACCATATGCATTACATTGACCTGTCTTGTCGGACATTTTAGTGCTTTATTACTACCATCGCCTCCAACGTTTTAGACTTGGAGATTTATGAAAGTGTGAAGGGCACAGTCATTTACCATATTCAATGGTATCCGCTGCAGGTACAAGGTATTAAGGGAGAATAGGAAGAAAACTCTTTCATTATCAGTAAAGTTATATTGACTAGACAGGAGGAATTTCAATGTTTTCAAAATTAAATAGTGTCATCAAATTAAATCCAAAGAGGAAACATTTAAAGGAACTATTTGTGATGGGATAAAAACATAAAAAACTAAACAACCATTTATTTCCATTACTTTCATGATGAGCATAACAAGATAAAACAAACGTTGTTTTGTAGATCTAATTAATGACAAAAGCTGCATAACTAGATTTTACTATCATATTCATGCATGCTTTAATATGACGCCTATGAACAATCCCACCCTTATCAAAATAAAAATGATTTCACAGAACTAATTAAATGTATCATACCTATCCTTATACATATCACACTAGTCCTTATACATATGACACTTGTCCTTACACATATCACAATAGTCCTTACACATATCACACTAGTCATTACGCTTATTACACTAGTCATTACGCTTATTACACTAGTCATTACGCTTATTACACTAGTCCTTACACGTTGCACACTAGTCATTACGCTTCTAACACTAGTCCTTACATATATCACACTAGTCATTACGCTTATTACTATAGTCCTTACACGTAGCACACTAGTCGTTACGCTTATTACACTAGTCCTTACACATATCACACTAGTCATTACGCTTATTACAATAGTCCTTACACGTAGCACACTAGTCGTTACGCTTAATACACTAATCCTTACACGTAGCACACTAATCATTACGCTTACTACACTAGTCCTTACACGTAGCACACTAGTCATTACGCTTATTACACTAGTCCTTACACGTAGCACACTAGTCGTTGCGCTTATTACACTAGTCCTTACATATATCACACTAGTTATTACACTTATTACACTACTCCTTACACGTAGCACACTAGTCGTTACGCTTATCACACTATTCATTACGCTTATTACTCTAGTCCTTATACATACCACACTAGTCCTTACACATATCACAATAGTCCTTACACATACCACACTAGTCCTTACACATAGAGCACTAGTCATTACGCTTATTACACTAGTCATTACACTTATCACATTAGTCCTTAAACATAGTTATATCAACAGTTTGGTATACATGCATACCCGACACAAAGTTGCTGTTATATAAACACATACTTTTAAAATGTAGACTGGAACCTTAAAGTTATTTCAGTTATGAATGTGGCAACTGTCATCCAATGCAAACGGATGAGGCGTATATAAACCACGACAAATAACATGTTTATAACCAATGATTTATGTTGGAGTTGGAATAAATGTCACAGCGTTTCTTAGATTCATATTTAACTGCCATATACCTGTCTCTTTGTTTGTGTATGTCAATAGAAGAGAAGCTAATGAAAATAAGTATTATTACGCACAGGTTTCTGTTTAGCAACAAAACAGCAGTCATTGAAGTCAGAAATACACATGTTTGGATCCAAGTGTGGCTAATTTCGGGAGAATGACTTATACAGTTGTTATTCAAATGTAACATGCAGAGCTTTATCAGTCCGTCTTATTAAAATCTTCCATTATCAATTCTGTTAGAGTCGACTAATACACAGGATATAAACGCTGTGTGCAGTGGATACAGAGTCTCCTACGTCTAGAGACGTCCAATGGAACACCATACAGTTCTCCACTACTATGGGCCGTAACTCAGATAAACATTTTATATCAATTCGGAAACAATGAACTGATTCATCTTTATTGAATTGCTAATAAATACAGGTTAAAGTGTGAAGGATTGTCTTAAAATAATTTATCTCATTCGTTATTCGACAATTAAGAGCTTCGACATATTGCTCTTTTCGTATTTAAGCTTTCTGACAGCATCAGCATAGACTGTAACGAAAATTGCTAATGGTTCACATTAACAGCACGGGAACCTAATCATGTGTATCGATCAAACGGGCTGGAGATGTGCCGTAGGCCTAATTGCCATTTCAGCATCAGAGCCCATCTACAGAGATTGATGCTGCTACTGTAGCATAATATATATATATATATATATATATATATATATATATATATATATATATATATATATATATATATATATATATATATATATACTTTGTATCTTTGTAAGGATAACCTTTCTTTTCAAATTTCCCTGTCGTCTACTCCGTGACATGGACCTATAAGCAGATCGTTACGTATTAAAATCACTCCATCCGTTTAATTTTGTTATAGAATTTTGAATTCTTCAGCAAAGTCAGGTGTACTATATTTATTTACTTTTTTAACAGGTATATTATTTGAAAATTTAAAAAATCCGATTATTTTAATGCATTAACTCTGTTCGTGTTGTCATCATCATCATCATCATCATCATCAGTCTTTTGACTTAGTGAGGTCGTTGAGGCACTGTGCTGCTGAACATCTGACCAGTTCCCTCCACTTGACTCGATCATGTACCAATGCCTGTGTCTGTGCAAAACTTTTCCTGGTCCATTCTGTGATGTTGTCACTCCACTTTTTTCTTTGTCTACCTCTCCTTCTACCACCTTGGACACTACCCTGCAGTACTGTTGTGGATAGACTGTTGGCTCTAGTGACATGGCCATACCATTTCAGCTTTCTCTTTTTGACAATTGTGAGGAGGTCTTCATAATGGCCTACTTTGTGCCTGATGGTGTTGCACACTTCTTCATTTCTGATGTGGTCCATGTAAAAGATGCCAAGGATGGTTCTGAAGCATCTCATTTCAAGTGCCTGAATTCTTCGTTGTAATTCTGCTGTCATGATCCAGGCCTCACATGAATACAGAAGTGATTGAGATGACTAGTGCTCTCAATAGTATGATTTTAGTTTTCAGACAGATATTCTTGTCTCTCCAGATGGGTCTTAGTTTTGACATAGCTGCCGTTTTTTGTGCTGCTCGTGACAAAATTTCTGCTCTTGATCCCTCTTCCGTGATTATGGAACCAAGATATTTGAATTGGCCCACTGTTTCCAGTTCCTGTCCGATGACTTTAATCTTGGTTGAGATTTGTTTGCCACTGTTTGTCATCAGCTTTGTCTTCTCTGTACTTATCTCAATGTCGTCTGCAAAGCGGAGGTTGGTGATGTTACGCCCTCCAATGCTGACTGTCCCACAGTGGTTTTCCAGGGCTTCGCTCATGATGCGCTCTAAGTAGATGTTGAAAAGCGTGGGTGAAAGGAGACAGCCTTGCCGTACTCCAACTGTAGTCTTGAACCAGTTCCCCACAGAACCTTGAGCAATTACTGCACTGGTAGGCTTGGCATACAGCTGCTTGATGGTTTTGATCAACTTTTGATCCATGTTGTACTTCTTCATTGTGGCCCACAATGCCTCATGCCACACTCTATCAAAAGCCTTTTTGAAATCTATGAACACATGATAGATGTCTTGTTGATGTTGTGAGTACTTTTCACACAGAACCCTAAGATTGAAAATTTGTTCTGTTGTGTTTCTTCCACTACGGAACCCTGCCTGTTCTTCAGCGATTATTTCTTCTGCTTGTAGGTTCAGTCTATTTAAGATTATCTTCAGCATGTAGCAGTTCGTGTTGTACTTTGCCTTAAGTCTATTTATTTCAATCAAGTCCGACTGTGCTCTAATCGAGGTCTGTACATATTTATATTTTTACATTGTACATCACTCGATTCAACTTGGGTCGTCATTATTTATTGATTTTTGGCGTCTTTCCAAATGTATTCCTAATTCTTTTTCTTCCCTATGAGCAGGGCTCTCTGTGTAGTACGGGAGTTACACAGATATAGTATTGGGTGAGATGAAGTTACAAGCGACTCTACTTTTTATTTTCCAGTAAGAGCATGCGTGCGTCTTGGGGAAAAATTGCTAACCCTACGCTAATTCCTAATTTTTATATGTTTGTGTTGTTTGCATTGTGTCTCTCTAAGTGGGTTTATTTCCCTGCGCCGGGTTCTCAGCTTCTGATGGATTAGGAAGTCCAAGAACCAAGGGGGATCTAAGTTGAAATTTAACCCTCTTAAATTTACCCCTCTTAAATTTATCCCTCTTAAGCCACTGTATTAAGGTCATGATAGTTAGAAAGTGTTGCTGGTGCAACATGATGGACAGTGGTTTAAGTAAGAGATCATTCAAATGTACTTTAATAACTGAATGGTCTGGTTTTGTTGGCTTCGTCGGCTTTCTTTTGATGTTGAACACACAAACGAAAACACGGCGAAACTGATTAATCTTGACGGATGATTTATTTGTGCTCATAGAAGTAGAATTGTTGTTTTAGTGTAGTTGTCTGCGTAGGCTTTACAGATGTTATTCACTTGGTCAAAAGAATTGTGTAAGTATTGCCAGTTCTTTGATTTGTACTCCTATAGCTGGTGGTATTGGTTTAAACACTAATGTGACCACCATTTGATTCAACATAGGTTTATTCTTTTGGATTCCTTACTGTAGGTACTTGTAGAGGTTAATTCATGAAATCAAATACCCAGTAATATGAAAATCTTGACCGGCGACCACGAATTTCAGTATCCGCGAAAACGCCCTTTTATTAAAAGAAACCCCACAAAACCACGAAAATTGAGCCCAACGAAAATAAATTATACTACAGTATATACTACGCATAGCAATTATATTATTACGCCATATATAATAAATATATGTCATTATATATATATATATATATATATATATATATATATATATATATATATATATATATATATATATATATATATATATATATATATATATATATATATATATTTATTAAAACTTTTGCTGTATTTATATACATGTAAATTTCATGCCAGGGAATATAATTTCAACTTGATTGATTACAACACTGGGTGTGAGTATCGAAGAAGCAGTTCATTAAAATAAAATCAGACTATTACTTTACAATTTCTGTACAAAAATAAAATGGAATAATACATAAAATAGGTCTAGCAATTTATATATTGCTTAACACATTCTCTTATTTGCATGCTCTAAACTAAGAGTAATTTTCCAAGATTTTTTACTAACCCCTCTCTTTGATCTTTCTTCGTTTCACACAACAGCCAAAGAACGTGGAGATGAAGGATGCTGTTTTCTCCCGAACGTGTTAGAGTATTTCAATCGAAATATCAGGCACATCATATTCTTTGACTTAAGTGATGCCTTAAAGGAAACTTCCTTTGCCCGCGTTTCATACTTCGCCTAAGATAAATGGAGCGAGCAAAGAAAAATCAGGTGCGAGCTAAAAATCACTCGGCATTAATCGCAAATATTTTTGCTTCCTTCTTTTTTAAATGCTTCAGCAAAATAGAACCCCTGGTCGTATGTATAATTTCTGTTACACTCATAGGCAACACAGTATGATGGTGCCACACTGTTCATAAATTCTTAATAATCGTCCTACTGCGGATAGCAGCATGATTTCTACTGCCTATGTTACCGATTAATGACTGTTGCTTTGCAACATCTTGTAAAGGTAGGTAAGTATCATCTATGCTCATTTCTTCACAAGGTGACAATTATATCGAAAGCGTAACAAGCTATGTATAAATTTTGAAATATTCGAAATTACAGTTTTTTTCTGTTTGAGCCTTCTTCAAATCAACTAACCGACCAACATATATAAATCATTAATGGCAAAAGGGGTGGGTGGATTTATGTCTAAAGTGGTTAATATTGGCACTTGCATCATATTTGTGTATTCTGACATGACTGTTAAGTGTCATGCTTATGATTGATAAGATGCATGTTTAGGCATAGATGAAGTTTATAATCAGGATTGATGTCACACGATGGTATTAGGAATATTGATGTCACACGATGGTATTAGGAATACACCCATTGCATACATTATGACATCAGCAATAAACGCCCTGTATACGCTAAGGCCTCAACAATGACACAGCTTAATGCACTATGTCTTTAGCAAGATACATGTTCATACATTTATTTCCATCATTGTATCGAACATAAATGAACTTAACATACCCCCTGTTGAATATAAATTATCTAATCTAAGAAACATGCACCTCTATGAATATAAATGTAGCTTTATTAAAAATAGCTCGATGTAAATCGGTGACAGGCAATACACATACCCATTGTTATATTCACACTGAAGGATGCATGTGGTTTTAATTTATCAGCCATGGTCATGTACAGAGAGAGAGAGAATCAAAGAAAGAAAAATGGTTCTAAAGTTAGAATATAAGAGAAATCAGTCAGGGATAAATTTTCAACAGAAACAAAACGTTGTAAAATGTCAAATGGTTAAGATTCGTTCTTTTATTCCCTTTTGTTGGACGTATCGCTACTGTATGTATTCATAATTAAAGGCGTGTAAATATGACACAACTGTACAAGAAAACTCATCCTTACAATGTGTGTTATGGTCTCTGCACACAAATATATTAAGAATATTATAAACTTTATTTATGTCCAAGTCAAAAAGTATTGTTGATTTGAATTGTCAGGAGTTGGGCGATCTCAAGACAAGGAAATATTTATTGAATCATCTCATGAATAACCCGTATTCAGTATACTTTCATTAAGAATTAAAATCTAGAAAATTTCCATATCAGTTACCTGGGGATTTGAATGTTTGTTAGTTTTTGCTCATATTCTACTATAAAATGGATGTTGTTATATAATTAAATAATAGTTTCCAATCCACCTTCACGAGAAAAAGAAAGCAGATCATACGCATCGGGGGATTTCATTTATGTGATGGAGTCAGATATAGATAGTTTTAATTTAATAATGTAAATAACCCAAGAGCTTAAAAACGTATCATAGGGGTTGTCCATTAATTATGTCAACAAAATGCGGGGGGGGGGGAGGGGCTTTGAATAAGTTTGACAATTTATGACATGGGGGATGGGGAGTTCAAGATAAATTGAGGGCAACAATATAATTTTTTCCAAAAAATTTAATAAATAAAAAACATAGGAAATTAGTTTGTGCGCCGGTATGGCACACACTCGATCCCTGTCAACAGCCCACCAGTTTAATCCGAAACCGGTTGAGCTCTTGCCAAGGAAGTCATAGTCATGCATCATCATACTTTGTTTTTATTCAATGTACATTGTAGACTGTAGACAGATTAACCACATACGGTATTAATCTGAAGATCAATACCATATCTGAAGATCAATACCATATCTGAAGATCAATACCATATCTGAAGATCAATACCATATCTGAAGATTAATACAGTTGGGGTTATTCATCTGACAGATATTTAATGGAAGCTAATACTAAATTCAAAGACTGCACTGAGTCATAGCCATCTTTGTTTGTTGTTTGATTTTGATATACTTTGATTGGGGTTTGATAGTTATTGACGGGGAGGGGGTATACAATTGCCTAAAATTCTCGACATAATTAACGGAAGTCTATATAAATACAAGAATATAACATAATTAAGTAAATGTATGGAGAGTGTCGAATATTGGGATCTATAGGAGTAATTGAAGGAAACGTAACCTAGTAAAACAAGACTGGATTTATGTATTGTGTCCCAAAATGCATTCATAGTTCTTGAAAATGGAAATGTTAAACCTGGACACAAGACTAATAATTCTCTTATAAAACTGAAGGAAGGTTGTTGTCCGAAAAGGAAATCAAAATACAAATATTATGTTAATGTAAATAATATATTATGTAAAGACCCTGTGAGAACGGGTAAGATAAGTTACATTAATGGTTAAACGTCTTTAATTTTGTGCTGAGCAATTATATAATATGAGAATATACTTAGGACCCACTTCAAACCTGTTATAAATTATCCACGTTTCTTGAAAATGCTAATTAAAGTGGGAGGACGTCAATTCCATATGCATCCGTTGAACAAACAGATTTAAGATCGAGAGGAAAAGCAACAAAATGCAGATATACAGCTTAGAAGAGTGATGCGACATAAACACTTGATCAAAACTTGATATAAAATTAAAAGTGTTAAAATATAATAAATAAATAAATTCAAAATGATCGAACGCATGAGGATTAGTTCTAGAGCTATATGGATGTAAAACGGAGAGAAAGTGACTAAATACTTCTGTAACGTGGAGACAAATTAATATCACTTTTAGTGTAAAAAAAGGCTCTTTAACATACAGTCAGAAGGACGTTTTGGATGAAACAAAATTATTTTAAATTAACAACAATCGTGAGGGTAGTTTTGACGATCTGGAAATGCTATGTAATTATGCTACACAATTAATAGGACTTTCCAATGATTTAAGAAACACTTCTCAAATAGTCCGAAATAAAATAAATAGAAGCTGCAAATAGTAAGCAAAATGTGTCAAGTTAAATAATTCCGGGTTCGGTAGATTGATTCTCCATAACATTTTATAAAACAAATTGCAAAGATCTGTAAGGCGTTTTAGAGAGGACTATTAAATGTGGCTATGAACTTAAGAAATTAAGTTCCACACAAAAAGAAAGAATAAGTATAATCATATCATACGGTGATAAACCTAAATAATGTGTTTCAATTGGATACGGTGATAAACCTAAATAATGTGTTTCAATTGGATACGGTGATAAACCTAAATAATGTGTTTCAATTGGATACGGTGATAAACCTAAATAATGTGTTTCAATTGGAGTCCCGTATCGGTTTGAAATGTGCTATAAAAACTTGCCTCTGCATTTGTTGAAGGCATATTAAAGCCTGTGCTACTACGATCATACCAAACGATCAGACAAGGTTTCTAAAGTGATGACACGTTGGAAAGAATACCTAAACTTACATTACTTAATGTTTGATACCAAAGAAGGACAAAACACCTGGATTACTCCTTTCAATTGACTTTGAAAAGGCATTTGATTCATTAGCGTGACAATGTATATTATTCAAGATTTTGTTTTTAATTTTGATAAAATAATAATTGTGACAGAATTATTATCTCCCGAATATTAAATCTTCAGTAAGTATTAATGGTCTTAACTCCGATTGGTATGGCATCGAAAGAAAGAGTAGACAGTTGATCCATTTTTATTATTGGTCATATGATAAGTAAAATATAGGTAACATAACCTAAGTTCATTATCAGTATGCTGATAATTGGTGCTGAAGGTTCAAAGACATCTCTGATGCATGCTTTAGATCTTTTGCATCATTATTCCAAACTTGATGGCTTTAGAATAAATATGGACCGGAAATCAATGAATCAGTAGTAGAGCTGCGACCAAAATACTACAAACTGTCTCAACCTAAGATATTTGTAGTAAAACATATTTCATCTAATTTTGTCTCCAATTAGATTTCGCAATGAAATACCATTATTCCAAACGAACTATTTTCTCTCTGTATGCTGCATGCATAGACCGTATATCATATTTTACGACAGGTAACAAAGACTTTTTAAATGACACCATACAATCCGTTAAAGTACGTATTGTCACAAACATTATTTGGAATTTTATAAATATGCACATATCATTTTATATTTAAAATTATATCTATAAGAAATATAGCCCTTTTATATTCTTTCTTTCCCAAGCTTTATCTTTATTCTAACAGTGATAATAAATACTTTTTTAAAAAAAAACAAATTCATACGTTGCTTGTCTTAACGAACCTTGTTTGCAATAATGTTCCCATATTTCGTGCATCACATGTAGATTTAAAATGCATCTTGTTTTAAAACAATTGGGGGACAAGGGAAACGTTTTTCATTCGTTAACATCACGCCCATATATGTCAGCATTAGCTTGTAGAAGAAAAAACCGGGAACTTGAACATAATCAAATCTCTGATCTTGCGAAATTAATATCCGACATCTTTTTGCAGTATTCTAAAGAAAGAAATAAATAGTCGGCTTAATCCCGGCAGATATTTTCGTACCATGGATTACATTGACACCTGTGTCATGCATTAGTTAGCACTTTTACTGCTAAGTATGTAAAAACTAGTTAAGAATACCATCATCGATATTGATGATTATAATGGCCTCTTGATTATGGTGAGTATAATAACAGCACATACGTGTCGCATACACTTATACTGTTTTATGACCTTCAACAAGGACCTTCAACAAGAATTCTAACTGTTGGAGATGCAGTTTTTAGAACGAATCTTAATTTTGAAAGATGTTAAGTTGAGTGTTTTGTTAAAGCTACAATCTAAAAGTCAGAACTGCAGATAATACCAACGTTTTATCAAGAAAAGAACTCGTGCGTTCGGTTTAAATATTCCACGACCCTTAAATATCTTCATGGATTGAATTAACTAGTTTCGTTTATATTCTCTCAAGTGATGGACTTTTATTTTAAGGAAAGACATGGGAATGGTTTTGAGAGGGTTTTACCTGACGTCCTCTCAATGTGCTATCCAAAGGTCATAAGAAGATTTATCTGATTTCATGTCAAAGTGCTATCTAGAGGTGTTGAGTGAATAAGTGGGTTTAGCTGACGTCTTGTACAAATTCTACCTTAATCGTGTTAAGTACATACGTGAGATTATCTGATGTAAAGTGTATCAGGCATTTTTCTGATGCGTTGTCAAAGGTTTGTCTAAATAAAGTTGAGTTTAAAAGTCATTGTAGGTGACGTTTGGTCGACTGTCTTTCTAAATTCATTCACAAGTTTCTTATGTATACAGTTCTGGAAACTACTCTAAATGTGATTCCAACAGGATTCTAGTTTAGCCTTCGTAGATCAAAACTAAAAAGGCCAGAAAATAAATATAACAACAAAGATTGCTCGTCAACAATATATCTAGGTGTCAACGTTCGTGCAAATAGTAGTCTTGTTTTTTGTTTACATTCATTTGTTATATTTTGGCCAATAAGGTATGAAGAATCATATCATTCCTTAATGGGACATTAACACAGTGAGTGCTGAATAAATGGGTACAGTGTGTAAAGGAATGTTAAGGCATGTAATGTGTCAACAGGGCAATAAATGCATAATGAATGCGAATATCATGGCTTCAAATGGTCGATAGGGCTATTATTGGCAAGGTTAAACAAAAACTAAATGTTTCAAAAGTGACACGTCATCTTCAAAATGATTTTGGCATTTCTAGGTCAATGAGCAGGTAAGTTATATTATCAATTATGGTATCATCTGTATTTATTTAACCGCAAGCTCAAGTACAAATGACTTTGGTATCTTTCGAAAAGCTTGGATGTCATCTGTATTTATCTAACCGCAAGCTCAGAACAAATGACTTTAATATCAATTGTACATTGGTTAGGAAAGATATTTCATTATTTCAAATATGTGTGTATAAATATGACCGTAAAACAGTGTAACGGAATTGTTGTATAAATCCCTCTTTTTATTAAATACGCGTACTAGGGTTTCGTTTTTCTTCTGTACAACGATACCCGAACGTGGTAGCTGCATCATCTGTGTATAAATGCCTCTCTTTAGACTAAATCTTCACATATCGGAACGTCTTGACAGTGAGCAGTCTACTTAAAGGACATGTACATCATCAGCTGTAGAGATATGTGAGTTATTTATTAATTTCTTGTGAATAAGTTATAACTACTGTAATACAATATTTTGTATGGTATATTTATATCTAGCTTCTGCTTACGTATTATAATGCAAATCTTTTCTATTCTTGTTTGTGACTTAGCACGAGATGTTTTATTAACAGTTTTAACGTTTAGTATGATTCCTATGGGGCACGGGTAGGTTCACTCTGGAACTGTTTATTGCTTTGTAATTATTATGCTGATAATGTAATCTTTATAGTTTACCGTATATAACGCCATTAAGTTCGTATGCTATTGTGGCATGCATATTATACGGTATTAAATGTATTTTCAGCTGATAAGAGTCGACGTGCAACCAGCTGTAGGACTAACCATAGAAGTAACCATAGCTACCGTATAGCTGAGTTATCAGTGTTGCTGGTCGAGTAGCGCTGATTGCTTGATTGGCCACGAAATTGAATGGTGGTTGGTGACTACCTGGAACAGTGACTGCTTAATGGACCAGTGAGATTGCTAGCCAAGTGTGCTGGTCACGGAGTATGTAACTCCATACATATAATGTTTTAACCGTTGACTAAATCTGAAGATTGTAATACCCAGTATTTTGGGATTGTAAAGATATTTTGTAAGATAGATATCCCTTTGATTTATCATTTTACTATTTGAGCAAAATACCTTATTTTCGTCCTGTGAAATTACTGTGAATTATTCACTTCTGTCCTTGTACTGTGTAAGGTCATTTATTTGAGTTTTCAATTGTTGCATTATTAGGTTCATGTAGATATGCTAATGTAGATCTTGTACAGGCACGCATTATCGTAATTCTTTTCTAATTCAAATCATTCATAATTAAACATTGTATTTGTATCACCATGACTGTGTTATTTTGTAAATCTGAAAACCAAACTAGTTATCTTATTACAAACGGTTTCTAATAACTTATTTTACATACTCGTGCAGACACAGTTGGTGCGCAAACTTTAATGTTGTGAGAAAGCGGAGAAGAACACGGAGCAGCGACCTCGTATGTGAATATAACTTTAATAAGAAGCGAGTCTTATGATATGTAGAGATCCATCAATTTATTTCAATATTGATAATCTTTAAAAAGACATAGACCTTTTCAATTTTTTGTTGATTCATTTTCAACAAAACGAAACAGGAAACACTAACCAGGTTCTACAAAAGCCCGCAATTTAGAGAACCAGTTATGAATCAATAAGGCATGCATTTTGTACATACTTGCAACTTAACATAAATGAAACCCGTCACCGTTCTAATTTAAGATGTTTATATAGCTTGGTCTAACGCAAATTGTTAAGGTCGTAACTGCAAGACGTCTACATGAAAATATACGCAGGTTTCTTGCAGAGCTCGTACGTTACAATCCAACCCATGGCACTGAAGAGAGGAATGTCAAGATGACGGTATCTTTAATTGATTGAATTTAAAAATTACTATAATATTTAAAAATTCTGCGTAAGAAAGATAAAGATTATCAAAATTTGTTGTCGTGTACTTCATTGTGTGGGTTAGTAATTACAGGTAAACTAATGTCGGCATGTTCCCCTCTTCTACAAGAAATTTGAATACACAAATTGTCATGACTTTGCAATTACGAATCATATGGTACATTTCCTCGAAACCCACTGTATAAAATTTCTGTCCTCACACACTAAATGATCAACTGATGATGTATTGACTTAGAGGTAATTTGAAATCTCGACGTGTAGCTGCGATAAATATATCCATATTTATCTTATCTGTCTACTTTTTATTTTCTGTCAAGGTTATATGTTTACGTAATATGCTTTTGAGTGCATTTTTCAAAACTAGACTGTACCATAATGTATATGTACACACAAACACACACACACACACACACACACACACACACACACACACACTTCTGTGTACCAAACTTCTTAATACCTCTTTTTCAAATTCGTCAGATTCAATTAATGTTTGTTTGGCAAAAATATGTTTAACTTCAGTGTTTTTAATACATACCGTTGAACAGCTGTTTGTAATAAATTATGGTATGTTAAATTATTTTTATGGTACATTACCTCTAAACCCACCAAGTATATAGCATATAAATGAATGGTACCTTGGGACCTTCTTCTAACGTTTACAGAGCGTGATCCTAGATGAGATAAAGAGGATGTATCATACTCTCTTACATTTTATCATTTCGTTAGGATTCGGTCTGTTGTCTTTCTTGTCTGAAAGCGTTACGTGATCATCATTGATCTGAATAGACTGTGTATTGAAGCATGCAATACACCATTTATACACTTCAGCAATGCTAAGGTGTTATTACAACTACTGTAACTTACCTCTCTGCAGACTCCTGACTGTTACTATGAATAGTAATATGAGAGAGAGAGAGAGAGAGAGAGAGAGAGAGAGAGAGAGAGAGAGAGAGTATAAATATGATACCACCTATTTTCTTTTATTTCATTAGCAAGATCCCTATACTGTTTATTAAATGAACTGACACTCTCACTTAAAGAAATTTTCACCGATATTTGTATCCGAAAATACAGGCAATGAGTTCCGAAATAATTTATCTGACATTCTGGTAAAGATAGGTGGATAAATGAGGATCTCTTTGTCAGTATGGTACAGTGTATATTGTGTCATTGTTTGTCTTTTAGATCCATCGCTAATTGCGGTGTATTATCAACTCTAGATTACATTATAAGCATTTTTAAAAGGATTCATTGTGTTTTACTTCAGCAACCCTGGCCTATATAGTGTCTGGATTTTTATTTTTAAGGGGGACGGTAGAACTGAAGGTTCTTGCTTTCTCTTTACACCCCAAGTGCTGTAGTATGTACTATTTAGAGGATACGTTCTTGAAACGAGTGAATAACGGATATATTTCATCGAGTGAATAACGGATATATTTCATCGAGTGAATAACGGATATATTTCATTGAGTAAATAACGGATATATTTCATCGAGTGGATAACGGATATATTTCATCGAATAAATAACGAATATATTTCATTGAGTAGATAACGGATATATTTCATCGAGTGAATAACGGATATATTTCATCGAGTGAATAACGGATATATTTCATCTAGTGAATAACGGATATATTTCATCGAGTGAATAACGGATATATTTCATCGAGTGAATAACGGATATATTTCATCGAGTGATTGAAAATACTAGAGTTTTTCACGCACGAGATGAAATGTATCCTTTATTCACTCATTTCAAGCAAATTTTCTTTTTTTATGCTCACATACATTGGTTACCTAAAGTATTTGACACCGTAATTTAGCAGATTTTATACGGTAATATCAGCTGTTTACCGTACATGTTCTGCTGTGCTCTGTATACCTGCGCAGATATTAGTTCCACATCAGATTGATAAAAATTAACTGATATCTCCAGAATAACAAACTACAAGTTTCAAGGATAACCGACATATACATAAGAAGAAAGTAGTTCACTAACAGAAAATGAAATGGAAGGTAAGTATGTTCTGACCCCAAAAGACAGTTCCTGTAGTTAACAAAATATTTATATATTTCACTACAGTGAAATATCAATATTATTATTATTATTATTCAAAAATCAAGTTATTCACTTAAAAAAAAAACATTCAATACTGGCATAACTGGTATTCTTTTCCAATTCAAATAATTCATCATTAAATATTGTGTTTTTATCACCATCAAAAAGTGTTATGTTGCTATTCCGAAAATAAACCCGCTTATCTTATTACAAACGGTTTCTACTAATCTACTTTAAATACTCGTGCAGAAACAGTTGGTGCGGAAACTTTTATGTAGGGAGAAAGCGGAGAAGAGCATGGATCAGCGATCTCGTATGTGAATATAACTTTAATAAGAGGCGAGTCTTACGATATGCATAAATCCATCAGTGTATTTCAATATTAAGATTCTTTTAAAAAACACGGAACTTTTCAATTGTTTGTGTATTCATTCGATACAAAACGAAACAGGAAACTCTAACCATGCTCTTCAAAAGCCCGCAATTTGGAGAACCAGTTATGAATCAATAAGGTATGCATTTTTTAGATACATGCAACTTAGCATAAATGAAACCCATCACCGTTCTAATTTAAGATGCACACGTAGCTTCGTTTAACGCAGTTTGTTAAGGTTGTAACTGCAAGACGTCTACATGAAAATATATGCAGCTTTCCTGCAGAGCTCTTTACATTACAATCCAACCCATGGCACTGAAGAGAGAAATGTCAAGCTGACGGTATCTTTAATTGACTGAATTAAACAATTACCGTAATTGTTACAAAATTCAGCGTAAGAAAGATAAAGATTATCGAAATTTGTTGTCGTGTGTGTGGGATATTAATGGGATATATCCATTGTGTGGGATAATAATTACAGGTAAACTAATGTCGGCAAAAATCCCTTTTCTAAAAGAAATCTGAATGCACAAATTGTCATGACTTTGCAATTACGAATCATATGGTACATTTCCTCCAAACCTACTGTATATAATTTCTGTCCAAATTCCTCACACACTAAATGATCAACTGATGATGTATTGACGTAGAGGCAATTTCAAATCTCGACGTGAAACTGCTATAAATATATCCATATTTATCTTATCTGTCTAATTTTTGATAATCTATCAATTTTATATGTTTACGTGATATGCTTTTGTGTGCATTTTCAAAAATAGACTGTACCATAATGTATAATGTACACACAAACACACAAACACACATACACAAACAAACACATATATACACACACATACACAACACATACACACACACAAACATACACATACACAAATAAACACACACACATACACAAACAGACACATACACACACAAACACATTCACACATACAAACACATAAACACACACACACAAAAATACACACACATCCACGCACACACTACTGCGTATCAAACTTCTTAACTAGTGTAAGAGGGCACTTTCTCAAATTCCTCAGATTCAATTATTTTTGTGAGGTAAAATATGGTAAACTTCAATGTATTTAATACATAGCGTTGAACAGCTGTTTGTGATAAATTAAGGTATGTTAAATTATTTATATGGTACATTACCTCTAAACCAGAGGCCTAACTGGGGGGTGGGGGCAGAAGGGTACATATGTCCCCAGGCGCCATACTAGTGGGGGGCGCCAAAATGGGCATTGAAATAGGTTGTAACGGGTAATGGTGATTTTATTGATGAAAATAATGGGTTTCAGAGTTGAGGTGGTGGTGGTGGGGAGGTTGTGAATGAATATTGTCCCCGGGCGCCAAACACTCTAGCTACGCCTCTGCTCCAAACCCACCAAATATTTATCATTTAAATCAATGGTACTCTGGGACCTTTTTCTAACGTAGCGTGATACTAGATGAGATAAGGAAGATGTATCATTCTCTTTTTACGTTTTATCATTTCATTAGGATTAGGTATGTTTTATCTGTAAGAGTTACATAATCATTATTGATCTGAATAGACTGTGTATTGACGCTTGTAATACACAATTTATACACTTCAGCAATGGTAAGGTTTATTACAACTACTGTAAATTATCTCCCTGCGGACTACTGACTAAGAGAGAGAGAGAGAGAGAGAGAGAGAGAGAGAGAGAGAGAGAGAGAGAGAGGTGAGCATATAAATCTAGCACCACCTCTTTTCAGTTTTTTTTTTCATTTTTAGGAGATACCTATATCATGTATGATACGAAATGACACTCGCTTACAGACATTTTTACCAATATTTTTTATCCGATGTTACAGGCAATGATTTTCGAAATAATTGATCTGACATTCTTGTAAAGATAGGAAAGACCATACTATTGAGTCATGAAGATCCCTTTGTCAGCATAGTACAGTCTATGGTATGTCGGTGTTTGTCTCAGATCCATCGCTAATTGCGGTGAATTATCATCGCTAGATTACGAGGCATGATAAGCACTTTCTGCAGGACTCATTCATCTTATTGCAGCAAATCTGGCCTAATCTGGCCTAATTAGTGTCTGGATTTGTATTTGTAAAGAGGGACTGTAGCACCGAAGGTACATGCACTCTCTTTACACCCATAAGAAGAAAGTAGTTCACTGACGTAAAATGAAAAGGAAGGTCTGTTTTGTAGTTCCTGTGGTGAAAACATATTTTTATTTTTCATTACAGTGAAATATCAATATTATTTTAATTAGAAAATCAAGTTATCCACTGCTTAGTATAAAATAAACATTCAATACAGGCATATATGGTAATTCTTTTCTAATTCAAATAATTCATCATTAAATATTGTATTTTTATCACTATGAAAAAAGTGTTCTGTTGTTAATCCGAAAACTAATCCGGTTATATTATTACAAACGGTTTCTACTAATATACTTCACATTCTCGTGCAGAGACAGATAAAGATGATCAAAATCTGCCGTCGCGTACCTGATTGTGTCAGTAATTACAATTATACTAACGTTGGCATGTTCCACACTTCTAAAAGAAATCTGAATGCACAAATTGTCATGACTATGCAATTACGATAGGCGATTATATAATTTCTTTCTAAATTCCTCACATATTAATGATCAACCTATAATGTATTGGTACAACGCTAATTTGAAATCTTGACGTCGAGCTGAGATAAATATATCCATATTTATATTATATGTCTACTTTTGATTTTCTATCAAGGTTATGTTTACGTGATATGCTTTAGTCTCCATGTTCAACACTTGACCGTACCATCATGTATATTACACACACACACATGCACCCACGCATTTCTGAGTATCAAACTTCTAAACCAATGTAAGAGTGCACTTTTTCAAATTCCTCAGATTCTATTAATGTTTGTTTGGCAAAAATATGGTAAATATCAGTGTATTTAATACATAGTGTTGAACAGAATGTTTGTGATAAATTAAGGTATGTTAAATTGTTTATATAGTACATTACCTCTAAACCCACCAAGTATATAGCATATAAATGAATGGAACTTTGGGACCTTCTTCTAAAGTTTTCAGAACGTGATCCTTGATGAGATAAAAAGAATGTATCATACTCTTTTACGTTTTATCATTTCATTAGGATCAGACTTGTTGTCTTTCTGGTCTTAAGAGTTACGTAATCATACTGATTACACACGTTAATTAGTATAGACTGTGTATTGAAGCATCCAATGCCCCATTTATACACTTCACCAACGATCAGGTGTTATTACAACTACTGTAAATTATCTCTCTGCGGACTACTGACTATGACGATGAATAAGTGAGAGAGAGAGAGAGAGAGAGAGAGAGAGAGAGAGAGAGAGAGAGAGAGAGAGAGAGAGAGAGAGAGAGAGAGAGAGAGAGTATAAATCTGGCACCACATCTATTCTTATTTTTTATTTTATTAGCAAGATCCCTATACTATGTATGAACTGACACTCTCACTTAAAGACATTTTCACCGATATTTTGTATCCGATGTTACTGGCAATGAGTATGTACTGAAGTATGGAATATACATTCAATATTTTTACACTCAGAGAACACACGTAATTCATTAGAATGGTTCACTGGACATTGATTCATAGATTTCCTATTGAATACTGATTTTTAGATACATCCACCAATAGAGACGGCTTTCTTGTATCTACGACAATCATCACCATAATCATCCTAATCAACCCCGTAACTCGGTGGTCGTTGGGGCACCACGATTGACTTTACAATCAATTATCTTAATATTTTCCTTTCTCTACGTTTATTTGTGTATCTCCAAACCAAATGCCTGTCCAGTCTTTAATGTTGTCTAACCACCTCTTTTCTCACTGCCTCCTCTTCTGACCCTCTTTCTGTGCTTTGCAAGATTGCATATGCCAGTCCAAATGATCCTGAGACTTGATCATACAGCTTATGTTTTGCAATCTCTCACAGTAGTTAAGAGGTCTTCATAGGGTCCGGTGGCTCGTATTCTGCTGTGGACCTCCTTGTATATTGCATGGTATTAAATGTATTTTCAGAAGATCGGAGTCGACGTGCTACCAGCTGTAGGACTAACCATAGAAGTAACCATAGCTACCGTATAGCTGAGTTATTAGTGTTGCTGGTCGAGTAGCGCTGAGTGCTTGATTGGCCAGAAAATTGAATGGTGGTCGGTGACCACCTGCAATAGTGACTGCATAATTGACCAGTGCGATTGCAAGCCACGTGTGCTGGTGACGGAGTGTGTAACACCATACATATAATCTTTTAACCGTTGACTAAAGTTGAAGTTTGTAATACCCATTATTTTGTGATTGTAAAGATATTTTTGTAAGATGTATGTCCCTTTGATTTATCATTTTACTATTTGAGCAAAACACCTCATTTTTTTACTGCGTGAATTCATTTGTACTTTTAGCGTAAAACACATCATTTTTTTCGTCCTGTGAAATTACTGTGATTTATTCACTTTTGTCCTTGAACTGTGTAAGGTAATTTTTTTTTGAGTTTTCAATTGTTGCATTATTAGGTTCGTGTGGATATGTTAATGTGGATCTTGTAAAGGCACGCATTAGTCGTAATTCTTTTCTAATTCATGTCATTCATAATTAAACAATGTATTTCTATCACCATTAAAAAAGTGTTATGTTGTTAATCCGAAAACCAACACAGTCATCTCATTACAAACGGTTTCTAATATTCTACTTTACATACTTGTGCAGACAGGGTTGGAGCGGAAACGTTTATGTTGGGACAAAGCGGAGAAGAACAATGATTAGCGACCATGTATGTGAATATAATTTTAATAAGAGGCGAGTCTTACGATATGCAGAGATCCATCAATCGGTTGATATTCCAATGTTTGTATTGCAGTTAAAGAACATAGAACATTTCAATGTTTTGTGTTTATTTATTTTAAACAAAACAAAACAGGAAACACTAACCATGCTCTACAAAAACCTGAAATTTGGAGAACCAGTTATGAAACAATAAGGTTTGCTTTTTGTAGATACGTGCAACTTAGCATAATGGAATCCGTCACCGGCCCAATTTAAGATGTTTATGTAGCTTGGTCTAACGCAAAGTGTTAAGGTTGTAACTGCAAGACGTCTACATGAAAATATATGCAGGTTTCCTGCCGAGCTCTGTACATTACAATCCAACCCATAGCAATGAAGAGAGGAATGTCAAGCTGACGGTATCTTTAATTGATTGAATTTATAAATTTACCAAACTATTTACAAAATTTTTCCTAAAAACGATAAGGATTATCAAAATTTGCTGTCGTGTACCTCATTGTGTGGGTCAGTAATTACAAGTAAACTAGCGTCGCCATGTTCCTCACTTCTAAGAGAAATCTGAATGCACAAATTGTCATGACTTTGCAATTACGATATGAGACTATATATTTTCTTTCCAAATTCCTCACATACTTAATGATCAACCGCTTGTGTATTGGTGAGAGGCAATTTGAAATCTCGACGTGTAGTTGCGATAAATATATCCATATTTATCTTATCTGTCTACTTTTGATTTTCTGTCAAGGTTATATGTTTACATGATATGCTTTTGTGTTAATGTTAAACACTACACAGTATCATAATGTGTATTGCACAGATATAAATACACACACACACACACACACTTTTGATTATCAAACTTCTAAACCAGTGTAAGAGGGCACTTTTTTGAATTGATCAGATTCAATTAATGTTTGTTTGGCAAACATATGTTAAACTTCAGTGTATTTAATACATACGGTTGAACAGCTGTTTGTGATAAATTAAGGTATGTTAAATTGATCATATGGTACATTAAATCCAGTTCCACCAAGTATATAGCATATAAATGAATGGAACGTTGGGACCTTCTTCTAATGTTTTCATAGCGTGATACTAGAGGAGATAAGGAGGATGTATCATTCTCTTTTACATTTAATCATTTCGTTAGGATTAGGCATGTTTCCTTTCTTGTCTGTAAGAGTTACGTAATCTTTCTGAGCACACACATTGATCTGAATAGACTATGTATTGAAGCACGCAATACACCATTTATACACTTCAGCATAAATAAGGTGTCATTACAACTACTGTAAATTATCGCCCTGCAGACTACTGACTATGACGATGAATAACAATGAGAGAGAGAGAGAGAGAGAGAGAGAGAGAGAGAGAGAGAGAGAGAGGGGGGGGGGGGTATATAAATCTGGTACCACCTCTTTTCTTTTTTTTTTATTTCATTACCAAGAGATACCTATACGAAGTATAATTCGAACTGACACTCTCACTTCAAGACATTTTCACCAATATCTTAATCCAATGTTACAGGCAATGAGTTTCAAAATAATTTATCTGACATTCTGGTAAAGATAGGTGGATAAATTACCATACCATCGAGTCATGAAGATCCCTTTCTCAGTATGGTACAGTGTATATTATGTCGTTGTTTGTCTTTTAGATCCGTCGCTAAATACGGTTTATTATCAACGCTAGAATACGAGGCATGATAAACACTTTTTAAAGGATTCATTGTGTTTTATTTCAGCAACTCTGGCCTAATTACTGTCTGGATTTCTGTTTTAAATGGGACAGTAGAACTGAAGGTACATGCATTCTCTTTACACCCAGAATGCTGTAGTATGTACTATATAGAGGATAATTTTACACTCAGAAAACACACGTAATTCATTAGAATGGTTATCTACACCTGATGAGAACTATCAAACAATATATGTCACATGTGTTACATACTATGTACATATACCAAGACAAGAGAATTTGTAATTGGAATATTTATTTGAAGACTGAACATTGAATCATAGATTTCCTATTGCATACTGGTCTTTAGATATATCCACCAATCGAGACGGCTTTCTTGTATCTACGACAATTATCACCATCATCATCGTCATGGGGCACCACGATTGACTTTACAATATCTCAATCATTTTCTGTTCTCTATTGCCATTTGGGAATCTCCAAACCCCATGTCTGTCCACTCTTTAATGTTGTCTTCTGCACCCAAACACTGTACCTTGCAAGACTGCATAAGCAAGTCCAAATATCCTGAGACATGATCATACAGCTTATGCCAATCCAGATGATCCTGAGACATACATGATCGTACATCGTCAGTTTGCATTTTCTCACAGTAGTTAAGAGGTCTTCATAAGGTTCTGATGGCTCGTTATATTCTGCTGTTGACCTTCTTGTTGATTGCATGGTCAATGTATGAGATGTCCATATCTTTCGTAATCACCTCATATTAAAAGTCTGTATCCTTCTTTGTAGATCTGATGGGTGCGTCCATGTTTCACAGGCACAAATAAAATCGGAAATGACAATCGAGCGCATCAGCTTTATTTTGGAACCAAGAGCAGTGTTTTCTTCATGCTTACAGGTGCTATATTAGACATATACGAGTGTTCTCCAAACTTACTAATCCACTTGTTACTTGATATCCCCACCTTATCCTACTTTTTGTAAGGGTTCAAATGTATCTGTGCAGTCAAGACTGGTATGTCTATATCTGAGGCTAAAATGTCTAAAATCTGAGAAGGAGGATGTATCATTCTCTTTTCCGTTTAATCTTTTCTTTAGGATTAGGCCTGTTGTCATTCTTATCTTACAAGTTACGTAATCATTCTGAGCACACACATTTGATCTATATAGACTATTGAATAGACTATTGAATTACGTAGCAGCAGAGAGGGTGAATCCTACAACGTTTTTAGACAAAATTTGATTGAAATCCTAAAACGAGCCGTCTTATAATCTTATTTTAACCAAAAAAAGGCGAACCCTACAACGTTTTCAGACAAAAAATTGATTGAAATCTCCCTACGAAATCATTTTAACTAAAAAATGAAAACGATTTTTTAATCAATTTTGGTCGCAACTTGTTGTCATCCACCCTCTCTGCTGCTAAAGTTTTCAGTTCTGGGTTAATAATTCTTTTACGATATTAACCGAATATTTGATCCAGTCCGATACGATATCGTGTCCGAGGATCATGTAGATTTATTGTTGCGAATCCGTGCGGAGTCGACTGAGCATGACTAAAGAAATCTCGAAATTGATTAAAGTCCATATCAGAACACCATGTCTGCCAAATATTTCTAAGAGTATGAGTATCAACTCCGTTGAATACAGACAATAAATTGCAGTTATCTCTGATCACTTTTGGAACCTGAGTGTAGCGTTGAGTGACATATATCACGTCAGTGTTTTTGTGACGCCCACGGGAAAATATTCTAGCAGGATTCTTTTGTTTATCCAACATTATATCGTCGTATACGACTAAATTGTTAATATCTCCATCAATATCATCAATGCTCGGTGCTTCATCGATATCGGTTATAAAATCAATGGCGTTCTCACCCTTAATTTCTGATGCATTCTCGTTAAAATCTTTTAGCACTTCATAACATCGTTGATCATCTACGCTAGGGGCAATTAAATACAACTTATCCCACTTCATCCATCTCATTATTAAATTGAGTAACAATTGCGTTTTACCGGATCCAGATGGCCCGATTATAATCATCCGGATAGAGTTTGGTAGCGCTGCATGATGCTTAATTGGTTCTCTTGTTTTCGTCGCTGAAAAATCAATTATATCCATATTTCTATACATAAATTATGGATCTATATTGTGTGAAGTGTAAAACGCGTACTGGCACAGATGATGTGACGACGGTTACAACTAAAAATAACAGATCAGCGCTTTCTGGTAAATGCGTGCAATGTGGTACAAAGAAATTTAGATTTGTGTCTATGAGATCTGATTTAAAAAAAAAACGAGGAGGTGATATCGCAGCCAAATTGGCAAAACTCCCTGGAACCCCATGGGCAAAATACCCCGGAGAAAAGCACCTCCCAGGATATAGCTACTGTGGACCAGGAACCAGACTTGATATCAGACTCAATAATCAAAATCAACCCAACCCCGGTGAAGAACCAATAAACGCCATTGATAAGGCCTGTCACCTTCATGATGTTGCTTATAAAAGCAGCAATCTGCAAAACAGGCATCTCGCGGATGTGAAATTAATTCATGTGTTAAATGCTATTCCTGATAAATCCTTCAAAGAAAAATTGTCTTCATTTTTGATAAAATCGGCTATGAAAAGTAAATTGATGTTAGGTGCTGGTAATTAATAATATGGAATCAATTTATTATTCTCCGAGGGGATACTGGAGGGGTAACGCTGAAATCAATAAACTCGCTAGAGCTGCAAAAGTGAAAAAAACCACTGCGGCTAATTGGTTATCCAAACAGGCACTATGGCAAATTTATCTACCACCACCTAAACAAATTCAATTCTCGCATTTTGATGTGACCGCTCCTAATGAAGTTCATCAGGCTGATATATTATTTCTGCCACATGATCGTGGTTACAAATATGCGTTAACCGTAGTTGATATTGCAAGTCGATGCAAAGAAGCAGAACCGTTAAAAACAAAATCAGCCACTGAAGTCGCTTCTGCATTTGAAAGGATTTAT
This sequence comes from Unio delphinus, assembly GCA_029339505.1. NCBI lineage: Eukaryota > Metazoa > Mollusca > Bivalvia > Unionida > Unionidae > Unio > Unio delphinus. Next base: position 1,542,990 of record JAQISU010000030.1, read on the forward strand.
CGACGAGGTCCTCTGCACTGGCCAAATCTATTGCAGGTTGATCCTGGCAAGGAATTTCAGGGTGCAGTGTTATCTACAATGAAACATCATAATGTCACCATACGACGAGGGCATACTGCGCTACATCGCGATCAGGCCATTGTAGAACGATTTAATCGGACGATTGCTGAGCGGTTATTTGGATATCAATACGCAAAAGAATTCATTCAAGAAAAGCGATCCAGTGAATGGGTTAAAAGATTACCATCTGTGATTACTGCACTGAATAACGAGATTACTAGAACAATCAACATGAAACCTATCAACGCGATTAAAAAGAAGTCAATACCCGTACAACCACAAAAAGATTTCCCTAGAAACGCTAGCGTTTCCCAAGCAATTCTTGGTAGTAGTGTCATTGTGAGGTACTTATACGAACCAGGAGAGCTTGAAGGGGGTATAAAAAGGGCTACTGATCCTATTTGGAGCGTCACTACGCATAAGATATCTAGTATAACACGATCTACGGGTAGACCTCCAGTCTATAAACTGGATTCAACTGCCCCTCAGCGGGGTTTTACTCGACAACAACTACAAGTGATTCCCGAGGATACTCAATTGCCACCGCATGGTCTTAACTAGCACCGTTGCGTCTATTGCACTCAAGACAAGTCAACATCACATTATTTCTGACATGACCGAGATTGTTATTTTTTCTGTCTACGGTAAATTGGCGAGGATCCTTATCCGAATACCGCCAACGCATTATACAATTGCAACTCGCGCAGTGATTATTCTGTTGTTTCTTCAAAGTGATTATTAGTTCAGCATCAATATCAAATTCTCGTTGTTTTTTTTTGTCCTGTTGTTTGTAACCGGAGAGTTTTTTATTAATGATGCTAACATCAATATCACTTATTGTTGTGTCATTATCATCGAAAACAACTCTTCAAAGTTGATTTATGTTTCGTACTCTGGATACTGCGAGATAGACTAAATTTGACCATTCGATGTGATTATCCACCATCCAAACAATTGTATTCGATATAGTCAATCCCTTTGAAGAGTGTATTGTTGCTGCGTATTCTAGCGTCCACGGGGATTTATTAGCACGCAATGCATCTTCAACGACATTGATATCAACCAGCACAATATCATTTAATACCAGAATTTGTTTTTCATTCTGTCCTGGAATATCAACTTCAATATTCTGTTTTCGTGTATCCGATGGCCTATAACAAAGGGGTACTGGAAGCGTTGCAAATTTTTCTTTATGCAATTCAAATAACTTCATCTGAAGTGTATCCCTGACTATTTTTCTACTTGCAATGATCAAATCGTTTGGTCTCCACGCTTCCCAGAAATCATTCATTGGGGTTTCTGAAATCACTTCACGCGCTATTTCGCATTGGATTCTATCCGGTTGTAATTTAATTAGCGCTTTGAACTCGCGTAATCGTTCATCAAGTGATCTATAATCAGTTGTGATTTCTTCATAGTAGTCTACAAAACCCTTTAGCCATTCATGTGGAGATGCATCGACAAATGGTGGTGGTTGGCCGTAATCACCGCACATGACGACTTTTGTGTTTTTGGTTAACAGCCACTCAAGAAATGTTTTTAATACATCTAATGACACTGTGCATATTTCATCCCAGATTATGATTTCAGGAATGAATTTATCACCCATTCGATCAGGAGTCCATTTGTCACCCTTCCATCGAAAGAAGCTGTGATAAGTGCAAGCATTTACCCCTCGTTGTATCATCTCTCTGGCGAGTCTATGAGTCGGTGTTAGAACAATCATGTTAGAAACGCTAGCGTTTCCACGACGAAATAATTCAATTGCACGATTTGTCTTTCCTGACCCACCACAACCGTTTAAATAAACTGTCTTGTATCTACATACTGGATCAGATACCGGTGGTGCATTAGAAAATTCTGATTGAATTTCAATACGGTTACAACAAAGATATTTATCATCCATGGCAACGTCTGCGGATTCACAATACTCATGTAGCATCTCCTTTTTAAATCGCCAACGCCCCCAATTTTCTTCGGGATCTGTGAATGCCGCTACAGCTGATTTGTACTTATTGTGTATATACATCGAATCAGTGGCCACTCTAACCGCGGTATTAGGAAATCTATTTATCATCGAAAATAGATTAATAGAAGCATAGGCTAGCACTGAACTTCTCAAATGTGTGTACTGGGAATTATATCCATCACAGTAGGTAACAACCGTACCTAATTTCTCACCATTGGATAGAAAAGCATCCTTACGGGATACAAGTTTTCCCTGTTTCATTAAATCCGCTACAATAAAATCGTATTCAGCGACATCTATGATCAACCGCGAAGAGTATTTTGCGTTATCGTATCGTCCACCCTGGGTAAATTTACCGATTATTCTTCTTCCGAGATCTTTTGCTTGTTCTTTTTTAATTTCAAATAACTTCTTAGACCAATTTATGATTTCTTCTTCACTGAAATCTGGAAACTGTTTTCGTAGTTCGTTGATTATTCTATCTAGATTGGGTTGTGGTAGCCAAACTTCTTTCTGAGCTCGATAGCATATAATAGCCTCGGAAACAATCAACGATATTAGCATACCACAATCAATCATATATCTCAATAGCACTATTGGCATCCAGGCCTTTTCAGATAGGTGTCTACCGAGCCAAACATAACTACACGGATGTAACCCTGTAGCTAATTCAAATGATATCACACGAGCGAATCCGGTTAAATCAAAATCAGGCAATGGTCCATTAATCGCAACACGAGTCATTTCATGCGTGGGGTGTCCAAATCGTTTGAAGTACTCAGCGCATTCCCCATACCCGAGAAAACTTCCGGGATAACACGCGGATATATCAATTGAAATCATACCATCACATGAGTATTTCGTATTCCACAGTCCTCCATGACCAAATTCGACGCAACTCAATTTAACATCCTCGAGAAAATCATTTCGTGTTGGACGCCATGAGTTTTTTTCTCTTGCGAAGTGAGCTACCACTGATGGAATAGTAAAACTATCCGTGAGTAGTTTTTCATGGGAATTCTCCGGTGAAAAATCACTAGCGATTTTTCTCATTCTGTTATCTAATTCTTCAATGCGATATAATTCACCATTTGGTTTTACAAATTGATCGAATTCTTCATCACTTCTAAGTAACCACACTGACACAGGATCATCTTTACACAACGCATGAATAGCATCGAATAATCTCTCTTCATAGAAAACATCCCCGACGAACTCCTTAGGGATATATTTCACGGTTCGTTCTCGTGGAAATATTGTTACCGCAGGTGTCCACGCGTGTTTGTTATGATCAATAATCTGTATTGGTGCTCCATTTTTGTTATATTTCGGTTCGTATAAAACCTCTCCGGTTATCGTCATAACGGTTATTGGGAATCGTAATGATGTTTCTAATTTAGCTATATCAGAAATCTTTGCACCATGCTGTTTCACTGTCAGTTCCCACTCGGTTATTTTCCTACGTCGCAGATCAGTTAGTTTATTTCCTCGGGATGCATTTGTGAAGTGTTCTATTATTCGTTCTGCTACACAATTAAGCCCTGACGAATATTTCATAGGAGCTAGTTTTGCGATATCGGGTTTATCATTTAACGGATATATCCCATAAACCATTGCTGTTACGGGATAAGATCTTTCGTAGTATGGTTTATCAATGCCGGTTAGAATCCCTGGTTTGGAATCTCTACTCACAATGACAGCTTTTTTATTCTTGAGGATTGGTTCAAATTTATCCTTAATAATCCATTTGCCATCGACTTCGATAATGAATTTGATTCGGAAAAAATGCCGTTTTTCCCCAACACGTGAAATTATCACTGCTGCTTTTTCATCAGTCATGGTAGCATCAACAACACCATCTATTCGAAATGTTGACCAACAATAAGATGCTCCATCACGCTTGAATTCATTAAAACAGTCTCTGATTTTACTAATCATGGCTTTATCAAGAATTGTATTCTTTGGTGTATTAGAAGCTATATCGAGATTGAATTGAGCGTCTTTCCAGGGGTAATCTCTCTTGGACGTTTTTTTTGGTTTATCGAGATTAAATCTAGGATTGATTTTCAATAATCTCTTAAACTCTTTCATGTTTCCGTCTATTGGACGTTTTTTGGGTTTATCGAGATTAAATCTAGGATTGATTTTGTTACGTCGTTTTGGTTTATCGAGATTAAATTTAGGATTGATTTTCAATAATCTCTTAAACTCTTTCATGTTTCCGTATATTGGACGTTTGTTACGTTTTTTTGGTTTATCGAGATTAAATCTAGGACTAATTTTTAATAATCTCTTAAACTCTTTCATGTTTCCGTCTCTTGGACGTTTTTTGGGTCTATCGAGATTAAATCTAGGATTGATTTTTAATAATCTCTTAAACTCCTTATCAGCATTGAATTCAGCATTTTTCGAAGGCAATCTCTTGAACTCCTTCATGCTATACTAAAAACAAGTGTCTAAATGAAAGGTTTATGTATAATGAATCACTGCAATGGATCAGTCAATGAATTAGACAAATAGTATAGTATACTAATGAACCAGGAATTCAGACCACACCCAGTGAGTACAAATTATGAAGCATCCAGTGATGGTGTTGTAAGACACTGTAGACTGAAGAACCCAGTTGGGTGGGATAATGGTATGGGGTATTTGTTCTTTACTGTTGGAAAGAAGAAATATTACAATCATCGTTTCGTATTTGAATGTTTCAATGGATTGATCAAAAATGGTTTTGTTATCGATCACAAGGATTCTAATCCAAGGAACAATTCTTTATCAAATCTGCAAGCAATCACACAGAGTGAGAATTCCAAACGAGGAAGGACTGGCATTTGTTCAAAAAAAGTGAAATTAGTAAAATCTTTGAATACAACAACTAACGAAGAAAAAATATTTAAATCAATATATGAAGCCGGCAAGTATTTCAATATTTGTAGAGCCTCAGTACGATTCGTTGCAGAGGGGGTTTGTCGATCGGCTATTTCAAAAAGGACGGGACAAAAAATTCAATTTAGTTATGTCTAATGCGTCATATTTTTCATTTAGAAATATATAATTGTTATAGAATAATGAATTCTGAAAACATGAATAGCATTTTATCCGAGATTTCAAAATTGAAAAGTTGGGATATTGAACTATCAGATGGGTTAAATCCTGATCAAATCATGTCTGATTTTCAGGATATAGAATACAGAGTTAACAACAATAAATATATGCTACCAAAGAAGTATGCGCTCATCAAAAGAATTCAGAATTCTATTAAGGACTCTCTCGCATTTTCCAGTGACGTAAGTGTGTTCGCTCCGTTGTATACCATCGTAGAACGAATACGAAAAGAATTGGGGTACGAATACGAATTGAAAAAGGAGGTTAATTCTAAAGTTAGAAACCTACGGGCGTTAATTCAAGAAAATGAACAATTTTGATTGACCGACCATTTATCATTATTTGATTGACCGACCATTTATCATTATTTGATTGACCGACTATTAATCATTTTTTTTTAGCCGACCCTCAAGGGATGTCAAAAATCGATGGTGTTAGGTCGGGATTGAAAAATTGTTTTACAATTGAAAAATTGTTTCTGATTTCAAATAATGGTCAATGAAGCATTAACAACCCGATTGGCTCGTGAACGACTGGATGCAATCAGGAGATTTGTACCAATTCGTGACTCTGTACGGAATAAACTACAACAACGACAGAGTCTTCAGACTGATTTTGCTATGGGATCCGAAGAATTGTTTAAACCAGTAACCACAGCAACGAAAGGGATAGAGCGTGCTATACTGGGAGATGTTCCCGAGACGGGAAAATCTGTTATTGGTGAACTCGAAAAAATAGCAGCGAAAACTGAACAAACAAAACAAATGGAATCAAAAGAAATAGTAGATGATTTACGCGTGATATTTAACGAGGCGGGTTTAGCAGCGATTAATAAGACTGATTCAACAGGAATTCCTGCGCTTGTTGTTACGACTTATGAAAACAGGAAAAATATGTTGAAACCAGAATATCATATGTTTGTTAGAAATTTAGATCATTGGGCTGATATATTCTACAAAATCAAAACTGAAAAAACAGGTAGAATTAGGAAGAAGGATAACGCATCATATATTGAATATAGAAAAGCGGTGGATATAGTGTATAATCAATACGAAGAGTTTAAACAACAACAAAAACCACGAAAATTGCGAGGAAGGCGACAGCAACCTGCAAAGAAAATATCTTTTTCACCTAAAAAACAACTACCACCTGATGATGATATTCTTGATTATTTACAAAAAGCCAAATTAGACGAAATGGAAAAACAGGATGAAGCAACTGGTTATAGCGGAAGCGGATTGCAAGATTCCAGTGAGAATCCAAGGATTTCATGTCCTGGTAGTGTTATCAATGATATATCACGATTAGAAGTTCTTGTAGGAGGTTTCCGAGCTGGAAATAACTCACCGGAAATAATTAATGAAGCAGCTGATATCTGTAGACGGTTATTTGCCGGCGGTATCATGGATATCAAAACATATCGAGATTTCATTGACGAGTTAGTAGAGGATTATCACAGTGATTAATCACCGGGATTGAATAAAAACGCTAGCGTTTCCAATTGAAAAATTGTTTCTGATTTCAAATAATGATCATACACTACAATCATGATAAACCAACCCCCGTCTATGTAGTTAATTCACGGTTTCCAGTTTATAGAGCATACTACGGAGATGGTTTAGGCAATACCATTGCAGGGTTATTTGCGAGAATGGCTCCAAAAGTGATGCCGTTAGCTAAACAACTAGGAATGAAAGCAATTGAAGTTATTCGTGATAAGGGTATTGGTGCTGTTGGAGATCTTGCTGGAAAAGCATTTTCAACTGCGAAGAATAAATTAACATCATTAGTGAAATCACGAATTGATTTACGAAAAAAGAAACCGTTACCATCTACAGCGCAAATGCCTGCAAGTGTTAGTAGAATTATAAATAACGCAGTAGACGAAAAATTAGCGTCGATGGCTTTAACTCCCGACCAAAGCAATATTGCAAATATGATAGCAGGAAGCGGCTTTAAAAAACTACGTCGATGAAAATCGTTTATGATTTCACGATTTAGACTCTGATAAATAGAATAAAATGTTCAAAAAATCACATGATCCGGCGTTTGATATAGACGCCCCAGTTGGCAAGGATGATTCTGTACGCGATTATCAATATTACGCTTATCATGCAATAGACGCAAATAGTCGATCGCGAATTGAACTTCAAGTCCATGATACCAGTAAATATTTTTTGCCCTGTGAAGCGTTTATTGAAGTAGAAGGAGAACTTGTAACAGCTGCTGATACTACTGCTGTACCAGCACCGTTTCCAGCTGGTACTCAAGTCGGTTTTGTCAATAATGGTATCATGGCGTTATTTGAGAGTGCAAAATATCTCATTGATGGAAAAGAAATCGAGTCGATAGATCGCGATGTTGATGTGGCTACAACAATAATCGGGTTAGCGAGATATTCCGATGATTATACAAGATCAGCAGGACCTTCTATGATGTTTGCAAAAGATGCTACAAATACCGCTGGAGGAAAACAATTCGTTGTAAGACGACCAAATGATCGTGCTGCTAACCCTGCTCCTGCTGGTATCGAAGATATGATTATAAACAACGATGTTAATTTCAATCTAGGGGCTGCAACACGTATTTCAATGTTGCAAGGAGCGCGTAAATCATTTTCATGCGCGATTCCACTGCATCACATATTTGGATTCTGTAGAAACGTCCGAAAAGTTATTTATGGGGCGAAGCATACAGTATCGCTTGTACGAAAGAGTGATGATAGTGACGCAATCTGGAGGATTCCAGCAGATGTTGCAAATCCAAATTCTGATGCCGGTAAAGTCAATTTAACAAAAATATCATTGTGGATGCCAGTGTTGACTCCAGCAATCACCGCAGAAGAACGATTACTATCATTTATGGACCAAGGAGGAAAGTCGTTGTTGAGTTGGCTAACCGTGAGTACAGATGTGAAGCAATCAAATCTGAACGGGTTATTCACGTGGAATCTAGCATCAAAACAAGGTGTTGCTGCGCCACGTCATATATTTATTGCGTTACAGGATAACACACGAGTTGGCAATCAACTCTCCAGCCATATGATATTTGATCAGTTAGGTGTGAAAGACGTCTCACTGAGAATAAACGGCCAACAGGAACCATCCGAGGATATACAACTTAATTACACAGAAAATCATATTGCACGCGTGTATCATCGTCTGTTGTCATTTATGGCACGTGATCAAAATGTCGATACTGGTTTGCAAATATCACAATATGATTTTAAAAATCTGTATCCGATCTATTACTTCTCACTGGAACATCTCGATTTAACAAGACAGTCCGTCGTTGATATACACTTTAGAGCTAATGTGACTCGTGGTGCTATTGCTAATTATAGAGCGGTTGCTGTCATTCTCAGTGATAAATCAATGCTACTTGAAGGTGTTGGTGGAAGAATGAGAGTGGTAGATGCCCCAGTAGAAAACATGTAATTGAAATTGTAAACGATTTAGAATCAATCAATTATGTATAATGTCATATAGTGTTATTAGTGTTGCGTTAACTCCCGGTCAATTAAAAAAATTGCAATCGGAATCAGCTAAAAAATGTGGAACCACAATCACGTTGAAACCCAACCAAATGACTGGTGGTGCAAATAAACTATCGCTGACAACTCGTCAAATAAAACATTTCAATGATGCACTTGCAGCCAAAAAAGGTGTTCAGATTACTCTCTCTCTGCAGCTGCTATCAAAAATATGATTAAAACAGGCGGTATATTTCCGTTGTAAGCTGCGATTCCAGCATTGATTGCAGCAGCAGCCCCAGCGGTGGCTAAAGCGGCAGCGTTAGGAGCCGTTGGTACTGCAGCAGGAATGGCACTAAAGAAGGCAACTGGGAAAGGATATAAAAAAAAGGGAAAGGGTCTAAGACTACCAGGAACCCCGTATTCGTGGTACAGCGGAAGATCCGTGAACGGATCGGGTCTAAGACTACCAGGAACGATTTATTAATTGAGGAACCTATGGTTCCAATGTCCAATTTTGATTTAATGGATGCGGCTAAAAAACTAGTGATTAAAAATTTCAGAGGTGTTTTTATGAAAGATCAATTACCACATCAACCAAACAAAACTGAAACAGGTATTATTAATCTCGATAACAGCACCGGACCTGGTACTCACTGGGTTGCATACGCTATTGATCCACGTGGGATTGTTTATTTCGATTCATATGGATTAGCCCCACCAAAAGAGTTTATGCGGTATATAAAAACCCTTCCAATGAAGACTTGGTATTCTACGCTACCAACACAACAAATGAATGACCCACCAATATGTGGCAGCGAAGTATTAAATGTCCTTGACGCTATTTCTAACTCCTTGACTAACCCAAGCGGAAAACCACCACATGTTGTCGTGAATGAATACACTAGCAATCGCTTTTTAGAGAGAGAAAGAGTTTTACAATAACATGATTGATATTTGGGGGAGATCTTTGAAACCCAAACCGGATGGCACTGCACCACCTGATTCTGTCAAGGATATAAAAAAAATAATTGAGGATGAAATCGCTGAGACGTTGAACTTAACAAGTGTTGATCCTAATGAAATAGTTGAAATTCAAGACAAACAGGGTAAATTGAAATCCAGTGATGTGTCATTGGATGATATTTTAGTTAAACAACGAAACGCAATCGAGAACACCGTTGCGTTATTTTCCGATCAGGGTAAATTGAAAACCAGTAATATTTCTCTGGATGATATTTTGGTTAAACAACAAAACGCAATCGAGGATACTATCGCGTTATTTTCCGATCAGGGTAAACTAAAACCGGGTGTACTCGTTTCGACGATTACAGATCGATTAAAAACTCTCAACGATGAGTTAAAAAATTTTTGGGTTGTACTAACAGCACTTGAATCTAAAATTGAAGATAACGGAAAACAGTTTTCAGTTTTTCGTAGAAATATCATTGATAAATTTATTGGAACCCAGTTGGATAAAATTGAAATAAAACTCCCTGATATTAAAAAATCCATCGATGAGACGAAAACTTTCATCGAAGCCGTCAAAGGTGATTTTTCGAGGATGATAACAATCATTGAAAAAACAAAAATTCCTCATGAGAAAACCAATAACGTAGTATATACAATCCAACACGGATCATTTGAGTGGACACCTGCAAACAACAAATTAGATATCACAGCTACTATCAAGGGTATTTATCGATTAACGCTGGTAGCACCAATTCAATTTAATATATCATCGTCGAGTTCATCCGGGGTCAATAATGTGATATCAACGATCATCGACAAGGATACAACTGAACGGTTAACGATAAAAGCCGATGATAAAAGTTTGAATAGGGCATCAGTAACATGGTATCTGGAATTCGTAGTAGATCTGAGCAAATAACTAAATTGAAAGGATTTCACTATTGAAAACGCTAGTGTTTTTAAAATAAAAATGATTTCATCAACTCAATGTCGCTATGATCAAGTCAGAGAATTTCAGAATAGACTCAAAACCCTCACTGAGGAGTATCAAATAAAAATAAAAAAATACCGACGAAGAATCACCGCAATTGATGTTATTATATACTCGGTGTCAAGCGTTCTCACTGGTGCTGGAATAATACTAGCATCTGTTACAATGATTGACACGGTCGTAGTTCCAATTTGCATTTCTGCGGTGGCTACAATCGGGGGTATATCAACCGGGATAGCAAAAAAGATATCATCATGCAGCCAGAGTAAACTGCAGAATTACTTACTTCAATTTCATATTGCATCAACCGCATATTCGCAATTATCCCTGATGATATCGTCGTCACTCGATAATACAATTATATCAGATAGTGAATTCTCAGCGATGGTCAGTATTTTTGATTCAGCGATATCAAAATTAGAGCAACAACATGAATATAATAACAATGACAACACCGATGGAATCAGAAAACACGAACCCAAAAAACAAAATGATCTCAATAATATCAACATTACCAGATTGTGAGTTCTCAGTGATGGTCAGTATTTATGATTCCTCGATACCAAAATTAGAAATAAATCATGAGTATAATAACAATGACAACACCGCAGGAATTACTTCAACAAATAGTGGAGAACACGAACCCAGTACAAACAAGCATGATATCAATAACATCAACGAATCCAGAATTCAGTGTGAATTTCCCCTCTCCGGTCCCAGTGAAGGAGATAGCGCTAGCAAAACTACGAATGTATCACAGTTGGCCTAATATCAGATCAAAATCATTTGGTGGTCAACAACCGAATAATTCACTGGTGTTTGCAAATAAGAATAAACCCGACGGAACACCAGACTGGAACGTCGTTTCGATACCAACAGGGTCATACCAAATCGAACAAATCAATAATGAATTCGCGCGTAGAATAAAATCGATTACTGGAAAAGAATCAAAAATCGCTATAACAGTTCATGAGCCGACACTATCATCCGCAATTGAGATAAGCACAGAAGGATACGTCGTAGATATCTATCAAAGTTCTATTAGAACCGTACTAGGATGGCCTGAAAAACCACCAGGGGGAAAAACCGTTGATTTACCAGAACCACAAAAAAATGATTATGTCACCGACGTGATAAAAAATCATGATCCAATAGGGAGTAGTTATAGAGATTACCAATTCATTACAGATTTTTTTGATTTAATATACCAACCAACTGGAAGAGAGAAGCCAGGGGAGAAAATAGAGGGGGATTATTTTGTTAACAAACCTAAAATCACTGGTATGATTTATGCAATAAACAACGATTTATCACTGTTGTTAATACCCCTTAAATCCGGCTCTCTCACCCGAGATGAATTTATCAGCGTCGTAGAAACATGTAACAAAATTATCGACGATATGGAAAAATTTAATTCACAAATTATTCGATTTATACTCGATGATAAAAACCCCATATCGAGAACAAGATTTGCATCAAACTATAATATCCGCGTTGAAGATATTCCAACATTCAAACTACCAGGATATAATGTACCAGAACTAAAAAAACTTCTCAATGATGCCATCGATGTTGGTTTCAAAATAATTCATGATACGTGGAAAAAAACAGCATCACCGGAAATAAAAATCCTCAAACATAATAATGACCCAGATGGTGGTGGTAGGCATATCGCTCCGTTCAACGTGAATATTTCATCGGTGATTGCGCTCAATTTAGTGTGTGATGTTATCGAAGGAAGCTATCAAATTAATCTCGAATGATCAAATCAAGCTCAGCAAGGATATATTCTTTATTCATTTGCACCAACAGCTCCTCCAGGATTCCTAATTATTGAAAACCCAATTAATCCTGTCTATATGCGATGCCATAATAATTCATTAACCAGAATTAATTTCAAACTCACCGACCAGTCAAATAATCTGATTGATTTACAAGAAGAGGTGTTAGCGATTAGTCTGTTTGTAAAATCATAAATGATTTTCATCCTAAAGACTCGATCAAATTATTTATTATTTTTGTTAACCCAGAACTGAAAACTTTAGCAGCAGAGAGGGTGGATGACCACATCGTTGCGACCAAAATTAATTAAAAATCGTTTTCATTTTTTTAGTTAAAATGATTTCGTAGGGAGATTTCAATCAATTTTTTGTCTGAAAACGTTGTAGGGTTTGCCTTTTTTTGGTTAAAATAAGATCGTAGGAAGGCTCGTTTTAGGATTTCAATCAAAATTTTGTCTGAAAACGTTGTAGGATTCACCCTCTCTGCTGCTTACGTTTTCTCGACGAGACACAATTACAACTACTGTAAATTATATATCTACTGACTATTTAAATGCATAGTAATGTGTGTGCGAGAGAGAGAGACAGAGACAGAGACAGAGAGAGAGATGGGGGGAGTGCGTATAAATCTGAAACAACTTTTTTTTGTAATTTCATTAGCAAGATGTCTATATTATGTATGCATTAAACTGACATTCTCACTTAAATACAACAATGTCTTAAACCGATGTTACAGGCAAGGTGTTTCGAAATAACGTACATACATACATACATACATGCATGGATGCATGCATGCATGCATGCATGCATACATACATACATACATACATACATACATACATACATACATACATACATACATACATACATACATACATACATAGAGACAGACAGACAATGGGGCAGTGGTAGCCCAGTCGGTCTAGTGTCAAACTTGTAACGCAAGGGTCGCGGGTTCAGTACTCGTCCAAACAGCTGTGTCTTTGGGAGAGGCATTTGTCTGTCCTTTCCTCGGCATGGTAAAACTAATACAACATTTCAAATTGATATTAAAACCAACAACATAAAACACGTGCATACATGAATAGATTTATTATTCTTACGCTCTGTTAGGAAACTGATCTTGTTACATATAACACATATTGCCATAGTAATCATGCCCTTTGTTGACACTACTTGTCATTGTCGTAAAACTTGAACTATCGTAACACATACATTATGCTATCAAATTACAGCAAAGTTTTATTTAGTTTAATGTACATCCAAGGGATATGTCATGTTTTTTTGTTTTAAAAAAAACATCAGCATTAGATTAAAAAGGCAGTGCGCGTGTACATGGTTAGGTGTCACCTTATTAAATTATCTGTAAACCATTCATGCTTCCGAACATTTGAATTATATATCTAGACAGCAAACATTTCATTTCATACAAGGAAAACCTCTGAACTCGTTATATAGCTACTAGGACACAAGAGCTAACCAGATGCATTCTCCTTAATGTTGAAGCATAGGACACGTATTCTCACTAAAAATACGATCTGGAGTAAATTAGGAAATACATAAAACATTAACAGTTTGACGAATAAAGCAAATCACTTTTCTATATTTCGAAACAAACTGAATGGTCACCAATATGCTCACTTTTTGGTCAAGTGAGGATAATGAATGCATATGAAACAATTTTCGTAAAAGATAATTGATGTATCTTGAAAACTGTCTAAAAGATAATTGACGTATCTTGAAAACTGTCTGAAAGATAATTGACGTATCTTGAAAACTGTCTAAAGGGTTATATTGGTGTAGCCTATTTCATGTCTTGTTGTTGAAAAAAAACAGTAGCCTCCTTGTCTACTTTTTGTAAGCACGGGATCAAAGCAAACCACAATTGTTTACTATTAGAATATAACTTTTTCTTTAGAGGTAATACTTTCCTTCATTCTCTGACAGGTATGGCGTACCTATGGCGCTTAAACTGTTAAACTGGAACTAGACAGGTGCGTGACAGCTTAATACTCAAATATCCTACTGCAACTATATTTCAAGCACATACTTGTAGTATTGTGTTTACAAAGTATGTGTGTATACATAAATGGTAAACTTAATCATTACTGAAATAATATGTCCCTAAGCAATATTACATTTTACATGTAATATCATGTAAATTTAAATGTTGGTGCCTCTTATCTTAAAAAGCAGTGAAGGGAATTCTGTGAAAAACGAAGGTAAATGAAGACAACAATACTAGTAGTAGCTTCATCTGGTAATTGATACATTCACCAGACGCACCAATTTAATTTATTAGAAATAAACCGTAACAATATGCGAGTCGGTAATATCATAGCGGACTTTAGACGTGTTTCACGTTATATATGGTAAAACTGAAGCATTGTGGGTAAGGAGGCACTGGTAATAATGCTTAAACACAGCAATAGAACTTGCTGAACGATTGGAAACAAATATGGATTTAAAGAGTAAATTTTGCGCATGTGTTCCTAAAAGAAACTACAGAACACACTTCCACCCATCCATGCACTCAGGTGAGAGGTTGTAGCTTACCGGAGTCTTGCCATTATCCTAAAGTACTGTTAATTATGTTAATTATGTATCAATTATGTCTTCTGTGATAATAATAATGAGGACTTTGTATAGCGCCTAATCTTTCGAAGCTCTAAGTGCTTTACACCATCAATAATGATATGACTACACTACAGAACAACAAATGACAAAAACAATGAAATTGGAAAACATAAAAACATGCTGAAAACATATAAGATGCAAAACATGATTAGGTCGCTAAGTTTATCCCTGCAGTCGAAACAAGAGAGTCTTAAGAGGACTCTTAAAAGGGACCATTGTGTTTTTTGTGTCTAACTTCAATGGGTAATTCGTTCCACGTCGCCGGGCCCTGGTGCGCAAACGAACGTTGTCCATATGACTTTGTGATAACATGTGGAAACCCCTTTGTTCTCTTTAGAAATTGGTAGAACCAATCGCTCTTCGATTAGCAGAAGTATGCAACGTTGACGGTTCAAATGCTAAATACTATATGTTGTCCTCTAGACTTGTTTTGTTTTGTTTTGTTTAAATGTGAGATGTCCATGGGGTTAACAACCTTATTTGTTAACCCTTTACATTTATAAATAAATCTTTGCATATAAATGCGAATTTCGACACAAACGTTCTTCATATTCGAGTTCTGAACTGAAGGAAATCGATGCCGGATTACGCTTAATCAGTTTGTACAAGATCTTATTGAATTAGACTAGTATCCATTCATGTGTGAATTGCTTATTGAATTAGACTAGTGTCTATTTATGTGTGTATTGCTTATTGAATTAGACTAGTGTCTATTCATGATGTGTATTGCTCAATGAATTAGACTAGTGTCCATTCAAGATGTGTATTGCTTTCTACCGACAATATTTACACACTTAGGTTTAGAGAGGAGGATGTACATCGTGATTAGACAATTCATAATGTTTATACCAGTCAATAGCTAGCAATGTAAACATGATTGTAAGTAGTTATAAATAATGAAACGGTGATGGAGATGACAGAAAGAAATGCTTAGTATATCAATTCAAGGTTATATGGCTTGGCCTAAAGTAAACAAAGGATAAAAGGAATGTGAATTTCAAGAGGATTCAGTTTTCACAACGTAAATATAAGTTAACCATGCTTACCATAAGAAATAAAACCGTAGCAAAGAATTTAAACGTAAGGTTTCTCTGTTCATTAAATTTATGTTAGACATGTATGCCCATGTTGATAATTACGTCTCTTAATTTGTTTCAATTAGTACACCTACTTTACTACTTTACATGCATGGCTCTACGACTTAGTCTTCCTTCTATAAATACCTTTAAAGTTTTGAAATGTTTTACCTGTACTAAGTTGCAGTTTGTAAAGGTACGAAATGTATACTTATTATGTGAATCTTTTCAATGAATGAAATTTCCCTCGTACCGAGAAACTATATATGTTCGAAATTTCTACCTGTACTGGGAAACTTTAAAGGTACGAAATTTTGTAACGTAGTGAGAATCTGTTACGAATATGATCTTGAGCTTTTATCGCTCACTGTAGGTGACATGCATGCGTCAGTGGTGAAAATCAAGTAAAACCAATGTACAAAGGACCCAACAAGCCAGAATTTGTTATTTTCATATTATATATTTTGATACTTTGATTTATGTGCGTACTGGGAGCTTTGGTCAGTCTAGTATAAGCAAAACCACCACACACACTTGTCCCATACTTTCAGATACATGTAAACTTTCATCTCAGAAGCCTCAGGCTAAATCTTGTACTTTAACTCTTTTGAGTTAGGGAACATGTTTTAACAGGAAAATAACTTACTCAAATCTTTAACTGCCACCTATTTTTCCGTTGAATATAAATGTTTACGGACTAGTATTCGATTTAGGAAACAGAGGTGATTGCGTGCTCCTGGTGTGAAATACATCATCTCATTTCGCAGAACTCTGTTTAAATACTTTTTCCACAAAGTTTAAAAGTCTGCGGTACTATAATTAGGTCAGGTATCTAAGTGTAGCCTCTCTTGGAAAATATAATAATTTATCATTATTTATCAATCGTAACACAGCCAATTGACTTATACTATACAAGAAATATATATCAAAACATAACAATGAAGCGTTCCTTTATTACAATGTAGCCTTCAAGTTCGATCACAATGTAACAGTTAAAAAGCTAGTATACTTTGACGTATTAAATTACTGGCGTTCAACGTTAGATAGAAATTAATTGTAAGTGATGACATTTTGTATTCAATAATGGCATACATACACTAAGGTGATGAAACTAATAGTCAGGAATATAAGGCTAGGGTCCTGATTTTGAGATTGCAAAATTCCTTGAATGTTTTAGCTAACATGTTGAGAATCTCCTAGCGCTGAGGTTCATTCTAGTGATCCCAATCTGTCGAAGGGGGCACTCGTTTACAGAGTCTGAAAGAGGGACGTCACATACTCCATCAAGTTCTCGAGCTTCTTGAAGGTCGTGTGTTATGTTGTCTAACATTTGTTTGTGTTCCTCACAGCTCCGCTGTAACTTTAGCTGATGGATTTCGTGACGAATAGACAACAGTTGACGTGCCAAGTCCTGATCCTGAAATCGCATCTCCTGCTGCAATGAATCAATCGATCGATCATATATCTATCTGAATGTATTTCACGCAGTACGTTTGTCTGTCTGTCTGTCAGTCTGTCAATCAAACAGGCGTTCATACTATGAAAAGTCGCTATTAGCATCAAAGACGCAATCTGTTGATCTGTCAATCATTGTATAAAAGTATCCAAGCAGCGGGTGTTATCCCCATTAAGTTATCAAACAAAGATTAACAAAATGTAATTATCTCATAAACAACTGTTTAATCAATTGTTCAGTTTCTGTAGATGGACATGGGCTTCTCGCCCTTCAATTTATCAATGAATTTAATCATACCCTCTGGTGGCATAGTGAACGACTACTTAGTTGATTAGCCATAATCGGTGTCCTAATCGGTTAACGCGTCCACATCCGTTGCGGGAGGTCGCAGGTTCAAACAAGGGCCGAGTCAGACCAAATAATTATAAAAATGGGCCAAGCAGCTGCCTTGCTTGGTGATCCGCATTAAGAGGCTGGTGTTAGGACTGGTCGGTCTGGTGCCAGGAAATTGTGACGTGGGGGGGGGGCATGATGCTATATATATATATATATATATATATATATATATATATATATATATATATATATATATATATATATATATATATATATATATATATATATATGATGCCCCAAAGCTACACATCACTATAAACTTTTATATGACTGAAACATTGTAAAAGCTACGTTAAAAAAATACAAATCGCATGCGCATATTCTAGCCTAAAATAATTTGGCAGTTATATCCAAGTTCGTAAGAATACACTGCAGCCATGATAAATGAATAAGGAATACGCATATATTTTTTCCATCAATTAAGCGTGAAGTACTCAAGATGACGCCTCCTATTCGACGCTAATTGAAAATGCATACGTCTTCTAGAAGCTTCTATCTTATATAATTTGAAGCTTGCTTTTATCAGTCTCTAATATAGTGGGTAAATGCTGTAAAGCAAATTACATCCGTTGATTTGAGTAGTATATGATCGATCGAAAACACACAGGTCAAGTTTGTGAAACTGAAACTACACACTTTATTTATAAAAAAAAAACATTCTGAACCAATTTAGTTCGCTTTCAATAATAGTAATTATATGTTCGGCTGGATCTAATTAAATATAAAGTATGAAAGTGAGATTGTAGTCACTACATCGCTGTGCACACAAGTTTCATTTACTCGGTCATGTACGATTTGCTTTGACTTCTAAATGGGCTTGGATAAAAGGAAAAAGAAGTTCGGAACTTCTCAAAACAGGAAAGAAAGTTTACTGCAAGCACTAAACATGAGTCGAATTCATAAAACCGTGCAAACATATATTGACATTTAGGTGAATGAAGTGAAAAAAAATATTGAGGTAAATGAAATGATTTGTTTGTTTGTTTGATTTGAATTTTTAACGTAGCTTTAACACTTTTTCAGTCATATCGCTACGATGTCTGCAGTGAGGGCGTTTATATTGATGTCTAACACTGGGGCATCATGCCGCAGACATGAAGACTGATGTCCAAACCCAGTCACTTTGTCCTGTCACCAGGCCGACCAGTCCTTACATTAACCTCTTAACGCCGAGCGCCGAGCGAGGATGCTGTTAGTACCATTTTCGTAAGTCTTTGATATGACTCGGCCAATGATCGAACCTACGACCTCCAGCTTCCACGGCGGACGCTCTAGGCCACCGGAGCGGTTCAAATGAAGTGAAAACAACTTTGAGGTGAACTCAGTGAAAGTAAACATTGAGGTGAATGAAGTGAAAACATCATTGAAGTGAATGAAGTGCAAACAGCATTGAGGTGAATGAGGTAGAGACAGAATTGAGGTGAATGAGGTAGAGACAGAATTGAGGTGAATGAGATGTGAACGCAGCGAAATAACATTGATGTGAATTAGATCTAAACAACTTTGACGTCAACGCAATGAAACTAACATTGAGGTGAATTAAGTAAGAGAAAATAGCATTGAGTTGAATGAAGTGAAAATAACATTGAGTTGAATGAAATGAAAATATTGAGGTGAATGAAATGAAATTAACATTGAGGTGAATGAAATGAAAATAACATTGAGTTGAATGAAATGAAAATATTGAGGTGAATGAAATGAAATTAACATTGAGTTGAATGAAATGAAACTAACATTGAGTTGAATGAAATGAAAATATTGAGGTGAATGAAATGAAATTAACATTGAGGTGAATGAAATGAAAATAACATTGAGTTGAATGAAATGAAAATATTGAGGTGAATGAAATGAAATTAACATTGAGGTGAATGAAATGAAAATAACATTGAGTTGAATGAAATGAAAATATTGAGGTGAATGAAATGAAATTAACATTGAGGTGAATGAAATGAAACTAACATTGAGTTGAATGAAATGAAAATATTGAGGTGAATGAAATGAAATTAACATTGAGGTGAATGAAATGAAACTAACATTGAGTTGAATGAAATGAAAATATTGAGGTGAATGAAATGAAATTAACATTGAGGTGAATGAAATGAAATTAACATTGAGGTGAATGAAATGAAAATAACATTGAGGTGAATAAAGTGAAAATAACAATGAGAATGAAATTAAACTTTACATTGAGGTGAAAGACAAATAACTAACATTGATGTGAATGAAGTGAAAATAACATTTAGGTAAATCTACGTAAAATAGCATTGAGGTGAATGAAATGAAATAACATTTAGGTGAATGAAATGAAATTAACATTGATGTGAATGAAGTGTAAATAACAATGAGGTGCATGCAGTGAATATCATACATTTTCTGGTCCATTTGAATGTTTCTAATGTTTTCCTTAACACTAAATGTTGTGTCTGGAACTAGATCGTTCTTTCGTCCAGTGTTAATGAATTATTAGCTAAATATCAATGAATGTGGGCAAAAATGATCCTACTGTTTGATTTGATTTCAGAGCTAACGTTTACTTAAACAGTGCTTTTAAATGTAATGCAATATATCAATATCATAACATGATTGAATAAATAAAAGTGATCAAACTTCTTGTAAATAGCAAAGTCACTTTGTATTATGGTTATATTTCTCTTTCATTCGTATTCCTTACCAATTCATTTCTAAGCCATTCCAGTGCTTTATCAATCCTCTCCTTTCTTTCATGCGTCCACTGATCTTGTGCATTGATCACAACATTTACAGAGTTATCGCCAAACACTGGCCTTGCGATCTGTGAACTGGATCCCAGATACTTGTCCCTCCATAATAAATAACTAGAGCGTCGAGTCCTAAGGTTTAATCTCGAGGTTGTAGCTTTCACTCGTGCTAAATCATTAGATACAATTTTAGAAATATTCACATTGTCGTACATATCCCTTCCAGGTTTAGTAAAGGTGAACGCAATGTTTAGACCATAAATGTCAATATTGCCCAAAACGGGTGCAGGAGAGTTAGGTTCGCTTCCACCTTCGTGAATTATGGAAAGATTCGGGCACCGGAAGTCTTTCATTCTGTGTACTTCTGACTCTTCCGTTGATAACTTGGTAGATTGTGCTATCATTGGATCGTTAAGCGCCTCGTCATTTCCTTTTAAGTCTAGAGGGAACATTTAAAACTGTATTAGTCACAAAATATATCTCTATATTTTTCTTCTATTTAAACGGACTTGCAAAGTATATGAACTTTGCGATTGAATCTTCAATTAATACATCAATCGACACAATGTTTAAGGTTTAAAATACAACTATGTTGTGTTTTTGTTCAAAGTTTACTGTTATTTATTAAAACATCACGTAGAAGTGCATACCACAATTTGTGGACATTTTATAATTGAAATCTATTTTGCCAAGTATCTCCCTTAACAAGTGTTGTTTCCAGTCCATAAATCTGTCAAACATCCACAAAAAAGCTACACTCTACAAAACACATTTTCCTTTCTTCTGTTTTCCTTTTTAAGGCACTGTATATTGGGATAACTAACATTGCCGACTCATTATAATACAAGTCGTCACGTTGATTACTCAAGGGACTGGACAAATGGCTCAGACTTGATGCTAAGAGAACGGAAGGCAAATGTATCTGAAATGGCAAAAAATAATAATAAATAATAGATAATTGACAAGAATTACAAATCAGATAGTGAACATTTTAAATGAGGCATACCTAATACTTCATAAATTAAACCATTTAATGAGATTTATAATAATCGTGTTTAATTATTTGTTTTCTGATTATAAAATATTTCAGTATTTTCAATATAAGATGATTCGGTGCAAATGTCAGATTTTATTTATAATATTTGCCTTTATTATGTATTTTCATGAAAAGAATAGCAAGCTATGAACTATTCTTGGATGAATTGCCCTTTAATAACTTTAAAAGCGACTCCATCCAAATATTAAATATATTTTCATGTATAGAATTTGTATCGAATTAAAAACTGGTTTCAAATATATATGCCTATTATACTTCAGGCAGAATACGTTACTTCAGGCTGAACATTTGTCTCAAAATGAAGAAGATGCATTTTCCAGGCTTGCAAATTCTTAAGTCATTCCGAACAGATTCCCAACGATCCAAGGTTGATAATTAAAAGGAGTCCGCCAGACATTTGCTTCAAATATCCACGAAGCTGTAGGCACCCAATTTGTGTTAAACAGCTATATGTACTGACATTTCAGTTTGACAGTGATTGGTTTTAGTTGATAGACAACTTTAATTATAAAGTATTTGTGTCTCCGATTACTGAACTGTAGACATTTAATTTTTTCGAGAGGGGGGGGGGGCAGGAGGCAAATGATATTTTCGACACATTGATCTGTAAGCTGATGACTATGAAGATTCACATTCTCGTATTCAAAAGTACAGCAAATAATATACAAATATTAACACAATCTTGTTAAATCAATGCATTTTATGAATATTATCCGTAACTCAAAATATTAGAATTACTGATTTCTTTTATATGGGATTTACGCACAAGACAATGTTTCACCCCAATAGATCTTTTACACTTTGAATTGCCCTTTGTTTATAGGTTATGGGGAAAATAAGAAAAACGTGCCATTTAAATCAATCTGTGTTAAAGGTTTAAAAAAAAACGAGTGTGTTTCACGAATATAATTATAACTGTTAATTTTGACGATACGGGAACAAAACACTTTCCAGTCAAAATGTATTTTCTTTCTCACTCTATTTCGATCCTGATGTAGCGAATTATGCCCCTTTCCAAAATCAACTACATTCGTTTTTTATATAATTTTAATTTATGTAAAACTCGCTAAAAATTGCAGTCGGTATAAAATCCTGTTCAGATTTCGCCTTCGCAAAATATACTTTTTGCAAGTACAAAGCCTCTGAAATAAACCCGGATGTGCTAGTAAACTATGTCTGGTGTTGCTATTTTAAATACTATTATCGTGAATAGCTTGCCATAAACACAAACCAGTCAACTTTTGTTGAGCTCCGCTTCACCACATTGTATTTTTTGCAGGAAGTTCTTACTTTTCACTTTGGTGCGATAGTTTTTACCACCGATATACGAAGACTAATCAATTTGTACACATACGCCACTGACTTCAATACATAGAATGTAGTTACCCTAGACAGCACGTAATTAGTCGGCCAAAATGTACACTAGGTCAATAATTCTGCTTTTCAAAAAATAATGATGTATTACGCAGCGATATCATCTAAAGTGTTATGGATCCATGCGTCTAGCTCGTACAATTGAGACCCTCTCGATGTATTTTTCGCTGGATCATTACATCAAAGTCAGCCTTGAGCTGCCAAAACTAACTGTAAAAGACAGCTGAAGCACCTAAGTTATACAAGTTGAGATATTAATATCCAAACGTGCGGCAATGGATTACGTTACCAGAAATAATTTGTTACATCTCTTAATTGCAAAGGCTCGCTCTCTATTTATCTGTTATATATATCTCCAACAATTCAAAAGCGAACAGTAAGGAAATGCATAATTCCACTACAATAATAACGTAAAAGCTCAAGACTTTAGGATTACTCAAGCAGATCCCTTAAAACTCAGTAAATTCTCTACTTTACAAATATTATACTCTGTAAGATGGATTTTCTTCATTTCATGAAATTTCCATTAATTTTGTTTAAAAAAAAAGCATAGGTACCTTCGATATAGACGAAATCTGAACCTTTGGAAGACGATTCGGTTATCCAAGATTGAGGAATGCACATGAAAAACTTGGGCAATAAACCAGTGATCGTACATATTTACCTTGTTAATAAGTGCAATGGCCGATAGTAACATTAAATATTTTGATTTATTTAGCAGGGTTCTGGGTTTAAAACAAACATCTTATTTACGGTTTTTTAAAAACCAGTTGCAAGATGACAAATTAACATATTAGGGAAAACCAAGAATATACTAGTTTTTTGAGATGGAGTTTGTAATAAGCTATGCATCGGCTAGTTCATGAGATGTTAAGATTCAACCTATTGGCATCGATTCTTCATACATTCGAAATATAAGCAGTATTCTCAACAGTCAATACATGACTCGATGTCTTCACCGTTTTGTTTGTCTGTCATTTTAAAATCACGTCTATCATTGGATCGAATCGTTAGTATAAAAAGTATACAATAATTTTCAAATTCTCTTTTCCAGTGCCTGTTGTTTTCAGAATTCCAAACTGAGGTAAGGGAATACCCTTTAACTCTGTAGACTTCTGTCAGTTCCTCCTGTTAGATGTAAATATATTTACATATGAGTGGGTATTGTTTGCCTTTTGTTGCTTCTTGGTTCTAATCCTGTTGAAAATGTTACCATATATACAATATATTATTTCTGGAAATGATAATTTCTTTGGACAAATTATTATTAAAAATTCAACTTCTGTAACTTTCTTGTTTTGCATTCTTCGAACTAGCATCAACATACTAAATATTGAAACATTAAAAGAACGTGTTATAATTAAAATGGCACAAGTAATATTACGAAATAGTATAGATAATTCTCAGCTATTTTTTTCAGTACGGGATTTCACATACAGTATCTTCGACAAAATTGTAATTAGAACCCTTCTTTCATTTAAAGATGTCACCAGTATGAAAAGATGCTGTCACCAGTATGAAAAGATGTTGTCAGCATTATGAAAAGATTGAGCTGGATACAGTCATGGTACAGAGAAAAAAAATATCTTGATGTAGAAGAAAGCAGTATACACCAACACATACCATACCTTAATAAAATCAAGTTTGGATACCTGCTTTTGAAACAGTCAAACGCACCTGTAATTAACGTATTGTCATGCATACAGAATGTATACGTTGATAAAATAATAAAGCAATACTTTCTCATACGCTGGTACAAATGAACTTCAAACTTTCTATCGAATCCCATTACATTCAGAATTAACTGTTATGCGTTGGTATAAATGTACTTCAAACTTTCTATCGAATCTCATTACATTCAAAATTAAGCTTTTCGCGTTGGTATAAATGTACTTCAAACTTTCTATCGAATCTCATTACATTCAAAATTAAGCTTTTCGCGTTGATATAAATGTGCTTTAAACTTTTATCGAATCCCAATACATTCGTTCACCAAAGAAAACTTGACTAAAATACGTTTTCAAGAAAAGCAAACAAACATACATTACTTGTTACCAATATCAATCTGCTAGAAGGTTGCTTCATTATATGCCCTTCAGAGGGAGGTAACATTGTGTTACCTTTGACACGTTTAGGGTTTTAAGATTTACCTAAATCAAATGTTTATTTACACTCATGAATTTCAGCCCTTCTGCAGACAACCCTACGTTAGAAAATGCTATCTTTGCATACCGGCAAATAATTATTATGTATTTCTTCTTTCTTAATTTACACTTTAAAAAAACATACTGATGCATTCACGCTAATATGTATCAAGTCTTAACATACTGATGCATTCACGCTAATATGTATCAAGTCTGAACATACTGATGCATTCACGCTAATATGTATCAAGTCTCTCTTTTGAATTATCAAAATATCTATAGCTAAATACTGAAAGTACTAACAGGTGACAATGTAACATGATGCCTACAAAAGATGTATAGAGTTCAAACGAAAGTATGTAAACATTTCAAGTGTGAAATTTGGTATATCTCCAACACTTCAGTGAATTCACTTTGATAAGAGTTCTGTGTATTTTATGAATGTCAATGACATCGTTTATAAAAATGCCCTATTCCACAATGGCCGTAGTTCTAGAGAAACATTTTCTAAACAAATGCTCACTTGTATTAGGGTAAAGAAAATATAAAAAGGGATTCAATAAAACAACGTGTCTCATCTGCAAACACCGAGACTTCATCAAACACTCTAAAAAAATATTGACCTTACCCCAATTTCTTTAAACAGTATTGACCTCATTCCATCAATCATTATAACTAGCGTCGATATCATCCCATCAAACATTATAAATAGCGTCGATATCATCCCATCAATCATTATAAATAGCGTCGATATCATCCCATCAAACATTATAAATAACGTCGATATCATCCCATCAATCATTATAAATTTCGTCGATATCATCCCATCAAACATTATAAATATCGTCGATATCATCCCATCAAACATTATAAATAGCGTCGATATCATCCCATCAATCATTATAAATAGCGTCGATATCACCCCATCAATAATTATAAATAGCGTCGATATCATCCCATCAATCATTATAAATAGCGTCGATATCATCCCATCAAACATTATAAATAGCGTCGATATCCATCCATCAATCATTATAAATAGCGTTGATATCATTCCATCAATCATTATAAATAGCGTCGATATCATCCCAGCAATCATTATAAATAGCGTCGATATCATCCCATCAATCATTATAAATAGCGTCGATATCATTCCATCAATCATTATAAATAGCCTTCGATATCATTCCATCAATCATTATAAATAGCGTCGATATCATCCCATCAATCATTATAAATAGCGTCGATATCATTCCATCAGTCATTATAAATAGCGTCGATATCATCCCATCAATCATTATAAATAGCATCGATATCATCTCATCAATCATTATAAATAGCGTCGATATCATCCCATCAATCATTATAAATAGCGTCGATATCATCCCATCAATCATTATAAATTGCGTCGATATCATCCCATCAATCATTATAAATAGCGTCGACATCATCCCATCAAACATTATAAATAGCGTCGAAATCCATCCATCAATCATTATAAATAGCGTCGATATCATCCCATCAATCATTATAAATAGCGTCGATATCATCCCATCAATCATTATAAATAGCGTCGATATCATCCCATCAATCATTATAAATAGCGTCGATATCATCCCATCAATCATTATAAATAGCGTCGATATCAGCCCATAAATCATTATAAATAGCGTCGATATCATCCTATCACTCATTATAAATAGCGTCGATATCATTCCATCAATCATTATAAATAGCGTCGATATCAGCCCATCAATCATTATAAATAGCGTCGATATCATCCCATCTATCATTATAAATAGCGTCGATATCATCCTATCACTCCTTATAAATAGCGTCGATATCATCCCATCAATCATTATAAATAGCGTCGATATCATCCCATCAATCATTATAAATAGCGTCGATATCATTCCATCAATCATTATAACTAGCGTCGATATCATCCTATCACTCATAATAAATAGCGTCGATATCAACCCATCAATCATTATAAATAGCGTCGATATCAGCCCATCAATCATTATAAATAGCGTCGATATCAGCCCATCAATCATTATAAATAGCGTCGATATCAGCCCATCAATCATTATAAATAGCGTCGATATCATCCCATCAATCATTATAAATAGCGTCGATATCATCCCATCAATCATTATAAATAGCGTCGATATCAGCCCATCAATCATTATAAATAGCGTCGATATCATCCTATTACTCATTATAAATAGCGTCGATATCATTCCATCAATCATTCTAAATAGCGTCGATATCAGCCCATCAATCATTATAAATAGCGTCGATATCATCCTATCACTCATTATAAATAGCGTCGATATCATTCCATCAATCATTATAAATAGCGTCGATATCATTCCATCAATCATTATAAATAGCGTCGATATCATTCCATCAATCATTATAAATAGCGTCGATATCAGCCCATCAATCATTATAAATAGCGTCGATATCATCCTATCAATCATTATAAATAGCGTCGATATCATTCCATCAATCAATATAAATAGTGTCGATATCATCCTATCACTCATTATAAATAGCGTCGATATCAACCCATCAATCATTATAAATCGCGTCGATATCATCCCATCAATCATTATAAATAGCGTCGATATTAGCCCATCGATCATTATAAATAGCGTCGATATCATTCCACCAATCATTATAAATAGCGTCGATATCAGCCCATCAATCATTATAAATAGCGTCGATATCATCCTATCACTCATTATAAATAGCGTCGATATCAGCCCATCAATCATTATAAATAGCGTCGATATCATTCCATCAATCATTATAAATAGCGTCGATATTATCCCATCAATCATTATAAATAGCGTCGATATCATCCAATCACTCATTATAAATAGCGTCGATATCATCCCATCAATCATTATAAATAGCGTCGATATCATCCCATCAATCATTATAAATAGCGTCGATATCATTCCATCAATCATTATAAATAGCGTCGATATCATCCCATCAATCATTATAAATAGCGTCGATATCATCCCATCAATCATTATAAATAGCGTCGATATCATTCCATCAATCATTATAAATAGCGTCGATATCATCTCATCAATCATTATAAATAGCGTCGATATCATTCCATCAATCATTATAAATAGCGTCGATATCATCCTATCACTCATTATAAATAGCGTTGATATCAACCCATCAATCATTATAAATAGCGTCGATATCATCCCATCAATCATTATAAATAGCGTCGATCTTAGATCATCGATCACACTAAATGTAATCATAAAATCAGTAGAAAGTGCGAGAAAATGTTAATGCTAAGATTCGTTCAGTGTCAATGAAAGATCTAACGGCAAACGGTGTTTTATGTAATTTACTTTTTAAATGTTAAATTTTAACTTATTCAATGTTTTATCTACGTATCCAATGAGCAGAAAAACATGTCAGGATGTTAGAGAGCGCAGACAATTGTTTACCATACGAAACATGTTCAAGGAAGCCTTCACACAGGCAGGAATATAAAGACACCGTTTTAGACTCTAAACAAAGCGACAGATACAAATATGTTTTATGCAAACATCTTTAGTCTTTAGGTCTGTCAGATTATACTTAGACACAGTGCCTCATTTTTCTTTTATGTCAAAACCGCGTTAGAAAAAAACGCTGACTAAAAGAGCGTACAGATAAGGCCTGTAAAAGCTAGTAAATACTTTGGCAAATAAATTTGTTGAAAATATTTTGGTACATCTATTGTTCCTAAATGGTTGCCAGCTAACTGATCTATTTCATTTGGATCTACGTCAAGAATATACATCATAGCCAGTACTGGATTTAGGCCTAAACTAAACAAAGCCTCGCGGTCTGAACGCAGTCTGATGGACTTCTCAAATTAATTTGATACCAAATAGGGCTTCTACAGCTTTCTATAGCCTAGGGCTATGTCTAACTCCGACACTGGTAAGAGCCCTTGCACGCGCCTCATTTGTTGGTTAAACATCGGGGCTCGATGAAGTCAGTTGTGCGCTGCTCTTCACTGATGAGTCGTCATGTGGCAGATGAATCTGATGCGATATGCGCAAGTCTTGGAGCAGTGTGTGCATTGGAGACTTGTGCTGGTTTTTTTCGTCGTCGTTCATTTACTGCGTTTTCTGGTGGCGGCGACTTCGTTCTGCGTGCATCCTCGAATGTGTTGCACCTATTACTAACAGCTGCGCACCATCCAAATATATCCTTGGCGCAGAACTCAAAGTCTGTCATGGATATCGAGCAGCATTTCAGGCTGTTCATTATGGAATCTTTGAATCTTTTCTTTTCTTCGGGCGACCAATTTTTCGGTGTCCACTTGATAGAGCTCTATACAAAATCTTACGTGGTATTCGTGACACTTCCATACGGATGACATGACCTTCCACATGAGTTGAGCTCTCAGGACCATCGTTTCGATACTGGATAACTTTGCTTAGTCAAGCACAAATAGGATAGTCAATCTGTCTTGCCATCTGACGCCCATACTCCAGCGCAGGGCTTTTGTGTGTAAACGTTCATGCTGCTTTGTGTTCTTATGTGTGGTCCAGTTCTTGTACCCATATAGGAGGCTTGTTAGCACAGCTGCTTTATACAGCTTTATCCCGGTGGACAGTTTGATATTTTTGTTGCTCAACATGCGAGAGCGGAAACGTCCTAGTGATTGACTGGCGGTATTGACGAGTGCCGTTATCTCTTTGTCTAACGGTCCATCGGAAGATATGATGTTTCCAAGATAGTTGAAGGGATGGACAGTTTTTAGCTCCATGAAGCGCGTAACGATGATTACGATATATGCTTATTTGGGTGACATGAGCGAAAATGAATTCAAGAATAAGTCTTTCTATTGTTTTGGACCGGGCATTCAGTCAACGAAGGTCGAAGAGAGGGCCATCCAGTCTTTATGTACACTCCTTTCTGGAGATCATGTGTAGCATGGTTCAGGACACATGGGAAGAAGAGGTGGAATATTACTGGGGCGAGAACGCAACCCTGCTTTGCGATGTCAGAAAAGCTGAATGGCTCAGAGACAACTCCTTTGTAGATAACTAGTCTCGTCATGCCGTCGTGGAAAGGTCGGACCATCGTAATGAACTTCCTTAGGCATACTAGTCGTGCTAAGATGATCCATGGTGCTTATATGCTGACCGTATCGTAGGCCTTTGTGAAGTCTATGAAGACACTGTAGAAGTTCATGTTTTGTTTAATGCACTTTTCCAGTATCTGTCTTGCTGTGAAGGACGTGCGCCATAATCTTGCTTGCAATCGACAGGAGCAGCAGAGAGGGTGAATCCTACAACGTTTTCAGACAAAATTTGATTGAAATCCTAAAACGAGCCTTCCTACGATCCTATTTTAACCAAA
The DNA here is from genome assembly GCA_029339505.1 of Unio delphinus. Classification (NCBI taxonomy): domain Eukaryota; kingdom Metazoa; phylum Mollusca; class Bivalvia; order Unionida; family Unionidae; genus Unio; species Unio delphinus. Next base: position 1,573,594 of record JAQISU010000030.1, read on the forward strand.
AAAAGGCGAACCCTACAACGTTTTCAGACAAAAAATTGATTGAAATCTCCCTATGAAATCATTTTAACTAAAAAAATGAAAACGATTTTTTAATTAATTTTGGTCGCAACTTGTTGTCATCCACCCTCTCTGCTGCTAAAGTTTTCAGTTCTGGTTAACAAAAATAAGAAATAATTTGATCGAGTCTTTAGAATGAAAATCATTTATGATTTTACAAACAGACTAATCGCTAACACCTCTTCTTGTAAATCAATCAGATTATTTGACTGGTCGGTGAGTTTGAAATTAATTCTGGTTAATGAATTATTATGGCATCGCATATAGACAGGATTAATTGGGTTTTCAATAATTAGGAATCCTGGAGGAGCTGTTGGTGCAAATGAATAAAGAATATATCCCTGCTGAGCTTGATTTGATTGCTCTAGATTAATCTGATAGCTTCCTTCGATAACATCACACACTAAATTGAGCGCAATCACCGAGGATATATTCACGTTGAACGGAGCGATATGCCTACCGCCACCGTCTGGGTCATTATTATGTTTGAGGATTTTTATTTCCGGTGATGTTGTTTTTTTCCATGCGTCATGAATTATTTTAAAACCAATATCGATAGCATCGTTGAGAGATTTTTTTAGTTCTGGTACGTTATATCCCGGTAGTTTGAATGTCGGGATATCTTCAACGCGGATTTTATAGTCTGATGCAAATTCTGTTCTCGTTTTAGGATTACTGTCATTTAATATCTCTTGAATAATTTGTGAATTAAATGTTTCCATATCTTTGATGATTTTGTTACATATTTCTACGACGCTGATAAATTCATCTCGGGTGAGAGAGCCGGATTTAAGAGATATTAACAACAGCGATAAATCATTATTCATTGTTGTGAAATTTTCAATGATTTTGGGTTCGTTAACAATACGATGTTTCTCTCTAACATTATTGTAAAGGATATAAAAAAACTTTGAATCGGGTTGGTAATCTTTATAACACTTTATTGGATTATCCGGTTTTATTACGTCGGTGATATAATCATTTTTTTGTGGTTCGGGTATATCAACGGTTTTACTCTGGGGTGGTAATTCAGGCCATCCTAGTACGGTTCTTATTGAGCTTTGATAGATGTCTACGACATATTCTTCTGAGTTTATTTCAATTGCGGATGATAGCGTCGGTTCATGAACTGTTATAGCGATTTTTGACTCTACTCCAGTAATCGATTTTATTCTACGCGCGAATTCATCATTGATTTGTTCGATTTGGTATGACCCTGTTGGTATCGAAACGACGTTCCAGTCTGGAGTTCCGTCGGGTTTATTCTTATTTGCAAACACTAAAGAATTATTCGGTTGTTGACCACCAAATGATTTTGATCTGATATTAGGCCAACTGTGATACATTCGTAGTTTTGCTAGCGCGATTTCACTCACAGGAACCGGAGAGGGGAAATTCACACTAAACTCGGGTTTCGTAGATGTTATTGATATCATACTCGTTTGTACTGGGTTCGTGTTCTCCACTACTCGTTGAAGTAATTCCTGCTGTGTCGTCATTATACTCATGATTTATTTCTAATTTTGGTATCGAGGAATCATAAATACTGACCATCACTGAGAATTCACAATCTGGTAATGTTGATATTATTGAGATCATTTTGTTTTTTGGGTTCGTGTTTTCTGATTCCATCGGTGTTGTCATTGTTATTATACTCATGTTGTCGCTCTAATTTCGATATCGCGGAATCAAAAATACTGACCATCGCTGAGAATTCAATATCTGATATAATCGTATTGTCGAGTGACGACGATATCATCAATGATAATTGCGAATATGCGGTTGATGCAATATGAAATTGAAGTAAGTAATTCTGCAGTTTACTCTGGCTGCATGATGATATCTTTTTTGCTATCCCGGTTAATATACCCCCGATTGTAGCCACCGCAGAAATGCAAATTGGAACTACGACCGGGGCAATCATTGTAACAGATGCAAGTATTATTCCGGCACCAGTGAGAACGCTTGACACCGAGTATATAATAACATCAATTGCGGTGATTCTTCGTCGGTATTTTTTTATTTTTATTTGATACTCCTCAGTGAGGGTTTTGAGTCTATTCTGAAATTCTCTGACCTGATCATAGCGACATTGCGTCGATGACAAAGTCATTGTTGTTTATTTTAAAAACACTAGCCTTTTCAATTGTGAAATCCGAACGATTTAGTTATTTACTTAAATCCGCTACGAATTCCAGATACCATGTTACTGATGCCTTAGCCAAACTTTTATCATCGGCTTTTATCGTTAACCGTTCAGTTTTATCCTTGTCGATGATCGTTGAAATCGTATTGTTGACCCCGGATGAACTCGACGATGATATATTAAATTGAATTGGTGCTACTAGTGTTAATCGATAAATACCTTTAACGGTTGCAGTGATATCTAATTTGTTGTTTGTAGGTGTCCACTCAAATGATCCGTGTTGGATTGTATATACTACGTTATTGGTTTTCTCATGAGGAATTTTTGTTTTTTCAATGATTGTTATCATCCTCGAAAAATCACCTTTGACGGCTTCGATGAAAGTTTTCGTCTCATCGATGGATTTTTTAATATCAGGGAGTTTTATTTCAATTTTATCCAACTGGGTTCCAATAAATTTATCAATGATATTTCTACGAAATGATATAAACTGTTTTCCGTTATCTTCAATTTTAGATTCAAGTATTTTTAGTACAGCCAGAGAATTGTTTAACTCATCGTTGAGAGTTTTTAATCGATCTGTAATCGTCGAAACGAGTACACCCGGTTTGAGTTTACCCTGATCGGAAAATAACGCGATAGTATCCTCGATTGCGTTTTGTTGTTTAACCAAAATATCATCCAGAGAAATATTACTGGATTTCAATTTACCCTGATCCGAAAATAACGCAACGGTGTTCTCGATTGCGTTTCGTTGTTTAACTAAAATATCATCCAGAGAAATATTACTAGATTTCAATTTACCCTGTTTGTCCTGAAATACAACTATTTCATTGGGTTCAACACTTTCTAAATTCAACGTCTCAGCGATTTCATCTTTAATTTTTTTTGTTATATCCTTGATAGAATCAGGGGTTGCAGTGCCATCGGGTTTGGGTTTCAAAGATCTCCCCCAAATATCAATCATGTTATTGTAAAACTCTTTCTCTCTCTAAAATCGTTTTTGACGACTTCGTCGTTGCCAGCGATTGCTGGTGTAGTCATTTACGACAATATGAGGTGGTTTTCTAGATGCTGAAATAGCGTCAAGGACATTTAATACTTCGCTGCCACATATTGGTGGGTCATTCATTTGTTGTGTTGGTAGCGTAGAATACCAAGTCTTCATTGGAAGGGTTTTTATATACCGCATAAACTCTTTTGGTGGGGCTAATCCATATGAATCGAAATAAACAATCCCACGTGGATCAATAGCGTATGCAACCCAGTGAGTTCCAGGTCCGGTGCTGTTATCGAGATTAATGATTCCGGTTTCAGTTTTGTTTGGTTGATGTGGTAATTGATCTTTCATAAAAACACCTCTGAAATTTTTAATCACTAGTTTTTTAGCCGCATCCATTAAATCAAAATTGGACATGGGAACCATAGGTTCCTCAATTAATAAATCGTTCCTGGTAGTCTTAGACCCTTTCCGCTGTACCACGAATACGGGGTTCCTGGTAGTCTTAGACCCAATCCGTGAACGGATCGTCCCTTTTTTTTATATCCTTTCCCAGTTGCTTTCTTTAGTGCCATTCCTGCTGCAGTACCAACGGCTCCTAACGCCGCTGCTTTAGCCACCGCTGGGGCTGCTGCTGCAATCAATGCTGGAATCGCAGCTAACAACGGAAATATACCGCCTGTTTTAATCATATTTTTGATAGCAGCCGCAGAAAGAGTAATCTGAACACCTTTTTTGGCTGCAAGTGCATCATTGAAATGTTTCACCTGACGAGTTGTCAGCGATAGTTTATTTGCACCACCAGTCATTTGGTTGGGTTTCAACGTGATTGTGGTTCCACATCGCTTAACCGATTCTGATTGCAATTTTTTTAATTGACCGGGAGTTAACGTAACACTAATAACACTATATGACATTATACATAATAGATTGATTCTAATTCAATGAAAAATCAATCAAAGATTTTCTACTGGTGCATCTACCACTCTCATTCTTCCTCCAACACCTTCGAGTATCATTGATTTGTCGCTGAGAATGACAGCAATCGCTCTATAATTAGCAATAGCCTCAGGTTTATCTACATTAGCTCTAAAGTGTATATCAACGACGGATTGTCTTGTTAAATCGAGATGTTCCAGTGAGAAATAATAGATCGGATATAGATTTTTAAAATCATATTGTGATATTTGCAAACCAGTATCGACATTTTGATCGCGTGCCATAAATGACAACAGACGATGATAAACTCGTGCAATATGATTTTCTGTGTAATTAAGTTGTATATCCTCGGATGGTTCCTGTTGGCCATTTATTCTCAGTGAGACGTCTTTCACACCTAATTGATCAAATATCATATGACTTTGTTGTTGATCGCCAATTCGCCTATTATCTTGTAACGCTACGAATATATGACGTGGCGCAGAAACGCCTTGTTTTGATGCTAGATTCCACGTGAATAACCCTTTCAGAGTTGTTTGTTGAACATCTGTACTTACTGATAACCAACTCAACAACGACTTTCCTCCTTGGTCCATAAATGATAGTAATCGTTCTTCTGCAGTGATTGCTGGAGTCAACACTGGCATCCACAATGATATTTTTGTTAAATTGACTTTACCGGCATCATCATTTACATGATCTGCAGCTGGGTTTGCTGGAATCCTCCAAATTGCGTCATTATCATCACCTTTTCGTACAAGCGATACTGTATGCTTCGCCCCATAAATAACTTTTCTGACGTTTCTACAGAATCCAAATATATGATGTAGTGGAATCGCGCATGAAAATGATCTACGCGCTCCTTGCAACATTGCGTTTCGTGTTGCAGCCCCTAGATTAAAATTGGGATCGTTGTTTATAACTACAGCCTCGGCATCAGCATCATCATTAGCAGCACTGGCTTTTTTTGGTCGTCTTATAATAAATTGATTTCCACCAGCGGTATTCTTAGCATCCTTTGCAAACATCATAGAAGGTCCTGCTGATCTTGTATAATCATCAGAATATCTCGCTAACCCGATTATTGTTGTAGCTACATCAACATCACGATCTATGGACTCAATTTCTTTTCCATCAATGAGATATCTAGCACTCTCAAACAGCGCCATAATACCATTATTGACAAAACCGACTTGAGTACCAGCTGGATACGGTGCTCGTGCATTAGGAGTATCAGCAACTGTTACAAGTTCTCCTTGTACTTCAATAAACGCTTCACAAGGTAAAAAGTATTTACTGGTATCATGGACTTGGAGTTCAATTCGCGATCGACTATTTGCGTCTATTGCATGATAAGCGTAATATTGATAATCGCGTACAGAATCATCTTTGCCAACTGGAGCGTCTATATCAAACGCCGGATCATGTGATTTTTTGAACATTTTATTCTATTTATCAGAGTCTAAATCGTGAAATCATAAACGATTTTCATCGACGTAGTTTTTTAAAGCCGCTTCCTGCTATCATATTTGCAATATTGCTTTGGTCCCCTTGATTTATCAAGGGGGTTAAAGCCATCGACGCTAATTTTTCGTCTACTGCGTTATTTATAATTCTACTAACACTTGCAGGCATTTCCGCTGTAGACGGTAACGGTTTCTTTTTTCGTGATTTCACTAATGATGTTAATTTATTCCTCGCAGTTGAAAACGCTTTTCCAGCAAGATCTCCAACAGCACCAATACCCTTATCACGAATAACTTCAATTGCTTTCATTCCTAGTTGTTTAGCCAACGGCATCACTTTTGGAGCCATTCTCGCAAATAACCCTGCAATGGTATTGCCTAAACCATCTCCGTAGTATGCTCTATAAACTGGAAACCGTGAATTAACTACGTAGACGGGGGTTGGTTTATCATGATTGTAGTGTATGATCATTATTTGAAATCAGAAACCATTTTTCAATTGGAAACGCTAGCGTTTTTATTCAGTCTCGGTGATTAATCACTGTGATACCCACTTTCCACTAACTCGTCAATGAAATCTCGATATGTTTTGATATCCATGATACCGCCGGCAAATAACCGTCTACAGATATCAGCTGCTTCATTAATTATTTCCGGTGAGTTATTTCCGGCTCGGAACCCTCCTACAAGAACTTCTAATCGTGATATATCATTGATAACACTACCAGGACATGAAACGCTAGCGTTTCCAACTAGACCACTCCCCAGAAATTTCTTCTCATCGTATGGCTGTCTTATTTGGAGTTGAAATTTTCTTTTGAAGTCTCTGTAGTCCTTCATCCTTCTATCTAAACCCCCAGTATTTATTTCATACACTATATCAGCCCATTCATTATGTGACATTCTATAATCCGAATAATTGTCCGTGAAAAACTTCTCTTGTGAATCATAGCTGTTAGCAGCGAATTCACCTAAATTGTTTATATCCTCGTTGAGAATTTGTTGTTTAGCGCTCTCGGTAAATATAATTGATTTAGGTAATCCACTAACTAGTTCTTCCTGAAATCTTTTAAATTTTCGTTCTGAAGCGGTTGATATATCCTGAGGAAGTGATTGCAAGGATTTTTGTGTTTGTTTAGTTCTTTTTGCTATTTTTTCTAACACAGGAATAAGACCCTCTTCCTTTCCTTTACCGTCAGGATCATCTCCCAGTATAGCACGCTCTATCCCCTTCGTTGCTGTGGTTACTGGTTTAAACAATTCTTCAGACCCCAGAACAAAATCAGTTTGTAAACTCTGTCGTTGTTGCAGTTTATTCCGTACAGAGTCACGAATTGGTACAAATCTCCTGATTGCATCCAGTCGTTCACGAGCCAATCGGGTTGTTAATGCTTCATTGACCATTATTTAAAATCAGAAACAATTTTTCAATTGCAAAACAATTTTTTAATCCGACCTAACACCATCGGATGGTCATGGAAGTGTTATTTCACTGTGAGACAGCTTCGTTCAATGATGGGGAAAGTCACATAATTGCTATAAATAATAATAATACTGTGACTTTCCCCACTTTTCCATTTGATCAATCCGAACCAGCCATCAATTTTTTATTCACTGATTTCAACAGTTTTAATCAAAAAATGCTAAAAAAAAATTAAAATCTCTATGAGGGACAGTCACAATCAATAATGATAAATGGTTGGTCAATCAAAATTGTTCATTTTCTTGAATTAACGCCCGTAGGTTTCTAACTTTAGAATTAACCTCCTTTTTCAATTCGTATTCGTACCCCAATTCTTTTCGTATTCGTTCTACGATGGTATATAACGGAGCGAACACACCTATGTCACTGGAAAATGCGAGAGAGTCCTTAATAGAATTCTGAATTCTTTTGATGAGCGCATACTTCTTTGGTAGCATATACTTGTTAGTGCTAACTCCGTATTCTATGTCCTGAAAATCAGACATGATTTGATCAGGATTTAACCCATCTGATAGTTCAATATCCCAACCTTTCAATTTTGAAATCTCGGATATGATGCTATTCATGTTTTCAGAATTCATTATTCTATAATAATGATATATTTCTAAATGAAAAATATGACGTATTAGACATAACTAAATTGAATTTTCTGTCCGCTCTTTTTTGAAATAGCCGTTTTGGTTATTCCCTCTGCAACGAATCGTACTGAGGATATACAAATATCGAAGTGCCTACTGGCTTCATTCATTGATTGAAATATTTTTTCTTCGTTAGTTATCGTATTCAAAGATTTCACAGGTCTCTTCCCAACCGTTTTGCATTTTCCAGTCTTCCCTCGTTTGGTATTCTCACTTTGAGTAACAGCCTGCAGATTTGATAAAGAATTGTTCATTGGATTAGAATCGATATGATCAATAACAAAATCATCCTCGATCAATCCATAAAAACACTCGTACACGAAACGATGATTGCGATAAAATTTCTTTCCAGCGCGAAACTTCAAATACCCCATACCATTATCAGAACCAACTGGTTTCTTCAGTCTACGGTTTCTTACAACACCATCAATGGATGCTTCATAATTTGTGATCACAGGGTGTTGTCTGAATTCTTGGTTCATTCGTATACATAATACTATTGTTTGTCTAATTCATTGTTTGGTTTAATGATAAATCTTTCGATGTAATCTTGAGGAGTTCTTATGATTTTATCCCTGACTTTGTCAAGGATACTGACTTTATCAGTGTCAGCGTCAAGGATACTGACTTTGTCAGCGTCAAGAATACTGACTTTGTCAGCGTCAGGGTCATAATTTCTGATTGATTGTCCATTTTTTATTCTTTTATCATAATAACGCTTCAACTCCCTGTATCGCTTACCACCGCAATTCAAACACAACCGTGATTTCCCCCTAACCCCAACCCCACATAGAATACAGGGTAACGGACCAAGGCTTCCACGTCGAAAGCTTTGCATATGATACCCACAAAACTCATTTCTGCATGATTTGTTACACGGGGTTACTGATCCAATCATAAGCCACTTGCAGTGATTCATTATATAAAAATCTTTCATTTAAATGCTTGTTTTAATTATAGCATGATGGAGTTCAAGAGATTGACTTCGAGAAATGCTAAATTTAATGCTGATAGAGAGTTTAAGAGATTATTGAAAATCAGTCCTAAATTTAATCTCGATAAACCAAAAAAACGTAACAAACGTCCAAGAGACGGAAACATGAAAGAGTTTAAGAGATTATTGAAAATCAGTCCTAAATTTAATCTCGATAAACCAAAAAAACGTAACAAACGTCCAAGAGACGGAAACATGAAAGAGTTTAAGAGATTATTGAAAATCAGTCCTAAATTTAATCTCGATAAACCAAAAAAACGTAACAAATTTAATCTCGATAAACCAAAAAAAACGTCCAAGAGAGATTACCCCTGGAAAGATGCTCAATTCAATCTCGATATAGCTTCTAATACACCAAAGAATACAATTCTTGATAAAGCCATGATTAGTAAAATCAGAGATTGTTTTAATGAATTCAAACGTGATGGAGCATCCTATTGCTGGTCAACATTTCGAATTGATGGTGTTGTTGATGCTACCATGACTGATGAAAAAGCAGCAGTGATAATTTCACGTGTTGGGGAAAAAAGACATTTTTTCCGAATCAAATTCATTATTGAAGTCGATGGCAAATGGATTATTAAGGATAAATTTGAACCAATCCTCAAGAATAAAAAAGCTGTCATTGTGAGTAGAGATTCCAAACCAGGGATTCTAACCGGCATTGATAAGCCATACTACGAAAGATCTTATCCCGTAACAGCAATGGTTTATGGGATATATCCGTTAAATGATAAACCCGATATCGCAAAACTAGCTCCTATGAAATATTCGTCAGGGCTTAATTGTGTAGCAACACGGGTAATGGAGCACTTCACAAATGCATCCCGAGGAAATAAACTAACTGATCTGCGACGTAGGAAAATAACCGAGTGGGAACTGACAGTGAAACAGCATGGTGCAAAGATTTCTGATATAGCTAAATTAGAAACATCATTACGATTCCCTATAACCGTTATGACGATAACCGGAGAGGTTTTATACGAACCGAAATATAACAAAAATGGAGCACCAATACAAATTATTGATCATAACAAACACGCGTGGACACCTGCGGTAACAATATTTCCACGAGAACGAACCGTGAAATATATCCCTAAGGAGTTCGTCGGGGATGTTTTCTATGAAGAGAGATTTTTCGATGCTATTCATGCGTTGTGTAAGGATGATCCTGTGTCAGTGTGGTTACTTAGAAGTGATGAAGAATTCGATCAATTTGTAAAACCAAATGGTGAATTATATCGCATTGAAGAATTAGATAACAGAATGAGAAAAATCGCTAGTGATTTTTCACCGGAGAATTCCCATGAAAAACTACTCACGGATAGTTTTACTATTCCATCAGTGGTAGCTCACTTCGCAAGAGAAAAAAACTCATGGCGTCCAACACGAAGTGATTTTCTCGAAGATGTTAAATTGAGTTGCGTCGAATTTGGTCATGGAGGACTGTGGAATACAAAATACCATCGTGATGGTATGATTTCAATTGATATATCCGCGTGTTATCCCGGAAGTTTTCTCGGGTATGGGGAATGCGCTGAGTACTTCAAACGATTTGGACACCCCACGCATGAAATGACTCGTGTTGCGATTAATGGACCATTGCCTGATTTTGATTTAACCGGATTCGCTCGTGTGATATCATTCGAATTAGCTACAGGGTTACATCCGTGTAGTTATGTTTGGCTCGGTAGACACCTTTCTGAAAAACACTGGATGCCAATAGTGCTATTGAGATATATGATTGATTGTGGTATGCTAAGATCGTTGATTGTTTCCGAGGCTATTATATGCTATCGAGCTCAGAAAGAAGTTTGGCTACCACAACCCGATCTAGATAGAATAATCAACGAACTACGAAAACAGTTTCCAGATTTCAGTGAAGAAGAAATCATAAATTGGTCTAAGAAGTTATTTGAAATTAAAAAAGAACAAGCAAAAGATCTCGGAAGAAGAATAATCGGTAAATTTACCCAGGGTGGACGATACGATAACGCAAAATACTCTTCGCGGTTGATCATAGATGTCGCTGAATACGATTTTATTGTAGCGGATTTAATGAAACAGGGAAAACTTGTATCCCGTAAGGATGCTTTTCTATCCAATGGTGAGAAATTAGGTACGGTTGTTACCTACTGTGATGGATATAATTCCCAGTACACACATTTGAGAAGTTCAATGTTAGCCTATGCTTGCATTAATCTATTTTCGATGATAAATAGATTTCCTAATACCGCGGTTAGAGTAGCCACTGATTCGATGTATATACACAATAAGTACAAATCAGCTGTAGCGGCATTCACAGATCCCGAAGAAAATTGGGGGCGTTGGCGATTTAAAAAGGAGATGCTACATGAGTATTGTGAATCCGCAGACGTTGCCATGGATGATAAATATATTTGTTGTAACCGTATTGAAATTGGAAACACTAGTATTTCTACAGAATTTTCTAATGCACCACCGGTATCTGATCCAATCTGTAGATACAAGACAGTTTATTTAAACGGTTGTGGTGGGTCAGGAAAGACAACTCGTGCAATTGAATTATATCGTGGGAAAAATTCTACGAATTTCACTAACATGATTGTGTTAACACCAACTCACAGACTCGCCAGAGAAATGAAACAACGAGGAGTAAATGCTTGTACCTACCATAGTTTCTTTCGATGGAAAGGTGACAAATGGACTCCTGATCGAATGGGTGATAAATTCATTCCTGAAATCATAATCTGGGATGAAATATGCACAGTGTCATTAGATGTATTAAAAACATTTCTTGAGTGGTTGTTAACCAAAAACACAAAAGTCGTCATGTGCGGGGATCAAGGCCAACCACCACCATTTGTCGGTGCATCTCCACATGAATGGCTAAAGGGTTTTGTAGACTACTATGAAGAAATCACCACTGATTATAGATCACTTGATGAACGATTACGAGAATTTAAGAAACTAATTAGATTACAACCGGATAGAATCCAATGCGAAATAGCGCGTGAAGTGATTTCAGAAACCCCAATGAATGATTTCTGGGAAGCGTGGAGACCAAACGATTTGATCATTGCAAGTAGAAAAATAGTCAAGGATACACTTCAGATGAAGTTATTTGAATTGCATAAAGAAAAATTTGCAACGCTTCCAGTACCCCTTTGTTATAGGCCATCGGATACACGAAAACAGAATATTGAAGTTGATATTCCAGGACAGAGTGAAAAACAAATTCTTGTATTAAATGATATTGTGCTGGTTGATATCAGCGTAGTTGAAGATGCATTGCGTGCTAATAAATCCCCGTGGACGCTAGGATACGCAGCAACAATACACTCTTCACAGGGATTGACTATATCGGATACAATTGTTTGGATGGTAGATAATCGCATCGAATGGTCAAATTTAGTCTATCTCGCAGTATCCAGAGTACGAAACATAAATCAACTTCGAAGAATTGTCCTGACAGAGTCAGGCGATGATGAAATCATTGGCGATGATAATGACACAACAATAAGTGATATTGATGTTAGCATCATTAATAAAAAACTCTCCGGTTACAAACAACAGGACAAAAAAAAACAACGAGAATTTGATATTGATGCTAAATTAATAATCACTTTGAAGAAACAACAGAATAATCACTGCGCGAGTTGCAATTGTATAATGCGTTGGCAGTATTCGGATAAGGATCCTCGCCAATTCACCGTAGACAGAAAAAATAACAATCTCGGTCATGTCAGAAATAATGTGATGTTGACTTGTCTTGAGTGCAATAGACGCAACGGCGCTAGTTAAGACCATGCGGTGGCAATTGAGTATCCTCGGGAATCACTTGTAGTTGTTGTCGAGTAAAACCCCGCTGAGGAGCAGTTGAATCCAGTTTATAGATTGCTGGTCTACCAGTTGATCGTGTTATACTAGATATCTTATGCGTAGTGACGCTCCAAATAGGATCAGTAGCCCTTTTTTCTACCCCCTTCAAGCTCTCCTGGTTCGTATAAGTACCTCACAATGACATTACTACCAAGAATTGGTTGGGAAACGCTAGCGTTTCTAGGGAAATCTTTTTGTGGTTGTACGGGTATTGACTTCTTTTTAATCGCGTTGATAGGTTTCATGTTGATTGTTCTAGTAATCTCGTTATTCAGTGCAGTAATCACAGATGGTAATCTTTTAACCCATTCACTGGATCGCTTTTCTTGGATGAATTCTTTTGCGTATTGATATCCAAATAACCGCTCAGCAATCGTCCGATTAAATCGTTCTACAATGGCCTGATCGCGATGTAGCGCAGTATGCCCTCGTCGTATGGTGACATTATGATGTTTCATTGTAGATAACACTGCACCCTGAAATCCCTTGCCAGGATCAACTTGTAACAGATTTGGCCAGTGCAGAGGACCTCGTCGATAAATCCTTTCAAATGCAGAAGCGACTTCAGTGGCCGATTTTGTTTTCAGCGGTTCTGCTTCTTTGTATCGACTCGCAACATCAACTACGGTTAACGCATATTTGTAACCACGATCATGTGGCAGAAATAATATATCAGCCTGATGAACTTCATTAGGAGCGGTCACATCAAAATGCGAGAATTGAATTTGTTTAGGCGGTGGTAGATAAATTTGCCATAGTGCCTGTTTGGATAACCAATTAGCCGCAGTGGTTTTTTTCACTTTTGCAGCTCTAGCGAGTTTACTGATTGCAGCGTTACCCTTCCAGTATCCCCTCGGAGAATAATAAATTGATTCCATATTATTAATTACCAGCACCTAACATCAATTTACTTTTCATAGCCGATTTTATCAAAAATGAAGACAATTTTTCTTTGAAGGATTTATCAGGAATAGCATTTAACGCATGAATTAATTTCACATCCGCGAGATGCCTGTTTTGCAGATTGCTGCTTTTATAAGCAACATCATGAAGGTGACAGGCCTTATCAATGGCGTTTATTGGTTCTTCACCGGGGTTGGGTTGATTTTGATTATTGAGTCTGATATCAAGTCTGGTTCCTGGTCCACAGTAGCTATATCCTGGGAGGTGCTTTTCTCCGGGGTACTTTGCCCATGGGGTTCCAGGGAGTTTTGCTAATTTGGCTGCGATATCACCTCCTCGTTTTTTTTAAAATCAGATTTCATAGACACAAATCTAAATTTCTTTGTACCACATTGCACGCATTTACCAGAAAGCGCTGATCGGTTATTTTTAGTTGTAATCGTCGTCACATCATCTGTGCCAGTACGCGTTTTACACTTCACACAATATAGATCCATAATTTATGTATAGAAATATGGATATAATTGATTTTTCAGCGACGAAAACAAGAGAACCAATTAAGCATCATGCAGCGCTACCAAACTCTATCCGGATGATTATAATCGGGCCATCTGGATCCGGTAAAACGCAATTGTTGCTCAATTTAATAATGAGATGGATGAAGTGGGATAAGTTGTATTTAATTGCCCCTAGCGTAGATGATCAACGATGTTATGAAGTGCTAAAAGATTTTAACGAGAATGCATCAGAAATTAAGGGTGAGAACGCCATTGATTTTATAACCGATATCGATGAAGCACCGAGCATTGATGATATTGATGGAGATATTAACAATTTAGTCGTATACGACGATATAATGTTGGATAAACAAAAAAATCCTGCTAGAATATTTTCCCGTGGGCGTCACAAAAACACTGACGTGATATATGTCACTCAACGCTACACTCAGGTTCCAAAAGTGATCAGAGATAACTGCAATTTATTGTCTGTATTCAACGGAGTTGATACTCATACGCTACGAAATATTTGGCAGACATGGTGTTCTGATATGGACTTCAATCAATTTAGAGATTTCTTTAGTCATGCTCAGTCGACTCCGCACGGATTCGCAACAATAAATTTACATGATCCTCGGACACGATATCGTATCGGACTGGATCAAATATTCGGTTAAAATCGTAAAAGAATTATTAACCCAGAACTGAAAACTTTAGCAGCAGAGAGGGTGGATGACAACAAGTTGCGACCAAAATTAATTAAAAAATCGTTTTCATTTTTTTAGTTAAAATGATTTCATAGGGAGATTTCAATCAATTTTTTGTCTGAAAACGTTGTAGGGTTCGCCTTTTTTTGGTTAAAATAGGATCGTAGGAAGGCTCGTTTTAGGATTTCAATCAAATTTTGTCTGAAAACGTTGTAGGATTCACCCTCTCTGCTGCTACAGGAGATATATACCTCGCTAGTTGCATCAATAAATATATATATATATATATATATATATATATATATATATATATATATATATATATATATATATATATATATATATATATATATTTTATATGGTCAATACATTGCTTAACTAAGTCTGGGTGTTTTGTTCAAGTAGTCAGCGGAATATTGCCCTACTGTTATTTCAAGACGACAAATGAGGACAGTGTGTGTGATTACATTCAGTATTCTTGCAGAGTATCCTCCCCTTACCATGTCATTAAATTTGAACACGCGCAGAGGCCGGTCGTGAAACTTTAATGTCGTCTTAATTTTGACCAACTTTAATATGGGTGTGGTCTCATATTATATCACCAAGGATGAATTTCGAATTTTCCGATTGGCTAGACACATGTCATAAGAAACGAAAAACATATATTGTGACGAAGTTGAGGTCAGACTTGTACTTAAAAAACCAGACTTGTACATCGAAACCCAGACTTGTACTTCGAAAGCTCACACATGTTCTTCGAAAGCTCCGATTTGTTACTTAGAAAGCTCAGACTTGTCCATAAAAGCACAGACTTGTACTTACATTTCTGATATTTTAATAATCTGCTAAATGTAATGGCATAGTCAACTTTCCCATTCGACACGCCTCCTGCCTGACACACCCTTCATTTTTCAAGAAATCTCTCATTACCAAGCGCACAAACAGGTCAGCAAGTAGCTCCAAACTATAGATTACAGTTGCAAAACGGACAAAGAACGAGACAGACTCGTTTCCGTCAAAAACGTACAGTAGACTCAAAAGTACAGAATACATGCATTGCGTAGATTAACTTGTACAGAAGACTCAAAAGTACGTAGTCTAGCCATTGGGTAAATAAACTTCTACAGTGGAATAGTCATTTTTAAGAGGCTAAGCATCAGTCAACAACTTAAAATAATTTATAGCCGTGTGCTAGTTTCCGTTTTTAAAAACTATGGTAAAAGTATATACGGATACGATCTGTTGAACTCAACACTGCCAGTATTACCAAACAAAACAGCATGATTAAATTGACCTTACACACTTTACTCGTACACATTGCACATTATAATCGTACTTATTGCACATTTTAATCGTACACATTGCACATTATAATCGTACACAATGCACATTATAATCGTACACATTGCACATTATAATCGTACACATTGCACATTATAATCATACAAATTGTAAAATATATTCGCACTTCACATTCATTATTATGTCAAGTTAAACATTTGCATGTAAATATGTTTGGAGCATTTTCCACGACGCAAATTGTATACTGATGACACCCAAATATACAAGTCTAGCCACCCAGCTGAAGTTGATGCTACCATCCATGGAGTAGAGAAGTGCACTTCTGATGTGAAATCATGGATGACATGTAGCAAGCTGCAGATGAATGATGATAAAACTGATGCTATTCTGATCACAACACAAAGATTTTCTCATTCACATCCTTTACCTCATACAATAAATATCAGCAACACCAATATTAAATTCTCAGTCAGTACGGAGCCTAGGCGTTACTCTAGACAGTACTCTCACATTGCACCAACATGTCATGAACATATGAAAGGCTGCATATCTTGAATTGAGACGCATCAGTTCCATTCGTAAATATCTTTCAGTTGATGCCACTAAAACACTTGTGTGTTCATTAGTATTTTCAAGACTGGACTATTGTAATTCAATTCTGTCTGGTTCGTCACAATATTTACTCCAGAAACTTCAAAATGTTCAAAACACAGCTGCACGGATCATCTTTAGAGTACCTCGATCAGAGCAAACCTCACCACTGCTCTGTACCCTACACTGGCTATCGATTCGATAAAGAATCAAAACACAAAATTTGTTCTATATGCTATGTTTCAATGACAGACTCCAGTCCAACATTCCTATCCAGCCTCACGCATGTGTATGCACCAGCTAGATCCTTACGCTCTTCTTCTGATAATCGTATACTCATTGTTCCCAAGGTGAAAACAAAGTCATATGGACAACGTTCGTTTGCACACCGGGCACGGCGACGTGGAACAAATTGCCCATTGAAATTAGACACAAAGACACAGTGGTCCCTTTTAAGAGTGCTCTTAAGACTCACCTATTTCGACTGCAGGGACAAAGTTTGCGACCTAATCATGTTTGTATCTTAAATGTTTTCAGCACGTTTTTATGTTTTCCAATTCCATTGTTTTGGCATTTGTTGTTCTGTAGTGTAGTCATATCATTATTGATGGTGTAAAGCGCTTAGAGCTTCGAACGATTAGGCGCTATACAAAGTCCTCATGATTATTATTATTATTATTATTATTATTATTATTATTATTATTACTTTTCTCATCTTATATGATTTAGTACCGTATCGCACTGTATCACATCGCATCACATCATATCGCATCGCGTCACGTCACGTCACGTCACGTGACGCCACGCCACATCACATCACATCACATCACACATCACATCACAACATAACACATCACATCATATCATATCACAGCTGAAGTTTCTATGGGAAATTAACGTGACAAGGTCGCTACATCTTGATCAAGTTTATAATGACATCGACGTCTTACTTTTCTTTATACAAATAATATCAATCATTGTGAGGAAATAATTTGTTACTTTGTATATATTTAGAAGGCCGGTTGTTTAATTGGTTGCTCCGATTTCAAACAACACTATAACTTGAATTAAATTATTGTGCGTACGGAAATAAAATTCGTTTATGATGCAGACTGACGAGTAAAATTAACTTAGTGTATTAAAATGTCACTTTTTATGACATGTTGTAGAGACAACTAAATGGCACATTATAAACAGTTCTTTATTTGCTTACCTTATACGGGCCGTTTTGCAAATTATACTAAGGTATTTCACATGTCCGGTCATAGAGGGATAATGTATTTTTTCAGTCTAGGCCGTTGATGAAAGCAACAAAACAGTTTCCTCCGAGAAAGCGTATATTTTTTAATTTAATTGTAGTTTGATAGAACTCTCTCGTTATGTGAAGAACTAGTTGTCATACGCAAGCTATTTTTCGAAATGTTTAGACAACATCTCTGAGGAAAATTTCATTTTATGATCAAATACAAAACAAATTGCAAAATAAAATTATTCGAATTCTTTTTTGGTACGCTTATCTACTTTGTGGGTATCCCTTTTCTTTCCTAGTATCTCATGCACGCTTAAATGCCTATTTTAGTGTATCACGCTTAAATGCCTATTTTAGTGTATCACGCTTAAATACCTATTTTAGTGTATCACGTATACCATGCAAACAAGCAAATTTAATTCAATATTACGTTTATACCATCAAGGGCGTTCAGACAAAAGCTTGACAGAGGTGAATACCTTCAATAATCATACGTTCGTTTACTTGTGTAAGCATGCAGTTATCCAACACCACTTCGAAAAACAAAACGGTATCTCTGCATGGTTGGTAATTTATTAGTTTCAGTTTTCATTCTTCCTTGACAAACTTATATCCATAGATTCCTGCTCAATTACAGTAAACGGCATGCTTCAGTATGTTTATGGACTGCAGCACATGATATATTTCTGTATATCTGTAGATTGGTTTCCAGTTACAGAAAACGACATATTTCCTATCTACTCTTTTCCACGGATATGTTCCACATACTTAAAATCACTAAGTAGTTTTGGTTTAACCTGCAACAATTCAGATATCGGTACACCAATAAAACTTGGGATTTCAATCCCATTCGTGCCTCACTTTCTTTACCCATCCCCACCACTGCAGGGACCCGGGACGGAAGTCGCAATCCTGTCATCAAATATTTATCAACAATCCTGATGCAAAATTAACAATATGATACCGATGAGTATATATCAAAAGAAAATCTGACGTGACAACAACAGATATACAGAAAGACATACAATATATATATATACAGACGGAGAATAGCGTTAATATAATAACTGCTCGATTGTTTCATTCAATTTATTTTATTATTTTTAAACCAGCGAAGTAAATGGATAAATGAACATTTCTCAACTCATTGCAAATAGAATGATAGCAATTCCTTTAAATACAGTTTCCTTGTACCTTTTACATGACTGTTCCAGTGGCCTAGTGGTCATAGAGTCCGCCTCGGATGCGAGAGGTCGCTGGTTTGATCCCGGCTCGTGTCATATCAAAGATTTAGTTTTTAGAAATGGCACTATCAGGTGTCTCGCAAGGCGCTCAGCATTAAGAGGCTAGTGTTAGTACCGGTCGGCCATGTGTTAGGATAATTAATGTGACTAGTGGGACATCATATTACACGTCTGCGGCACGATGCCCCATTTATATACATCGCAATAAACTGCCATACTGTCATACTGCAGACATCGTAGCGATATGGCTGAAACTTGTTAACGCTATGTTAACAATCTAAATCACACACCTTCTTGCATACAATTACTAAACATTTCTGACAGTGCATATATGATTTTACTTAAGGCTCAATGATTGCCAGTGACTTCATAATACCAAAAATACGATGATCTAAACACATGCGGTCTACAAACTCAATTTAAGGAATTGAAGGCTTAACGTACCAACAAGGACCTAACGACATATACAACTTGTAAAGAACCGAGCTTAAATACGTTTATTGCAAAGCCAGATTCGTGCCCAAGTAAATCAATGCAGAAGATTCTAAAACCCTCTTTTTATATATATTCACTCTGTAGCAATGTAGACTATATATCATTGAATTATGCATGATAAAGACAAAAGAGACTGTATACCATCGAGTTTTGCCTAGGAAACATCCAATAAATTCTGCATTATATAAAATAGACTGTATACCATTCACTAACGCATTAAAAAGACAAACTAATATATGTGTACTATTTAACTATGCATTGTAGTGACAAACTAAACTGTATAACCTTCATATCTGAATAATATAATCAAACTAGACTGTATACCATTCTAGTCTGCATTATAAAGACAACTTAGACTGTATACCATTCCATTCTGCCTCATAAAAACAAACTAATTCAGTTCATACTTATCAAGACTTTATAGACTGTGTACCATTCAAGTATGCATCATAAAGTCATCAAGACCACGTGCCATGCAATTCTTGATAAGAAAGAATTTTTAGGTGAACAATCTATCGAGAGTAAATACACAGATTTTTTTATCCTCGTACATGTCAAGCAGCAGCACGCCCCCTATACCCCCCCACCAACACATCCTCCTCACATATATATATATGTGTGTGTGTGTGTGTGTGTGTGTGTGTGTGTGTGTGTGTATGTTTAGCTTCATAAATAGTAACACTTTGTCGTTAATACAATTAAATCAATATCGATTATAAGGTGACATCTGCATAAGGTTAGCAATTTAGTGATAAAACAACATCATATTTCTTTTCTAATAGAAGCAGTTTGATGGTTCATGGTGTGTATGTATATATGTATGTATGTATGTATGTATGTATGTATGTATGTATGTATGTATGTATGTATGTATGTATGTATGTATGTATGTATGTATGTATTTCAGCTAAAAGACACATTAGCATTAGCAGATTAATTTAGAATTAGATTCACTCTATACAATTGTTTGAGTTTATCTTTGTGAGACTGCTAGCACGTCGTCATAAATTAGGCCATTGGCACTTTACCATGTTAGAGATAACCTTCACATCAACATATTTAAAACTGGAATTCAGCTGGAACTGTATATATATATATTTAGATTTGTGATAAACGTTTAGGCATATGTTGGATTTAATTCACAATACTGCATGTTCTTTAAACATTACACTTCATGTTTTAGAGAAATAAATTTGGTCGTTGAATTTTACAACACTTGTTAGGTTCCACTCTTTTAATTTTCTTAGCTTTTAACCGTCGAGTCGGAACACCGTTTCCACAAGTAGCATACCAGTCCTCAAAGCTTTTTAAAAGACACCAATTCCGTACATTCCAAATGCACTGACATGTTGGCACTAATTCCAATCAGATCATTTTGTTTTGTATTTTTAAACTGAGAACAATTATACACAGGAACACGTGTTCATTTTCCTGCTATGTAGAATAGTCATATATGAGGTTGGGTTTTGGGTATTTCTCTGATGTTTAATCCGCAATCGATTATACTATTATCTTTTAATTAGCTTTCAGTGTAGGTTTTGGCTACCTGTTTGCGTTATATTGATTAGACAATAATAGGAATGTTGATTAATTACTATTGAATATACGAAAGATAATTCATTGTGAAAATAGTCATACGATACACCATGTGTACATTAGATCTCATGGAGTTACATTTTATACAGGCAGAAATACAGGTGATCAGTTTAATTTATTTGGTAGCTTAGACAGACGCGATTTAGTCGGAAAATTACATCGAAATATGAACCGTACATGGCACCAGAACTGTAAGGCTATAGAGCGTCACGAATTAGCATGAGGAAAAAATTAAAGATCTACTGAAAGTTCTTGTGTTAATCTTCCCATAAACATTAATATATTTGTCATCGAAATGTTATAATATTAAATAGTAAAATACAGTACACATTGTGGACATTGATACAATAGTTACCACATCATTTTTGCTACATACATACATACATACATACATACATACATACATACATACATACATACATACATACATACATACATACATACATACATACATACATACATTCATACATACATACATACATACATACATACATACATACATACATACATACATACATACATACATACATACATACATACATACATACTTACATTAGCCTGGTACTTACTTACTTATACGTTTTAATTGATCTGAGAATATACCATTTAGATATTCTCCGAAATGATTCTCGCTGTTGATTAAAGTAATTACATTGGAAACAAAAACAGTTAAAATTAGTAGTAAAGTATGACCCAAAAGTCCTGAATATCAATTTCCTGCTTAATTGTTCATGCGTGTCATTGAATGAAAGAAGAGAAAAGGTAAGAAGGACTATAAGACTGAAAGACGATATATGGATTTTATGAAGTAGTGAAATGATAGACATATGCACTGAGATGTGAATGCTATTTCTGGCGGTATAATAAAATGTGTACTGACCGTTTAGTTGGTAAAACCCATGTACAAAATATTAGGAGCATCTTATTGTTTGAAAAGCATCACGAAATTTCCTCTTCTCCCACGACAGAAATAGTCCTATAGTGAATGCATATACCGCTTGAGATTAACGAGGTTTCTGTCCACACGGTATTATTGATAGTTATATCCTTCATAATAGCTGACACCTTTGTGCTGGTCAATACAGCTCAGTAACTAGTATATTTTAGTATATCACTCGATTTGCAGTTTGAGGCATGTTTGACTCTTAAGCTATACTCAGTCAGAAAGCTAAGAACAAATTACAACGTTATACAAGTAGCGCATACGTAGGTCTCGCTGTTTTGGCTTTCTATATGCAGTATGTATCTTAGTAGCACTGACGGTATCATCGAGACAAAACCGGGGCAGATTAGACTGCGTCTACACAAACCATATGCATTTATTTATATTTATTACACATAGGGTATTCCCAAGAATGGTTTGCATGTTATTAATGCATGAAGTAAATTTTCAGCAGTAGTATTTATGGCAGACGTCAGTCTAAATTTTGCATTGTAATTTCGTCGTACGATTACCATGAGTGTTATTTTTTCATCCTGAATTAACGCTAACTTTTATTATGCTCTGCCGTGCCTAAATTTGCTTATGTTATTTGATTTAAATAATAAATTTGGAATGTGCCGAACATTCAACACATGAATATCTCATCATTTAAAAGTCAATAGCAGGTCCTGGTGCTGTACTGGCTGCAATAAATTAACAAGTATTTAGGATATCTATGTGCTTGTTTTTCTCCTTCTGTAATTATTTACACTGTAGGGGTTGAAACTATTTTAGATTATATATATATATATATATATATATATATATATATATATATATATATATATATATATATATATATATATATATATGATCAATAGTATTCGAGTTGATATATTCACAGGACAAATCACTATAAATAACTTTATCATGACCTTTGACCTTGAACCAGTCATTATGGATAATATTATATTAATTAAATGGTCAGCGATAATGTCATGTATACGTGCATCGTTTTGCTAAACACATACTTATTGTATTTTGTAAACGTGTTATATAGAACAGGCAATCAAAGTCTTCTACAGACATGCATATTCTGTGTTTGATACAAATATATTCATCGTTGTTTATTCTGTTCAGATGACTTTGCGGTTAGCGTGTCCTTATCGGATGCGGGAGGTTGTGAGTTCGAACACCAGTAGAGTCATACTAAAGATTTATAAATATGATACAGGCAGTTACCCCGCCTTGCGCTTAGCATTTAGAGGTTATTGTTCGGACTGGTCGGCCTATTATCTGAATAACATGACTGGGTGGGACATGATGCTACATGTCTGAGGCATGATGCCCCAGTGCTAGATGTTACTATAAACTATTACACTGCAGAACATCGTAGCGATATATCTGAAATATTGTTAAAGCTACATTACACACACACACACACACACACACACACACACACACACACATGTACACACACACTGTTCCGAAGACATTACAGATTATTAATATCATGCTAAATACAAACTGTCAAAATACATGTGGGAATGTAACACACTTTGTTGACTCAATGAATTGGAAAGGAAAGTGTAAGGTGTGATCTTTGACTTGAAACTAATATCACGTAGGCCCGTGTTTGAAGCATTTTTATGAAAGCATATACATCGTGGAGGTCAGAGGTCAAAAATGCAGCTTTTATTCAGGACCAATGACATAACGTTGCAGGAAGTGTTCAAATGAAAAGCTCAAGGTCACTTACACCACTAATCATGTGCGTTGGGCACTGGTTGTCAATGTGAAGGTCGTATAGCACTTTTTATCATTCAAGACTAGTTGCATTCTGCAATTTAGTTAAAGTAAAACTTCTATTTCAAGACGGATATCCACGATAAGTAGTCACAAGGAGATTTTTTTTCGAGATGGCCTCCAGGGTGGAAATTTTGTATGTTATATACGAATTGTCCATGCAGTGCCCAGTTCATACAAAATGAAGTACGCCAGTTAAAACCCCACGTGGATATGACATTCAAACCAAGCGGAATTTGCATGAGATAACATGCATGAACTCATCTATATTATGTGGATAATATATTGGTAAAAATAGAAATACCATATCATATGTTTATCATTCAGTTATCTCTCTTCACCAAACATAGCATTTCAAGAAATAAAGACGCATTTTCACTGATTGGTTAAGAAAATAAGGAGAAGATTTGTGAAGTATTATATTAGCCCTCAGTCGCGATGCAGTAAAACTAAAAGTAATTTAATAATTTCTCACAGTAAAGTTTATAAGTTTAAAAACTGATAAAGTATGTTTGTTTTCTTGGTTTAAGTATTTTTCTGTCTGACTAAAGCTCATTATTGTTAATTTCTTATGTAGAAGAAAAATAAATTACACATATCAATATTATCTACATTCTTCACCCTTGTTTATTATATGCAAATGAGCACCACTTCACTGAAATTGTGGTGTCTGTAAGGGATGTTATAGCACATGTGCCTTTGAACTGTCCTTGCACCTATGGTCCACTGCCTCCCTATACTGTATAAGATAATGTCATCAAGCTCTCACTTCTCATTTTTCTCATTGCGGCTTTTGTCTCCTTTAATTCCATTATCATAAGCTAAATCTCTCATTTAGATACACACTTTTATCCATTTTTCAACTGCACTGGACTCAAAATACGTATTGTTTTTCTTTGGCATGTTTCTGTATTTTATTCCCTAAATTTCACATCAAATCCAACATAACCACTTAGAAACTGTAATCTACTATATTTGGTGTCAGATGGGCTTATTGCATCAATTATATTCACTACACAAAGGAGGGAAGCTTTCTATTTGTATGACAAAGAGGCTGGGTAGCTTGACCTTTGTGTGTGGACTGAGGGTCGTGTATCTGCAGACAGTGTAAAGTGTTTAAAGTTTTTACGTTATAATAAGATTGGCTCATGTCTCTCTTGTGTTAAGTTCTGTATCTACCAAACAAATGTAAAGTCCTGTATTTTAGTGAATTGTACTTTTTAAAACATTATAATTGAGGTATATGGAAAAACTATTGGTACCGTGATACCAGAAATAAAATACATTTTTACTTTTTGACTGTTGCTGACAGATTGTTCAGCAGAGTAATTAAATCAGGTTTATAGCTAGTTTTACAAAATTCAACGTTTGCACTATTTGTAGACAAAAGAAACCTTGTAATGCAAAATTGTATGAAACATTTTTAACTATGATGACACATAATGTAGCATAATTACAGTAATCTCAAAATATTATATTTTTTTAAGATAACTGAACCACGAAGACATTATCTCACAATTCATTAACTTTATATAGACGCGGTGTAGATGGGAAAACATGGTTCAGCGCTTCTCATATAGATACTGCTCTTCTTTCGCATTTGGAACAAAATATAAGTGAATATATATATATATATATATATATATATATATATATATATATATATATATATATATATATATATATATATATATGTATATGTGTGTGTGTGTGTGTGTATATTATATTACTATATATATATATATATATATATATGTATATGTGTGTGTGTGTGTGTGTATATTATATTACTACTACTACTACTATTACTACTACTATACTACTACTACTACTACTACTACTACTACTACTACTACTGCCTGCACTACTGCTGTATTGTTCCAGTTCTATAAATCAATTTCAAACAGTCACAGATAAAGTTACTTGTAAACATATAATTTACGATACTTATCTTTTAAAGTATTGCTAGCATATAGGTGTTTTTTTTGTTCTTGTTAACGAGTTACGAAAATAAACTCGAGTTTCCCAGAGTGGGGCAATATATTGTATCAAATAAGCATGTAATTACCATCTGCTATTAACGAATAAACTCCGGGGTTGTATTTGGTTTTAGAGGGTTGGGGTGGTGGTGGATATTGGCTGTAAATGGGAGCTAGTGCTTTTATCAAGTTCATACCGAGGTAGTCGGCCTGGCTGGCTAGAGAGGATATCGAATCGGCAACTTTTTGGATAATGAGTACGACGCTTCATTGCCTGGGAATCTGCGGTTTCCTTCAAAGTGTACATGATACCTACATACCTATATCCCTCCCTTCACACACACACACACACACACACACACACGCACGCACGCACGCACGCACACACACACACACACACACACACACACACACACACACATACATACATACATACATACATACATACATACATACATACATACACGTACGTACGTACGTACGTACATACATACATACATACATACATACATACATACATACATACATACATACATACATACATACATACATACATACATACATGGAAGTATATTAAACCGAAGTAACATAATTATATTCATGGTCATACGCGTTGTTTGAGCAACGTTTTAAACTACGTAATGCTTCATTTAAAATATGTCTAGACAACATTCCATTTCAAAACATGTAGTAGAATTTAATAAAGCCATTTGTGTATATACAATGTTGTGTAATTGTAGTAGCAATTTTCAGAGCAGGCTATACGTGGCGGCCAGTATAAATGGTGGAGGAAAAATCCGGAAAACCCATGAAAGAACCATCGACCCACGAAAACCTACTGGCAACCTTTCTCATATACCCACATGGACCGAGCCCGCACAAGAGTAGATTATGTTTCCATAGCAACAAAAGTCACTAACTTTTGATATGGATGGGAATTATTCTAACGATTTGTTTTGAAGTACCTAAATCAATTGTTTCACATGCTACAAAAACTTACGATATGAATATATTATGCATGGTATGGTTATGTTAAATCATGGGGTATTATACATGGTACAACTATGTTAAAGCATGGGAGTGGTTTATAACCAGTATAGTTAGGTACATGTATGGGCTAATTACAATTATATGCAGGTTCACATTTTAAAGGCATGTTGGCCTTGATTGTAGAATCTTTTTTTATTTCGTCTTTTTATCTTTTGTTTCTTCTCTTTTTAATTAAAAGAAGAATGAAAGTGCGTATCGCAAATCAAGTGTTCCCACCATTAGCAGCCTCAGATCTAGTGGAATTTAACTTATTTCTTAATCATTCACATAATAACAGTACAAAACATCAGTCATACAAGAAAACGAAGTGTAAGTATAGTTGGAAAAGTAGAGATGAAAAGTATAGCCCCAATTCGCTGTTTTGATTTTATCACCATTAAAAAAGTAAAATTTAAATTGCAATGAATTTTCATACATTTATAATTTTAAGGTAAATAAACCTAATTGTAATATTTAGCTAATATAGTAGATAATACGGCCCATCAATTAATATAGTTGATTAAAAAGTTTCCTTTTAAATCCTCCCTCGCTAAATGATTAGCCTCTCGTGTAATGGAGAAACTGTGTTTTTAATTATTAACTATGTTAGTGCCATATCGCAAGCTATAAAGTATAACGTTGTAAGCAGGATCTGAATAGAGACGTGTGCGAACTTATTTCGTTTTAGAAAAGACTAATGCCTTTATGCAGAGAGATTTCCTTGGCATTAGATACTACAAACATCTTATATGTTTACAAATAAATATGTTATAATATACTATATAGTATCGTCACAGGAACGGGTATTCTAGTGGGGAGAAGAGGAAGTTTAATTTTGAAACAAGAAAACAAGTATATACTGGAAGAAAAAAAATAATATTAGTATATAATATAACTTCAGTATATAATCAAAATACTACTACTAATACCCAATGTATGTATGTATGTATGTATGTATGTATGTATGTATGTATGTATGTATGTATGTATGTATGTATGTATGTATGTATGTATATTGAATTCTATGTATAGTCTACCCCTGAATGATTCCAATATTTAAGATATGAGTACCTTTTTCAACGGTCACGTGCTACTGATCACCACAACCCTCACAACTACCACTGTGATTCCGATTATTATTTGCAACTGCAGATTCAAATCGCCCATTAGAGAGGTAAACAGTGTAATTGCACAGACCTTCCTGCACTCCGCCACTCACTTATTAGGCCTTTGAAAGCATACGCAGGCTTTACAAGCCAGTCTTCAAACATTATCTCACAATTCATTAACTCTAAAAATGGACTCGAGTTTGCTTTTGAACATCGAAATTCGTTGAAATTAAGAATCACCTATAGTATGACAACACTTTGCACACATGCGTAATGTTGAATAAGTGAATAGCCTGTTTTAACTGCAACAACCATTTTTGTTTCTTTTTAAATTTAACAAAGTATCCAAAAAAAATCCTGAGATCTCTGGTATAATACACTCTGACATTTCGCCAGATAAAGATGGTATT
The DNA here is from genome assembly GCA_029339505.1 of Unio delphinus. Taxonomy (NCBI): domain Eukaryota; kingdom Metazoa; phylum Mollusca; class Bivalvia; order Unionida; family Unionidae; genus Unio; species Unio delphinus. Next base: position 1,602,017 of record JAQISU010000030.1, read on the forward strand.
TGTGTTGTCTATGAAGAAGCTAATTAAAAATATTCTTTGAGCTACCTGACAGAGATTTCTTTACTGATGAAATTCGATTATACCATGACACAACGGTAGCAATTTGGAATCATCAAATTACCATTGTTTGCTAGTTATAGATTTGCAAATTATTAAAGAATCACTCAAAAAGTTAACATAAAGTTCTACAGATTATATTTACTTTTGAAAGCTTATGTAAAATTTACGAATCGATAAATACCCAGCTATAATCATTTAATCTTATCACGAAAATCTTGTTTTTTAGTAAAGCGTTTTTTTAATTTATTTTTTTATTCAGTTAGACCTTGATCGATATGACTATCCATCTGATATAAAAATAATGTTGTCTAAATAACAACGTTTGTGCAGGACCGTATTAATTGATTGCTGTTTAAAAGTAAGATAAAATCACGTAGGCCTATAAACGTATACACACTCTATAGAGAAAAAGATAACTTGAAAATGGTATCATTTGTAATCACTTGTATTTATTAAATTACAACATTACTCTTTACTAAACACATCTCGAATAGGATGCGTTTAATTTCTGCCCGATAGAATCTATCCTTGAAGTGTCAACATTTCACACCCATTAAGGTGTTGTCGCGAAATGTCTAGAAATGTCAATTATCATCAAATTTTTAACAGCTCTTCTGCAGACAAACAATAATGCATTATTTAAAATAGTAAATTATTTATGAAGATCAATGCATTATGGTCACACATGCTATATAGCTGTAATGGCTCACGACTACATCACACAAAGCACATTATGCCTTTTGAAACCTTGATAAAGATTGGATTCAAAGGCAAATCGCATACATGGCCTATATCTAGGTATTAATTATAACCAGTATTAAACCTTGACCTTTTTTCATCATGTCCTATATCTAGGTATTAATTATAACATGACTTAAACCTTGACCTATATTGATCATGTCCTATATCTAGGTATTAATTATAACAAGTATTAAACCTTGACCTATTTTCATCATGTTCTATATCTAAGTATTAATTATAACAAGAATTAAACCTTGACCTATTTTCATCATGTTCTATATCTAGGTATTAATTATAACATGACTTAAACCTTGACCTATATTGATCACGTCCTATATACAGGCATTACTTATAACATGACTTAAACCTTGACCTATTTTCATCATGTCCTATATCTAGATATTAATTATAACAAGTATTAAACCTTGACCTATTTTCATCATGTTCTATATCTAGGTATTAATTATAACAAGACTTAAACCTTGACCTATTTTCATCATGTTCTATATCTAAGTATTAATTATAACATGACTTAAACCTTGACCTATTTTCATCATGTTCTATATCTAGATATTAATTATAACAAGTATTAAACCTTGACCTATTTTCATCATGTTCTATATCTAAGTATTAATTATAACAAGACTTAAACCTTGACCTATTTTCATGATGTCATATATCCAGTTATTGGATTATAACATGACTTAAACATTGACCCATATTCATCATTTCCTATATCTAGGTATTTGATTATAACAAGATTTAAACCTTGACCTATTTTATCATGGTCAGATCTTACTCCTCCTTGTTTAGGCAACACTTGCAAAATCTGCAATATTCTGGCACGAATAAGACAGACATTCGAGATCACCTCTACTGTGTCCATGGCTTTACTATAAAACCGAAGGAGGATGCAACTATAGTTTTCTTTGATGACTGCTGTCTCTTCACTAAATCACAAAGATTATTAAAACAAATGCGATAAAAGAAAGGCAGAAGGAAACTAAGCAAGAATGTTAAACAAATAGAAAGCACTGAAAGCATACCCACATAGTACGCCTATTTATATACCTACCTGCTTAAATACACACATTCTGAACAGACGTATTGTCTGATGATGACGTCTTTCATCTGGTACATTAATAAAAAGTTAATTAGATTTAATTTTAATTCATTAGGTTATTCATTAGTTACAACAACCAATGATCAAACGAGAGTATTAACATAGTCCGATAAGAAACTTCGATAACATTATATAACACAACAAAATGTAATTTTGATGGGCGTCAATTTTGACGTTTTCATTGACATTTGAACTTTAATCGATTTCACATTTAACGTGTGGATCACGTGTAAATTTACATTTGTATTACCGATTTGTCATTATTGACTCATCTCGTTAAATAGACTCAATTCGAGGCCCAATATCTAAGCTTACATGTGAAACATTGATTCTCACGAGAAATCAAACTTTGACTTACCCTCTGGGTATAAATTTAAAAAAAACAACAAAGAGAACCAAGAGCACTCAACTTGATCAACATACCATGGGCCAAAAGACTGATCCCTATCGGGATTTGATGCAATAAAATACCTTAGTTCAAGAAAGTACTACAGAAGCATGATTTGTTTCAATATTTCCCTATCGGGTGTAATAATCAGTTATCATATATATCCTGACATGCCGACTCATAGTGCACCAGCATTTTAGGATCTATGATACGTATTCTACTGGTCACTATGATAAGTATTCTACTGGTCACTATGATAAATATTCTACTGGTCACTATGATACGTATTCTACTGGTCACTACTAACAAACCGCATTGACCCATATCTACATGCGCATTGCGAGACAGCAGAATTGACTCCTTGCAGTTTGAATTTGGATTCGACTTATAGGGGAGTATATAGGGTGGTCACAAATTACTCGAACTGCTGTAGATAATAAATATGTTCATGGATCAGTTCAATATTCATAAGCAAACAAACGTGCTTGAACCGTGGATATATGAGTGAACAATAGAACTTTTATGATGTCTTGTGTTTATTCAGTAACTCTGCCATTCCCATTTCTTCCTCCCGTGAAAACAAAGGTATAAGAACAAACCATACATTGAAAGATTGATAACGAAATTACCCTTTTCGTACGATGAAAACATAACGTTCTCACTGACTTTCAACGTACATTTTAAACGAACATAACTAGACAATATCCATGTCTAACAGATATCTACGGATCGGACGAGAATTATGTTTCTAAAACAAACATGGGTATTCATATGTTATTGGAGGCAGCTGTAACTGTTCTCATAGCAACAGTACAATATATTTTTCAAATATATTATATAACCTTTAGAACAAAACGAGGCATCAATAAAATGGCTGCCAAAAGAAAGAGAATGTTCATACCAAGTTACATGACAGATGTCAACGTGTGTGTGTGTGTGTGTGTGTGAGAGAGAGAGAGAGAGAGAGAGAGAGAGAGAGAGAGAGAGAGAGAGAGAGAGGTGTACAATAGAACGTGTTCGCATGTCCAGTTCAAATATATGGGCTTGCTTGGGTAAGATCTATGTTTCCTGAATATGAAAGAATTTGGTTTGTGCACGTCATGTCAATAATCTTCCTCTCAACTCTTAAACTCTGTTTTCTTAGATTTTCTGAAACTTGTCCCTGCAACGTTTCGGCAATAATGTGGAGAAGATTCTAGCAATAAAGATATGACACTTACAAATTGCAACTTTGATTAATTAATTAATTAATTGTATTCGCCATCAAAGTAAAATAGAAAAGCCTAAAGGGAGAAAAGCCTATCTCAGCACGTATATGATTCAGCGAAATACAGGCTTACAGTAGGTTTATGTTATTAATGTTAACAAGAAGTCGTGCTTTATCATTTCTTGCAGCTTATTGTCAAATTCATTGCAGTAGATAATAATTATTTTTTTTCAACATTTGACAATTAGATGGAATGTTTGCATCTCACATAGTCATGATCTACCTGGTAGTTGCAGACGGGTAATGAAAGTAAATTTGGTACATCGCTACCGCCATTTACTGTAAATTCTGACCATTAAATGTAAACATAAACTTATTTTACTCTGCATCGTGCAAAATTATGAAGAGCAAAACAAAATCGATAAAAGCAATGCACCCCACCCAGCTAAATAAAGAAAATAAGACAGATGGGATATAAGAAAATCTGACAGATGGGATATAAGAAAATCTGATAGATGGTATATAAGAAAATATGACAAATGGTATATGAGAAAATATGACAGATGGTATATAAAAAAATCTGACAGATGGGATATAAGAAAATCTGATAGATGGGATATAAGAAAATATGACAAATGGTATATGAGAAAATATGATAGATGGTATATAAGAAAATATGATAGATGGGATATGAGAATATATTAAAGACGGTATATAAGAAAATCGGAAAGATGGAATATAAGAAAATATGACAAATGGTATATGAGAAAATATGATAGATGGTATGTAAGAAAATATGATAGATGGGATATGAGAATATATTAAAGATGGGATATAAGAAAACATAAGAGATTGGATAGTAGATGCTTACAATAATGACTTTTAGCCATCAAATGTGGTATGTGCTTCATATTTTTCGCTCTAGGAATGATTTTAACACTTAAGATGGAGTCTGCTGTAATTGTTGAGCTTTTAAAATTTGCCTTTGTTTACTTATACAATTACAGGGGGAGAGACTTTCAACAAATACATTCAAGTGTATACTTTAATTTTTCTCTGAGACACAATTATATCAGTGACATTTCCATATTCGTATTATTATCTGTGAAAGGTGGGGTATAGCATTTTGACAAAGCTTTGTCAACGGATTTGGTGAATAATTTGAACGCATAAACGAAATATTACATAGGGAAGTTCTTTTTTGGTAGCAAATTGTAAATAATTGCAATCGAAGTAGCTGGTAGAGGAAAGTAATGTTTCGATTGGTCAGAATGTTACCACGTGATCAAAATGAATTGCGTTCATTTCGGTATGAACTGTTAGGAGAACTACTTTTCTAAAAATACCCAAGTCTATAAAGAGAGTACTTACACTACAGGCCAATACTTACACTTCAGGCCAGTACTTACACTTCAGGCCAGTACTTACACTTTACGCTGGTACTTACACTTCAGGCGATGGGTGTCATTTACCCGACGACCATGGGATCAAATCTCCTTACAACACTAATTTAAATTCTCAAACTTGAATGTTAATGCATATTATAGTATATATATATATATAGATATATATATATATATATATATATATATATATATATATATATATATATATATATATATATATATATATAACAAAATAATACTAGTATCATCCAGCAATATCCTGAAAAATGCACACACACACACACAAACACACACATTTATATATATATATATATATATATATATATATATATATATATATATATATATATATATATATATATATATATATATATATATATATATATATATATATATAATTCGTGTGGTTATTACATATTCGATATAATTATCTGCTTCTATAGCAAACTTTGGAAGCACAAATGAACTGTCGGACTGACCTGCAAACAAACACGTTTTGGAAATTAAAGCGGTTATCAGTATCCAAGGAATTTATCGAAGGAAAAGCGACAGTTAATGTTACCACTAATGGAAACAGTCTTGTAAAGCATGCTAGGGAGTATAATATCGATCAGAACTCGTCAATAAACGCCAGACAATTTTGCGTATTTTTCCTTAGTATGCATTAGTATGCATTAGCGTGTATTAGTACGTATTGTTGTGTATTAGTAAAAACACGTCATACAGCACTTCTTTCATTTAAGTTGTTACAATGGAACAAGAAACAAGGTATACCTCTACGTTTGAGGAGTGTGTCGACGATATAGTTGTATTGAGAGTATATATATATATATATATATATATATATATATATATATATATATATATATATATATATATATATATATATATATATATATAATCATTACTAATCTTCAATATATATGTTGTACGTTGCAAGAACATTAAGATTGTGGTTGATGCAGCTGGACGGGAATCGTCATTGATGTGCCTGCTTGCACACCAGCCTTGCCAAATGTTCTAAACCGGGAATTGAACGCAGTAGCACATGTGTACCAAGCAAGTGTATTACCACAAAGGTATCAAAACAATATAATTAATAGCGCTAATGGAGTTTTGATGTAAAGGGTGTCACAATTTTAGTTGGTCCTTTTTAAAAATGTTTTCAGTGCGACGTATGCGTGTAGCTTCTAAATCGATGGATTTTTTTGCAGGATAGTTTCATTATCATGACAATACGTAAGAACATCACTAGGAACATAGTCTTGAAGATATAAGGTAACACCTTTCGATCAGCACAGTTCTAAATTTTATGAATTGGTAGCCAACATAAATTTGGTTTCAGCAATTTAGCTTCTTCAATTTTGATGTATATTCCCAAAACATATGCACACGTATTGTTGACTTATTACATGGAAAGTAAAAATGTAGCTTTAAATGTCGTAAAATAGTTTTTCATATTTGTTATCCTGTACATTGCCTATTTTTAGCGCTTTAAAAAGACGAATGTCGCTGTTTATTATCAGTAGAAGGCTTTCAATAAACTAATTGATTTTATTTGTTTGAAAGATACCAAATGAAATTTGATCAATAGAAAATAAGCTGTGGAAAAAAAATTGAAGCCTAAAGATAATCGAATCAGTGTTCTCTCTCTCTCTCTCTCTCCTCTCTCTCTCTCTCTCTCTCTCTCTCTCTCTCTCTCTCTCTCTCTCTCTCTCTCTCTCTCTCTTCGTTTGCTCGATACACTACCTGATATAATCCACTTACTCCCATAGCTTGGTCACTTATAATATTGTAATACGCACAGGGGTACTCACTTGACCGAGCGGTGTCAAAACCCTGGCGCGAGTCACGCTGGAAGTCATAAGTTTTCCCCAAATTTCCAAAGACTTCCATACAACTTGAGTTGTAAAATGGAAAGAGAGACGTGTCTGCTATAACTAATAATCTTTGCTCTAATCAATTGGCGACCCAGAGGAGATAACTTGACCAAACGTCTATTAACTGCACCTTAGCATGGTTTTTCTCCATTATCATCCCATTTCCGTACCGCAAGCCCGTCATGCCATGGAAATTCCACTAGTATTCCATTACTAACTGGGAAATATTTAACTGCGCGCCTCTAGGCCAGTCAATCCACAGAATTTCCGGCGTATCACGCTCATATACATACGCCATTTTCCAATATGGACACATAAACGGTACCTACCAAGTTCCAACTTATTGATTCCATTCTATAATTTACTGATTTCCAACCATAAATGCCGCCTTTTCAAGAATGGTTCAAATTCACTAACACTCCTCGCTGTGATGTTTTCTCCTACTAACTGGCTAACTATTTCGGGCTAGCAACTCCAAATTTATTACAATATCCTATTTACCCCTCTTACCTTCCCTTTTTCGCACACTCCTACTTTCGTAAATGTTATTTCCACCTCGACCATTTGAATTACCGTCTATTTTAGTTCCAATACAATTGTTTCGCGTGCGTGATGGATACTTTTGGATTATTCAGTCTTTTGGCGCATATGATGTTGCTCTATGTGTCTATGTATGTATAGGATTTAATAGGCAACACATTATATAGGTCAACTTTGAAGTGTAAAGGTCAGATTTCATTTATAAAAATGCAGCACAAAAAATAAAATAAACATCAGACATTTGTATTTAACCGTATTTTCCGAAACATATTACACATAGTTAGAAAAATAGACAATAAGTTAAGAAAACGGTAAAGTATCCTTACACTATGAAACAATCTGTTCAGGTCTTACATACTTATAATACACACCTATAATACATACCTATAATACGTACCTATAATACATACCTATAATACACACCTATAAAGTTTTATGAAAGCCCTGTATATTAATAGACGACCTTTAATTTATTAAAACGTTCTAGTAAAATTCAAACATACCCCAGTCACGGGTGATTTTGTTGTCAAGGCAACAAATTATCAAGAGATCTTGATTTTTCCTGGACCAAGGCATCTGTACTTTCCTGTGAACCATAAGTTTTATGTATTTAACGTTTAACGCTAATGGGAAATAAATATACCAAAATCGTTTTCAAGTCCTTTGACCACGTATTTAGAGCGTATTACGCATATTATTTGAGCATATTTTGCAAGTAGTGTCTGTATTTCTTTAGTTATTATTTTATTATCCCCGGTGAAAAACTAAAAATATTACATTACGATTCCGCTACATTCCTTAATGTTTCAGGTTCCAAGCACTGTGATTTCCCTGTTCTCTGAAATGAAATATTTACTTTATCTTCTTTCCATTGCTCTTTTTGTTTTCCTCAGACCGTGGATGCTTATCAGGTGTGCTCATCGTTCACCCCTCACTTGTACCCATAATGTAGATACAGAATTGCATACTACATCCGTAATGTAGATACAGAATTGCATACTACATCCGTAAATATAGTCCTGGGAAAATTGAGATGAGTAGACGAATATTTTGGGCACCGTAGAAAGATTATATGTAATTTTAGTCCACCTTTTTCCTTAATATCTTCGTTATTCTATCTAAAAGCATTTGACCATCAAATTGGAAAAAAACTGACAGCTTTACACATTAAAGAACCTAAAATCAGTTCATTTCTAGTTTGTTTCATATTTCTTCCACTAAAATCTTACATTTATTTTCCTTGATGAAAATAGAAGCACGTATCAATTTTATATATCTGATCTACCTGAGAAACATGATATCCTTGTCATATACTATAACGTCTGCGATAAAACAGTAAACCCTAGCTTATGCAAGGAACAAACGAATAGCAGTTAGTACACGTGTAATTACTGTGTAGTGCAGCAGGAAGAAACCTGATTTAAAAAAAAAACAAACGCTGAGTGAATCAATGGCATGTCTGTTATCTCCTTGTTTACGTTGTTAACACATGAATCTGACTGCCGTACCTGACCAGGTAATTATACCAAACAAACATACAAAGGCCATTACAATTTTATAAACGTACATTCAATGTCCAGTGCAAGGTTAACGGAGAGCATACAATAACGGAGATTAAATTTTGCGAGAAAAAATACGTAAACATTATTGCTCTACAAGAATTAACGATGTAATGTATCTGTCTGGTAGTACATCAGAAATTAATGTTAATAATGTATTAATGTATCTGTCTGATAGTACATCAGAAATTAATGTTAATAATGTATTAATGTATCTGTCTGATAGTACATCAGAAATTAATGTTAATAATGTATTAATGTATCTGTCTGGTAGTACATCAGAAATTAATGTTAATAATGTATTAATGTATCTGTCTGATAGTACATCAGAAATTAATGTTAATAATGTATTAATGTATCTGTCTGATAGTACATCAGAAATTAATGTTAATAATGTATTAATGTATCTGTCTGATAGTACATCAGAAATTAATGTTAATAATGTATTAATGTATCTGTCTGGTAGTACATCAGAAATTAATGTTAATAATGTATTAATGTATCTGTCTGATAGTACATCAGAAATTAATGTTAATAATGTATTAATGTATCTGTCTGATAGTACATCAGAAATTAATGTTAATAATGTATTAATGTATCTGTCTGATAGTACATCAGAAATTAATGTTAATAATGTATTAATGTATCTGTCTGATAGTACATCAGAAATTAATGTTAATAATGTATTAATGTATCTGTCTGATAGTACATCAGAAATTAATGTTAATAATGTATTAATGTATCTGTCTGATAGTACATCAGAAATTAATGTTAATAATGTATTAATGTATCTGTCTGATAGTACATCAGAAATTAATGTTAATAATGTATTAATGTATCTGTCTGATAGTACATCAGAAATTAATGTTCATCGCGAAATAAAATTTAGACACCGTCGACAAAATGTCTCTGGGCACCTACATCAAACGCGACATTGAATCAATAAATATGATATATTTTTTTATTATAGAAAATCCACAACAGTAAAGAGAGACTCAATATATAATCATAAACACACATAAATACACACGGACACACATAAACACACATAAATACACACGGACACACATAAACACACATAAATGCACACGGACACACATAAACACACATAAATACACACGGACACACATAAACACACATAAATACACACGGACACACATAAACACACATAAACACACAAGGACACACATAAACACACATAAATACACACGGACACACATAAACACACATAAACACACACGGACACATGAACACACATAAATACACACGGACACACATAAACACACATAAATACACACGGACACACATAAACACACATAAATACACACGGACACATGAACACACATAAATACACACGGACACACATAAACACACATAAATACACACGGACACACATAAACACACACAGATACACACGGACACACATAAACACACATAAATACACACGGACACATGAACACACATAAATACACACGGACACACATAAACACACATAAATACACACGGACACACATAAACACACATAAACACACACGGACACATGAACACACATAAATACACAAGGACACACATAAACACACATAAATACACACGGACACACATAAACACACATAAACACACACGGACACATGAACACACATAAATACACACGGACACACATAAACACACATAAATACACACGGACACACATAAACACACATAAATACACACGGACACATGAACACACATAAATACACACGGACACACATAAACACACATAAATACACACGGACACACATAAACACACACAGATACACACGGACACACATAAACACACATAAATACACACGGACACATGAACACACATAAATACACACGGACACACATAAACACACATAAATACACACGGACACACATAAACACACACAAATATACACGGATACACATAAACACACATACACACTGATGGAATAGTATATAATAACAGACTGATACCTCAATCAATAGATAATCATAAACACACATACAAACTGATGGAATAATAGTATATTGTAACAGACTGGTACATGAATCAATTACAAAGACCATTTCTCCATGATTATGGTTATGTAGACATAAGTGTTTTTCATGTGAATGTAGCTCTTTTGCAGAATATTGTTACTTTTCCGCTGCAAGGGGGTGGGGGAGGTGGCAAAACTTGACGGGCTTGTTAATTTTCGTAGATAGGCTACAGCGATTTTACAGCACATGTTAATTCGGGGTAGGTGGCAAAAGCCCCTCTCCACCCCATTGCCCCTTCCCCTCCGGGCCCTCCCTAAATAACGTCCCTGCTTTCCTCACTATTGCATCGAACATCCGTCCTTTCGTCAGTTTCTTATCATATCATTAGCCGCATTCGTCTGTAAAGAATAACTTTCTAGACATAGTCTATCAACTTTAGCATATCCTTATCCAGAAACGAAACTATATCCTCCTGCAGAAGATTGTGCAAAACACGGAAAATGTGCTGACATAATAAAGGCTTTCTAACTGAGCTAAAAATAGTGTATAGTTAGATATATGTGTTGTATATCAAGAGCTAGATATGTGAGGATTCTACAAGTAATTTGATATACTATATAAGGTGTGTACTTACTTGAGATCCGGATGCACGAAAAACATGGAATGTAAGTTTAGTCCTTGCATTTCCTGGAATAGTCGACGAATAATTTCTCAATAATTTCAACTAATCCTTTCTCAAAGAATGTCAATAATTTTTTTAAAATTTTCTTTGCTTGAAAACTTGATTGTGTATATATTGTTATAAATAGTTTGCGTTTTTTTTTTTACAAGTGCGGCTCGTTTTGCCTCGTGTTTCATGTTCCATTGTTTAAGATTTAAATTTCTCCTGTCGTCATGGTAACAATATATGTCACTCAGCTATCGTAATGTCATAATTGTCTGTCGGTTTCACTCTAGAGTTATTATGAAACTTTGAGAGATCGACGGGTGTAAGGTAAAGCTGTTTACATTTGCAACATGCACAACATAGAGAATATAGGTATACCTATATATTTCATGGTGGTTCTTTTTTTTTGGGGGGGGGAGTTGAGGGGGGGGTAGTCATATCATTATAGATGTTTGAAACGCTTAGAGCTTCTAAAGATTAGGCGCTATGCAAAGTCCTCATTATTATTATTATTATTATTATTATTATTATTATTATTATTATTATTATTGATGTTATTATTATTATTATTATTATTATTATTATTTATTGATGTTTTTGTTGGTGTTATTATTATTATTGTTGTTGTTATTACATTATTATTATTATTATTATTATTATTATTATTATTATTATTATTATTATTATTATTGATGTTATTTTTGTTGGTGTTATTATTATTATTATTATTATTATTATTATTATTATTATTATTATTTTTTTATGTTTATGTACTGACACTGACATTTCTTTGCATATTGTACTTATGAAAATTGTAAATGCACATACTTAACTAAAATGACTGCTCCTGTATGCTCAAACATCTGAATTTGTCTAAAGTATGCTTTCCTTAGCAGTTATTAAAATAGGAAAACGAAATTTGGCCAGACCAGGTAATGGCAGCTTCGGAATGTACAATGAATACATTACCAAATATATCAAATGTACAAATGTTATCGACGCTTTATCTACAATTTATCTCAAAATAACAAATTACAATTAAGTTCAAAACAGCATTGAAACTCCCTTTGTTCTGCTGTATGATTGATGTGTGTAATGTGGGATGTGTAGTACAAAGCGTGGCCTTACTTCAGATGTGCATAATTGATAAAACTGCTAGCTACGCTTGGTCATTTTCATCTTCTGGACTTCAGAGGTAAATTGCAAAAACAACAGCCAATAGAGCCCTCAACTCCAACTCTCCAGCCCCCAACCCCGCAACCCAACAGGGATGAGAGGGTTTTGGAGTACGTCGATTCACTTTTGTAATATGGTAATGAATTTATAATAACCTTCGTTTGGAGACGATATTTAAAGATTAGAAAAGCACTGAAAACGTTTCCAATACATAAACTTGATAATCATGATTAGTCTCGTAAAATACAGAAAGAAAATTATGTTTACTAGTGATTTTTTTATTTTTCTACTCGATATAGTTTCCATAATGCACTAGCAAAAAGTCATAATAAAATAAAAGCTTTTGATGTTTCACCTCACTCAGTAGCCACCGGTAACATGACAAAGCAATTAGATGTGTCGTTTCGACACATGTATGGCCACATGTCACCCAAAAGTGTTAGTGTCACTCTTACAGCATGACTATTTGCTTTTCTTTAATTTTTTAATAATTGGATGGTTTGGGGGTTCATGTAAGGGATGGTTTACTTTTGGCATTTACATCGGAAAGGAATTTTATAGATACTTCACGTATAAAATGTTAAAAAAGCAGAAATATACAATGCACGGCCGACCTTATCGCGTGGGGAAAACCGTAATCAATCTGCTGTTTCAAACAGTAAAACACATTAGTATAAATTGAAAAGGAAATATGCTTGTATCATGTAAATAAAAAATAGATTTTACCTGGAAGATGAAAAAGTCAAGTGTATTCAACCGCGGCGTCCCCATACGCAAAAAATGCCATCTTTGTTTTGTCTCCCGCTCGACGAAATATGTACACCCATTATATACTTCATAAAAGCAAATATCCTCCATATATTTTGCTACATGATTCTACAATACTGATTGTAATCGTATAATTTATATCATTTCTTTTAAAAGAGATTCCTTAGTCACATGAATGCAGTCTTGTGTGGTATGCGCAGGTCCAAAACTCCCATAACTCATTTGTACAACAAAAAGAATACAAACGATGGAGCTAATAACGATGACGCATCTTACCGTGAATATATATATATATATATATATATATATATATATATATATATATATATATATATATATATATATATATATATATATATACAGTGATTAATCTACAATTTCATCCCAATGAATCACAGGACTCGCATATATTCAAATAATGAGTTCCGCTCAAATGTAACGAGTACAATGATTCTGCAAACACATTGAGATACATTAATATACATATCAAAAGGGAAAACTGAGTGAAAACGATTACATATTTAATGAACAGTCTCTTGTCTTATGTCTCTGATACATACGTTATATGTTTGGATTGACTAAAAAGGCATACACGTTGTAAACTTTCGCGCTAATATTTTGAATCAGAAACTGTTATGATTAGAATGGTATTAATTTGACAACTTAAAATGTTTGTGGTGTTTTGAATATTCATTATCAAATTAAATGAAATTTAAAATACAAGAAATTTTGGTAAAGATGCATCTTTAATTATGCACATTTTTTCTATCTTTTTCGTAACATAAAACATCAAAACAGAATCATGTTCTGAATTAAATTTATGTAAAATTATCGCAAAATAACTAATTATGCAATTTTCTAACATTTTATCTGTATACATTTATTTGTAACCAATACATTCAATACGAGAATATCTCTTTTTCTTTTGCTTGAGAATTAAGTTTTTGAGACCATGCGTACAGCTCTACTATACTCCTTTTTCTTTCTCTGGTTTTTCCTAACCATTATAACTTCGGAAAACATTTATCTTGTTCACAAAATGTTGCAAATTTTTATTATAAAACATATTATAAGAATTGTCAAAATATACATTACAAATAAATACATGTCAGTTGTATTTTAAAATTGGGCTGAATTGTCTTTGGTTGGGCCGAATTGTCTTATTTTCGGTCCAAGTTGGGCCGAATTGTCTATAAGCCGTTTTTAACCACTTCGTCTAAAACTGTTGAATTTTTGGTAATTTATGTATTACGCTGGAGGCTGAGCACACGTTTGCATCCTGAACATCAGATGACAAAACCAAATGCTGCTGATCAGTGGAATTTGAATCATTAAACAAAATATCCAATGTCCTTTGCTTAGGGTCAATTTTCATCATCTTCTATGGCGACATTTTAACCAGAAACATGAGGGGAACTGATGACATCCCATAATAGTATACTGTTAAGGAGTGAGTACCACATGACCAGTGCAGAGATAATATTTGCCTTGTGAAAAGAAAGTCTTGCTAAACAAAATTAACAGTAAGCATGATGTTGGTCCTCTAAAATTTCTTGCATCCAAAGGAATGCACATATGAACAACTAATGAGTCCCAGCCATTTTTTGTGCATGCTGGACGCGGGACGCAGGGGTAGATTAATCACTGTATATATACTATATATAGTATATATATATATATATATATATATATATATATATATATATATATATATATATATATATATATATATATAAATACCGATGTACCATACATGTTTCATATTTAGGTGAATAGACGTGTCTCATCTTTAAGTGAATAGACATGCCTCAATGCAGACTGCATTGATTCAGATATGCCATTGCATAATACATGACATATCAAGGTCTATGGAGACTTTTAAAATGTAGTAGTAGAATAAAAATATAGACCGTGAGATATCGGCGAATCATGCGGGGGCAGATCGGGGTCTATAAATGCTTGCAGCTGGACTCCACTAATAAGTGGGTATTTGACGTGCATTTTTATATTGAAAAACGAAAATTGAGGTTTATCTTGATTTAGCAACATGTTTGTCTGACATTTTCTACTGTACCAGAGTATTCACGAAGACGTATAATGAATATAACTCTTACGTCAGATATCCTAAGTATCAACTGTGAACATGCAAAATCGTTTTAACCAATCGCGTAATTTCTTCCAAAAAGTGTATCACGTGGTCATGACATCACAATCACACACAAAATCAGACTCAGCAGCTGTAAATATGTTGTCTGCAGATTAAAATCGACCACCAAGAATGACCACTGATGTGCCCAGTACTTATGGAAGTACACATTATCAGATGTTATGCAGAGACAACAATAAACAGAGTGATATTAAAATTTCTTGAAAACAATTACACAACTGTGTGTAGTGTAGACGTACTAGACAGTTGCCAATTATTACATCCGTACCCAGCCACCCACCCAAAATGGATGGTCTAGTAACGAAAAGAATTCGGCTTTTATTCATAGCCGTTTGGAATAGGAAATGTTTTAGAATTCTAGAAAGTTACTCTTTGCTCATGTATTATGTTCGTCTAGTCTAAAACATTTTTAACAAAAAACGTTTATTATCAATATGAATCATCATTTAAAGCATCGCGCGGCTGCCGTTTACTGCATCTGGAAAGACGATAAACAAGACCGCTATGTATATAATTTACGTAAAGCTATTCGTATGGCTATGTATATAATTTACCTAAAGCTATTCGTATGGCTACCGCATATATGATATAAGTAACATACTCATTTTGATTAACGTTATTTCGATATTTACAAGTCATTATTGATAAAACTTGTACTATACAACACAAGTCAACCTCAGGTAGAAATACGAATGTTTGAATCAGTAGTGAGTGAATCCGATGCGTGCAAAATGTTTGCCGAATAATTGCAGTTTTTCAATAATTAACTGAGGTAGCTGTTTGACGTAGCAAGTTAAATTGACGAAGTAAGCAAGGCTCCACCTTCATAGTTTATGTTTTATGTTTTTAGTACAAGCAGTATACAATAAAATATAGTAAAAAGGTAAATTCTAAAAAACGGTCTAAGAATAATAATCACATACTCATATTTATAGGAATATGTTACTATATATTCCTGTTTTATGATCTTTACCAGTGATGCTAATCAGATTAGATATCATTAAAATTAGGTAAACTCATTTTAGTACCGAAGTCATTGAATTGCCTTGATAACATTTCCTTATTTAAATTAGCAATCCAAGGTAAATAGTCATACATTTATTAATTTGCTTTGTACACAAAACTCTGCCAACCACTCAACATACCTATATATATGAGACATATAATTTAAAATTCCATATTATATCAAAGACAAGAGTTAATATGAGCCTTGCATCGTCTTCATCTTGTCAGAGTTAAATCAGCTTTCATAGCTCAAGTGGGAAAATGAAATGTGGCTGATATTTTTAAAAATAGTTTTGACCAAATTAGGTTGGCTTAGTAAGGCATGTACGGATGCTATCTTGAGTACATTCTCTCTCTCTCTCTCTCTGTCTCTCTCTCTCTCTCTCTCTCTCTCTCTCTCTCTCTCTCTCTCTCTCTCTCTCTCTCTCTCTCTCTCTCTCTTTCTCTCTCTCTCTCTCTCTCTCTGTCTCTCTCTCTCTCTGTCTCTCTCTCTCTCTCTCTCTCTCTCTCTCTCTCTCTCTCTCTCTCTTTCAATATATATATATATATATATATATATATATATATATATATATATATATATAATGGTATTATTGTCCTATCTAACCATGTTTTGGCATTTAAAGAAACTTGCATAAAATTGACGAATGGGGAAACATATATATATATACTCAAAGGTTGATGTAGAGTATCAAGAGCCTAGTGGTTAGAGTATCTGCCTTGGATGCAGGAAGTAGCGTGTTCGAAGCCCGGCTAAGTCATAAAGTCATACGAAAGACATAAAAATGGTAATAACATATGCCTTATTGGCGCTCAGCATTAAGAGGTTAGTGTTAGGACTGGTAGACTTGGTGTCAGGTCAGACATCGTATGAAATATTCTAAACGCTGTTTTAAAAAAATATATTTGTTAGGATTGAATTTTTAGTAAAATGAATGATTGCTATTTTCTTTAAATTGTATTAAAGTAATACATGTGACCATAGTGTTTTTTATGTAAACATATTTAGTTTCGTTAAATCACTACATGTAAACTTCCAACTGCACCCTGCATTTTATGATAGATATTATTTTCATGCAGGAGCTTGTCGTGGGTGTTTCCACCAGACCGTAGATAACTTGTTATATACACAACAACAATGCATCAAAAAGGGGCCCCGTGTGGCCCAGTGGTCTAAAGCGCTCTCTGTTACGGATCACTGCCATCTCACTTCTGTCTGCGTGGGTTCGAGTCTAAGATTCGGCTAATGTAGTTATGTGAGAAAGCTTGCCAGTAGCTTCTCGTGGGTAGGTGGGTAGGTGGTTCTTTCCTCCACCAATAATACTGGTCGCCATGTATAGCCTATCGTGTGCTGAAAAATGGCGTTAAACCCTAGTACAACATCAACAACAAAGCAGCAACACAAAGGTCATTCTCGAAATGTGCATTAGTTATTCATTTCCGTATGAATAACCGATTTTTTTTTTTTAAATTTACTAAATAACTATATTTACAGAATGTACTCCATAACAGTTCTGATACGTATAGTGGTTTCGTTAGATTTTGGCTTCTTGCCAGGGTAAAGGATGAAATAGTTTTATTTCTTCTGTTGTATCTTCAATGTGAGTATTTGGTGAGTGTACATTCTTTGCATTTTTAAAAAAAAACTAATCATGTATGCCAATCATCTGTCAAACTTGCCCTAGATCTTATATTTAAAGACCCTGCTAAAATCAATCTTGAAATTTAATAATCTTTTCGGACTTTTGAATGAACAAAATCAATGAAACAATCAATATTTGTAAATAACAAATGTCAATGAAGTACCCATGCTGTCATGGTTTTCGTCTTAATGTAAAAAAAGCAGAGTACCATTTGATATTCATATGAACCGAAAATGAAACCCGTGTAGTAAGTGATACTAAAGACACTACACTGGTAGGATAACACAAGCATGAACCTTGAGACAGTTACTTAGTGTCATATAGGTCATTAACACTTACTAGTATTATATAAAAATACATTATTCTAAAATATCTGAGTAACACTTTGTGGGAATTAAATATTGAATTGAGAGAGGTCCGTTCTGTCTGATTTGCACAGAAACACTTCTTTCTGATTGAGAGAAGCATACAAGCTTAAGTTTAAAAAATGTCTGGTTTAAGGTGGAAGAAATTCATTTTATCTTTCTATATAGTGCACAATAACAATCAATTGTATGTGTGAGACAAACACAACATGTACTTAACATTATAACAATGAAACATTTATTGAAGAATGATAATTGATGTCTCCAAACATTAAAATGGTGTATGATCTGCTGTAATCACGTCCAAATGCACAGTATTATCTCATTAGAACATTACACAATGGGTACTTATGGCTCCAAATTATCATTTGGCTTCTCTCGTCAATTATGCTGTAAATAATAGATTAACCAACGATACTCCAACACAAATGGCATGCATGCAAAACGTTTGATTTAACAATGTGATGATGCTCTCTTTTGATATAATTGTATATTAATGCTCGAATGAATTAATTGTAGTATGTTTTACACCTGTCAAACAGAAAGGAGTGCAAGGCTTGCTTCAGGTGAACATCTGTGCGAAATCATGTCTATTTTGTTCACAAATATCTCTTTCTTTCTTATAGTTACTGAAACACCTGTTCACGTTTCAAGGGATCTAGGATCTTCTGCACTCTGATATGCATAATTAAACGAAACATATTTTCCATATTTCATATGTCTGCGATTTGTTCTATCTCATGCGGATTTTACTACACAATATGACAGACACACAGACAAGGAAATGTCATCAACCGTTGGTATAAATGGATGACACCATCATCAAAAGCAACGTATTACTACTTGCCATGCTCAAATTTATTAGGGGATGTACATCAAAGCTAGATCTTAAGCAAAGATACCTTCCATTTGAAGTCATTTTAAAGAGTATCCCTTTAAATACTGGTGACAAATCTGGCGATTAATTTAATTCATTTGTATACCTGTTAAGGAACTCAACTCATGCTTGCGTGAAATGTCTGTTGCACAGTTTTCTGAGAAATTTGCTTACCCATTTCCATGTTGATTAAAAGTCGTCATATAAGGAGAGTCGATCAGCATGGTGTCTTGATACTTTCTGATCAATTAATGAAATTGTATTCAGTGGGTTTTTGAAAAGAAGTTGTTTAACGTTTGATATATTGAATAAACGTACATATACTTATTGACAGATTTGGTGTTATCCTTAAAAACTTCAAGTCTTCTTGGATGCAGTGTGCCAAGTTTTATTTTCATTTGACTGGTTGTTTATCAGATGGAAGATGCCATTTTTACTGCATACTGCAAATAGCAACATATTAGCAAGTAGAAACTTCGAGAGAACTTGGCAAGGAAAATACATTGAGGAAACTATTACATGTTACTAAACATACATCCTAATTTAAAGATATCAATTATTCACTTACTTTTTCTTGAAAATTAAGCCAATTTTAAAGCAACTTAACAAGTGTGATGTTTTTGCAATAATATGATTTATCATAGAATTTCACAATAACATGATTTAGCATAGAATTTCACAATAATATGATTTAGCATAGAATTTCACAATAATATGATTTAGCATAGAATTTCACAAAGCATAGAATTTCACAATAATATGATTTAGCATAGAATTTCACAATAATATGATTTAGCATAGAATTTCACAATAACATGATTTAGCATAGAATTTCACAATAATACGATTTAGCATAGAATTTCACAGTAATAGGATTAGCATAGAATTTCACAATAATATGATTTAGCATAGAATTTCACAATAATATGATTTAGCATAAAATTTCACAATAATAGGATTAGCATAGAATTTCAGAATAATATGATTTAGCATAGAATTTCACAATAATATAAATTAGCAATGAATTTCACAATAATATGATTAGCATAGAATTTCACAATAATATGATTTAGCATAGAATTTCACAATAATATGATTTAGCATAGAATTTCACAATAATAGGATTAGCATAGAATTTCACAATAATATAATTTAGCATAGAATTTCACAATAATATGATTTAGCATAGGATTTCACAATGACATGATTTAGCATAGAATTTCACAATAATATGTGAGTACAAAGTATTCTGCTAATCTCATAAAATAATATCACACTGATAACTAAAAGTGGTACTTTCATTCTCTTCCCTTCCATCTTATAAGGTTTTAAATTTTTTATCATGCAAAATAAAATCTGTAGACCCATATGAGAAATACCTACACAGTTTGGATGCCTTTGACACATTCACATGCTTTCACTGCTCAGAACAGATCACAAGATCAGCTGACCAATGGACCTAAAATTGACAAAGAAAACATACTAAATTCGACAGTATATCAGTTTAACTGTCACTGATACATTATTTACTCACGGGGGGGGGGGGGGGGGCTAAAGCGCTCTCCGTTCACTGCCATCTCACCTCTGTCTGCGTGAGTTCGATTCTTGTGGGCCAGTGGCTCTTTCCGGGAGTTTTCCCGGGTTCTTCCTTCACCAATAATACTGGCCGCCATGTATAGCCTATCGTGTGCTGAAAAATTGCGTTAAACCTTACAACAACAACTACACTCAGGCTACAACACTAGAGAATGACGATTGTTTCTTGCATATATTCAAATGCAAAGAACACATTTGAAGGAAAAACCAAGAGAACAAATTTGGGACTGCATGTATTTATTACCTTATAAAAGAAGTTTATAAAAGGCAGATTTTGCATATTTACAATCTACTATAGCATTAATTATACGGAAAAATAACAAAAATGAAAAGCTTAATTTCAAAACTTTTACATTTATAATTGTTTTAGAAAATATTATATTGTTTATTTTCAATTCTTAGCTAGACCTACTATAGATTTGCTTTTGTATAAATAATCACAAGATGAAACTGAAAAAAGAACAATAAGATGTGTTTATAAAACATGATAGCCCATTGAAAAACAGCTACAATTTAAAAATTTGATGAAACTTTTAAACACTTCTGTACTGGCAGGACAATCCAAATATGTCATCTATGTACGCATATCCAACTGTCTACCTTAATTATTTTTTGTGGGGTGGGTAGGGGTTATTGTGCTAACAGGGAGTTTGTAAAAATGTTATGGTGCAAAATGTATAAAATGTTTTTAATACTAAACAATTGCTGCAAAACCTGGATATCTATTACAATCCTCTACCGAAAGAGGGTCCACAAAAGTTTACAAATTTAAATATTTCCTTTAATGGACTGAAACATAATCAAGCCTACCTCTATTCCTAATAAAATGTGTAAAATTAAATTAGCTGTAAACTAACATTGTTATATAATGGCTATATACAGAACAGGAAAAGTTAAATTCAATGGCTTTTCAATGACTACTCACAGGATCAAGTGCTCTACTTCAATTACTAATGTATATACATGAAACCAATACAAACATAATGCAGACATAAATAAATGTTTTAATACACCTCTTTTTCTTTTGTGTGGCTACTTTGCGAAAGAATGTCCATTCTATCGATACATGTTTTTTTTTCTAGCTGATTACGAAAAAGCAGATACTGCTGCGAGGTTGAATCTTTAATTGGGCATTTCCTAAAATCTTTGTTTTGAAGCCGACTGTCACTGATTGTGCCTTTTCCAGGTCTTTGCGAAGATGGCTCATTCAAAGACTGTTGCAAATTAAATGACATTATTTGGTGAAAAATGTAAAACCTTGCGAAATGAAAGAATACACATGCGTTAATAATAGATAGGAAACTATGTATGTTATATGTTTGCTTTCTGTAGATTTTGTTAATGGACCAATGGCTAGCGTATGACAGAAAATCACGTCATACTTTAAATTCCACACAATGTAAAACAAATGATTTAAGAGTAAAATGTTCCATAACATCTTTTTTTTAAGCAAAGTTTCAAATGTTATGCTTTTCAATGATCAATCGTCTTCTACGTGAACTTTTATGCCAATTCCGAAGTTACGTTTGGATCCTTTGAAAGAATGCCCAAAAAGTAGAAAATGACACTGTCTCAAGAATGAAGAATGAAAATGCACAAACTTCTAACAGAGGACTTTCAGGTATATAATATCTGTTATTATCGGATAGTTGTATCCTAAAAAAAAAATGCAATGAGTTTCGTGCTTTTTCAATTATTGAGTTTACCACACAAATGCTTGTCTGCTTTTGTTGGACTATTGCTGTGTTGTAGAAAGTTGTTGTCATAGCTAATAAATAATGTAGATTGTAGTTTTTAAAAAAATATAGCTCCATTTGCACCGAGTGTAGAAATGTAAAGAACGATTTAATGATGAGATAGTAACGAGTTTTTTTTCCCCAAGAATATAATTTCATGGACTAGATATTTTTTGGGGCATTTTATGGCATGCTTGTGTGCACGTGATTCGGAATTTTAACGTAGCGGTAACAATGTGTCAGTCATATCGCTACGATGTCTGCAGTGTGGCAGTTTATAGTAATGACTAGCACTGGGGCATCATGCAACAGACATGTAGCATAGCATGATGTTCCACCCAGTCCTAATATCCTGACACCAGGCTGACCAGTCCTAGCACTAAACTTCTTAATGCTGAGTCCATAGCAAGGCAGCTGTTAGTAAAAACGGTGTAAGTCTTTAGTATGACTCGGCCGAGTTTAGAACTCACGACATCCCGCATCCGAGGTAAACGCTCTAACCACTAGGCCACCACAACGGTATGTAGCATGTTGAGAAATGTTGTAATACAAATTCTCATATCAATTTCATCCTACAAGAGAACGCGAAATGCACCATACAACGTTTGTATCTTGTTCAGCTTGTGTCTGAAATGATAAATATTAGTTAGATAAGGTTTTAGCACTGTAACAGAACATGGTAATTGAACTAATTTTCAGATACTTAACGGAGTTGTATACCTCAGTGTATTTACACTTAAATAAATTAGGAAACAGTTATTCTGCAACGTTAAGGAAGCTTCTATTATTAGTTCTGTTGTCAGAGAAATTTTCATGACAAGTCATTGCAACCAGGAACGTTTAAGACCATTGAAAGCACATCCATTAACAGAGCTTTAGTTATTGTTATTACGTTATTACAATACGTTATTACAATACGTTTTTGTTTTTGTGTGAATAGAAGGATAGATATTATTACAAATGTTTTATGATAATATGTGATGGTGTGGAAAGAGTTTCCCTAGGTTTTCAATTCAAAAGTCCATATATGAATATGCTTCCTAGAAGTTGTTATTAAATGCATGTATCAAGAATAATCACATGAAGTACAAGGAACTGACCATTTGACTTTTCTGAATGGAGTTGGTATGTCAAAATAGTAGTAAACTTACATAGTCTTCTTGGACAAGTCGCTTTTAACACAGGGCAGGTAAATTTGTTTTAAAAAGAGACTTGCCCTGGGGGCGAGTCTGAAATATTATTTGCACACTGGAGCAATTCGACAATGGTTTTCTTTTTTTAATTATAAAGTACATCAATTACAATATTTTCTATACGTATTAACAACAACTTTGTGTCCTTTTAGGCAAATGGGGACATGGATACCAGAATTTGAATTATGATTGAATTATTTTAGGCAAATGGGGTCAGAGAAACCAGAATTATAATTAAGATTGGGTCTTTTTAGGCAAATGGGGTCAGGGAAACCGGAATTAGAGCACTGATTGGATTTGGAATATTAATCTAATACTGCAAATTAGAGGCCTGTCTCAAAGAGAAACACTGCTAATAATTATTCTAATGTCAAGAACATTGCCAAAATTATTCATAACATGTTCCTTCATAACATGTAAGTTTGTTTTCCATTTGTTTTATCAAACTCGTACAAGTGCTTACCTTTTATGTGTCAGCACTAATAACCGTTTACGAGACGGTGACCAGACTGGTCTGAATTTAATTATGTTTAAATCGATCTGTTGTCAGAAGGGTCTTATAAAAGAATCCAGAAACAGTCTTTCATTTGACTGATTTCAGGGCAGTAACGTCAATACTTATATTTGTATCATAACTGGTACAGTAAAATTTTATTCTAGACGAATAAAACATTTATCACTTACCTCATTGGTTAAATGATGTATTTTTTTTATTCGTTGGACATTTTGTCAAGCCCTACTTTAAGTTCAACAGAAAAATGATAAATCTGAGACGAATACAGGTTTAAAAACATAACGGATAGGATATTATTGCTACACAATAACTTTTCCTAGTATGGAATGACAATTGTCAAAAGGGCTTGAAATGATTTATGTTAGTATACTACATAAAAAATAAAATAAGTGAATCCTGTTTGTTGTCATCACTTTGACTTACTTGAAGGGTGAAAAATGGCTTTAGAATATTTGAATTTATGCAAAGTATGCTTTTTTCTATCTTAGGAATGAAGATGAATAAATAACGGTCAGATTAAGTCAAAATATAGTTACATGTTCTGACATTTTTTGTTTTGTCAGTAATATAAAAACTTGTTAGTGACTAGGGAAATCACGTTCCAGTGATTGTAGCAAGTGTGGACATATAGATATCAATTCCCAATAAATGTTCCTTCTGTAGATATAATGGTTTTCCAGAACAAATATTACATATTGCATTAGTTCAAAGCATGCATGTTACATAACTCATGTATCAATAAACATACGTTATATGTGATATTAGCGTGAGTTAAATCAAACTATATGCTATATTAGACTACAATGTTACTTATTATCTAACTTTATAAAAACAATGTGTCTTAATATATCTTCGGTTCGAACTTTAATTCCAGTCAAGTATATAAAATATAACTGTTAATATTATTTTCATATACAGAAAATTTCATTAAATAAGGAAGGTTCCGATAAGTCCGTATCCTCTGTAGAGGAAATGGTCTATGTAATATTGAATGTCTTCAATGGCTTTTAAAGTCGGATCAGTATTCAAGTCAATAAGTATTCAAGTCAATAAGTATTCAAGTCAATTAGAGAATACAAGTATGGACTTAATATCAAATCAATAAACCTTTTAGGAAGTAAAAGTCTCCTAATAATAAAGAATATAATACTCTGATAGCCTTTAAAGGTTTTAAGACTTCATAAAAAGCTATGCCTCCTGTATCATTATAAACTTCCAGAATCAATAAGTAAATAAATCTCAACGCAATTTTGACAGATTTGTTATAGTCATTATGAAATCGCGCATTCTTAATTCAAATTTTGTAAAATAGTCTTTTCTTTACTATAAAATAAATTATATTTGTTCAGAACTCAAAACAAGTTACTGGGATCTCAAATACAAATAAAAAGTCATCATTTCAAATCTCATAATGCACAAAAAGGTTTATATTCTATAATCTCTACACTAAACCTAGCCATTCATTAGTTTATCAGTTAATCTATTAGTAAAGAAATGATAATGCCAGTCTTTGTACATAACGTATAGTCAAGCTATCATGCATTTGAATAGGTAGTATAAAAGAACCCACCACTATATCAAATTTGTCAATATTTGAAATATTAGAAACAAAGAAACTAAGAAAAGGACGAAAATAAGCTGTTTAATTAAACATTACGTTGAGTAGGTTTTGTGGCATGTTTTAAGACTGAGTTACTCTGCCCAGTAAATATCTAATTATTCACAACAAATTGTTTAATAATACATTGATTTTATAATTTTAGGAAAATGAATCTGTTCAAATAATAAATATTTAAAAGAACTAAGATATATTTTTCTTCACAATAACACAAATTTCTTTTTAAACAGCTCTTAGTGTATGTAATGCTCTATTTGCGGCAATGATCATGCTTAATATTTAATTAGCAATTGATTAATTCCGTATTTCGACCAGATAACTTGTGTTTTTAAACACCTGTCTGACAACCTACCTGTCTAAAAACGCATATGGAAAGGCGATGGTAGTTAAATACAACTTTCTAGTGCTCATATGTTTTGTATTTTATCTTTCGGATACTTCTGCTCCAGAACAGAATTTGTAACAAACATAAGCTGTGCCAAATTTTCACTTTCTCTACCTAATTGGTACTTTACTTACCACTATGACTAGACTGCCTCAGGTTGGCCTAAATCGTTACAGCAACAAAAAAAAAATGGTACTAGCAGTTGCCTTACTCGGCACCCAGCATTAGGATGTTACTTTAGGACTGGTCGGCCTGGAGTCAGGATAATGTGACTGACTGGGGCATAATGCTACATTTCTGTAGCACGATGCCAAATTGCTAGCCATCAATATTAACTGACACACTGCAGACATAGGAGCAATATGACTGAAACAGTATTAAAGCTACGTTAAAAAGCCAATGCATGCACACACACACAAATACAGACCCTCTGATAAATTTCTTATCTGTTCAATAATGCTGTATTAGGGTTTTAGGTCCATAATTGTCATAGCTTGCCTGCTTTGACGTAGGTATTTTGACCAAATAAATAATGTACTTCTTAATATCATTCTTTTATTCTTATTTAACCCTTATCTGTAACCATGATCTCAACACTTAAAGGCTCTATAGTTTTGAAGCGCTGATCCAGAATTGCTACATTGTTTGAGAAAACAAATGAGACGTGCGCTCTAATTTTAAATCTGTAATTTAATTAGGCTTGGTATCACGTCTGCTTTACATTAATTTGTTTAATACAGCTGAAGGAGAAGGGTACCGAAAATACTATTTTTTCCATCCAGCATGTATGTCTTACTCGTAATTTAACACCATTTAGGGCTCAAAATCAGTCACTGGTATATCATCCCAGCTCCAATAATCATAATAACAGAAATCATTTCTTCATCAATATCAGCGGAGAGTACCTGCAGAACAAAATAAGATGAACCATGAAGTGAATTAACCATTTTGGTTTCTCTAGGTAGGCTGTATTTCAAACATGCACTTGTACAATTTCCTTATTATTATTTATTTAAACTATGACATAAGGCTTGCTACAGGGCCCAATCTGCCAATCATATATAGCTTAAAAACAATTGATGTCAAGCTGAAGAATCCAGATGTAAACAGTTTGCCTACATGAAGAAAGAAAAAGATTTACGTTGCGACAAACACGATGACGCCTCTACTGGTGTGACTTATCTCAAGCACTTTAAGGGTTAAAGTGATTAAAAAAGCTGTTTACAACGCAGATTACATTTTCATATGCGTGACATTAAACTAAATTGTGGGAGTTTATGTTCATCAATAGTTGAGAAATTCATACAGGCTTATTGTTCCGATAATAGTCAGCATTGGAACACTCTACACAGTGCCGTTATTTATTCAGTAAAACCTAAATTCCCAAAACAGAAATAGCAGGGTTGTTGTACACTGTTAGGATTTTCTTACGACCATTTTTCATCACATGGTACATGATAGCAAATAAATCTGGCAGAGGAAGAACCTGGGAAAATCGGTAACAACCACATCCCAATGGGAAGCTAGGGGTAAGCTCTCTCGAACGGGACTAAGCATGAGACTATATTTTTTAATTTTTTACCGTAACTAGAATAAGTTATATATAATTATAACTAAATGATTTGAAGAGTGAATTGTAAGCAACACTACGAGCCCCTGATCTGCGCATTACATTATACAAGTGAGTGCCTATTTAAGCTGCTGATTGGTTATGAACCACTATTCACACACCATACCCTTTATTTGTACCCTCCAGCTGATTTGAGAAACAGAAAGAATCAAAGATATACAAAGGCACAACACTTAGCCATTCTATTCAATAATTTATAAGCTGATTGTCACCCCGGGGGTCCCAAACACTGCTGACTTATTGAATCAAAATGGAGCTTCTTTAGTATCATGGTCGCCATATTTGCTTGGGCCAGTCCGGATTTCAAGCACAGATGTGGTTTAAATTACTGTCTTTGAAAATCTTAGTAATTCCATAAATTTGAGATTTACATCTCTTTTACATCTTAGGCGAATTAAGAATACCGGTTGGAACAGATTGAAATCTTACTGTTACAAATATCAGCGTGTATTTAAATTTAAAAATAGATAAATTCTTACCTGAGCAAAACATCTATCTATATATCTATCTATCTATCTATCTATCTATCTATCTATCTATCTATCTATCTATCTATCTATCTATCTATCTATCTATCTATCTATCTATCTCTCGTTCTATCTATCTATATGTCGTTCTATCTATCTATATGTCGTTCTATCTATCTATCTATCTATCTATCTATCTATCTATCTATCTATCTATCTATCTATCTATCTATCTGTCTGTCTATATATCTAAATACATATATCTGTATGTCTCTCTATCGATATATATATATATATATATATATATATATATATATATATATATATATATATATATATATATATATATATATATATATATATAGCTGTCAGTATGTTGGTTCAACCATCAATCTATTATGTATATCGTCTCTTTTGTTTGCTTTCGGACACGGTGAATTCGTTATCATCTAATTAATTGACATGTTGCTGAAAGAATGAATGAAATAGTAATATGGGATAATGGCACCATTTTAAGTTATCCAATACACCTGAAAAAAGAGGCAGCCTATTTGTCTGACAAATTTGTTCTTTTAATGTGGATCATAATGTACGAAGTGCCATCGAGATCTGGACCTTCTTTTAGAGGTTAATGATACATGGGCGATGAATAACGTACGTTGTCTGGATAGTGCCATGAGGCTTTTAAAATGAAATTGGACAAATATTACAGGAAATTCCTGTAGACGATTTAGTTAACATGCATTATAGTCTACCATTATATTAAAGCTTTATTTTTACTGAACAAATTAATTATGGTAATTAGATAGTTTCAGAATATAATTTTTAATGTACTTGTGATCATATACAGTTTATATATAAAAAAAAAAACGCAACAAAACTATCTTGGCACTGATGAGTAACAGAAGAAATGTGAATGAAAACGCATTCAAAGCTTTCTCATAAACTCTTTTTCTCCTATGCATGTTTCTTTATTCAGCTATAACTGAAGTAAATTACGACTCCAACAAAAGTAAATAACATATCTAAAATGTCAAAATAGGAAAGTATAGTAATTAACTTTCACACTTCCCACACGAACAGAGTAATCTTTGTCCTGCTTCGAAATGACGTTTAATTTGACTCGTTGGTCAATAAAAATTTAAACATTATCATTCAAACATTTAATATTGCTAATGGTCGCGTGGATAAAGCACGTTTTTAAAGTGGTTTTCCAGTGTTGAGCGTAATCTTTAGGAACTATTGACTTTATTTAAGTTATAGCCTAAAACGCCTACCATTGACTTATACAAGATAATAGATTTAGGACTTTGTATGCAGGTTAGTGTATACGAAGACATAACATATAAATTACATTTGTATATAAGCCTTACACGTACCCAGTCCGTAAATAAATGATACAGTTGATTAAAATAACGTTCAATATTGCAAAATCCTCTTAAACAATATTTGCTTGTTTTTTAGAGGGTGAGTTCAAATTTTTTTATAAAAAAAAGGGTTTTCTATTATCCAAGCGTAAAACTCTAATGTTGTGTACTTCAGTGTTTGAATATTTATAATAATGTGTAATTACAAAGACCCTGGCGAATGCATAATTGGGGGTGGGTAGGTTGGTGATTAAACTTCCGCTATTAAGTACTGCGTATGTAGGTCATAACGTAATTAGAGGTGAAATACAGAAAGGAACTTTTGAGGTCGCCCATGCTTGTGTGTTTAAGAATTTCTTAACCTATATTAGTTCCTTAGGAATAAAAACTACATCGTATCGGTGCCAAATTTTGTAGATATGTTCATAGAAGACAGTTTTGCAATAAATTGCTAGCATGCGATGGTTAATCGATGCTCTGTCTGTATGAGTGTAATTTAAAGTAGGATAACAGTCTGACATATATATTTACCAATGGCTGGGGTACATAACCCCTAGACCACGACCGTGTTCTGTCAGTCCCTCGGGAAAAATTAAAACAACACGGAAATCTGGCTGGTGAACATTGAATATATCAATGACATTCGTGTTTGCGAGAATCTGGCCCTCGGCCGAAAACTGTTCTGCACTCCTGACCTAGGGTCAAGGAAAAAAGCTTTCAAAGTAAAAATACATTCCATGGGGAAATATTGAGAGAGAGAGAGAGAGAGAGAGAGAGAGAGAGAGAGAGAGAGAGAGAGAGGGGGGAGGGAGGGGGAGGGAGGAAGAGAGGCAACCCTGACTTGTGACAAGCAGCGATTTGATAAACGAAGGTTTTGCTGACATGCCGACAAATTTAATTCGACCAACAGAATGGCTATTTGCTATTCGCATAAATTTTATATTTATATTTCTGAGAGAAAGTGTAGCATTCAAATTTCATATTTCATTTTCTTTATGTAACTGTTTAAATTGCTGAATCTTACATATGGAGGCTTAAGTTTTTCTTTTCTATATCTTTGCTCTGATCTCGGTTTTTCAATCCATCAATTTAATTTTTTTTCTCGTCGATCCGGGCCATAATACCGTAATGAATCATCTCCTAAATAACGTTAATCATAGCACCATAGCAAGTAGGGGATAATATCATATCTTCCCTACGTTGCATACATCAGTACAGAAAAAACGATGTGTGATATGGTTCCTACATTCTATATTGTCTTTGAAAATATCCAATTTTGAACAGAATAAATGATTTTCAGCAACACATCTCTGTCTGTCTGTCTCTGTCTCTCTCTCTCTCTCTGTCTCTCTCTGTCTCTCTCTCTCTCTCTCTCTCTCTCTCTTGATCTTGGAATTAGTACTTTAACCTACATAATAATTTTGTTTCGTCATTAGCTCGGATAACAAGGTCCCTCGTGTAACACTTAGCTCATATGAAAATGTCCACATATCATCACTAACACCTATGGGAATGCACTGTATAATCCTTAGCTCTTATAATCAGGCTCATCGTGTCATCATTAGCTCTTATGACAATATGCCTGTGTCATGGGAAGTCAATGTGTCATCAATAGCTCTTAAAACAATGTTCCTCGTGTCATCAATAGCTCTTATGACAAGATCCCTGTGTCATGGAAAGTCACTGTGTCATCAATAGCTCTTATGACAAGATCCCTGTGTCATGGGAAGTCACTGTGTCATCAATAGCTCTTAAAACAATGTTCTTCGTGTCATCAATAGCTCTTAAAACAATGTTCCTCGTGTCATCAATAGCTCTTATGACAAGGTCTCTGTGTCATGGGAAGTCACTGTGTCATCAATAGCTCTTAAAACAATGTTCTTCGTGACATCAATAGCTCTTATGACAAGGTCCCTGTGTCATGGTAAGTCACTGTGTCATTGATAGCTTGTATGACAAGGTTCCCGTGTCCTCAATAACAGCAAATCTGTCTCTGAATGAATCCGTGCGACCACTTTGCGTTGCAGACGTATGCATTAGGAACAATTGTCAATCCCCAAGTATACAACAAAATTTACTAAAATGTGTGTGGCATTAGTTGACCTTTACGAAATAAGTGTTAATTTGTCATAACTTTGACTCTTCAGCTAAGTGGAGATTGCTGTTTATCTCTGCAACAAGAATCACACAACGTAAAGCAAAGTATTTTTTTTTTATGAAGGATTCAATGGCATCTGTACCACTCCCACCCGCCACCACCAACAGACGGATTTATATGTTCCTGTAGATGTCCTACTCCAGTCACTCCGAAATTACGTAAGTATAAAACTACTGGAGTGTAAACATATATTCAAAGACTAATTTAATTATTTTTCTAATACAAATCATTCCAGTGTTTAATTACAAAATTTAATTGTACCTTATTTCATGCATCTGTCCACTGACTCAGCCAGATAGCTCTAAATAGAATCAGAACACTTGACCTATTGCAACTTAAGGTTTAAATATTTTCTTCATTGAGACCTATGAATATATAAAAAGAAGACATATGATAAAAACGGGACGAACATAAGAAAAGTGGTGTGAATATGAGAGACAAGTTTCGTATGATATTACTGGGTTGCTAATGGTATATTTGTATTCTTTTCTTTAAATAAACGTATGTGTGCTCATTGGTTTGTGTCGGGACTAGTATGCCTTGTGGATACGTGTTGAAGATAACAGGTGAGGTTAAATCGGATCCTCTCACCTTACAGTCCGTGTAAAAGCCTGGGATATTTGTTTGCGTTTAACGTCATACTTAAAAGAATAAATAACAATAATGTGCTTTGTCTAAATGGTGTGTAGAATTACAGCTAAGGTTGTTGTACCTGTTTATTATTCAGGTATTGATCCTAGATAACACTGAGTGGACATTTTTTTTAAAAAAAAACAAAGCCCATACTCCAGAATACATAATCCATCCACGTCCAAAACTAACTGTGTTTAAATACACTTAAAAACTGGCCATCACCGTCCGCTTGCATCAAAACTGACCAGAGGTACATGTAAATAAAATCACCAGCTATGATGTGTTCATTAGCTAAAATATGCAGATTAAATCTGCAGAAGAAATATCTAAAGTGGGTTTTCAACAGGATGCATGAGATATAAAGATACTGTCGTACACGCGTGAACAACGACCCCATGAACAATTTTAATACCAGATATTGTATATACTTCAAGCCGATTTTGTAACAACGTTGTATGTCTTCATTTCTATCGTTTCAACGCGTTTAAAGAATGACATTATATTTAATACGTGAAGATGCAAAGTTTTAAAACTGCACCGACGGAACCTCTAAGTAACTTGATGAACATGTTTGTTGAGGTAGGTTACATAAAGGCATGGACTTACATTCCATAAACAAAACGTGTTTAACGATGAGAGAGAGAGAATTTTCTAAAGAGAAAATAATGGAAATCTCGAATAGTTACAAGCTCTCCAAGCCACACAAAATGTTAGAAATTATTGCGTTCTTCAACCGGTCTTCACCGCCATTGAATGTGCTTCCACAACTTGGTAGCATTTATCTTTCTTCCTTTATTTCTTTAAAAAGTATGGCGTATTAGATGTTTAAGTGTATAAATATTTGCACAGGAACGTACAATAAAGCTTACATGCCAGATGTCCTTCTTTAACTTTTCGCCACTGTTAAGACACCAAGGGATTTCATATCGGCGTGAATGAAGTTTAATCTGTTTTTAACTATCAAAATTATATGCTTGCTTTAAGAGAGAGAGAGAGAGAGAGAGAGAGAGAGAGAGAGAGAGAGAGAGAGAGAGAGAGAGAGTAGAAGTATTAGTGTAGCTAGCTATATCACCTTTACTGCGTATTGGTTTTCACGTTTTGTTTATTTCAGATGCTAACTATGTATCAGGTCGGCAATACGTTCACTCCGCATTTCTAACCAATGTTGCGTTAACGGAAAAGAATGCTGAGCCCTGCGTCAGGGAATAATGCCCTTAAAAAATGGGATAAACAAAATAATATATTGGGCAAGCCGTAGACTTTGTAAGGAAAATAAATCGGCATTTAAACGTTTAATAAAATATAATCAGCACTGTTATTGTTTCTAAAAACAGTATGCATACAAATTGGTCAAAAATTAAAACATGTTTATAGTTAAAAGGCCCTATATCTCTCAACACATTAAAACCCATACAACTGATGCATTTTGGTTTTATCTAAGTTATTACGCTGTAGGACCAGACCTGGCATTCTTTTTTTAATTTGTTTCTGTATCAAGTGCTTGATAGGTGAAAATCGTCAATAAGTTTCAGATTATATATCTATATCTATCTATCTATATATATATATATATATATATATATATATATATAGAGAGAGAGAGAGAGAG
The DNA here is from genome assembly GCA_029339505.1 of Unio delphinus. NCBI lineage: Eukaryota > Metazoa > Mollusca > Bivalvia > Unionida > Unionidae > Unio > Unio delphinus. The sequence continues at coordinate 1,636,475 of JAQISU010000030.1, forward strand.
AGAGAGAGAGAGAGAGAGAGAGAGAGAGAGAGATAGATAGATAGATAGATAGATAGATAGATAGATAGATAGATAGATAGATTCAATTACATGCGAACCTGATGCAAGTAACAAAAGATCAAGTTTAAAGATTTAAAGCCTACATCTCATAATTTTTTAAGAATCAACTAATACATCCGCAATAAAAAATATCCATATTCATATTTCCTTGAAGTACTTCGACACTGGAAATCGTGTGGTCATTCATATTGTGCGGTTTACATTGAAGCGTGTTTTTCCTTGAGATTTATGTTCGTCAATGTCCAGCCAATCCTGTTCTAATTTCTTTTATACTAAATCACAAATAAATCCTTAAAAATACAAAAACTGAAAGTATTTTAACTCAATTTTAGTGGCAAATATGGTCACCTGACAATATGAGGTACATAATATCCTGAATCTAGACCTCTATGACACACGTGACTTTTTTTCTTCACCCACATGATGAAATATACCCATTAGTCACTGAAAATAAGCGCGTATCTTTGAGAATGCAGTGGAGCTGCAAATTGCATAGACCGAGATATGTCATCGCAAAGTGCACCGCAGTTAAGGTATGTGCAGATTATTTTGGCCCCTTTATAAACGCTCGCATTTACCAATCATTGCCATCTAATCTATATTGACCTGGGTTCCATTCTCGGGCTCGGCCTACGTCGGCATTTGAGCAAGCTTAGTGGTTGCATCCCGTTTGTTGGTTCGTCATGGGTAATTTCCGGTTGTTCGTCCTCCAGGTACATTCGCCGCCAAACAAGAGCGTACAATGTGCTGAAAAATGGCGTGATGCCCACAAATTCAGATGAACAAAATTTATGAACCATGATATGTTGATGTGTGACGACAGATTAAGGTCTATGTCACTATGGAAACGACTTCTAACCAAGTATATGGGTGTTGTTTTTATTGTTTGCTTTTTATATTTCAGCTTGAAGTATCAACACGGTGTGTGAAATTTCATAATTGGCCAGCATCCACACGAAAACATACCGGTAGTAAATCATATGACTCAAACGTAAATTCAAAGAATACAGAAACCAAAACTAAAAATTGACTGGCCATGTTTATTTGAGTATATATTTATAAATACGATAAATAGAATAGTAGTAAGAATATCATGCTGTGTACTATCTACCTTCAACGGACGTTTGAAAAGGGTGTCTGAAAGCAATATTCCAACATGTACGATTTAGGTTTAGCTTTGCGATTTTATTGAAGAAATAAATGGTGCTGCCTATATATGTTCTAAAACATATTTATAAAATGGGGCAAAACAAAATAAACACTGCTTAAAAGAAATTATACTTTGTTGAAATATATATATATATATATATATATATATATATATATATATATATATATATATATATATATATATCCGCGTAACTTGAACATTATTTGAGGCACGTGCTATTTTGGGGAAAAATATATCCATTATGAAATATTATACGAGTTTTGAATGAGATCGGATACCAATTAAACTTTGTATATTAAATATAATTTGTTGCGGGACAATTATAACTTTGACTTTGCATCAATATTCTGTTACAAACCGATTTTGTCACCACTGGTGACTGACACATAGCTAATTGGCCTACCAAATGAGATCACTTGAAACTAGGTGATAAGTTTCCTGTTGTAAATGAAACCATTACAGAGAACTTGAAAGCTGCTGTGAGATGTCTGTATATGTTGAGGACAATATGTACGTAGCAAATCGAACTAGGTCTTCTTTTAAAGACTTTGCGATTGAGGGCTAAAGAATGAACAGAGTAAACTTCGATAAAGGACGATAAGCCAGCTGTTTTAATATGTGTTATGGTACAATACATTTCAATGATATGTGGGACTAAAGTTTGATAAACTTCATGTAGATGATTCATCCAAAACACACCACTTGTTCTACACTTATAATACTACCAGTGTTTGCTTCTTATCGAAGCCATTTTATCATATGAAACGCCGTGTATAGCAATTAAACATTTGAAGAAGGGAATGTCTTTTAAGCACTTTTCACTACTATGTTCATATGATTGAAGAAAAAAGCAAAGATAACGTCGTAACACATCGGAACAGAGGACTGTAATTGTGCAGGGATAAATCACCCGAGTATCATTAAGGGACAGTTTCTTTCAATGAGAGCAAATCATATCAAAACTAATATTTATTTGTAAAGAAAGGAGAGATATATGAGTGAGTACCAGTTTCTGACATCCCAAGGGAATGTTTGAAAAAACAACAATCCAAAGTCAACACTGTTGGACACTAGCACAAAGCTTTCTCTGTTTCGTCCGTTGCCGTGTCTTTACTTAACTAACACTGAAATAAACTATGTCTCCAACAAAAGTAAATAAACGTATATAAACCGTCAAAGTAGGAAATAATAGTAATTAACTTTCATACTTGCCATTCCAAAATTGTGACCTTTATGGTGTTTGTACAAGATGTCCAATGTGTCTATTTGGCTAACACAATTTAAACATTACCGTTACATTTAAACACCGATTGATATAAAAGGTCGTGTGTACAAAGCATGTTTCAGAAGTAGTGTCTTTATGAAAAAAGTTAATCCATTTAAACGCCTACCGCTGACTTGCTTGTATTATATAGGATAATTGGTTTAGGAATTTGTATGAAGGGGTGTGTAATATGGTCAGGTGTACTACCCATGACACTTTTATACAAGCTTTAAATGTATCCATTCAGTTACGGCATGATATACTTGCTTGAAAAATGTATAATTTTATATATATATATATATATATATATATATATATATATATATATATATATATATATATATATATATATATATATATATATATATATATATATAACACCTTTCAAAGAAAATATTTGTGTTATTTTTCTTCAAACAAAATGTGTTTAATTGTAAATATTTTTTTACCCCATTCAAGAGTAAAACTCGAAGTCGTGCACTTCATTGTAGTATATTTAATGATGGGTAAAGCTCGAAAGTTCTTGTGCACTTTACTGTTTTATGCATATAGTAGGGTAACATTTGAAGTCCATGTGCACTTTACAGATTTTATACATATTGTAGTGTAGCATTCGAAGTCCTTGTGCACTTTAGTGATTTTATACATATAGTAGTGTAACATTGTTCACTGTATCATTTTTTATATTTATAGTAATATAAACCTCAAAAGTCCATGTACACTTCAATCTTGTTTTACTTATAGTAGTGTAAAATTTGAAAATCGTGCTCTTTGCTGTTTGTATGATTATAATAATGTAAAAGTCGAAAGTTCCCGTGCAATGCAGTCTGCCTACTTATAGTAGTGTAAACTCTAAAGTCCTTCACTTAAGAGATTGTATAGAAGTGTAAACTCGAAAATAATGCACTACAGTGTTTGTATACGTATAGTAGTGTAAACTCGAAAACAATGCACTACAGTGTTTGTATACGTATAGTAGTGTAAACTCGAAAATAATGCACTACAGTGTTTGTATACGTATAGCAGTGTAAACTCGAAAATCATGCACTACAGTGTTTGTATACGTATAGTAGTGTAAACTCGAAAATCATGCACTACAGTGTTTGTATACGTATAGTAGTGTAAACTCGAAAATCATGCACTACAGTGTTTGTATACGTATAGTAGTGTAAACTCGAAAATCATGCACTACAGTGTTTGTATACGTATAGTAGTGTAAACTCGAAAATAATGCACTACAGTGTTTGTATACGTATAGTAGTGTAAACTCGAAAATAATGCACTACAGTGTTTGTATATGTATAGTAGTGTAAACTCGAAAATCATGCACTACAGTGTTTGTATACGTATAGTAGTGTAAACTCGAAAATCATGCACTACAGTGTTGGTATACGTATAGTAATGTAAGATTATAAAGTCCTTCTGAATTACATTAGTTGTATACTTATAGTAATGTACAACTCGATGGTGTTTATTTACTGCATTATCTAGGGTATCAAAATATAATTAAAGACTCTCAACAACATACGTCACTTGGAAAAAGTTAGGCAACGTATACCATCTGATTTGACGAAACAGTTGCACAAACAATTAATTTTAAAATATGACGTCGCTACCGAAATTGAAAATGCCGACAAAAGCGAGATAATAGCAACAGTTGTAGCAGATAATGAATCTTTAGGCTACCGTATGGCAGAAAAGCCACTGAATCAAATTTGTTTTCCCATGCTTTTGAAATCTTTTTCCTCAACAGATAATTTTATTGTAGGCCATCAAGCGAGAAGCGATAAATGAATGATCAGGGATCACACTGAGTTAGGGTAATTAGCGTGACGTCATGTAAATTTATAACAATGACAGATATTTCGAGAAAAATTTCAAATTCACAGCAAACTTGATGCGTGCGAGATATTAACTTAAGATAAATATTTTGAAACGTTGTGGATCAAAAAAGTGCGATATGATCTAAACTCATACATTAATTAAAAAGGCAACACATATTTCAAATGATATTCTCAAGTCACTTCTGAGGTAAGCCTCCGTGTTTCATAGCCCATGTTACAAGGCCCCCCGTATCGACACTAGCCTCTATTCCAAGGCCCCCATGTCGTCATTAACCTCTATTCCAAGGCCCCCGATTCGACATTAGCCTCTATTCCAAGGCCCCCCTATCGACATTAGCCTCTATTCCAAGGGCCCCCGTGTCGTCATTAGCCTCTCTTCAAAGACCCCGTATCGTCATGAGCCTCTATTCCAAGGCCCCGTGTCGTCATTAACCTCTATTCCAAGTCCCCAGATTCGACATTAGCCTCTATTCCAAGGCTCCCGTATCGACATTAGCTCCTAACTCAAGGGTTGTCATTATCCCCTATGCAAGGACATTGTGTCATTATTAGCTCCTACAGAAAGGCCCCCGTGTCTTTACTAATCCGTGGCGCAATGTCCATTGTCATCATTAGCTTCTACCGCAAGGCCCCCATGTCATCATTAGTCCCTTTAGCAAGGCCGTGTGACATCATTAGCTCCAAGAACAAGGCCCCCGTGTCATCAGTAGCTCTTAGAGCAAAGTCCCGTCACGTCAGACCTCGTCATGTTTACTTCTTAAATATATTGTTCTTGTTTTATACTTTCATGATGTTTCTTCTGTAATCGTGTCGTTCTTGAAGCTTCTGTGTTATCTACCATTGCAAAGCGCTTAACGCTTCTAATGATTATGAGCTGTACCAAGACCATTTGATTTTTTATTATTATTATTATTATTATTATTATTATTATTATTATTATTATTATTATTATACCTGCTTATATTTTCAGGCGTTGGAGTCATTCTCAGTTTCTTGATTAATGCTCACGTGTCATCACTATCACATGTTTAAGGCTCCCATGTCATCTTTAGCTAATATAGCAAGACCTAGGTGTCATCATCAGCTATGATGGCAAGCCCCCTCACTTCGCGTTTCATCATCGGTTCCTATTTCAAGACCCCGTGTCATCATCAGCTCCTTTTTCAAGACCCCAGTGTCATCATTAGCTCATATGGCAGTGCCCCTGTGTCATCATTATATCATATGTCAATGGCTCCGTGTCATCATCAACTACTATAGCAACACACACTGTGTCATCATTAGCTCGTATTGTAAGGTTCTTGTGTTATCATTAATTATTATTTCAAGGCTCCATTGTTATTAGTATCTTCTATAGATTGTATGTTTGTGATTAGGATTTTTACAGTAGTTTTAACAATTTTTCAGTCATATCGCTAGAATGTCTGCAGAGAGGCAGTTTATAGTGATGTCTAACACTTTGGCATCAGGCCGCACCCAGTCACATTATCCTGACACCAGGCCAACCAGTTTTAACACTAATCTCTTAATATTGGGAGCTGAGCGAGGCAGCTGTTAGTACCGTTTTTTGTAAGTCTTTGGTATGACTCGGACCGGGATCGAATCCACGACCTCCCGCTTCCGCGGCGGACGCTCTAACCACTAGGCCACCGGAGCGGTCAGTTCTTATAGTAAGGTCCTCATGTCATCCCATGCTCATATTTCAAGACTCTGTGTCATCCATCATTCGCTACTCTCTGAAGGCTCCATTGTCATATTTAGATCATATGTCAATTCTCCCATGCCATCATTAGCTCATATTGCACGTTCCTCGTGTCATCAACAACTCCATTTGTAAACCTCGTGTATCACATCATCCATTTTTAGGCTCCAGTGTTATTACTAGCTCATACGTCAATACCACCCTATGTCATTATTAGCTCCCAATTGAAGGCTGTCTCATCATTAGTTCATATAACAAGACCTTTAAATTTCTTTCAGTGAAACGTCTTGATGCAAATGCACCTGAAAAATTTACATTGTATAACTATACGTGATGTAACAACAATTTTAAAACAAAATGAAATACAATGTATGCATAATTATTGTGTGTGTATGTGTGTATGATTGGGATTTTTAACGTAGCTTTAACAATTTTTCAGTCAAATCGCTATGATATCTGCAATGAGGCAGTAAATAGTGATATCTTGCACTGGGTCATCATGCTGATGTCCCACTCAGTCAGATTATCCTGACACTAGGCCGACCAGTCCTAATACTAACCTATCAATGCTGAGCGCCAAGCGAGTCAGCTGTTAGTACCAATTTTGTATGTCTGGTATGACTTAGCCGGGCATCGAACCCACGAACTCTAGCTTCCATGGCGGACGTTGTAACTACTATGCCATCGGTGCGGTCCATAATTATTGAAACTTGACAATATATGTTAGTGTTCAAAACTTCCATCCATCATCTACGTGATTAGGTTCAGAGTTAATTTTCCGTTATGTAACATGTATCGAACAATATAAAAAACAAATTAGTAAATATTATATAATATTATAATGCTATTGCTTTTCCAAAAGACGAGCACGCACACACCAGCTAGTACGTTGTAGCGTTTACATGCGAGATAGAATGGGTCTTAAAGTCCAAATGTTTAATCCATGGAGACCTTTAAACAGAGAGACAGACAAAGGAATAGACTAAATATAGAAAAATACATACTAAATATTGACACGCGTGCTTATACCTCTATAGATAAAGAAAAAATAAATTACACATGTTAACAATTTTCGACCATACAATGCAGTAGCAGGATAATAATGAGAAAAGCCCCATTAAGCTTTCAAAAGATAACATGGGGTTAAGTAAGGTGCATTTTGTATTTCTTTCTATAATCTAACGTGTGTAAGCTCAATCTGTATCGCTCCGAGTAGACCTGCAGAATAATGTTTGAAGATGACAGGTGAGGTTAATTTAAATCATTGTAATACATAAAATTTGATTTGATTAATATGTACAGATTTAATCTGCAGTTCAAATAAAGTGATATTTCGTCCTCATACCACCACGCATGCTATTGTGGTACATAAACGACAGATCTACCCATGCACAACGGTAAAACCATAAATTTTATTATATGCGTATGACAAAAATGTGCTGAAACGCTTATAATAATATAATATCGTTCCACACGCAAAAGTAGAGACCTATATTTTAACACGCAAATATTCAACGTTTTAAAACTGCATTGATGGAACCTCTAAATAACGTGATTGATATATGTATTAAGTTTGGATGAAATGACGGCTGGAAAATTAAGTTTCAACAAGAAAAAATGTTTTATACTTAACAGAGAGAGAGAGAGAGAGAGAGAGAGAGAGAGAGAGAGAGAGAGAGAGAGAGAGAGAGAGAGAGAGAGAGAGAGAGATGCTGAAACAATAGGCATAATAGTCTGAAACAATAGACGTAAGAGATTGAATAGATAGGCATAACAGTCTAAAACACGGAAACAGAGTAAAACAACAGGCTTAAGTACAAATATACCTTATTGCATTTACCACTGACGAGAGCAACAATGACCAATATCTTTCTTTTTATAGATATCACGCAAGCTAATGGGATACTATTGACATGTCGTCTTAGCATGCAAGTATATATATATATATATATATATATATATATATATATATATATATATATATATATATATATATATATATATATATATGTATGTGTGTGCGTGTGTGTGTGTCTGTACGTGCGTCTGTGCGTGCAGAATGATACTCATTCCTTCTTGCACCTTGAGCACCATGCAGCATAAGCACATTTATGCTTTCCCCCAGAATAGTTGTCGTGATGCCGTAGAATTTCAGCGTATTGATGAATATTTGTGTTTTTAACATGAACCATGGTAGAGTTGTTATTATTTTCATTTTCACGACCTATACATCCAAAAAGAAATATTGTAATTTAGACACATGGAATGCATACTTTTTAAACTGATCCACATTTCTGGTTTATCTTGGTCAATAATGTATATTTTTAATAGGTCACCCCCAACGTTCGTTTGCTATTTTCTATGGGTCAATATAACTTTATTTAATTGGTCAAACTTTCGATTGCTATTTTCTATGGGTCAATATAACTTTATTTAATTGGTCAAACTTTCGATTGCTAGTCTCCATAGGTCAATATGGCCATATTTAAATACATGTTTATTTCGTCATTTCTGCAATTAATTGAGGGAGGGGGGGGACTAGTTATATTTGTGTTGTTTTGTTTTTATTATATTGTATTTATTTGTTGCTGTAAATGTTTGCCTTTAGTATAATAACATCTTACAAAATTATACCTTTTAAAATACAATTTGTAATTTTTGGAAACTCGAAGTATACTCTCAGAACACTATTGCATTATATACAGTGGATTTTTCTAATTCAATTTCGTCTTTAATAGGTTTACGATTAACAATTTAAATTGTTATAACCCACAAGTTTGGATATGTAATTGATAGTTAACAAGAATAACTTGTGTCATTGTATCCAACTCTCCAACAGCTTCCCCCCCCTCCTCCGAACAACAGTCCCTTATATCAGCCACACTAGTATAAACATTATTCACTCACTTTATTTATCTACACTTTAGAGAACGAAATTATTTAAGATGACACTCTTTTTAAATCATTTTTGACATAGTTAGGGCAGCATTTTTAAAAAATAGAAATTACCCTATCATTAATACTGTTCTCCAAAAAGTGTCTTCTCTTACACCACTTGAATCTTTACAATGTAAAACCAAAACTAGGAATGAAGATATTCCTTTTGTTATTGAATATAATCCAAGTTTGCATACAAGAAGTATGATTATCAATAAATAGTGGGAATTATTAAAAATATATTTTTAGTGCAAGTGTGAAATCGGTACACGAAAGCAAACCCACACCTGCTTATAAAAGTACTACAATTCTTATAAATTTCCTAATTAATTCAAAAGAAGAAAAAAAACATCAAATAAAAAGGATCGTCAATTAATTGTAATAGACTTATTTATCAAGAATAGTTTTATATTATTTTAATTCACATAATAATTTAACTATTGACAGTATAAGCTAAATCATTAACTAAGTTTACTAAACCATTAAAAAAGAAAGGACATTTTAAAATTAATTTTCAACATATTTTGATTAATTATTAATAAAATACTTGATTATAAGTATAAGTATGCACTCCATAATTTATTTTATATAAATTGAGTTCTGATGTAATATATTTGTCCATAATAGCAAGATAGAATATGTTGTTTTTTTAAATTATCTTTTTAGTTAGATTTTTTTAATATTTTGTTAAAAATGTGCAGTATACGTAATAAACATATTAATAAAACTGTTTATTTATATTTATTTAAAAATTCGTACTATATATATATATATATATATATATATATATATATATATATATATATATATATATATAGATAGATAGATAGATAGATAGATAGATAGATATATATATATATATATATATATATATATATATATATATATATATATAATTTCATTTTCTACTTGATTAATTAATTTAAATTACATTTCGTTCGCTTAACAATTACGAACTCGGCAAAACAATGGCGTCGACAACTCCTAGATGATATCCGATATATTGAATTTGTTAGTATGGTTTAAGCTGTAAAACCGTCCATCGAAGAAAGGACTACTTATACAAGTCAAGTTCAATATCAACAATCAGTTTATTTCGGGTCTTTTAATAATAATAATATCGAATTTATATAACGACTTATCCACTTAATTGACAATTTCAAACAATATTAGCTTGTAGATAAGCAAACAAATCTTAATAAAACTTAGTACGACTAACTACAACAATTTCATCATTCGGCATCCCCACTCACGCAGCCAAGATATTGAATCATGACCAAGATCGGAATACTCAGCAATTAAGGAATGGTCATGGCTCTCTTGCTTTAATTTTAGTTAAATGAAACCGTATTTTTGTTAAGTCATCGGGAAGTACAATATTGCATATATAATACATTGATTTTGTGTTCTTAACATCGAATAATATGTCAGATTTCAAAATTCACTACAGTTTTATGTCATATTTTCATCGTGACATACTTGACATTAATAAGTGATTTAAAATTGGCTTAATAGACAATATTAGCATAAAATGGAAGAAGTGCGGCAATATATTTGAAGGCTTGATGATGCATACGTTATAGGTCAATCTATCATCGTCTCACGGAACAAATATTTTCCAATAATCTGTGTAAATTATATCTTGGCCGTGTCAAGGAAATTGTATTTTCCGTCTTAATTCGACTCTTTTGAAGATCGTTTATCATACCAAAATAATTCTCGAAATGTAATATGTTGTCATTAAAAGCTTCGGTTATGACAAATATGCGATATGTTGTCAATGGAAATACAAGGAACATGAGTTATAAAATTATTCCTATCGCTACTAATGTATTATACATAGAGCACTCTAAATGACAGCATTTCATCGTTAAAGTACATGCTGTCAATACCTATATCACATATATGAATGAATAATAATTCTCTACCTTCAAACGTGGGTCTTGATGGTGATAGTTAATAAAGATTAAACAGAACAAAAGTATGACAAGGTATGGCAAAGTATGTCACCCAAACCGGACAACTAAAAGAATATGCAAAATTATTTTTCTGTTAAACTTGGCATCTTGATTTTGTAACGTGGAAGTCACAATAAAATTTCAGACTAACTTTTCCTGATTTTCTCTCTCTCTCCTCTCTTTGTCTCTCTCTCTCTCTCTCTCTCTCTCTCTCTCTCTCTCTCTCTCTCTCTCTCTCTCTCTCTCAAAGCAAGCATATAATTTTGATAGTTGAAAACAGATTAAACTTTATTCACGCCGATATGAAATCCCTTGGTGTCTTAACAGTGGCGAAAAGTTAAATAAGGACAGCTGGCATGTAAGCTTTATTGTACGTTCCTGTGCAAATATGTATACACTTAAACATCTAATACGCCATACCTTTTAAAGAAATCAAGGAAGAAAGATAAATGCTACCAAGTTGTGGAAGCACATTCAATGGCGGTGAAGATCGGTTGAAGAACGCAATAATTTCTAACATTTTGTGTGGCTTGGAGAGCTTGTAACTATTCGAGATTTTCATTATTTTCTCTTTAGAGTCTCGTTACGGCTTATATCATAACTAAATTTGTCTATGATATTCACCGCATGGCTACATGTTACAAACTATTTTAAGACATTTCATTTATAAAGCTATATTATTTTACGGACAAATAAATAAATTTGTCACATAGCGGGCTCTTACAATGAAATTAATTTCTGAAAGTTTCTAGCAAAATGCTACTGACATTAAATACTTATTTTTGAAAGTTAAATATGCACTTAGGACTTAAAATTTCTTTGTCACGCCCCATATTTATTATTTCCCAAGAAAACATTACGCGGTTAAAAGACGCATACAACAGGAGACGATTCGTCAGTATCAACGTTGAAACAAATATAGAAAATAGAGCGAATAATTGCAAAGCACGTTCCTTTCAAAGATATATCACAGAAAATGAAATTTTTAAACACTTAAATAAAACAATATTTACGTAAACGTTGTAACAAAATATTTTTAGAAACAGAACATCTTATCATTGGTGGATTTGTTTTTTAACTTAAGTATATGGTTATGTTTCACGTGAATTATAAGCACAACGTTCTATCCAAGTATTCGATTCACATTGGAGCATTCGAATGTAACATTGTTATCCAAACATTCGAATGTAACATTGTTATCCAAACATTCGAATGTAACATTGTTATTCAAACATTCATTTGCTTGCCTAGATAGAGTGGTATCATTTGCAGTGCTATGCACAGTTGAATTAGTTTACATAAAACAGCTACAAACCCGATTAATCACCCGAAATTCAACACTGACTTACAAAGCATTTATAGTGCCGAAATTAGGAGCAGAGTGTGCCGAAATAATCGGAAAATGCCTTGAACATCAGTATTAAACTCTTCGATAACATGTTTGCTTTCGCCAACGTGTATATGAGCATTATATTTAAAAGCCATCGGAATGAAAAATGAAAGTGCCTTAAAAAAATAAATATGGCTTTATCAGCAAATAAGATTTGACACACATACACACAATATTGTTTTAAAAAGAAGACTGGACTGGTACAAAATCTATATCAGATATTTGCGTCCTTGAACATTAACATATCGAGATATGTCTAATTGTGTTTTTCGGCTTTGTTCAACGTTCAGGGCTGTTCCGGTCTCACTATCACACACATAATTCGTGTAAACGATCTTTTTCACTCTTTAGACAGTGTAAACAAAGACACTGAATTGTCCTATACGCTCTGTTGCTTCCACAGCGGTGTCCGGTCTTTAAAAAGGCACCTTCTATTTGTAGTCAAATATAGAAATGTGTGTGTGTGTGTGTGTGTGTGTGTGAGTGCGTGTGATTTAGCTTTTTAATGTAGCTTTTACCATTATTCAGTCATATTGCTACAACATTTGCAGTGTTGAAATTCAAACTGATGAACAGCACTGGGGCATCATGCCGTAGACGTCCCACTCAGTCACATTATCCTGACACCGGCCGACCAGTTTTAACAATAACATATTATTGCTAAGCGCCAAACGAGGAAGATCTTAGTACCATTTTGGTATGCCTCAGCCGGGGATCAAAATAACGACATCCCGCATCATTGGCGGACTCTCAAACCACTAGGCCACCTGAATGGTTGAAGGATAGAAAAATGTATACATCCTTTATTGCATTTGCTTGTAGATTAATAAATCCTGATTACTGTGTTTGCCTAATAAATAAATATGTATACTTTGTAAACATCTCGATGTCTACTTCCTACATTCCTTCTGAGATATTAAACATGTGATTTCGCTTGTATAATTTAAGATGAAACCTTCTTTCTAGAAAGAAACAAAAAAATCTTTTAGTATTGGCACGTCGTATTTCATACTACCAAATTTTTTCCTTCCAGCCTATTGAGGAATCGATGTAGAAATAATGTGTAGATAAGACAGGCTGTGTCAATAGCCATACTGCTAAATTTATCCTTCCTGCCTATTGAGGAATCGATAAAATAAGAAATTCATATTAGTAATAAGAGTAAATAAAGCAACGTTGCTAAGTTACCACCACGATTCGGTATCCCTCATTTCCTACTTGCGCTCCCACATCGATAATTATTATGACAACGATCCGAATACTCAACAACAATACCTGTAATAATCTTTTTGGAACAAATTTTTTTTTATTGAAAGCATAAGTATAATTTGGTGTGATTTTTTTTGCTTAGCTTCAAATCAAATCACACCTAATATCATTTCAAACCCACTTCAATGTTTCTTTCATTTATTTCATTGTACATTTATTGACATTTAAAATTTCAATTAATCAGACCAGCTTCAAGTTAGCTAATAACATGGTTTTATAACCACCACTGACCTTTTAAACTCCCTCCCAAACATCATATTACGTTCCAAACTTCAGAAAGTATTAAATATAAATTAGAAGGTTGATACATATACTTTTTTGTTATTGAAAAAGATCAACCAAATGTTAAAAAAGTTTCGTGATGCGTAAGTTCCGGCTCAATCTATCTTTGTCTACAGGTGGACATTTTTTCAAAGCTTAATGTAGTGTATATCATGCCCATGTCACGGAGATTTTATTGTCTATATCCAGTTGACTTCTTTTGGAGACAATTATACCAAATTAATTCTGGAACTTTATTTTTGTTGACATTTAAAGCTTTTGTAATGACAAATACAACACCTTAATTTAATGCAAACGCAGGTGACGTGGGTTATAAAAATTGCATTTATCTGTACTAATGCATTAAACATAGTCTTCTAAATTTTGGCATTTCATCGTTAAAGCAGCAGCCGTTACGCTTGACTTCATTTACCATAATTTAACTAAAGTCCAATTAGGCACAGTAAAAGCGTAAAGCCATATTAAAACATAATTCATTGTTACATACATCGTTTTAAATTAGTCAAGGAAGTTAAATTGCAGTCGTCTACATCTCATACTGGAGTGTTATTTAGAATTTCTATTAATATTAATTAACATACGAACATGTTATACTTTTTAAAAAATGTTAGAAAATTCTCAATGTACACTCATCCAATGATGTGTATCAAGAACAATATCCAACAATAAAATATATATATATAGTGCCTAATATCATTTTTCAAAACTTCAATGCATTTTTCTTACTTTAATTTCACCGTGACCCTATTGGCATTTAAAATTTCAAGGAGTCTGGCGCGATACCAAATGTTGGCAAACAAGAAATGTTGTATGATTCCTATTGACTTCTCTTAATGCGTACTTCGAGCCATTAAATTACATTAAACATTTCGAAATGTATTTCATACAAAGCAACCTAAAGACGACGGATATTTATATGTATTTACGGAAAAGATCAACAAACGTGTTTTGAAGCTTTGACAATATATAAACTGTGCCGCGGTCTATTTTTGTCCACGAGAATGCATTTTTCAATACTCCATGTAAATTATATCTTGTCCAAGTCACGAAGATTTTATTGTCAGTATTCATTTGACTCTTTTCAAGATCGTAAATGATACCAAATTAATTCCGGAACTATGAGTTTTGACATTTAAGGCTACTGTTTATGACAAATATACTACCTCTTGTCAATGCCATTGAAAGGTCAGAGTTATATGTACCTTGTACTAGACATTTATCATAGCGTCGTATTTAATTAAACAGGTACAAAAACATTTATCATAAAGTGGTATTTAATCCAAGTCCATATACCCATATTTAAATCTGTTGACGGTGTGAAGGGGTTTCATGAGACAATTCTCAGCCACGTGAAATACTTAAATTATTCTGAAAGATACTAATGCGATCGATCAGATATCGATGGATTGTTAGTTAGGATTGACTCGGGATGAGGAATTCTCCGAGTAGAACGAGGAACTCGCCAGACAGTCGTATTGCACACATAAATTGTAACCGTTGTAGTGTTGGGTTTCACGCTATATCTCAGTACATGACAGGCTATATATATATCGTCCAGTATAATTGCTTGAGGAATAACCCGAGAAAACCTCAGCAATAATCAACGGCCCACACAAATCTAGTTGGCTTCTTCTCACATACCCACCCTTGCGTTAGACTCGAACTCATGCGGACAAATGTGATACATTGTAACTAAGTCTTATATAACAAAAATATCAATATTTAATAAATGTGTTGCTTGCTGACTGGTCTTTAAACAATATTGAAATTTGTTATTTTGCTTATTCAGTGAAACAATATGCATACAAATTAAGAATCGTTGTAATAAGTTCATTACCTTCTTTAAAGAATTGGTGCCATTACAATTGCAGCATTGATCAATCCGTTATGAACCGATGTTTTACATTGCCAATGCAAAACGACTAAAGCTCTTGTATTGATCCTTGATTACCTCCCTTGTGTTAGATTCTTGGAATGTGTCATATTGCATTTAGGTTACGATATCCAGTCTATATCCACACAGAGAAGATGGTGTTGACAATAAGAAATTATTAGGAAAGGAAAATTTAAACTTATTTCCTTAAGTTTTAGTTTCATGCCAAACGTTTGCTATCTTCCCAGCATACGCTGACAAAAATGCTTCAGTGTCAACATTAACAAGAATGAATGATAAAGTGCAAAATATTGAGAAGCACTTTCTTCTAAAACTAATTATTACAATAATTTATCAACGCCTTCAGCACCTTAATGATTTAAACATTTATACTATTGTCAGACATTAGTGCTGTCAAGACCAGTTGTAGCAATCCCACAAAGACATTATCATTCGCAACCTTCTGATCATGTTACCTTCTAAAGTTAAAAGTTAAAATCGATATATGTTTGCTTTGTAATAAAGATCTGATGCAATGACACAGACATGGAATTAACAATATGCTTATCTCGCATCATACTTTTGTCCCCGTTTCCATTCTAGTCAGTAATACAGTTAAACATCGATAAGCTGCATATGGACCAGGTGACATGACTTTGGAACATATCCATTTACGTTGCAGGGGTGTATAGTTCTAAGCCACATAAAAGCTTGCTACTCCATTCTATTGATGTGCATTGAAACAATGCAACAGTTATCGGTATATATTCAAATTTGATCCGGATTATTTCCGTTGTATTCTGTGTGCAACTTTGAAGAATGATTTAAGTAGGTTTGATGTTTTCGCTGTTATTTTCTATCTTTGTTTTGGTCGTTGCCTCTCAATGAGACCAAATGGGATTCTACTAAACGTGATTGAGACGGGTATTTAATACCCAATTACATATCTTTTGTAGATGTGACAATATGCTTTTGTGTGAGCTGCAAGATCATCTCACACCTATGAAAATGTCTTATGTATAAAATAGGATTAGTACTCTTTACTAGTTTCCCATAAAACTATTAATCATAATGTGCGAGTATCCGTGTATTATGGCAGAATCTCAAAATAAATGAGTTGAATATTTTACAGTAAGTAATAAAGTCTGTCTTGTCGGATGTGTCAAGCATATATTAATACTGCAAACATTTCAAAAACATGCAATCAAGATTTTAAAATCTATCTGTCCATATGACTGCGATTATGAACAAATCTTTTCAACGAGAACGTTTTGAGACAGCCGACTTCCCTCTTAAATAAACATATAATATATGTCTGACATCGTTATCGCACGTGTTCGACACTTCATAAACAGGGGACACAACACCTACATTCATTAATTCATATTGTGAATCCTCACAAAGAAAAGCATGTTTATGATCCATAAAATGTAATTTGATCAGATTTTGATTACTAAGCTTGAGGTGGTTTGAAATGAAGTGGGTGAATATCAGTAAATGATGTAGTTGACATAGAAAACATGATGGATTTTATACCTTCATTAATAATGATGAGCATTCTACATCTTTCCGAATAAACTCAATGCATTTCTGACAATCATTTGTTGATCGTTTCACCTCTAATACGTTCTTTATGCAGTAATAACATTTCATCTTACCTGTGGTTTCTTTTATAATTGATATTTTACATTGCAAATAGGATCTCTACAGCCTGAAGCAGCCAGTTCAGTATCAACCCTGGTTAATTTTGTCAACCATGTTCATGCCCAAATCACCGCAAGTAGTATATGGGGATACTCTAGCGACAATGGAAAATCCAGTCAAAAACAGCTTGGGAACATCTAGCGACAAGGGGAATTTAACATGGGGGGACTATCTAGCGACAAGGGGAATTTAACATGGGAACTATTTTGGGACTATCTAGAGACAAGGGGCATTGAACATGGTGGGACTATCTAGCGTCAAAGGGAATTGAACATGGTGGGACAATCTAGCGACAAGGGAAATATGACATAGGAAATATTATATGTAGAGGGGACTGTAGAGGGATAAGGGAAAAAATGGCGGCAATAGAAAGCTACTATCTTTTCGAGATTTATGAGTGGCCCTGAAAAGGACCTTTGGATACTTCTTCTTTTATTTTCTGCCGCTGTTCCACCACCATCTAATTTTACCAATGATCCCCGTTTTCTTCTTCTTGTCCTCGGGAATCCAATTGGGATGTCCCATAGCTCTAAACTTTTCCTGAACTCTCATCCATCTTAGATTTAGTAGATCAAAGTCCTCTTTCTTCTTTTTGTTCTTTTTTTCCTTTCTCTCCTTAGACCAGTTTTCTTTAATCTGGATCACCTGTTCTTCAATCACTATTCTCATCATTGCTTCTGCTTTCTTTAGCCTGTCTAGACCCCACTTCACATATTCCCACTCTATCAGATGTAATGTTTCTTCTAGAAAACACCTGACTTTGATGACATGATCAAGTGCCTGCTTCAAGTCTCCTATTCTTATATATTTTGTTTTAATACGTCTTCTTAATTTTTGGTCTTCCTCCTCTATCATACCTTCTAATAGATCTCTTGCTAATTTCAGTTGGTTTACAAAGCCCAGGTTACTCTGAAATTCTTCCTCAAGTCTTTCCACTTCATACTCTGCATCAAGAATCCCAAACCAGCTGTCTCGGAGTTGGATAAATAAGTCGAAATTCATCTTGATGTGTTCAAACGTTTCCATCGTCATCAAAGATAGCGCCATGAACTCCATTGATATCCCAAAGCTATGCACATTTTGTATATAGTTCATTGTTCTTTTTTGAATATCAAGTGCCAATGACTTTGTTCTAACAGGTGGAAAGTGGTAATTAATGATGTTAAGTGCGGTAAGACGTCGATGTACTTGAGAGTGTGTTGATGCGTAAAATATTTCCACATGCGTTCTTTCAAGGTACGTTGAAAACGTTCCACGATACTGGCTTTGGTTTCAGGATTTTCGGTGGTGAAAAAATGAATGTCACGTTTTTTTAATTCTCGTTGGAAAGCTTGATTCAGAAATTCGGTACCTTTGTCGGTTTGCCATCGAAGAGGGTGACGACCACTTTGTTTCAACACCAGTTGCAAAGCTCGTACTAACTCTCCGCTCGATTTGGATGTCAATGGTACGACCCAGGCAAATTTAGAAAAGACGTCGATGACACAAAACAAATATTTGTAGCCACGATTGTATGTGGCTAAATGAGAGACATCAGCTAAATCGGCTTGCCATTGATGATCGATGCCTTCCACTTGAGTGCGACTTCTGTGAAATTTTCGTCGAATGGGTTTGTGTAAAGTGTACGTCACTTGTTCTTGTAACCATCGTTGTACTTCAGGTAAACGAAGCTTTTTCAGGCGAGTTTTGGCAGCACGAACCAATTTCTGAATGCCTCCGTAACCTGCAGGGTGAGCTGGATCGTAGTAAATGCTGGCTAATACCTTCTCCATGGTTTAGTTAATAAGTGACCCACTCTTCGAGGATATTGCTTTGGGTGGGACGAAATGGGGGTTGTTTGGAAACGGTTTTTCGTGTCCGATGTGCCACAGGAGTTGACGTCGAGGGTATTGGTGGTGGTAGTGGAGGTAATGAGATAGCTTCTTTGGTCTTCTTTTCTTTTTCACTTCTGGTTTCCTTTCTTTCTTTTTCAATTCTGTCGAAGAAGGAGTGGTCATCATCTTTTTAACCCAGGTTTTGAGTTCTTCTCGTTGGGGAGTGGGGGAAGGGGTCAACAAGGAAGTGGCAATCTTATTCGGAAGGGGAGTGGTAGTGGGTGTTTGAAAGAGATCATGGAGTTCATCTTCTTCCTTGGGTAATGGTGGGGTGACGTCTGTTTTAACTGATTTAGAGGGTGAGGGTAACGGGTTATTCATTAGAGCCTTCAAATCGGACAAAGTGGGTTGAGCTGTTTGTTCCACAGCTTTTCGATGAAAGAGTTATAGTCGTTTCAAGAGTTGACCGTACTTTTGCGATTTTTCGGTTTCGGATATATCTTGACGATGCATCAAGGATTGCAATTCGTGTTGTAATTGGGACATCTCGTTCAAATCCGGATTGGGTGGTAAATGAGGGGTACGTTGTTCTTGCCAACGATGGTATTCCATCCATCGTTTGTAAGGAACCAAAGTCAGTTTTCGTCCTTCCATAGGCTTTCAAAGGTTATGTCTGAGATGATAGTGCTCCATAGATCCCTTTTATCTTCTGGAAGGATCAACTTTGAGGGACCCCTCGTGCTAACCCTTGCATCATACCTGGCAATAAACTTGCGCCGGCTTTTGCTAATCCTGTCAACATAGGAATAAGAAAGGGAAAAAATCCTTCGCGTTGCACCAACATCTTTTTCTTTTGACGAATAGGTATTTTCTTTTGAACCATTTGACGAAGAACGTGTCGATGTTTGGCTAAGCATTTTTTCTGGTGTGGAGACAAAGGTATCGTGCCTTTCAAGACATTCAAACAACATTCACACACGGTATCGATGACATCTTTGGAGGCTGTTTTAATGATTTGTTTTCGCATGGGTGGTGAGGCTTTGGACAGGACGGACAACACGTCTCCGTGTTTGGCTAAACGAGGAGGTAGTCCTTTCCTTTTTTTTTCCTTTGTGGGGTGAATAAGAATGTTTTCTGCGAGGTGACATCTTTGCTTGTTCGTTTCACAAGATCACTAGTGTCAATGACTTGGAACACACACCCTTTTATCTTTTTTGGGAACTACCGCTTCGTCAAAAAGGTAACAATGTGTTTCCCAAAATTGTCAAAGGATCCTCCTTTTTGGTGACTCTGCTTTTCTTTAAAGGACTATGCCTTTGGAGGGAAGGACGTCGATGTTTGATTTTTAAGCTCTTGGTGGGATGACAAAATTGTCTTTTTCCTTTTCCTTTTTATGTAGCAGAACGTCGAGGGCAGTAGTGTGTACGTTTTTGAGGAGGCATTCTTAAGTGTTCAGCAGTGGTACAGAAAATATTGATCCCTGTTGTGATCCTCAAGTCATTTTTATACTGGATGCGACGCCACTGATTATCTTTGCGTCGTATCAACTTCATGGCAGGTAACACACGTCGTGAAGGAGTTCGTAACGGATTCAATCGGGACAGTTCTTGTTTGGACAAATTTAGTAAACTCTTTAACATACCAGATCTTTCTTGGACTTTGACTTTAGGGGCAGGTACTTTGTGAGCAGCTGCTACTGCCGCTAATGTGGACGAGGGTGTCACCGGTGGAGGAGACGTTTTGGGAGACGTAGATTTCCAATGTTTCATCAAATTAGGAAAAACGTGTGTCAAATTGGCTTTGGCTGGCATCACCCGCAACGGAGAAGTGGAACCCCTGAGGCTACTGGCAACATAGTTCCTACCAAACGTCCTTGTAGATCTTTTCTTACAGGTTGTGGTTGACGAAGATAAGGTTGCGTCCTGGCTGAAGTGCCTCTTTTGCGAGGGACCGCTTTTTTCTGTGGACTTTTCTTTTTCTGTGCTTTTGTCTTGGTACTCTTGTTCTTTTTCTTTGGGGTTCGTTTGGCTTTTTTTCTCTTGGGGTGAACTTTGGGAGCATTGGGATCCCATTTTAAAAGGGAACGAATGATGACACCTCCTAGAGAACCGCTACCTCCAGGTTTCAATATGATTTGCTTTTTGAGTTGAGTGTCGATGCGAGGATCGGCCAGTTGCGTCAAGGCTACTTTGTTTCTGTCAAAAAAACGCTTGGTTTGATGTGGAATGTGAATGATGCCTTGCAGTATTTGACGTGCTGTCACCGTAAACCATCGTAAGACTTCTTTGAGACTGGCATCTAAGACGTGAGCACGTCTTTGTGGATTTTTTTCGCGACTGATGCCGTACAAGGCACGAATCAATTTGATGGGAAGATGAGACTGAACGGATGTCATGTTGACGATGTATGAGACAAGGTTAAAGTAACCCAAGGTTTTTATAGATTTTTTAGTGATTCATATGGTTATGTTGACGACGAGGACGTGTACACGACAGGTCCTCCGTCTTGACACCAGTCGTGAAACAAATTGGTACGAAATCGCAAATAATCAGGGGTAGTGGGCTTTAAATCCACGAGTAAATAAGCGTGTGGCATTTGAGTGGCATCTTCGTACGCATGAGTCAGCCAAGGTGTTCCTAACTGTTTGGCTAAGACTTGCACTTGTGATTTATCTCGAGGACGTTTAAACAAGACCACATAATGAGCATTGAGACTAATGGTACGATGGGCTTTACTTTGTTGAAATACATTTTGTGTAATGTAAATGACACTGGCATTACGATGATGCCCTTTACGTGTAAACCACAGTTTAATTTCTTCTTCGTCTTCTCCTAACATGTCGTCAAAAATAACCCAATGAGTTTGACTAGGGTCAGACACGACCCCCTCGTCTTCTTTAGGATTGCCTTCCACAAACACAATGGAATCACCTTGACTTTCTTGCAAGAGACTGTATGACGATTGCCACTCTTTGTAACACCACACGATACGTTGAGGTGGACGATCGATCAAATGATGTTTATGTTCGATCAAACGTTTGACAAATTCGGTTTTGCCTGAACCGCTCGGTCCAGCAATTAACATGTTAAAAGGATGACGAAGATACAAGGCTTTCCAACTAGCATGATCTAAGTGTTCGTCAATGACTTTGAATGTGGAGGAGGAAGGAGGAGTAGAAATAGCAGAGTGAGCCATAGTCGTGTAGGGTATGACAGTATTGTCACAAAAAACAGACAAGACAAGAGGTTTTTATACTGTTTTCAAGACACGTTTATTTCAAGACATGTTTAAATTCGAACAACACGAAAAACAAAAATACATAATAACCAAATGGATAAATACAGGAATAAAAAACACAGGGAAGCGATCAAAGTGGCATATAAACAAGGCATGGTACAACATGATTTGGGTAACGAACGTCTCCTAGAGGTAGTGCGTAATGTTCTTATAGTCTCCTCTACATGAGGTATAGTCACACAGGTTTCTTCTCGAAAGGGTCTTTGTGGGGAAATGTCCATGACAGTTCAGTCTTGAACAGAGGGATTGTCCTGGGTGTCAGATTCTTTTTCTTCTTCTTTTTCTGGTACTGTCACTAACACAGGTTTAAAAGTGACTTTTTTCACTCGACGATGAATTTTACGAACACAACGCTTGGGCATAATGGGATGCTTCGTTTGTTCAAGCCTCAAAATCCCAACTTTTCCAGTCACGTACATCTGTCCAATAAGGGTGTAAATCACAAGCTACACACACATCTTCGTACACTGCTTCCGTACGTAAAAGTTGCCGAATCTTTTTTCCTGTAGAGGTCGAGACGTATCCAGATGAAAGCGTAAGGCTTTGAACAGAATGAGTCTCTCGTGGACATTTAAAGGTGTCACCATACTGTCTTTTTTTGGTAGATAGTGTTCGTAAAGTACTCACAAAGAATCGGCAGGTAAACGAAATCCCAGAAAGCAAGTCACTAAAACACACAATACACGTCGACCCCAATTCATAGGGTACAGTTCTTGCAATAAGTGTTCGTAATCTTTCACCGTGTGAATCTTCTCATTGATATCCTTCCACGGAATCTGTTGGATCACCAGTGATAAAGGTTGTGGCATGGTCGTTCTCTTTTATACCTCTTTAGGTCGAAGATCATCAGTGTATATTCTGCACAGAATCAAATCTCCTCCAAAAGCGAAAGTGATTAATATAACCTGTAATTTCGTCACGCTGCCATTCAGGGTAACGGTTAAGAAGGATCAAAACATCTTCAGATGTAAACGTACTAGACGTAAATTGGAAACAGAGCAAAAAAACACCCTTGATCCAGAGAAATCTAATACGTTGGTTAATTTTTGTCACTTTCCTCTTGTGAATTTCACGACACAAAAGTTCTACAGTCACCCCTTGAGATTTTTCTTTCGCAAGGCTTTGCCAAACGTCCTTGTAGATCTTCTCTTGCAATTCGTGGGGCAATCCTTGAATATTATGTTTTATATTATATACTGGTTTAGGTTTGTTCAACGACATGGAGCAGTAGTGTCACTTGTCCCACTACCAATTAAGGTGACGGTGTAAAAGGATCAAAACATCTTCAGGTGTAAACGTACTAAAATAAAAACAGAGAAATCTAATACATTCGTTAATTTTTGTCACTTTCCTCTTGTGAATTTCACGACACAAAAGTTCTACAGTCACCCATTGAGATTTTTCTTTCGCAAGGCTTTGCCAAACGTCCTTGTAGATCTTCTCTTGCAATTCGTGGGGTAATCCTTGAATATTATGTTTTATATTATATACTGGTCTAGGTTTGTTCAACGACATGGAGTAGTAGTGTCACTTCTAATTACTAGGTCCTACTAAAGGTAGGTATTGACAATTCGGAGACCATCGAGCATGTTCCAGGTACGCAGAATCTTTATGTTCCCACTCGTAAATGGACACACCACAACTGAAACACTTGACTTTATCCCCTTCGCCTAAGTAGAAAAATCCGGCTCTGGCTAATTCTTCAGGAGTTGGTCCAGGCAGATATTTTGGCCATTTATCTTTGAAGGTTTGGAATCGACTTTTAAAGTGACAGTATTCAGGCAAACTTGTCGGGAACGAATATTCGACTCTCCTCACTTCAGGTTTATGTAGGTACGGTGAAATTCCTAGGAGTCCACGATACCGTGTGGCACCGCTTTTGCATCCCCCAGGTTTGACACGTGCAGCATCACTTTCCAGGGTAGATATAGGGGTTGTAGTCATATCAAAGTTCCCACGATATCCTGCTGAATCGCTAAGGTCACAGCGGCTGGCATCACTTCAATCGCAAGGTTTAGCATCGCACTCCACTTGAGAATTCCCAAATTTGAATGATGTCTGTTTAAATGGATTCATCTTCTTTTCGCTTGGTCAGTGTAGTGGTAAATGAACTATTGGTCTTGGACGATGTCTCTTTTTATATGCTGCCCAATTTCGACGTGACCGTACGGTAGAGTGAAGTGATTGGGAAGTCGTACTCTTTTTTGGTACACAATTTGATAGACTTTTTCCAAAGGTCGGCTAACGATTTGATGTGTGGGTAAACGGACAATCTTGTGCGGTTCGTGGGTGGTCACTTGAAACGTTTCATCCTGTCCAGACTGTAAGGCTTCTTGATGTACGTCAAAGTTCACTACTCGACTGGTGCGATAATTGAGAGTCAATCCTTTCACTTTACATTCGGTGTGCATTTCTCCTTGGGGGTCTCGGTATTCGTAGCCGTAATTTTTAGGACCGCCACTTGCAAAACATAGAATCTTGTCGTCGGGATGTTCATCGGTCCAGGCTCCTAAACGGTCTCCTTCGATGACAGGGTTACACTGGTTTGGTCGATGAATGTAGATGCAACTGTCCGTGTCAAAATACAGCACACGATCTCCTAGGAGTTCTAACACTTCGTACAATTTTAAGCGAGCATGGGCTGTCACGTAAGCCGCAATGATGACATTTCGAAATTTGTCGGCTTCTATAAAGTCTAGTTCTTCTTCGTAATTGACTAAGATCAAGTCCTCACGAATGATGTCCACGTGTTTGATAACTTTGGTTTTGTCGTGAATCATCTGGAAGTAGCGAGAAGGTTCGGACAAATACTCCGTCTTGGGTAAAGACGGTCGTTGTGCCATTTTACCCCACAAGCAATTGAGCATCACTTTGGCAAACGATCGCCTTCCTTCGTTTTTCTCGATGTGGTCTAAAGTGATACCTTCCTGCTCTCTATATTTTTCTTTGAATTTCTTTTGGTCTTCGGGAGTGTGACACCAGGAGGGATAGCCACTAGCTTCTTCTTTTAGTTTTAAAAAGGCATCCACGTAGTCTGCGAAAATACCTTTCTGTGTCTCGTCGCCCTTGCGGTATTGTTGTGTCTTGGGAAAGTGATAAATTTCGTACACTTCTAACAGCCGGTATCCCAGGTCCAGGGCTTTAAACAATTGCACGCTCACCCACGTTCCTGTCAAAGCACGTTCTTCCTGACTGTGCTGACAAGGTTGGTCTTGGTTGCACATTTCAGCACAAGTGCGACACAAAGGAAACATCAGTTTTCCTTGGCAATGGTGAGGTAAAACGGGATGGTACAAGTCTGTGGGAGGTAAGACTTTGCACTTGATTAATCCTTCGTACTGTCGAATGTGGTCCAGGTCAATGTGTTCTGTCATCAATTCTGGATGTCCTACGGGAACGTTACAATATTTGCACACGTAAGGATACAGTGAACACACGTCCAAGTATTTGATTTCTTCTCCTTTCTTCTTGTCCACCTCGTACAGCAAACAAGTGGCATTCGTCCGTCCTCCGTACAAACTTTCCCGTGGGTTCAATGGGTTCACCAACTTGTAACTTTTCTACAATGCGCTTAAACTTGGGATCGGTTTTCAAACGCTGATCGTACTCGTGTTCCCACATTTCCACCACCTGATATCCTTGCTGTTCTAACTTCAAACGTCGTTGACACGTGGACTGGTACAAATCTTCCATAGTCCGTTGTAAAAACTGATTTTTGGTGTCACGCTGTGGGTAGCACATAGGGCATCCGTGAAATAAGCATCCGTTAAACTTGTACACGATTTGAGGGTTTTCTAAGTCCCACCCATCCACCGAATACGTTCCAATGGTCTTTTCGCCTCTTCCGTTGCGAGCGTGTTGGATCCATTTGTCTTCCTTGTCGCACAAATAATGGAGCCAGCGTAAGGCTTTGACCGAGTATTGTCGTTTGACAAAATTTGTCGTTTGAGGACTGATGACAGCCAATGTATTTTCAGGCATAAAGCGTTTTCGGTACACTAAGGAACACGCTTTGGCAATGGTACAAGCTTCTTTCAAAGGATCGATCCCTCCGTACTCAATGAACAATTCTCGAAATTTTCCACAACAACGTCGTAAAATGTCCACGTCAGATCGACAATACTTTAACATTTCTTCTTGAAAATCAAAGGGGTCCAAGGCGTGAGTCGGGTACCAAGCGAAGAAAGCTTCTCGTTGTTCGGTGCGCATGTTATCGGGGTCGTAGTCGTCAGCCTCAGGTAAATGGAGTAAAACGGTATGTTGATTGGCTTCGGTATTAAAAAAGTGTGGAAAATAACCTTTAGCCATTTCTGTCATTCCAAACGTTTTAGGCATGCGGCTCAAAGGCATGGCCAAGTAACACATCGAATCTTTAAACTGTACTTGTCCAACTTGCATAGAAATAATTTTGGCTCCGTTTAAAGTCACTTGAGGTCGTTCGGTACTTTGTTCTGCATAGTATCTGAGCAGAAATTGCCCATCGTATCCCGATAAATTGTGCGCCATGACCGTGGCGTGGTGATGACAATCTCCGTAACGTTCGATGTCTTCTGAACTCCACGTTTCGTCGATGGGGTTTAGGATCCATTGGGCAAAATCGGCTAGCGTGTTTGACCTACGAAATATTTTTTCACGTCCTCCAGGAATCTTGCTACAGTGAGGGCAATGACTAAAACTAAGTTCTTGGATACACATCTCGCACGCACGGTGAGCTACGCAGAAATTAGGAATGTGAATACCGGTCTCTTGCATGCATTCGAAATCAAAAAAGATACAATTTCCTTTCTTCTGGGTATCTTCTGGTCGGGGTTGATATTTTTGAATATAGCATTCGTGTTCCAAATCCACGATTTGGCGACAAATGTGACATCGTTTCTTACCTCGACAAACGTGAAACTTGGTACTATTGGTACGTATGCTTTGTCCGCAAGTAGGGCACAATCTCAGGAGCTGACAAGCATTTTTCTGCTGTGAACCTTGCATCTTCAAATGTTGTTGGTAACAGGTAGGACTGACAAAAGTGCGCTGACACACAGGGCAATGCACTCTTTCTTTTCCTTTGTCCAAACAAGATTGTGAGGCCAAACATCCCTCACATTTTGATCCACAATGTTTGTGTTGTTCTCGATTGTTATAACCATAGTCACATTTTTCACAGTAGTAACCGTATCACAGGAATCCAGTGATACTGGTAATGGTATCAAAATGACCATCGTGATGATAGACGTGAATGTATTTTCCGTCTTTGAAATCGTGGCCTCGAAACAAAAGAGGTCCACGCACTTCTTGAGGGTGCACTTTCAAGGTGTAACGTGGAGCCAAGACGTCTTGCAATTTTTGCATTTCTGGAATGCCACAAGGGGTGTCTTTGGATATCCCCGCTTGCTGTAACAGGAGTTCTGCTTCACGTCTTTGTTTGGCTCTGTCCGATCGTTGAATACTTTTCCAGGCTCTTTTCCATTCTGGCGTATCGTTCTTGTTGGCATACGTTCGTCCCACGACGACAGCACGGGCTAAACACATCTGGTCTTGAGGATTGTTAATTCGGACGAGACTTAGTTTGATGTTACGAAGGTTGTCGACCAATAATACTTTTTTGCGTCCGGTCCCCTGAGGAAGAGACACGTGGGTCATAAACAGTGTAGCTTTTCCATCGGCGATGTGAAACTTATGGTTGGATTGTTGCACATGTTGAATTTTGTCAATGACTTTGGAAGGTGTTAATTGTGATGGGCTAGTAAACTCGATCCAAACGGGAGACTTCAAATTATCGTGTTTAAAAGAAAGTCTCAAGCGATCGTCTTCTTTGGCTTGACATTGCTGTTTCAGTGAGGTTAATACAGAATCCCACACCTCAGTAATGAACCCTTCTGCTTTCTCCAAAGGTACATTGGACGTAAAATCTTTAAACTTTACGGTATACGTGTTAGATGTTGTTCTAAATTTTCGAGAGGAACGCTTTTCCGTCTCTCGAATGTAATAGTAATTTTCAGGGTTTACTAAGGGTAGTGCACTTTGCTTGGACGTCGATTGCTTGGGTGTAAATTCGGGTTCACTCATGTCATCTTCAAAATCACAGGCATGAATTTGAGCCAAGACTTCAGCTATCGTGCTAGGCGATACATTACGTTTCTGTCTCTTGCTCTCTTTTCCTTTCTCCACAACATGATGTGGTCTTTTCATCTTGTCTGCAAAAAGTCAAATGACTACCTTTTAAAGACCATAACCCCTATATATTCATGTCAGATCGGTGCATATATAAAGAGTCAGTGTCTAACCGTTCAGTATTTATTGCACTCTCACATTGACCAGAACGATGGAAGAACCTACACAAGTGGAACTTCTCATCAGAGCTTTACGTGGGGTTATACGAAAGTTTTCGTCAGACCAGCCGACGGACTGCTCTTCCTCCTTTCGAGATAAAAGTCAAGATACTTGCTATATCTGTAAGACGAAAGGACATTGGGCTTCAGAATGCTCAGATCGTAACAAAAACAGAAAAGGGTACAATAGAGACAAAAGTCAAGATACCTGTTATTATTTTAAAGAGAAAGGACATTGGTCTCCAAATTACCATAAGAAACAACAGGAGCAAGAGGAGGGGGAAAGGAATTCTGAACAGGAGGAGGAAGAGGTACCCTCCCCAAAAGGAAGAACCCCGTCACGTTCACAAAGACAAGAAAAAAGACGAAACAAAAGTGAGGAAGAAGAAGAAGAAGAAGAAGAAGAAGAAGAAGAAGAAGAAAAAGAAAAAGCTGTGACAGTAAAGAAAATGAAAAAATAGAAAGAGTGAAACAGAAGAAAACCTATGAACTTTTTTAAAGTGGTATTGTGTTATGTTATGTTGTGATATTGAATTGTAACGTTTGTACTAGAATAAACCTGAGAGAAAAACGTAAGTGTCTCTTGGTTTTGATTTTATAGAATAAGAACCTACACTCACAAATTCATTCACTCACACGTACATCATGGGTTTTTAAAAAATAATAAAAAAGGACTTTTGAGTTTTCATTGAATTAGGCAATTGAAATAGTATTTCTTTTCGAAATAATTGGAGTGGCCCTGAAAAGGACCGTTGGTGTTTTGTGTGTTTAAAACAAAACAAACTCAGAAACGGGACGAAATCCTCTTGAGATGACTTAAGCCTTTGCCACGACCAAGGCCTACTTCGGGACTGGTGGTTCCTGTCAATGATTTGGTAGAAAGCACTAACGGTGGAATGGTAGACGTAGTCACAGAGAGATCGGGTTGTTTAGCTCGAGAAGGTCTTTTTCTCTTCGGTCGTGATAAAGAAGTCTGATACATTTGTTTCAGACTCCTTAACTCAGCTAAAATATCTAAAAGTACCGTCGTGACTGTTTAATTTTCACTATTTTCTTTCTGTCCTTGGTCTTCTTTCTTCTCTGCAGCTGCTGTTAGTGTTTCTTCCTGGTGTTTCCTTCTTGCTTCTTCTTCCTGCTGTTGTATACAAAAAGCTTGTTCTTCTACTTTCTGTTGTTGTAAAATTCGCTCCAATTCTTCTTTTTGTCTTTGTTTAAAATCATTGACGTGTACATAAGAAGATGCAGAAGGCAACGAAGGTTCCAGAATAATCTCTTGTAATGTTAAAAAATCCACAATATCCCAGTAAAAATCCACTTCTTCTTGATGTAGATTTGTCATGACTTTAGTAGTCACTGTTGGCTCATGACTTGCTGTCTCTACACCTGACTCACCCCAATTCATCGTCTTCTTACTACCTGCCATTATTGACAACTCTGTCTCATCGATTGACTGAACACAAGCGCTAGTACCTCTATATAGAAAAGGTGACGTCACAGACTGTTCTCTTCCGATTGGATGCCTGTGCCTGACTTTTGTAACGCGCGTTTGGATTGGTCGATACACTCAATCCGTTTCGATCCGCCCTTCCCCTATAAATAGCCGCAGTACACA
This sequence comes from Unio delphinus, assembly GCA_029339505.1. Taxonomy (NCBI): domain Eukaryota; kingdom Metazoa; phylum Mollusca; class Bivalvia; order Unionida; family Unionidae; genus Unio; species Unio delphinus. Next base: position 1,666,975 of record JAQISU010000030.1, read on the forward strand.
GCATTCGCTTCACCTGTTTCGCATTACAAGATGTAGACAAACGTTGAATCTTCGACCCTTGTGTCTACCATGATGTTTCGGACTGACATACCCATGTATGTCAGATCTTCTTGGAGTGTCATTCATATGACGGAGACAGCCTATTGGAAGAGAAGGGTCTATGTGGAAAGACAAGGTTGTTTAAAAAGAGTTCTCTTCTATGGACCCACAGTAAGGAGAAGTTTAAGGAAAATAAGAAGATCTGTGAGATGTCCTCTATGTTAATAAGATAACGTTAACATTACACATAACGGTCCTTTTCAGGGCCACTCATAAATCTCGAAAAGATAGTAGCTTTCTATTGCCGCCATTTTTTTCCCTTGTCCCTCTACAGTCCCCTCTACATATAATATTCCCTATGTTATATTTCCCTTGTCGCTAGATAGTCCCACCATGTTCAATTCCCCTTGTCTCTAGATAGTCCCAAATAATTTTCCATGTTAAATTCCCCTTGTCGCTAGATAGTCCCCCCATGTTAAATTCCCCTTGTCTCTAGATGTTCCCAAGCTGTTTTTGACTGGATTTTCCATTGTCGCTAGAGTATCCCTATATACTACTACCGCAGTTTATACAATACACATCTTTTGTTGTTATTTCAAATAAATATATTACCGTTTGCCATTTGGAGATGCAACCAGTTATGTACCGAGAGATATAGGAAAATACAAATTTCTGAATCACCTGTAAAACGTTTTTACTATCTAACTCCTATATTTGACTGATTTTAAACATTACAAATTCGGACATTTTGTTCCCATAGTTTTTGCAACTAAGCTGTGTTTTACCAGTAAATAAACCACTCCCGTTTAACCAGCATATAAACCACTCTCGTTTAACCAGTAAATAAACCACTCCCGTTTAACGAGTATATAAACCACTCCCATTTAACCAGTATATGAACCACTCAAGTTTGACCAATATATAAACCACTCCCGTTTAACCAGTATATAAACCACTCCCATTTAACCAGTAAATAAACCACTCCCGTTTAACGAATATATAAACCACACCCATTTAACCAGTATATAAACCACTCAAGTTTGGCCAGTATATAAACAACTACCGTTTGGCCAGTATATAAACCACTCCCATTTGGCCAGTATATAAACAACTACCGTTTGGCCAGGATATAAACCACTCCCATTTGGCCAGTATATAAACAACTACCGTTTGGCCAGTATATAAACCACTCCCATTTGGCCAGTATATAAACAACTACCGTTTGGCCAGGATATAAACCACTCCCATTTGGCCAGTATATAAACAACTACCGTTTGGCCAGTATATAAACCACTCCCATTTGGCCAGTATATAAACAACTACCGTTTGGCCAGGATATAAACCACTCCCATTTGGCCAGTATATAAACAACTACCGTTTGGCCAGTATATAAACCACTCCCATTTGGCCAGTATATAAACAACTACCGTTTGGCCAGGATATAAACCACTCCCATTTGGCCAGTATATAAACAACTACCGTTTGGCCAGGATATAAACCACTCCCATCTGGCCAGTATATAAACAACTACCGTTTGGCCAGGATATGCACCCCTCCCGGAAGTGCATATTCTTGTCTAACTGCGCTTACTTTCTTAAATACCAACATGCTGTAAAGTTATCGATTTCAGATGCAATAAAGAAAATGGCAATGGTATTGGAGACGTCTGGAGCCTTACATCACGTAAGTACAGAGCGAATCAAACAAGAAACCTATAACATAAACTTAAATACAAGCATGACACGCGATAAATGTGATATATTACCCATACTGCTGACAATCATTCGTCTCTAAGTGATCAAAATCATTATACTTGTGATCATACATTATAATTGACTCTCCCTTCGTCAAATCAACTTCCAGTTCGACTCATGATTAACAAACATGATCACGATTGTGACTCAGATCGGATCTCATAGATACTCCACTCTTCATCAAACTTTAAAACACAATTACTCAACGTGTAAAAATGGCTATAATTAGACCAGAAACTCTGCAAGGCACGCAGAAGCCCAACTGCAAATAAATCAATGATAAGCAATACTATTCTTGTTTAACACAATCCAGGCATTTCCAAACATGATATACTGATGGTGCTATTTTATGTTTCTGTAGGAATATATTTGCCTTTCTTTTAGCAATTCCACTACGAGCAATTATCTTCATTAACTGATTAATTGATCTTCGCACGGTACAAACTATAGTAGACTATCACTGTTTGTGTAATGATAACGAAGGGTTTCTAAATTAAACTGTAGCAGCAGCCTGATAACATGCATGTCTCTATCAGGATTCTCTGATTAACATTTCCAAAATTATCATCACAGTCATCACATGCTACATAGCATATCATCTTTTCATCTACATAACACATCATCTTTTCATCTACATAACACATCATCTTTTCATCTACATAACACATCATCTTTTCATCTACATCAGTACTGATACACAGGGTCTACAGCTACATGAAACTGCTCGCCAGCATTTAAATTTCACTATTTAAAATGTCACATTATAGTCTTACAACTAACTCAAAGTGCAACATATTGCTCCAAATACATGGCGTTAAGAAAGACTGTTTGTTTAATAGCGCACAAGCCAGTTCTAAGTTTGCAGAATACAAAATGACATCTAGCCATTGTTTGTGGAAACGAATACTAGTAAGCGTGATTAACCCAAAACAATTTATAGAATCAAGGCTTCTACCTTCCCATAGGAATCTCTTGATAAAATTAAATAATTACAAAATAGAGGACAACGCTATTTTCGTCATCCCTAATACTATTTTGATTCAATCCGTTTGATAGCATTAGGCCGTGCTTGGTCCAACCATTCAGCAACCACGGAGACACAGCAGTTGCCGACGCTTATTTCGCTTTCCATCTATAACCAATGTTTCAATTAAAAAAAGACCTAAGAAACAAAATTAAGACTGGTATATTGTTGTTTTAGGGTTTACGCCATTTTTTCAGCACACGATAGGCTATACATGGCGGCCAGTATTATTGGTGGAGGAAGAACCAGGGAAAACCCCCGGAAAGAAACAGCGACCCATGAGAAGCTACTAGCAAGCTTTCTCACATAACTACATTAGCCGAATATTAGAATCGAACCCACGCGGACAGAGGTGAGACCGCAGTGATCCGTAACGGAAAGCGCTTTAGACCACTTGGCCACTCGGGATCCTTAGAACAGGGAAAGAATGTTGAGGTTCAAAATTGAGCAAAAGCTAATGCCTCCTGTACTATGCTGTATTAACACGGTTCTCTCATTAGAGATAAGATCGCCCAGCGGCTTCTTAAAACCTACGCTGCTACAGTTCTCATGTTCATTTCCCTTGGATATGCCTTGAGCCCTTCACAGTACTACCAGCGTAACTCTTTGAGTTGTAATCGGATATGGCAATATTTCCTTCTTCTCAGAATAACCAAGCCAATTAAAATGACCCGTTCATAGTTTTCTAAGTATTATATTCACTCTGAGAATACCTGGCATGACTTCAAGTGACCGACATGACTAATATGAGTCATCCGATGATCATTTCTTGTATTAAGGTCATCAGTTATCTTCTTAACAGTTTCCCAAAATCCACTCCATCTGACTCGCATAATAGGTCATTTCCTTTTCTTTCCCAGAATGTAGTGTAACAACACAAAGTCACTAACACCGAAATAACTGAGTTAATTCTTTGGTGACCTGATGCAAACTAGTTGTTGTAGTACTAAAGCGCTGATATGCTTCCAGCCCACATTACGTTCCTATATTCTATAATGAACAGAGAAAGATCATTCAGGGCTTTGAATCCAGAAGAATGTTGCTCAGATGCACAGGAAGTCACGCTCGTAAGGTACTGATCTACAAATCAATAACTAACTTTTGAAATAGTGGCAAAAGCAACAACTTCAGTCTACCTTGTAAAATATCTCCAATCAGGACTATACATCATCTCCAAAATGTCGATGTTTACGAGCTGTCTTGTTCCACTAGTAATTTTGTCCTCACGTTTCGTTCAAAGAGTCTATCAGAGATTCTAGTGCTGGGCGCAAGACATTATATGTCGCACTTATTATTCCACGACAGCAGTAGCTTTGGCATACTGTTTGATTGTTTCGAAATATGAGGGTTCCGCCTCACCCATTTGCGTTTCAGAATCGTGGTTAAGCCCTGCAATTATTATGATATGACAAAATTACCGTGACTGATGCGCAGAAAGTACATTTGATAGGTTTTAGCTTTAAACCTTCTCTTTGAATGACATTTGTTTGGTCTTTCATGCAGCTGCTCTAACGTGCTTCCAAACAATACCATGTCGGTGTGATAGATCAAGCTAGCTTCATACTATAGCCCTGCTAGGATGCCTTCCGTCACATGCTCAAGTACCCCTGGTGCGTTGTACGAACTACATCTAAGAGCGTCGTTCAGTCTTAAGTAGGTCAACCCCTTAATATCTACTTGCCAGTATCCCTACTTCTGATTTAATATGGAGGATCAGATCAGCTCTTGGCCGACAGAGATAAGCCCTTCATAGTAACTAAACGCATAATCTCTTCTTGCCATCTTTCATCTTTCATCTACTACCAATAACACTGTTGCAGCCCAAGACTTTATTGCCGTTGTATCACTTCATCATCCAAAACAGCACTGACGTTTGTGTTAATTTCCTGCCGGATATTTAACGCTAATTGTTTGGGTGTGAGTTGGTTCAATGTCTAATTCTTGTTTTGACAGTGATTTATATTTAAAAATAAATCCAAATAATTATGGCTTTTACAAAGACAGTCTCCCAAAGATATCAAGCCCTCTTTACTTTGGTTCGGTATAAATGATGTAGCGGAAACAAATCTAAGACAAGAAATTCACCAGGCCTAATATTAGCTACGTCGAAACCATGTCATCTTTATGAGACTTTCCTTGCAAACAAGAATTCAACCTGACATTGAATTTTAAGCCGTTCACTGGAAACACTGATAAGATGAGTATTGACAGTAACGAACGTTGGCTTTTATTGACGAAGTGATTGTTACCGCCCCTTACTGACGAAGTGATAGTTACCGCCCCTTACTGACGATGTGATTGTTACCGCCCCTTAATGACGATAGAAACAGCAGGTCTTCACTTGCACCTCGATCTGTATTCAACTAAAAAAGCATTGCTTATTCAGTTCGGGTTCCTCTTTCTCATAACTTACATGCTTGGGGTTAATTTATTATGTTTTGATTTTTTGGGCCGTTTGTAAACTGGTCACTCTGTCTTCACCTAGTATCATCTTTGTTTAACGTGGTATGTATATTTATTTATCATTGTTGTTTAAGCTTTTATTTCATTATTTGTGAGATGTAACACTCTAGCTTGAATTTAACCTTGTCTAAAATCAAGTTATTTTTCTCTACTTAACTTGAATTATTGATTTTTTAAAGTTTTTTTTTTAATTCTGTAAACAACTACTACATAATCTGGTCCCTTCATGTATGGGTTTAATATTAGGATCATCATTAATAAAACAAAACATGTTTATTTGGGCTTGGGTCTAAGTTATCGGAAGCTTCCTACAATTTACCTGGCGTAACTGGCACAGTCCACGTTATATATAATAATATTAGTAACATATTTTCTAAATATAACTAACATTTTATTTTGTAAACATTAAAACGTTCTAGAAGTATGCTTTATAGAAATGTTAATTTTGCCCTGAAGTCAAGCAGAGAACCATATAAACTTGTAAGTGTAATGATTATTCACAGTGCTTTTAAATCTAGCAGAATCAATGTTAATATTGTTGTGTCCAGAATATCATTTGGGCTGAAATTTATTTCTTCAAATTATTAAATTCAGTGACTATTTGTTCTTAAAATATAGGTTATTAACAGCTATGTTATTATTGGACAGATACGTATATTGGGATTTTTAGTTCTTTCAAATCTGGAATTGTATTTACAGTATTTAAACAACAGACTGTGGTTGCATCAAACACGATATAGGCATTAACAGGAACATCAACAACTTCTGCGAAGGATTTGATTTAAATTTGCACTGAGACTGTTTTTATAACTTGTGTCTGTAATTCTATGAGCATTTTGGAATTCAATTACAACACCGTAAGTTTTTTTGGATTTTCAAAACATATTCTAGAGAAATAATTTATTTGTTGAATTATACAACGTTTGTTGCTTTCACACTTCCTGTTGCTTTTTCTAAAAGCATAGGCTCGTAACAAAAGGCTTTTGACCAAATATAATATTTCCAGCTTTGGAATTCGAATCAACCTTGATTAATGTTGTTTGTGCTTCTTTTGGCGCAGCTGTTCTCGTTCACTTTGTTCTTCGGTCTTTCACTTTCCTTTTCTTACAGTATTAAGTATGCCTTTTCAACGAGTTGCTTGATTACAGTTTTATCGTCGAATTTGCAGCAGGTCTCCGACTTGAAAGTGACTCTTAATAGCTAAACTTAGTTGGTTTTTTTTTTACTTACAAACGAAATCAAGAAAGCATCACATCTGACTACCATTCTGACCACTTCCTGTTGGCTGATACTGTGATTAAAGCCAGGTAGCATGTCTCAGGCATTCATCCTGCATAGTTCCTGAGAAATTGTATTATGCGATTTCGACCACTAGGATAAGTCAGCAAAACACGTCTTTGTATGGTTGGCCTTAGCTATGGAGGCGATTCACCCCTTATTCTAATGCAGTCCCAAAACTGAGCCATGTAGAATTCGTCTTTGTGTGAGGTGCAATGTGACCTTCCAAAGAAAACGTTTAATCTCTTAGACTAAACTGGGCTGGATCTGACGACCTTCCATTATTTGGCCGGCACCTTTCTTTATGCTTGCAGCTACTCATTACTCTCTCTCTCTCTCTCTCTCTCTCTCTCTCTCTCTCTCTCTCTCTCTCTCTCTCTCTCTCTCTCTCTCTCTCCCAACTGTTCATCATAAGACATATATTACAGAAATGGTTCAAAACCATCATTGTTATCTACAACTTAATAATCGAGATGGAGTAAAATAAAACTTTTTCAGTAAAGAGCCAATTTCCTTGGTCAGTGCTTTGCTTGTCATCTTGCTCTTATCCTTACATTGGCACAACGTTCTCCGTTCATAATGACCCATATTTGTACTATTCTTCCTTTTAATTAATTGTAATTAGGGTTGTTAGACTAGCGTACTTCCTGATAACGTGAGAAATGTTCCCATCATAATATCAAATCTTTCTGAATTAGGTGTTCCCTCGTTAATCATCACGTAATCCGGCTCTTTAAGTCTTGCACCAATATGCATATAACATTTGTCAAACTTCTCGCTTAAATATAATTGTCGATACATTTCTTTTACGTCGCGGAAATAGGATGGAATAAGTTGCCTTTCAACATCCTTCGATAATGGTGTGCATGTGACCAGATAATATATTTAGTATGAATCACTGTTCCGTTTTTTGTTGGGATATAATATGATTTCTATTGCATGACAGTGATTGTTTTTCAAAAGCATGCTAACAGATGTAAAGCTTTGAACAAAACCTCAGCAGCTTGAAATATAAATAGAAACGTTTCCAAATTTTCACATTGTGGCAGGTGGTATTATCGTTAAGGTTTTATTTTTGCCAAACAAACACACTGAACCATACCTACAGGAATCCTGACTGGGAAGCAATTTATCACAAAATCTATGTAATACTTATCATTCACCAGCGCGAGATTATTATGTTCCAATTATTTCTTTCTATTATCAAAATACAATTTAATTGGTCACGTACAGGGAGAACCGACCCGATCTCGCTCTGTTTAAATCTACTCTACTGCATAAGTTAGTTAAATTATGTGTTACTAATACTGATACAACACTGACTCTCAACTTTTTTATCACCTTTAACTGAAGGATAATATATACATATATATATATATATATATATATATATATATATATATATATATATATATATATATATATATATATATATATATATATATATTATTATTATATTATATTATATTTTCTTATGGAATAGCCTTACTTGAGCTATAAAACAAAATCGTAAAAGTAATATCACAAAATTATCAAATATCACATAGATGCCGTGACATGGGGGCCTAACTTCTTAACAACAATAACAACGTTGTGACATGCCATACATCTTACATCACCTCATTACCGAGAGAATAACACAGAACGTGTGTATACCAAGCCTATGTGATCCTTTCTCTAATATCCGTTGAAGTCAAGACAACAGTCGTTACAACTGAAGGGTTTATGCCCGCTAAGACCACAATTAATTATCGTTTAATCAGATAACGACCACACGTTCAAAAGAAAATTATCTCACACTTACGTTTTTCTTGCTTAAATTCTCGAAGCCGTATATCTGTATAGAATGCGATGGACAACAAAACATCAAACAGGTAATGCAAGGTATTATTTCTAGATCGAATTACTAGACATTTTAACGAAAAAAAAGAAATATTCCGATAAGCCCTCATGCCAATGAATTAGGGCCTCTGTAACGATACTAATCTACACAACCATAAAGACTAGTTAACACTCTATAATATAACATCAAATATTTCATGCTCTCGCAGGACTTTCTTCTCTTTTTCCTCTCGGAGCAGGAGCTAGGGTCTTTTTCCTCGTCACTCTCGTCTCATGAAACAAGCGGAAGAGGGGGAAGTGGGACTGGTAAGAAAGGTTTAAATAGCAATACACCTAGACAAGTATTTGCCATCCTTTATTAACATTGTTAAATGCCCGCGTGCATCTAATATTGACGAGGAAAAACTCAATAATCGCAAAACACGCTAGCGACAGCTTTCCTTTCTCCTTCCTACTTGCATTCAAAGGTAAGACCCATAAACGGCGTTTAGGGTTGGCAAGTAAGGCGACCGCCCCGGCACAGCTCTTGAGAGAACCCCGTGCTTCCGGCGTAAAGTTGTTCTTATGGGTTGGTAATGATCGCCCCATGCCCCACTAACTCCTAAGGCCGCCTATGTTTCGACCACATTCTTTTAATTACGATAAGTATAATGACAGGACATCATACGAATCCAACTTAAAATACAATTCCCAATCATGATTTTACTAGGTAAGTTGTGAGGTGCATAATGCGCATACTTATTGTTCAACAGAAGATGAAGTTCCAAATGTAATATAAATATTTTAAAATCATGCGATGCTAAGATAAGAGAAATACCATATCACTGGGCGGAACACTTTGATGGTGTTGTCAAGATACCCTCTACTATCAACAATGAAGCCATCGGCGGTCTACCCCAGGTGGAGATCAAAGAGAGATTGGATGTTGGAAACAAATCAGGTCTTTGCCCTCATGTATAGTGGGAATGCTCCATGAAAAGACTACATATCAGCTGAGATCGATAAGTCTGGTAGGCCTAAGCTAGTCAAAGGACTAACATATATTTTCTGTAGAATGTGGAGGCAGAACGCATACCTCAGGAATTCAAAGATACATGCATGATCCATTTTTACAAAAACAAAGGCAATCGCCAATCATGCGACAACCATAGACAGACAAGATCACACACACACACACACACACACACACGCACACACACACATACACACACACTGATATATATATATATATATATATATATATATATATATATATATATATATATATATATATATATATATATATATATATATGAACAGAATCACAGAGCACCTCTTGATGATGACCAACTGCCATTAAGTCAATGTGGCTTTCGAAAGGAGGGAAGCACCTATGACATGATGCATCGCTGCCAGACAGTTGCAAGAACAGTGTCTTGAACAAAATATCCAGCTCTACGTCGCGTTTGTAGATCTGACTAAGGCTTTCGACATTGCCAGCCTGGAACAACATTTGAAGATCATTGCCAAATGTGGATGTCAAGAAGTTTTTATTGAAATGGTGAACCATTTTCATGATGACCTGCTTGACCTGGATAACTATTCCTAACCCCTTTCAGTCACAAGGAAGCGGATTAGCCTCCACTTTCTTCCTTCTCGTGTTTTCGCAATGTTGATAGCTGCTTTGAAGGACAGTGATGTGGGAGTAGGTCTCCGATAACGTCAGGATGGGAAGTTGTTCAACATGAGGATACTTCAGACCAAATCCAAAACCAAGCTGACAACATGCGCCACCTCTTGTTTGCATATGACTGTATTCTCAACTTCAGTACTGAGGCAGAGATGTAATGGAACATTGACATTTATTCAACTGCGTGCATCAACGTCGGACTCAACATCTCTACCAGTTAGACAGAGGTCCTGCATCTGCCAACTCCCGGAGAAGATTACATGGAACCATCCATCACTTTCAATGCCCAAAAGCGTAAATGTACTGAGAAAGGTGCATTGCACATATCCTGGACCAGCTATTCCGCAACTCACAGTCAGCAACCTGTACATCCATGTTCCCACTGCAACAAAAAGTTACGATCCGGAATCAGACTGAGCAGCCATATCCAGATCAACCCCGACGTGAATCGATGACATTTAATCGTTCTCATGGACCCCGATGGACGATCGTAACTTCATCATGTTGTATGTATGCAATGTAAATATGACTCAGCGATCTTGCATTATTAGTACTGTTCGCCTTTCCATCTCCAACAGTGAAAAACCTATACCATGGGGCTATTAATGGGAAAACTAGTGTAGTACTAAACGCCATGTTAATTTGAAAGCGTTCTCTGAAGGCTGACGTTAATGAATGTTAGAAGAGATCAGTCTTCAGATACAGCTAATGTAGCGTCAGGATGATGTATGTACATAAATACAATTAATAAAAACTTACATTTTGTACCATGTTAGTGTCTCTTGTTGCCATTTACATAAAAGACTAAGATGAGTCCAGCACATATCTAACAAAGAAATAAAAGCACTATTCGTACAGGTTATATGGTAATAGACAGGAAGATACATGGTCTCACTTAACATTCATGTTTACAGCATGCACTGGCGTAGGAATGACAACGGTTATAAATTATAATTACTCAAAGACAGTTGAGAAGTTGAGAATCTGCAAAGACTCGGTCATACATCTGGATGCTCCTGTAAAAAGTTAACTAACTACATATACACATGCATTCATACCTTCTTTTTCATTATTTATTTCATAGTACACTAAACCAAACATTTATTTATAGCAACATGCGAAAGTGAAACAATTGACCTATGTTTTCGAATCTCCTGTAAACAGACTACTCATACTTTTGTCATAATTGTTGCATATTTTATTTGCATTCATTTTAATTATGACCCAAATTAGCAAGAAGAGGCTATCAAAGGATACCATCTGTAACGTGAAGCAAGATAAAGAGACAGACATTTGAACATGTTGGTGTTTATTAAATGAGCATGCTGTTTCCTATGGACATCTTTATTTGACATTACCGCAATCTAAAAATCACATTATATCCAAGTGTGCAGCAAAGATAAATCTTCACAAGGTTGACTATGAGAAAATGATGAATGCTTCTCCTCTAAAATTGTACTTTAAAGAAATTTCACAACAGCAATAAACATTAATACGTTTTTCAAAACGAGTTCCATTGCAATTTAATTAAAAGTAGTTTTAGAACACTAATCTCGTCTTCTGACAACTAATTACCTACTAAATACATGGGGAAATGGATCAACCATACAAATAAACATTTTTTCCATTCATTTTGCAATAATCAATTAGTAAAAACATTAGTGTTCGCTGATATGTAATTGACATCTTTCATTATTGCATGTTAATATGGGGTAATGAAGAGAGGCTCAATGTTTATATGAATATATTGGAAAGAAGGTGTGGCCTTTATCTATTTTTTAGTGAGAGAAATGTGTACTTCAACATATTTTTGAGGATCAGTCGGCCGCTATCGACCATTTTAATTTCATAATGTTCACATGACAGCTTATGGTCATACTTGTATATCATTTTGGATCAATACATTTCTTCTCCAACTGTCCGATTGTTATATCTTTGTAGTCAATACACATCAATGTTATTTTATAATATACTGGAATTAGACTATAGTAAATGCTTCAAAGGGGTACATATATTGGATTGTACAAAATAAGTTTGGATTAATCAATTATTTGTTGTTGTGAGGTTTTTCTTGTGGGTTTTTTGTTGTGTTTTTTTGTTTCAATTATGTGCTGCATTAACAATTTATTTATTTAAATTTCTTTTATGCCCCAATATTACACAGCATTATTCATTCCCAAAAGCACCCATACTCGTTATAGATTTGTATCAGTTAGGGACATTGGTCAGCAAGGTTGAGCTTCCTCATAGCTGTCACAACGACAATTTCTCTATATCTGAAAAGGCGTGCATGAATAACAAGTGTTGGAATCAGACAAAGATATAATTATAGAACCTGCCTCGAAAATTGGATACTTTAAGCAATATTTATCTCTAGAAAATGCAATGCTCAGACGTAATCATACATTTATATAAATTTCTCAAGTTTGAAGAAGTATTTGTCTGTCGCACGCAAAAGATCGTGTCTACTGACAACTAATTTTGGAATGTACTGTCAATGAAATAAATATCTTTCTCGGCAAAGAAGTGGCGATATAAATACTTTTCTTTTTATTTTAACTATATTAAACAACCACAGGAAAACTCTGTGTAACTGATAATAAAAAACGTAAAATGTAGCTGTATGTTTCAAAAATAACATTGATCTTTATGAGAGTCGAATCAGTTTTGTCAAAAAACTAAATCTAGTTAGTGAAAATTTGATTTGAAATATTGGATTCCTACAGCTAACATAGCGTCCCGGTACAATGACATACCGTTTAGATTCCTACAGGTAAAAAGGAGTACACGCACACTCTCGTGCCTTTTAGGTTCTACATGTACAATAGCGTCCTAGCACACTGCCGTACCTTTTAGATTATACATGTTCAATAGCGTCCCAGTACAATGACATACCTTTTAAATTCCTACAGCTAAAATAGTGTAAACAATGGCTACCGTATTTACCGTATATGTTGGGATACCGTATTTTTTGAGACACCATAAATTAATTTTAAACGTAATTTTTGGTACACTGTTTGTTTTGGGCCATGTCGTTTTATCGAGTCGTTAAGTTGCGGGACACTTTTTAAATGATACGAAAATTGCATGTCGTAAAATGCACTCCAATAGAAATGTTATTTAAAAAAATATAAAACCATGTGCTTCAGATAAAACACTTTAATCTACTTCAACAGCATTGCATCAACACAGACTTTCTCCTACAATCATACAATCCATTCTTTCAGTACGTGAATAGTTTTTAGCTTTCTCATACCGTGAAAATTGTTAGGAACCACACATTATCTGAAGCGAAAACGGCTTCTGAGGTCGGCTTACCTTGTAATAAAAGCAGCCTTTGTCTTTGATGTCCTGTTGGTAAGTTCGAAGACGACGTTTGCTACGGGCTGCCAGCTGTGCTCATTCACCACCATGTCTGCGGGTAAATGTTAACGATACTTTTGTAACGACTTCACAAACCTAGAGAATGGACCGAGAGAATTTATTCTAAAAACTAAAGAGACAGAGTCAATCATGTCATATGGTGAGATGGGACAAAAATTATAAAGGAACCGAGCCTTTTCTGAGAAAATATAAAAGAAAACAGGAGAGCTACACATTACAGACATATCCACGAAATTTTCATATGAGACAACTGTAAGAATATTTCAACAAAAACTGAATATCAAAGTAATAAGGGCACGAATAGATACAATCCAGGAATATGACATCAAAGATGGCATTAGAATACAAGAAGTGGATAACTAGAAGTTCTATACAATCAAATAATATTTTTCCTACGCGGTTTTCTCAAAAAAGTTTGGTACAAAGGATATATGTTCCACAGAAAATAACACAAATGCGGTAAAACAGATCACAGGAAGAAAACATCAAAGGGTATCACAGCTACAGTCTTGAAGTCATATCACGATCATCCCCAAACAAAAATAAATACAGCAAACAGAAGCATTAGAACAAAAACAGGTTTTGACCCAAAAACAAAATGATGAACAACGAAGACAACAAACTCCCGGAAAAGGAACAGATATACAAGAAGGCATACAACAACTAATCCAACAAAAGCCTCAACAGCAACAAAATCAACAACAGCAACAGTTAATGACTTTTCCCAAACAACAAGGAGACGTTGAACAAAGACAGAAAAGGATCCAAAAGTCTCATCAACAAAAAATTAAACAAACAAACCCAAACGAAAAACTAAAGTAAGTGCAGAGAAAGCAAGAGACAACAATCAATAGAGAAACAAAAACAAAAAACAGAACAAACACAAAAAAAGAAGCAAGAGAACAGAAACAAAACCAACAACAGCCACAGCAACGACAAAAAAAGAATGAAAACTAAGAAAGGAAAACCATCGACAGGTCAGGAACTAGAAACAGAACATCTGAAAACAATCCTAGAAGAATGCAAAAGAAAAAGAAAAATATCTGGAAGCTATCTAAGACGGCGAACTGGACCTGAACAAAACATATGATATCAGTTTTAATTGAAATGGAATTTTTAACAAATACGCAAGGAGTCGAAACAAAAAGACTCCAATGATTCAAAACACATACAAATATTTTTAGAAAAAGACAAAATAATAATAATCGCACTGGCACAATCCAAAAATACAAAATCAATACTATATTATCAAAAACAAACCATACAAAATCAATACTATATTATCAAAAACAAACAAATACAATAACTGTAATGCACAGATTACTCACCTTGAACATAAACACTATGTCCTTGCGAAAAATACAGTTATGAGGGTGAACTTAACTCTGATGGTCTGGAAAGATCAAACGGAGGGTCGCCCCCACCTCCACCCACCTCAATTTTGTTTTTAAAAAATAGAATGGCGTTTTCAAAATATGAGTTGATTATTTCCCATTAGTTTGCGATTTTGTTGGATACAGTTGTCAGTCTGATAACATGTTCAGGCCTTTGACCATAACAACACACAATTTGTTTCTCAATGTTCATGACAATGAACAACGTAACGTGTGTTATCGGACATAACTGATACACGCTACAATTTGGAAGCCTACGCTACTTATACGGATTTCGCGGTTATATTTTATTCTTTTATGCTTATTTTGAAAAAGGAATAAATGATTACAATACAAGGTTATCTTCTTTTTTTCATTAATAATTAAACAATATTTTATTTGCATCGTGCAAGGGAGTGGGGGGCGAGCTCAAATGCAATACAGTTTTTTTGTTCAAGTCTTGCACATATAACCAAAGTGAACACACATTTTACCATACGTTCTGCAGGAAAAAATACTTATTTGATTGTGTCCCAACATATACGGTAGATACGGTAATATAAGATAATTCGTATTATGAGATCACTCTCTTGTTGCAAATTAGTATGACACACGTCAGTGGTCAAAAATGATTGAACCTAAAACGGAATATCTAATAGGAAATCTCAAAAAGGAATCCCATAAAAGCAATCTTAAAAGGGAAATCATTTAAAACAACCTTAAAATGAAATCGTAATATCCCATAATGGCCAGGTGAAAAAGAAGTCACATAAAGGCAACGTATAAGGTAAGTCCTACAAATGTGACATATCCAGAACGTCCCAGAAAGGCAATCTAAAATTAAAATTTTATAAAGGGAACCCAAAATGATGTCTCAACAAGAAGAAAGAAAATCTAAAAGGAAGTCCCATAAAGACATTCCAAAAGAAAGTCCCATCAAGACAATCCAAATGAAAAGCCCATCAAGACAGTCCCAACGGAAGTCCTATCAAGACAATCCAAAAGGAAGTCCCATCAAGACAGTCCCAAAGGATGTCCTATCAAGACATTCCAAACGGAAGTCCCATCAAGACAATCCAAAAGGAAGTCCAATCAAGACAATCCTAAAGGAAGTCCCATCAAGACAATCCAAAAGGAAGTCCAATCAAGACAATCCAAAAGGAAATCCCATCAAGACAATCCAAAAGGAAGTCCCATCAAGACTGTTCCAAAGGAAGTCCTATCAAGACAATCTAAATGGAAGTCCTATCAAGACAATCCAAAAGGAAGTCATATCAAGACAATCCAAAACGTAAGTCCCATCAAGACAGTCCCAAAGGAAGTCCTATCATGACAGTTCCAAAGGAAGTCCTATCAAGACAGTCCCTAAGGAAGTCCCATCAAGACAATCCAAAGGAAGTCCCATCAAGACAATCCAAAAGGAAGTCCCATCAAGACAATCCCAAAGGAAGTCGTATCAAGACAGTTCCAAAGGAAGTCCTATCAAGACAATCTAAAAGGAAGTCCTATCAAGACAATCCGAAAGGAAGTCTCATCAAGACAGTCCCAAAAGAAGTCCTATCAAGAGATTCCCAAAGGAAGTCCAATCAAGACAATCCCAAGGGAAGACCTATCAAGACAATCTAAAAGGAAGTTCTATCAAGACAATCTAAAAGGAAATCATATCAAGACAATCTAAAAGGAAGTCCAATCAAGACAATCCAAAGGAAGTCCCATCAAGACAATCCAAAAGGTAGTCTCATCAAGACAGTCCAAAAGGAAGTCTCATCAAGACAATCCAAAAGGAAGTCCCATCAAGACAGTCAAAGGGGAATTCCCATAAAGGCGTCCTAAAAGAAAGACGACCACAAACTTGTAAAGAATACAATTACTATTTGTTGAAGTTTTTACCATCCTGCCACTTTTTTAAGTACATATTGTGTCTAACATGCATCGCATATTGTGGGTGGGAGTGTGGGTAATTTTCAATATTAACATTACTGATATTGGATATGAAAGTCTATGTTCCCCATTCAGAAAACAGAAAACAGTACGTGGAACTCCGTAACATTATACCATATAAACATAAAAGTTATCGATAAGTCACAAAATTAATTATTTTTTTTACAGATTGGATAAAAGATTAAGACTTCTTTAGGTTTTGACTGTATTTTACCAGATGCTTTCACAGATGTTGGCGAATAAAATAATGTACAGCTATTGCGCTATCTACAGTGCATTTTGATTACTGCATATACAGACGTGTAAAAATGCTGCTATCTTTTTTAGTTACTCGGATTGGTTTAATATACAATTTCTTTCATAATGCAGTCTTCTTAAAAGATAAACCTCGTCTGATCTGGCGCAGCTGTGTGGATTTATCAGGCTGATTTACTACTCGATAAGCATGGATGACGTTAAAATGTCGTCATTAACAGGTGCAATGTCGAAAATTCATAGATAAATACGTGCATGCCTACATTGTGAGCCACAAACAAATGTTTTAATTTTGATCCAAGTCTTTTCTTAAATACTGCATTTGCATCGGCCATAAAAGTTATATGCATTTTTCTCATTATTCGTTCAACGTATTTATACTTCAAATTCAGTATCTTTCTGAAACGGTAAACCACAATAATTATTATTTAACCACGAATTCATCAGATATCTTCTTTCTCTTATGAACGGATACGTAGAAAATTCCACTAAGTCTGCAAAGTGATGTTAATTACTTATAACAGATGTAACGGCACGTTGTTCCAGTACTGGCGATATTGTGCCAAATTAACATTTTAGATCTTTCCGTGATAACACACAGAAATAAAAGTGAAGCCTTAGCATGATATACCTTTCTAAACAAACAGTAGCAATGCCTTCAAGCCAAAGGATACATATCGCCAGTGCAAAAATGGTTTTATTAAGATGCATAAAAGAAACGATAAATATGTAAAAAAAATAAAAAGATAAAGGTGTATAAATAAAGAATAAGGTACAACAACGTATGATCATGAGATTAAACAGACGTCAATGAATGAATCGCTGAAATATGTGCATTTTCACACAAAATAAAAGTACATCAAACTTTGCATATTTCGTTCATACATTGATTACAACATCACTTGACATCACTCATTCACTTCCTTCTCGCTTGATACAATCGCATCACAACATGTCTCTGAGCACGTAGCACGTAGTACTCAATGGACAAATACAGAATTATCGTGATAATATTATATGGAAAAACAAAATAATCCAAGACTGTTGTAGAATACTTAAGTCATCGATACAATTAAGTGCAATTGTTAACGTTTTTGTTAACGTCATAATCCCCCCACTCTCTCTCTCTCTCTCTCTCTCTCTCTCTCTCTCTCTCTCTCTCTCTCTCTCTCTCTCTCTCTCTCTCTCTCTCAAATGGCACATATTTCTAACCAGAGATAATCATGACAGTTTGTCAACAAGTTCAAGCCGCATTTCCTCAAATTGTCTTCATTAAATACATTATTGTACGAAAAAACGAAATTTGATAAAAATGGTTGCAATTATCCATTTTAAAACCGACGAGGAAAACAAAAGCTGTTTTATGATACGTGGAGTTGGAACTTTTCCTTGAAAATATATTTAGCACTCACACTGTAGTGAAGTAGTTTAGCAACTGTGAAAATGTGTCAACATGGCTTGTGTTAAAAAGAATATAAAAAAACTTATATATATATATATATATATATATATATATATATATATATATATATAAAATACAAATCATATGGCATGTAACAGTCCTTTCAAATGCACTGGATCCAGCAAGGGATCACGTGTGTCAGGGATTGATAAAGATAAATGCAAAAAACTGACAAACAACAGTGCAGAACTAGTGTCACTCTAGCCTGAGCGCTTTCGACTCTTAATGAGTCTTTATCAAAGGCAAATACAGAACGTAGACAAGACAGACAAGTAAAATACAAAAATCGTGTTTCTAGTTTCTTCAAATTGTTGCGGATGCTGTAAAATGTCAAAATCGATGACCCAAAGCGACACATCTGTTATTGTATGTAAATTTAAGTACGCGTAAATTATATCCCGGATATTTTACATTAGTAGAAAGAGGATATTAAGCAAATGTAGAGAATTATTTAATAGAAAATGTGTCAGCTGGAAAAGATAATTACATTTGTGCACGGCTGTCTTGTTCTAGTCTTCTTGGTTTAAACCGCTTGGTTTCAACGTTCGAAGGCGTCGTGTCCATGTAATTTATCTCATCACATGTAAAATCTGTAGCCTGCAGTATGTCGGAGAAACTGAGAGGCTACACAAAAGGATCAACATTCATAGATCTGATTAGATAACAAAGAAGCTATACAAAAGTACGGTCGCAGAACACTTCTCCTCCCCTAGCCACACCTTCAGTGATGTAACACTTATTGCAATTGCTCACAACCACAACTGGAGCTCCGAAACCAGGAAAGAAAAGGAATCTTACTGGATACGACGCCTTCGAACGTTGAAACCAAGCGGTTTAAACCAAGAAGACTAGAAAAAGACAGCCGTGCACAAATGTAATTATCTTTTCCAGCTGACACATTTTCTATTAAATAATTCTCTACATTTGCTTAATAGCCTCTTACTACTAATGTAAAATATCCGGGATATAATTTACGCGTACATAAATTTACATACAGTAACAGATGTGTCGCTTTGGGTCATCGATTTTGACATTTTACAGCATCCGCAACAATTTGAAGAAACTGGAAACACGATTTTTGTATTTTACTTGTCTGTCTTATCTATGTTCTGTATTTGCCTTTGATAAAGACTCATTAAGAGTCGAAAGCGCTCAGGCTAGAGTGACACTAGTTCTGCACTGTTGTTTGTCAGTTTTTTGCATTTATCTTTATCAATCCCTGACACACGTGATCCCTTGCTGGATCCAGTGCATTTGAAAGGACTGTTATATGCCATATGATTTGTATTCTTTATATTATCAACCTCGTATGGCACGATCTACCTTTGGTGTGATCTAACATCCCTTCAGTTCTATATTTTATGTCGTCTTAGTTTATGTGCCAATATTTTCCTTCTTGTATTTAGATAATTGCAGCATCTAGTTCAATGGAGACGATGTCTCAACCAGTACAGAAAACATTTAAAACGTTACGCAATGAAACTAATGCCTTACTTCGTCTAAAGCATCATAGCACTCTCTTGCATCAGTTACTTGAAACAAACAGTCACTAAAGGTCTTCAGATTCATGTCAAGCCGCAAATTGTTGGCAAGAGTTCAAACTGATTTAACAAAAGATGGAATAAAATAACCCACGATGCGTCCATGAAACTCACAGCCCTACTTGGGAAAAACTTAAATCATCAATATCAAGTCAAATCAGCAACCATCGAAGAACTAAAGCACCAGCTACATTCAGTTTCCACTGAGGAACAATTGCAAACGTTTTACTCCAAATTAAACAAGGATCAACAAAGAGTCTCTGCAAAACTATACAAAAATTAGAGAAAGAAAACTTCGAAGTCATGATTTACAACCAAATCACTGTTGTGAAGAAAATGTAACTGACGAAATTTCTTCTAAAAGCAAACGCAAGAAGAAAAATCGCCGCTAAAGGAAGATTTGTAAGCACTCTCACGCAAAAATGAATTCCACTGTTACCAACACAGTGGTCAATGTCTCAAAGTTAGAGCTTACGTAGGCAGAAATACAACTTTTATCGAAGTGTTTGATTTTCTGTCCACGTCCAAAGACTTACGATAGAGGGAAACTGAAGAAGGACACCGAAGAGTTTAGCCGCCGACTAAGACTCAAGGCTCATTTTGCCTTGCAGCCAATAGATAAATCAGAGAAAAATATAACCTGCGACCAACCCACATTCAGAAAGAAAAGTAATTGGTCCCCACCAAAAAGTTCAATTCCAAATCTAGAAGCCTTTATCAACTCAGTTGAAAACGAAACTTCCAGACACATCAACCATACTAACAGATATTCTAATTTGACAAAAGAAGAAACAGATGCCCTACACTCACTGAAAATCAGAACAGATATCATAATTAAGTCTGCAGATAAGGGTTCGGCTGTGGTCGTTATGAATAGGGAAGACTACATTAGTGAAGCAAATAGACAACTTAGTGACGCTAGATTCTACCAAAAACTAGATCATGATCCAACACTGGAATATGCAGAAACAATCACTAATACTATTAACGAGGCGTACCAAATCGGGCACATCGACCAGCAAACGAGAAACTACTTAAGCCCAGAAAACCCAAGGGCAGGTAGATTTTATCTTCTACCTAAAATCCACAAACAAAGAAACCCAGGCAGACCTATAATCTCTGGTAACGGGCATCCCACAGAAAGGATATCAGAATATTTGGATCATTTTATGAGACCATATGTCCACAAATTACCATCATATATTCAGGACACGACAGATTACCTCATAAAGAGCAAAGCAAGCGAACCATTACTGCCAGATACATTGCATGTTTCCTTAGACGTCACATCTTTGTATACTAACATACCGCACAACGAAGGTATACAGGCGTGTAGCGAAGCATGGGAAACAAGAACAGTAGACAATCCACCAACACACTTCCTAGTCCGACTCCTGGAACTGATCCTAAAACTCAACAAATTTGAATTTAATGAAGAAAACTACCTTCAAATTAATGGAACCGCAATGGGTACAAAAATGGCCCCTTCGTACGCTAATATTTTTATGGGAAAACTAGAGGGTCAACTATTAGCATCGGTTGAACTTGCACCATACCAGTGGGTACGCTTTATCGATGATATAGAACTGAAGTGGCAACATGGAAGAGAAAATCTGGATGATTTCATATCAAAGGCAAACAACTTCCATCCCTCAATAAAATTCACGGCTGAAGTCTCCAACTTAAACCACGTTTTCCTAGACACAACAACCAGACTGGTAGAAAACAAAATCCAAATCCATACAGACATCTACTCGAAACCAACTGACAAACACCAATATCTCCTCCCAACCAGCTGTCACCCAAACCACTGCATTAGGAACATCCCATATAGCCAGGCACTGAGGATACGCAGAATTTGCTCCGACGATGGCACATTCCTAAAAAGGTCTGAAGAGCTATCTAAACATTTAATTTACCGAGGCTACGACAAGGACCTGATAACTGAGGCAACCCAAAGGGCTAAGCTAACAAACCGCGATGACCTACTAAAATATGGAAAGAAGGAAAACGCCGATAGGATACCATTTATCCTGACCTACCATCCAGACAACCCCGAAATAGGTAAAATCATCGGGAAACACTGGCCCATCGTAGAATCATCGGATGCACTAAAGTTAATCTTCCCGAACAAACCTGTAGTTGCCTACCGGAGACCAAAAAACCTCAAGGACATCCTAGTCAGGGCGAAGCTAGCGCCAATCACTAATCAAGACCACCCGAGTCAATCTGGCCCCTGTCGCGATAAAAGGTGCAAAACCTGTCAACACATGATAGAAACCAGGACATTTTATAGCACAGTGACGAGAGAAAAACTAAACATTCATGGTCCAAACAAAACGTGCAAAACAGAGAATGTAATTTATCTCATCACATGTAAAATCTGTAGCCTGCAGTATGTCGGAGAAACTGAGAGGCTACACAAAAGGATCAACATTCATAGATCTGATTGGATAACAAAGAAGCTATACAGAAGTACGGTCGCATAACACTTCTCCTCCCCTAGCCACACCTTCAGTGATGTAACACTTATTGCAATTGCTCACAACCTCAACTGGAGCTCCGAAACCAGGAAAGAAAAGGAATCTTACTGGATACGACGCCTTCGAACGTTGAAACCAAGCGGTTTAAACCAAGAAGACTAGAAAAAGACAGCCGTGCACAAATGTAATTATCTTTTCCAGCTGACACATTTTCTATTAAATAATTCTCTACATTTGCTTAATAGCCTCTTACTACTAATGTAAAATATATGGGATATAATTTACGCGTACTTAAATTTACATACAATAACAGATGTGTCGCTTTGGGTCATCGATTTTGACATTTTACAGCATCCGCAACAATTTGAAGAAACTAGAAACACGATATTTGTATTTTACTTGTCTGTCTTGTCTATGTTCTGTATTTGCCTTTGATAAAGACTCATTAAGAGTCGAAAGCGCTCAGGCTAGAGTGACACTAGTTCTGCACTGTTGTTTGTCATATATATATATATATATATATATATATATATATATATATATATATATATATATATATATATATATATATATATATATATATATATAAAGTGATCATGGTTGATACAGAAAGACAGGTGAAGTAAATACAAAATATTAAGAATGTTGTTCGTATGTTGTTAAATGAACAGAGGCGCGTTAGTGCGGCAAATTATATATGAAACTCGTGTCATGTCAAATTAAAGAAATTTAACTTGAGATGAATCAATATTTTGCATGTAGGTCTAGACAGGGAAAACATGTTTGTCTCAGACATCACGATTCTTTTCAGCAAGAATGTCAAATTATTAATTATTTCACCATTTGCTTTCCTTTTAATTTGCAGTCAGGTGACCTTCCCACAAAGGTTTAAATTTTGATCTCAGTTTATAATAATCTATTTCATTAAATAAAAACACGCATCATCTTCAAATTTACAATTTTATTACATAATTGTTAAGATAAATATAAGATATAAGTATATAATATAAATAGGTGTAATTAAATGTTCTTAATTTGACAGATAGAGCAGAACTTTAATAAAGATAATCAATAGTCTCTTTCTCCATGAAAATGCGTAAACAGTATATTTTATTACATATTGAAGGAAGAGTTGGATGTATGTATCCTAAATATGGAACAAGGTAAGACTCACTCCATAGATATGTTCTAAATCTCTAACAGGTACTTTACCAGATATTTTTAAAATACTGCATAAACTCTTGTTAATAATGAATCTTCATGATTAGTTGAGTGCCATGAAAAGCGCTTTACCTGGATGTACAGTGATTTAACAGGTATACAATATCATTGTCCATTTGCTCTGTTTGTTCAAAGAATCGATCTTCCCAATTTTCTCTTTGATAACGTTCGCCACATATTCCACGATTTCAAAGGAATTCACTTTGTTTTATACGATAATAAAACATGCTAATTATGTTTCCTTTCAAACGAAATGAAGAATTACGACATTTAACTAAATTATAACGAAGCAATAAAAAAGATTTATGTATTTCGCACCTGACCAAAACTAATTATGTTTAATGACCATATAGGCAGTAGAAAGCACTGAAATTTGTACTAAGAATTGTTGCAAATATTTTGTATTAAGTGGCATTATTAATACTGTATTGCATAACTCAATAAGATATGTTATTATTTCGCAATGTTCGTTATGTTGATGAACTTTACAATCATGACGAATTTAGGGAGCCGGGATATAACGGAAAGAAGAATAAGATGATAGAAACTACAATTTGCATTTTGGACGTTGGCTTCACGGCATACGAGTTACAGATGTCGTTAGATGTATTGCAGGTGTATGATATTTCGAGAGTGGAGCCGGCATGTGTTATCTAAAATATGTGATTAGACGGAAGATTCTTTCAAACCGTTTTTATTTCAGCATAGGGAAATATCATAATTAGAATTGTGAAGGGAGGGTGTGCGAAGGTTGCTTATATCAGAAAGAGTGTTCCGCGCGTTGGTTTTATATCCGAAAAGGTGTTCCTGGTTTTGCTTTTATATCCAAAAGTGTTCCTAGTTTTGGTTTTATATCCAAAAAGGTATTCCTAGTTTTGATTTTATATCCAAAAAGGTGTTCCTAGTTTTGGTTTAAATCCAAAAAGGTGTTCCTAGTTTTGGTTTTATATCCTAAAAGGTGTTTCTAGTTTTGGTTTTATATCCAGAAAGGTATTCCTAGTTTTGGTTTTATATCTAAAAAAGTGTTCTTAGTTTTGGTTTTATATCCAAAAAGGTGTTTCTAGTTTTGGTTTTATATCCAAAAAGGTGTTTCTAGTTTTGGTTTTATATCCAAAAAAGGTGTTCCTAGTTTTGGTTTTATATCCAAAAAGGTGTTCCTAGTTTTGGTTTTATATCCATAAAGGTGTTCCTAGTTTTGGTTTTATATCCAAAATGGTGTTCCTAGTTTTGGTTTTATATCCAAAAAAGTGTTCTTAGTTTTGGTTTTATATCCAAAAAGGTGTTCCTAGTTTTGGTTTTATATCCAAAAAGGTGTTCCTAGTTTTGGTTTTATATCCAAAAAGGTGTTTCTAGTTTTGGTTTTATATCCAAAAAAGGTGTTCCTAGTTTTGGTTTTATATCCAAAAAGGTGTTCCTAGTTTTGGTTTTATATCCATAAAGGTGTTCCTAGTTTTGGTTTTATATCCAAAATGGTGTTCCTAGTTTTGGTTTTATATCCAAAAAAGTGTTCTTAGTTTTGGTTTTATATCCAAAAAGGTGTTCCTAGTTTTGGTTTTATATCCAAAAAGGTGTTCCTAGTTTTGGTTTTATATCCAAAAAGGTGTTCCTAGTTTTGGTTTTATCTCCGATATGGTGTTTTGACCGTTGGTTTTAT
Organism: Unio delphinus; assembly: GCA_029339505.1. Classification (NCBI taxonomy): domain Eukaryota; kingdom Metazoa; phylum Mollusca; class Bivalvia; order Unionida; family Unionidae; genus Unio; species Unio delphinus. Next base: position 1,692,358 of record JAQISU010000030.1, read on the forward strand.
AACTGAAATGGTGTTCCGAACGATGGTTTTATACCCGATACGGTATTACGAACGTTGGTTTTATATCCGATATGGTGTTCCGAATGTTGGTTTTATATCCGATATGATATTCCGAACGATGGTTTTATATCCGATACGGTGTTACGAACGTTGGTTTTATATCCGATATGGTGTTCCGAACGTTGGTTTTATATCCGATATGAAATTCCGAACGATGGTTTTAAATCCGATACGGTGTTACGAACGTTGGTTTTATATCCGATATGGTGTTCCAAACGTTAGTTTTATATCCGATATGATATTCCGCACGATGGTTTTAGATCCGATACGGTGTTACGAACGTTGGTTTTATATCCGATATGGTGTTCCGAACGTTGGTTTTATATCCGATATGATATTCCGCACGATGGTTTTAGATCCGATACGGTGTTACGAACGTTGGTTTTATATCCGAACGTTGGTTTTATATCTGATATGGTGCTCCGAACGTTTGTTTTATATCCGATATGATATTCCGAACCATGGTTTTATATCCGATACGGTGTTACGAGCGTTGGTTTTATATCCGATATGGTGTTCCGAACGTTGGTTTTATATCCGATATGATATCCCGCACGATGGTTTTATATCCAATACGTTATTACGAACGTTGGTTTTATATCCGAACGTTGGTTTTATATCCGATATGGTGTTCCGAACGTTGGTTTTTATATCAAACACTATATATGCATCTCTCCATATTACACATATCTAATGAATTAAAACCAAATGACTATGGCAGTTTGCATAATATCATTTTATTTCTCAATTTTAATGTGGGAATTCAAAAATCATACCAGTGACTAAACTTGCCAATAATACTTTAGTATCGGTGTTCATGACTTGGCTTCAGCTGCAGATCAGTCGAAGTTACAATTATCAGACATTGAATGTCGCAAGCCACAAACCCAATATAAGCCGAACACACAATTATCAGACAATGAATGTCGCGAGCCGTAAACCCAGGATAAGTCGAAAATACAGTTATCAGACAATGAATGTCGCGAACCATAACACCAAGTTAAGTCGAGTATACCATTATCAGACAATGAATGTCGCGAGCCATAAACCCAAAATGTCGAAGATACAATTATCAGACAATGAATTTCGCGAGCCATAAACTTAAGATAAGTCGAAGTTAAAATTATCAGACGATCACACCTTATGGCAGAAACACACTGAAGAATACAAGATCCGACATTAACCCATTTTATACATGAAACATATGTTGTATTTCTTGATTAGAAGAGATGATTATCCAGGTAGTATGTGTTCAGTATAGGTATGCTTTTATTTACCTTGAAGCAAACTAGAAAAATGTCAGCCAATTATCACACAAATAATATTTCACAAGTCTGACATTTGGCACTTGGTCAACAACTGAAAATAGGTCGAGGACAAGTAAGCCCCCCCCCCCTTTAAACTTTCTATGCAGCCAAGTTACTGAGACTAGTTCATTCAGTAACTCACAGTAACTAAGTAAATTAATTCTCTCTCTCTCTCTCTCTCTCTCTCTCTCTCTCTCTCTCTCTCTCTCTCTCTCTCTCTCTCTCTCTCTCATATTAGTATATTTCGAGGAACATTGATTGATAAATTAAATCAAAACTGGATGGAAAGGTTGCAAAATTCTAGCAGAGCTTCACTTGTTTTTGTTCGAAATTCTACCTTCTGCCTTCTACCTAGTTCTCACATTAAAACTTTAGAAATGTTTTTTATAGCTTGAATGTTATAGACAAATTTAGAAATCGAGGTTGATAATTAAACGTTAAAATTACAGCTTCATGTCAGATTCTCGCGATGATGCTGCACCTTGATATTCTTTGTCAGAATCAACCTGTATGTCAGGTTATCCGCGGGTTATGAGCGTTATTCGTATAATATTGTATAAGCCCCACTTGTCAAAGGGTAAGTGTTACGTTCCACTTTGTCAAAGGGTATTGCACAACATATAACAACAACACTATAACCCACTCCCCTCTGATACTTGTTATCTAAAAGATGATCGCCCACGGTATAATTGCCCGGTCGAGAATAGAATGTATATTGTAACCTGAGTTGGTATATTGAACAAAACAACTAGCAGCCCCAGTAAAGATATGTAAACAATTTAATCAAATACATACACAATGAGATTTCCTTTCATTAGGAATATACGCTGTTTAGAATTCAACTTTCAGCGAATTACAAATAGATTTGAAATAGAATTAAACAAATTTAGCCGTTCTATTACTGATAGTTAAATGTCATCATTTGAACAAGTGTCCAATCGAAATCATCTGCTTTTGATCGATTTTCATAACCTGTTATCCTCGATCTACGTTCTCGAAATATCTCACTGGAGGTTGAACAGAGCAGACGTATTTTTCTTAGCTCGAAAATCTACATTCACAAAAAATGGCAAGGACCAAGCAAACGGCTAGGAAATCCACCGGGTCGTGAGCTTGGCGTGTCTAACAACAAATACTATGAAAAACTAGACTGAAAATTAAGAAGTCAAAGGAAAAAGGAAATAGAAAAGTGAAAGAAATTTAGAAGATTAAGAAGAGAACAACAAAGTTATAGCGTGAGTAAAAATCATCCACGGATTGCACGAGAAATGGCGACTGCACGAAGAATAATGACCGAACTACAAAAGCATTTTAGAACCAAGAGAGTACAAAGAGATGATGGAGACTATATTGAATGTATATATAGAGCAGGAACTCAACATATATTTTTTCCCAGATTTAGATGGAAAACAGTTACCAGGAACAACATCTGTACTGATTCATTTCAAAGACCTGGACGAAGAAGTGTTATCTAAAATCTACTCAATAAATTATGCATACAAAGGCTACAACGTAAGATATAGAGACAATAAACCTGCTTTACCATATGGAGAAACCATGATATGCGGAAATAAAGCCATAGTCAAAGAACCAGAACCTTTCATGAGGAAAGTAAAAAAAACAGACGGGAGAACTGCACATAAATGGTTTGCCTATGTAAATACCATTGGAAACGGTAGTAGCATGGGTAGAACAAAAATTTGGAGTAAAAGTTGAAAATTCAAGACTAGGGACAATCGCAGGCTTTGACGTATACAACGAAACCAGAATTATGGAAATTGCAAGAACCAAACTTCATACAATAAAACGTGCATGCTATATTCACGGTTTCTTAGTATCGACTTGGTACAAAGGTTGTATCTATCACAGGAAATGTAGAAAATGCGGGGAAATGGGGCATACAACAAATAAATGCACTAAACAGAATAATAAAATCCCGGGAACATCAGAAATGAGACAAACAACTAAAAAAGGCACAAGAGAAGAAAATGCCATCTCAGAACCTTCAGATCCTCAAACTAGAGGACTGACAATCAAAAAGTGTACAAGGGAGAGAACTGTAATCCCAGAAACACCAGACCTTCAAATTGTCAAACCAATACCTATACCAACTTTGACCCTACGACAAGAACCAAAAAAATTATATTGTCCAGATCATCAAACTCTAGCTGTAAAGATGACAAAACGAAGTCTACCAAGTCTACCCAGTCCAAAGTCAAATGCACATGATCAAAGCGTTATCGTAGATACAGAAGAAAAACAACAGCAAGAAGAACAACAGAAAACGCCGAGACAACCGAAAAAGAAACAGAGAGCGGAAATAATGACTGGAAAAAGCCTGCAAAATACAAGGGATAAACAACAGCAACAAACGTATGACAGTCAAGAAAGTGAGAAGTCACAAACAGTTTCAATAGAGAGAGAAAAAGGAGAAAAAGGAATCCAAAGAAAAGAAAAGAGGAGCTAAAAGAAGGAAAGAAAGGGAAGAACAGGCGAAATGTACCTTAGAATATGATGAATGTCTTTAAAAAAAAATATAAAAAAAATAAAAAAAATAAAATTAAAAAAAAATTTTAAAAACACAAAAAAAAATTGAAAAAAAAAAAAAAAAAAATTATTAAAAAATAAAAATAAATTTTTAAATAAGGATTTTCAAGGCTAGGAAATCCTTATATACAAAAAATATCATATGACACGCACTGATAACCAAAAAAGGGGAGCCTTTCCTTTCAAAATGGTCTTGAAAGATCAGAAGAAAGATGAACTCCCTAAAAAAAAAAAAAAAAAGATATACGTTCTCTGCTCAATCCAATGTTGTTCTGGAAGTTCCTGTCCCCCGAGATACTTTTCCCACGTATATGTTCCACTTGAACTCAGACTTGACCTCTCTATTAATGTATAAACCTCGCAATTTCCTCTTCACAATTCCCTTTTTCCCGATCTTGTACTTTCTTTATTACTTTACTTTACGTCTTCCCAAAAAAAGCTATTTTCCTTCCTTCCAAAAGAAAATTAAAATAACCTAAGTCTCTCGTTACGCTGGTAATAGCTGAGTCTGTCCGTTATTCCTGGTTGAACAATCAGATATTACTATCAGTGATAACAATTTTACGGCTAGTATTTAACTATACATGTCTTCAAATCAATGCAGTTAAACAATCTGTTAATTCAGTATGCCTTGACCTAATACATTATACACTGTCGCTAAATTATCCATGGCATCAAAGTTCGGTGAATTCACATGTATTCTTGTAAATCATTAATTAAAGTAAGACATTAAATCCTTAGAACACAATCATTATTTAAACAATATGATAAATTCAAGAATTAACGTAACACTTTCCTATCATAACTCCACTTAGTGTTTTTACGACATCAATTAACATTACATCATTCTTAACTACGAATAAAGGTAAGAATTCTAATTCATAATTCAAAAGCACATTACTAAATTAATGTAACAAAATGAAACTAATCATACAAATGTATCATCAAACTTATATAAATCTGAAAACGAAGTTGTATCACAGCAAACGTGGAATTGACACAAATACCTCGTGTTTTTGGTGCATCTGTCAACCGTTGGTTTTTGGCGGTTTTTTCCCCTGTTCTACTGCCTTATGGAGATACTTCTCTAAAATACGCTCCGGAGTCCTTTTTCAAAAATAAAAATAATTCTACACTGGCTCTCTTGCAGAGCAAATTTCAGACTAACTTCTAATTTAGTTAGTAAGATATTATATTCTAAAGGTTTCTCGTGTAAAACACACCCCTTATTCAACAGTGGCCAATGTAAACAAATATATTTTCTCGCGCTTTCCTTTAAAATTTGCTTACATCAGCGTGTCAAGATGACACGCTTTGAGTTTAAAAAACAACTCTCTGTTTTCTATCAATCCTGACATTTTCGTGATAAAATGAAACTTTCAGAAGGTCACGTCGGTCAGTTTTGCTCTGAACAAATACAGTTAATTGGTGCAACGGCCACATTCTACTATACCAGTACCTCTCTTTGCAGAATGTGTCACATAAATTTAACTAATGGCTAGCTGGCTAGAACTAATACTTATTTAATAGATTCGACCGAAAATTTGGCAATTCACACTCCACTTTATCGATAAGGTGAGCAACTAATGTATATTAGTAAAAGTTTGTAGATTACTCCGATAATCCTAAACGTACTAACCGTGGCCAGGTTAACCTTGATCTGAGTTGTGTTTGAACTTTAAAATAACAATTTAATCCGCATGGCATAAATACTATAGGGCAGTCAAAGTGGTTATACTTAAAAATGTTGCCGCTTGTCTAAGTTAAAAAAAATTGGAAAATAAGTGCTTTTTATATTATTCAATTTACTTATCCCTGTAGGTGAAAACTTATAGTTCTAATTTAGAGCTGCTCTTTAAGAATCTAAAACACATCCTTATAGATGTTAAGTACTACTTAACGTATATTTCTTCACTGTGACTTTCTCAAAGTTAACAGAAATAACCTATGGTTATTTCAGTTCAGGGTCGTTATTGATTCCGCGTCAGCAGCTCTGTAAATTTGTACGTTCGTGCCCATATTTTACACTGAAACTCTCCACACTATAGCCGTCGCGTGTCACCTATAAAAAGGAAAGTTGGTGGGCTTTTTTTATTATCGTTTTAACGTCGTATCAACAATATTTTGACTCACGTAACTACAATATCTGCATTAATGGGGCGTCAAGCTGCACGCATACAACATCATATCCAACGTAGTTACATTATCTTGATACCAGGCCGACGTGTCATAGTACTTTCCTCTGAATGCTGAGTGCCATGCGAGGTAGTTCTTAGAAACAATTTTATAAGTTTTTGGTATGGTATGGCGAGTTTCGATCCAGCGATCGTCATCATCCGATTGACATAACGACACACATCGTTTGTATCAACTAGTTTTAATAATAAACATAATAATAATAATAATAATAATAATAATAATAATAATAATAAACAACTTTCTTTAAAGTGGATAGCACATTTGGCCATGAATGACCCATATACCCTGTTGTTCTCAATTTTTGTATTTAGTTATGTAAAAAAGAACAACAAATCATGCCCATAATCAGGTATCATCGCAAACTCATTGATACATATTTAACATTAATGAATATGTGTGATTATACTGGGAAACACTTCTATATATGAACAATAATCTATACACGGGTACGTACATTTCAGCACAACCTAAGTCCTACGTACACTGAATAAGATCTGACATATTATGTATGAATACTGATAAAAGTTTATATTCAGAGACCTTAAGATGTCATTCCATCTGGTCAACAAGGAATTTCGTAAATGCTATTTTAAACGAAGCAAGGGAATTCGAATTACGTATCCTCAGAGATAAGGGATTCTGTATAGTAGGTTATCATACATCAATTCATTAAACTATGTTAGATTTCTTCTTAATGATGTTATGATATAATGAGTAGACGATGTGTATTGACCCTTGGCACGCAGAAGCCCCATAACCGCAGAGTGCGTGTATGACATATGGACTTATCTGATAGCTCTAGGACCAGCATAAGAACTGTGCGTACATATAAAACTCTTATTTTGCATGTACCAAACGAGAAGAACCGTTCCAGTGGCCTAAGGTCGTGGGTTCTATCTACGGCCGAGTCATATCAAAGATTTACAAAAATTATACTAACAGTTGTATCGCTTGTTGCTCATTATTTAGATGTTAGTGTTAAGACTGCTTGCTTGGTGTCAGGATAATGTTACTGGGTGGACATCATGCTACATGTCTGCGGCATGATGTCCCAGTGCTAGAAATTACTATAAACTGCCTGACTGCAGACATCGTAGCGATTCGACTGAATTTTTTTTTAAAGCTACGTTAAAAATACTAATCAAACAAACAATCCAAACGAGTAGTGTTGCTCCGTATATTTTTGTTTCTTTTAATAAATGGTGTTGACTTCATTCATGGGATAAACGAGTTCGATAATGTTAACTACATTTGTATAAACTCTGATTTTAAAAAAATCAGATCTAAACGTCAAATAATGTAAAATATTTTCTATTTGAGATGAGTTTTGAAATACATGCCATTAAATTGTTTACATTGAAACTAATATATGATGTGCAGGTATTTTATGAGGAAGTTGCAGTCAAATAATTCAAATCAAAAACATAAAAATAGACAAGTGACTCATTGCTATAGTTAGCTGAGATATAAGTTGGATTCTGTACAAACGTTAAATCCATTAAACATTTGTCTTTCCTTTAGATAAAATGAAACGTGGAAGTGTGACAATCAAATGTCAGATAGCATCGTACATTCGTTGAGGTTATGCAGGCAACAGTGAGATAACATCGTACATGCACGGAAGAGAGGCAGGAAATATTGTGTATGCAGATAGATGCACGCATTAGTAAAGACGGTAAGATTCAGCTTCAGTTGGAAATTAAAACTATTTTTGCAGAAATGTAGATAATATGCGGATGTTCTCTTAGCACTGAGATCCATTCTGATGCCCCTCATCTGTGGGTGGTAGGACTCGTTTTCAGCGTGTTAGAGGCGGGAGTGTAATGGGGTAGGTCACATATTCCTGCTAGCTCATAGAATTCTCCATGATCTTGAGTTATGTCATTTTGTGATCCTCACATTTCTTCCATAATTTCAGCTGGTGTATTTCATGATGTTTGGACCGTAACTGGTGAGAGAGCTCCTAATCCACGGGACCTAAGCTCTCGCTGCAAACAATAAAACAATCAAATAATCATATTTAGTCAGTAAGTATACTACTGAGTGATTTCATTCAATAAAAATAATCAAGATATCTGTCAATTAGTTTTAAAAAACAAGCAAAAGCACATTTATAGTTCAATGAACTCCTAACTAATCCACTGACATAAAAACCAACACATATTACATTGACATAAAAACCCACACAAATTACATTGACATAAAAACCCACACATAATAGAATGACATTAAAACTCACTTCTAATTAATATACTGACATCAAGATAAATCAACAGCAATAAAAGAAAACAAATTTTCCGTTGATAAGGTACTTAGGTCGTATATTGTTTAAACACTCAATTTTACACCACTAGGATATATATATATATATATATATATATATATATATATATATATATATATATATATATATATATATATATATATATACTGTTATGCTTATTGTTTCACACTGCTATGCCTATTGTTTCAGGCTGTTATGCCTTTTTTAGACTGTAATCCCTATTGTTTCAGATTAAAATGCCTATTGATCAGGTACGTAATGCCTATTGTTTTAGACTGTTATGTCTCTTGTTTCACGCTTTTATGCCTTTTTCTGTCAAGTCTTTTTTAGACTGTAATATCTATTGTTTTAGACTTTTATGCTTATTGTTTCAGATTCTAATGCCTATTGTTTCAAATTATAATGCATATCGATCAGGTACGCAACGACTATTGTGTTAGACTGTCATGCCTATTGTTTGAGACTGTTATGCCCGTTGTGTCAGACTATTATACATATTGTTTCAGACTGTTATTCATATTGTTTCAGACTGTTATGCATATTGTTTCAGACTGTTATGTCTACTGTTTCAGACTGTTATACCTATTGTTTCAGACTGTTATTCATATTGTTTCATACTGTTATGCATATTGTCTCAAACTGTTATGTCTACTGTTTCAGATTGTTATTCATATTGTTTCAGACTGTTATGCATATTATTTCAGACTGTTATTCATATTGTTTCAGACTGTTATTCATATTGTTTCAGACTGTTATGTATATTGTTTCAGACTGTTATGCATATTGTTTCAGACTATTACGTCTACTGTTTCAGATTGTTATTCATATTGTTTCAGACTATTATGCATATTATTTCAGGCTGTTATTCATATTGTTTCAGACTGTTATGCCTGTTGTTTCAGACTGTTATTCATATTGTTTCAGACTGTTATGCATATTGTTTCAGACTGTTATTCATATTGTTTCAGACTGCTATTCAAATTGTTTCAGACTGTTATGCCTGTTGTTTCAGACTTATTCATATTGTTTCAGACTGTTATGCATATTGTTTCAGACTGTTATTCATATTGTTTCAGACTGTTATTCATATTGTTTCAGACTGTTATGCCTATTGTATCAGACTGTTATGCCTATTGTTTCAAACTGATATGCCTATTGATTCAGTACGTCAGTGTTTTTCATCTGGGATTCCGCGGAACCTAAGGGTTCCGTGAGCGCCAGCCAGAGGTTCCGACGGTGGCCAGTAAAAATATTAAAATAACGGCCGAAATCGCCAGGGACCAAGTCTGTCAGTACCAGAACTGTGCGGTAATTAGTCGTTGTTTATCCACTTAATTACTGTTTCCTTTGTTGTACTAATGAGCGTTTAGCGTTTGAATTAATTTTCATAACACTTGTTTTTGCGCGACCATAGACTGATATTTTAAGAAGAGAAAATTAGACGATGCCACAGCTGATGACCAAATTAAACTCAGGAGCAGTCGACTGAAGCTACAGGTAGTACCAGCCGAACGTACCAAAAATTGACATTGTCGATCGGAATCTTAACGTTCGTTAATACAATGACAATTAAATAGCTATGGGATTCACTTAGGCATGACACCCAGACTGTCCCTTACGCTATGTATTGTCTGCGGGGAAAAGCTTGCAACTAGTGCCATGGCACCAGCTAAATTTAAGCGACACTTAACAACTAAACATCCTGATGTAGCACACAAGAATATATGTTGCGTACTTCGAGAGGGCACTAAGCTTGAATAAAACGCAAAGCGCTACATTCGAGAAAAAGTTCAAAATAAGTGACAAAGCTCAAGAAGCAAGTTATGCTGTCGCGAAGATCGTTGCAAAGAAAATGAAATCGCATACCCTCGCTGAAACCGTAATCTTACCTGCATGCCGAGAAATTGTGAAAATTATGTTTGGCGAGAGTGCTGTATCTGACATCAATAAGACCCACTGTCAGACAATACGATAAGCAGACGTATTTTCGACGTGTCCAGCGACATTGAAAGTCACGTTGTAGCGAAGATAAAGACATGTCAATTCATACTTGCAGTCATATGACTTGAACTGGAAAAACTGCATTGGCATTTGTACGAATGGCGCTCCTTCCATGATGGGAAATGTCAAAGGTTTTGTCTCGCTGGTGCGACAGATGAATCCAGCTATCATGGTCATGCACTGTTTCATCCACAGAGAAGCACTAGTTGCTAAAACAGTTGGAGCCGAGTTAAAGTCGGTGCTGGACATGGTGGTGAAAATCGTTAATTATAAGACGATGAGACTTCTGAAATGTCGCCAGTTCGCCAAACTTTGTTAACGTATGGAAGCGGACCATGTCACACTCATCCAACACACGGACGTACGATGGCTGTCTCGTGGAAAAGTTTTATCTCGTTTCTACGAGCTGAGAGAGGAGATGCCGATGTTCTGTTCTCGTGAAAACTTGAAGGATTTTGAAGAATTACTGAGCAGCGAGTGCTGGTGTTCCAAACTAGTTTATCTGGCCGATATGTTTCATGAATTGAACATTTTTAACAGTGGAAAGCATGGCAGACATGAAAACGTCTTGACTTCAACTGACAGAAAAAACGCATTTCTGAAGAAATTGGTAATTTGGAAAAGCATTATCTGCTGGAAATTTGGGAATGTTTCGCAGTGTTGTTCAGAACAATTACCAAGAAATGCTTCCGTTGATTGTGACCCATTTGGATGCTCTGTTGAATAGTCTCAGCAAATATTTTCCGTCGATATATGTTGACCAGTACGACTGGGTTAAAAACCCGTTTGTGGAATTTGAACCGTTTCAAGGACAGTTTACTTATGAAGGAAAGGGAGGAGCTTGTTAGCGTTGCGAGTGACAGGCCGCTGAAGCTAAAACATGCAGAGTTCAACATGGATGCGTTTTGGTTACTAGTTGAAAACGAGTACCCGGCTATCGCTGAGAAAGCTTTGCGACTTCTGTTGGAGTTTTCAACTTCTTTCATGCGCAAGTTCGGATTTTCTGCTATGACCACCATCAAACACAAGAAACGAGAACGACTTTTGTATTTCGAAGATGAACTTCGGGTGTCTCTCTCGAACATTCGGCCACGAATTTAACTACTTTGTAGAAATCACCAAGCACAAGTTTCGCACTGAAATGTTCGCTACTGCAAACTGTTGCTAACTGGTAACAATAAAGTAACTTAGTAAGTAATAATATCGGCTATTCTGGCCACACGAGTTTATTTTTGATCTGGGCTACAATTATAGTGTTACACACATACACCTGTATCAGTCGGTGTTAGCTTGTGTCACTGCATGTGGTTCCGCGAGCAATCTAAATGCTCCGAAGGCTTCCGTTTCAATACAAAGGTTGAAAAACATTGCAGTACGTAATTCCTATTATTTCAGACTGTTACGCACAATCTTTCAGTCTGATATGACTATAAATGTAAAATACAAATGTTTCATCTTGTGAAGTTTAAAGTTGAATCTTGTATATGATGGTCGCCATTCAACAGAACGGACAGTTTGGGAAAAGAATCATGGGAAATGTAGGCAGCACAAGGGATACTACTCTCACGTACTAACTTGTATAGTTTCTTTATCCCGTAAAGGTGGCAGGGGCCAGATTTTAGGTTCAACTGCAATTCTGAAATCAGCGATCTAGTATTCAAAAATCATTATAAAAAATCAGATTCACAAGTGAGGTCAAGAAGGTGTATATTTTAAATACCTATATTAGAACAATTCATACGAACAGTATCCACATGACCAGAGATGTCAATGGCAGATCATAGCAGAATACGTTTCTGCACCCCAACCCCTATTTTATGCATGCAATTTTCACATCCGAATGCCATTTTTAACAGCATGTGGTATGCACTGTGCAAACGCATTCCCTTTTCCTGAAAAAAAACATTGTTAACTAAATAGCTTCATGCAATTCAGAACAATTGTCATCCAAGCCGTTTGTGAGATATTCTACTTTTCTTGAACCGACATATCTAATGTTAAGGGAGGCTATTCTTTCTAGCCAACTATAGGTATTTCACTATCAACATTCTGCAAAGCTACAGTATAAGATATACATGCCTCACTTTAATTTGAAGAACAACACAAGCCTGGAACATCTACTTTACACATGTATATTAAATAGTAAAGAATAATAGCTGAAAGAGTCACACCATAGCATTAGGTCAAGAAGTTTGCCAGGGGCCAGTTTAAGAAACTGGACCCTGCCACGTTAATAATTTGGCTGAAAATGGTGTCTGTCAAAAATTGTTATATATCACATACGTAAACATATACTTGTACAATGGTTTTAATGAAAACTCTTTTGCGCACAAAACTAAAACTGGTATTACTTTTTTGTAGAAAACTTTGCGGCAAAAAGCACTGCAATATTTACATTGTGAGTTTTGACTGACAGCATTTCTTGAAAGATTTTAAATTGTGTGCAATCCACAATGATTTTGGTCTTTGTTTACCACAATAGCACCAGTACAGAAGCAAAATTCATTTTACAATTTTTCATGCAGGTCAAGAAGAGATATCGTAGTTATTTAATTTAAGATGGAATGACAGTTAGTTGCCAGTGAAAGAAGTGAAAAGTTCTATAAACTCTTCTAGCAAACTTAAAGAAAAAAAACACATTTAAGTAAATAATGTGCTTTAGAAGTACTTTTAACACGATTAATGCTAATATTTACCACGCAAACTAAGACACGCAAAAAGAAAAGAAACAAGTGATATTGATTTACTTTTAACATTTAGTGAAAACATAAGAAATTTAGAGGAGAAACTGAATGTGTATTGTCAAATATATAAAGCTGCCACTTACTTTAAGTTTCTCCCCCTTTGTTAACTGAACCTAGAAATGTCCAAATATATACATAACACTGAAACATTACCTTATATCACCTAACCGTTAGATAAGAATCTGTTATGTCAACTTCATAGTGAAGGTAGAAACTATGTCGGCGTGCTAAAACATTCGCTCTTCTCACTAAATAGTGCAAAGCAAGACAACGTATGCATCACTATTTCTAAGACAATTTCACTGGTGACATTCAAGATTCACAACAGGATGTTTACGTATGAGTACTCTGAAGTCTGCCTGCTCCTTTGGAGTTAAATTACTTTAATGCATGTCTGACACGCTAATGTGAATAATGTTGATAGAAAATAGGATTGCACAGCTTGATAGGTACAGAAAGAGCAAGAGAGTACATTATGGTCACCATTGTGTTCCCATATTTAGTAAGTTAAGTACAAAAGATGCTACTTTGTCACGATGTAAACAGTTCTCACATTAAGGTACAAAAACAAAGTTACCTCCCTCTCCAAAGAGCGCTACATACAACACTAAGTAATATATGGAAATCGGAAGGAAAGGTAATAAAGCTAATACATAATAATTATTTAACTATACACAAAGAAACAAAAAAGTATAACAGATGATGTTGACTGCACCATATATTTTTTATATCAAATTTCGTTAAGAAGGCAGGGGCCAGCTTGTATGTACAAATTTAGTGCTTAAATCAGCGACATAGTAAACACATCATAAAGAATCAGATACACAGGTGAGGTCACAACGGTTATTATTTTTAGATACCTATATTAAAACAAAGCATACGAATAATATCCACTTGACGAGAGACGTCAATGGCAGTTCATAGCAAAAGAAGTTTATGCACCCTAACCCCTAATTTTGTACATGCATTGTTCACATCCGAAGACCATTTTTTACAGCATGAGGTACTCACAATACAAACGCATTCCGTTTTGAAAATCTTAAAAAACATTGTCAACCAAATAACTTTTCTTTAGATATTATACTATTATATCTTCCCACTTTGATGATCAGGAGACATTAGCACAATTGATTGGTAATCTAATTTACAGACTGACTGACAGATTTATTGACTGGTGTTTTTTTTATACAGATCAAGGCCTTCCAGGGCCATGGGCTCTGACAATATTATGTCCACCCCACCCCCCACCCCCCAAAGTGAAATTAAAAAACCAAACATATTCAGCTGACGAGGTTATACAATACCAGCCTTGCCATCATTTTAATCAAAATACTCGTACATGCAGATCGAAAAGTTCATATATTTAATCAGCAATTAGTTTGAAAATTTTTCTAGTGCCCCTGTTGGGCTGGTGCCAATTTCGATCATATATACTGGTCCAAAACAAAATTCTATATTTAACTTTAAAGCTAACTAAATACTTTGAACATTAAGCGACATTTTTTACAACGTCGCTTACATCGCTACTGACATTTATAAAACTGTACCTCAAACTTTTAATCTTCGTACCATAATAGAACGGAAGGAATGTTTTTAATGTATGTTTTCTAGCGATTTCAGGAATGAACCAGTTGGTTGGTGTCCGGAAACTATCATTCGGCATATATCCGATTCCACTGTTGAGGAAGGTGATGATTGTGATTTCCATGGGATATACCGGCATTCCTAGTTTTGCTTGCTGATTCCATACGAAACATAAATAGTATGACATTTGTTATCATAATCATAGTATTACCGGTAATCTCAATAGTTTTAGTCATGTATTCTCTAATCTGATACATCTTAATGAACTTTACTGCAATGTCGAATTAAAATGGCGCTACAGATAACGATTCACTAGAACGTTATCTCATTAGAAACCGCGTTTATTATTGTATTATTCACTTTATAGCAGGATTATTATCGTTGAATCCCATTTGTCATTGACATAGGTAAATTACGTCTACCATCAAACCTTTCGCTGCAAATGTCATTCCTCCATAAGTGCCATTCACATTTAACAAAAAACTTAACATGTATCATTATTTTGATATATCCAACCAGACTCCAATAACTTCATCATAAGTTGAGGTTATCACAAGGCGTTTTTCTTTGCTTCAGTTTGCCACAACAAAATATCATAGCTAGTTTGGCTACTATGCCAACGTATTATCTAATTTTCCACTTATTTGATCTTAAATGGAGGAGAAGATTTTGATAAAAATTTTATCTCATGCTCTTAATTTGCAAAGACGAGAAACCTTTGAAATCCGACATTCTCAACTTCCAGATTAAGATTATTTTAGTAATGTACGTGACATATATGGTAATCCCCAAAGTAAATATATGTAATACCCTAAATATTTATTTCCGAATGTTGAAATAGAGCACGCAATGATGTTTTAAACAGTCACGTGGTTCTGGTATATCCAGTGAATGTTAATGAAGAAACGGTAAATGAAATCCTTCACAGACAAGAGTGTCAGCCTCTATTTTGTATCATACGACTTTTTTTTTCAAGGAAGTTCAAGCGACTACAGAAGAGGTATAACGGTACCAATTGCGCATGACCAGGTGGGCGGTGCATAAGGTGTAGGGTCCATTGCAGTCCAAAGTAAACAACAACATGAGCTTTGATTGGTGGATTATGTAAGAGTTGTACTTTCTGTTAGGCTTAAAAAAAAGGTTAGCCTCTTGGCAACATGTGAATTTATGCTAATTCCTAAATAGATCAAATTTTGTATTTTTTATGATTTTTTGAAAATGTAATACACATGACTGAAAATAGGTATGTTGTGACTAGATAACTCATACCCCTGTCTAGTTCCAGCAGAGTTATCTCTCTTAAATGCAATGGAGTACCTGGTTTTGTCATTGTCAAATTGACAATCTAACATTGTTCTCTATAACAGTGTGTGAGATGCATGCTAAATTAGGATAGAAAATATAGTTATCTTTTCAAATATTAGCATTGAGGTCTATGGAAAAACAATTGGTACCGTGATACCAAGAATAACATGGTGACTTATGTTCCACCGTGTACAAAAGCTGTTACAAAAACATTACCTATAATGATCTAAATTCCACTGTGTACAACAATTATGCAGAACAGCTACTATTCTGATCTGTATTCATTCTAAATCCACCATGAACAACAACGTTTACAGAAGAATAACTATGCTGATCTAAAAATTCCACCGTGTATATCGGCCTATGCACGATACTAATGATATTGATGTAAATTCTACAGTGTACAACTGCTCATAAAGAACAATAATTGTGATCATCCAAATTCAACAGTGAACAACATCTTTAACAGAACAATAACTACGCTGAACTGAATTCCACCGTGTACAACAGATTATGCTTTACAGTAAGTATGTTGATCAAATTCAACTGCATACAACAGCTTGTAAAAACGAAACTTATAGTAATATATATTTCACGGTGTACCAGTAAATATACTAAACAGTTATATGGTGATGTAAAACATATGATGATCGAACTTCTACTGATGTAAATTCCACTGTGTACAACAACTTTTATACAACAGTAACAATATCGATTGTGAAATCCATTGTGTACAACAGCTATTTTTTATAAAAATGCAACGAGTAACAATAATGGTTGTGAAATAAATCGGTATGCAGCAGCTATTTAAAATAATAAATGCAACGGTGCACACTTATTTCGTGGCCTATGTAATAATGTCTGGAAAAATATTAAGATCATATACACATTCTAGATTGCAGACAGGTGTAATAAAATACATTTAGGTAACGATAATGAAAAATACTCGCAATAGTTGCTTTACTTTATGATGCGATCTCTGGTTAGAATTATATTTGATGATAAAGTTTTACATTTCGTGAATATGATAATAATTTTGAAGTAAATAGTTGTATAAGGTATTTAGTACTGGCTGGTAATAGCAAAACAATTACCTATTACGTTTAGTTATTCAAATACATCTGGGTCTTCAATGAAATCGGTCAAGAAATATTGAGATAGATTTCCTAAACTTTGAAACAAATTGTATAAACTTGCTGAATCAGCATGAAGACATCCCAAGATCTCTCTAAACACGTCTTAGATTCCATTTTGTTTTCAATGTAACAATATCTTTTATGTTATAATCAGTTGAACAGAACTGTATGGGTAGATGCAAGGTCGGATTTAAGGCGGAGGAAAATAATGCAGGTCCTCTCTGTACCCTCCCAGCATAGGGCCATACAACAAAGTTAAATAGTAATTCGGTGAAGGGAGGGGAGATTTGCTACAAGGTATTATTCTACCTTAATCCGGCATTGCTTATTATGTTAGGGCATTACTTTATATCGTCAAGTCGTGGATCAATTTAACATAACATTATGATAACCAATGAATCATTTGATCGCAAATTATACAAACTTGTCAGTTTCTTAAATGTAAATTAGATAAAAATTATATAATAAAATCAATATAAGAAGCTGAAACGACGTCAAAGTACAACTGAATTCCTTCTTTCTAACAGTGTATCCCAGTATTTGTCAATAGAAACGGTATTGGTCAATTAATTTTCACCCAAATTCAACTGCAAAATAGCCAGTAATCCCTTTTAGAAGAACTCAGACCCCATTTTTGCTTGTGCGGGTTTTAGTTTTCACACAGATCAGTGTCAGGCTGCTTTGTGATTTGCACATTCTTAACTTTTCTTGTGAACGTTAACGTTTCATTGGAATGTAACACACATCGTACATCTGACATGTATTATTTCTTCTAAGGTAGAGTTGAGTTGCAAATAAAATAGATCCTGAATTATTGATACTGAATTTCAGGGACTGTGTTGTTTTCTGTACTTGTTACTTCTAAAACTGCCTGAGTAAACGTATATACCTCTCCTTGGAAATTAAAACTAATAATCAACAACATTTCAAAATGCTTCATTTATTTTCTACATTAACATGTTTCTCCATTATAACGCAAAAAGTACTTTCCCAAAGCATGCTTTTCTTTTACACCACTAAGGGCTCAATTCAATGTCTGCAATGATAAACACCGTATTGATATTTCTATTCAAACTTTACGTTATATAATATTCTGCCAACTTTAAATTCTATTGTCATTACATATGACGTTTCTAAAACTAATTGAGAGTTTATAATGATGTCTAGCACCGGGGCATCATGTAGTACACATGTAGCATTATGTCCCACCCAGTCAAATTATCCTGACACAAGACAGTCCAGTCCTAATACTAACATCTTAATTAATGCTGAGCTCCAAGCGAGGCAGATGTTAGTGCCATTATTGTACGTATATGATTCTGTCGTGGATCGAACCCTCGACTTTCCGCATCCGAGTCGGACGCTCTAACCACTAGGCCGCCAAGACAAACCGTCGACATGCCACAGTAACTATCAAAATCTCTTATGGTACAGACGATGTTTAACACACTAGAAACAACACGAGTATCTGAGAGTTCGTGGTAATATGAAAACAGATTAACTCATCGTGTAATCGAAAGGGATCGAATTTGCTTCACGAGTTGTTGAACACATGTCTTTTCCCTGGACGTCAATTGGTCTTGCTGTTTAGTATCTAGTGGTGTAGGTCTATAGGATGTTTCTTGTATGATAAACGTTACGTTAATTCCCATACATAACAGCTCGGATATACGTTTTAAAGAACAGGGTGTGTTAAACTATCTTACTGAAAGGTATACACAATCAATAACATTGAATGCAGGTTAATTTACTCTTAAATTGTTGTGTTATTGTAGTCACCTTGTACATTAGGTGACGAATGTTTGCAATGGCATATTTGAACATTCGGATAAGATGTCATTTAGCCTCAAGACGAAGATCGGTATCGTTGTATGGAGGAGATGGGTCTCATTTAGCAGCAAATCTGATGAGAATAGTTCGTTTAGTGTTATTTATTGTAACGAATGATAAGTCGAAGAGAAATTGGATGGACATTGTATTTTTTTAACTGACAAGATCCAATAGTCACTGACAAAGCATTCTACATGAACTATGAATACAGACTCATACCAGACTTATAATTAGAGTACAGTTAGCAAATTTATTTGTCATTCAATTTGCTCTTTTATTTGCAAATTGCGATTTACATGTTAAACGATTTTTGTTTAGTATCGGGGTGGGGTGGGGGGATAACGTCATTGTTCAGTACATAATAAGTTATATACACGGCGGCTACTATATTTTGCTGGATTAAGACCTCAGAAAGAACCACTAACGACGTGAAGCTACAGACAAGCTTTCTCACATGCCAAAGTTTTTCGAGATATGACTACAACTCGCGCAGACACATGAGAGAAGTGAGGGCGATTCTTAAAACGGCGTGCACATCAACTCACTCGGAGCCATATATTCTCACTTAACATCGATCTCACGTCGCATTAATTCTTAAGCACAAATGCAGTGTTCATGGTCAATCGGTTCGATGTAACCACGTTCCATCTGACAACTAAAACAGTTAGTTGTTCTGCTCTGGGTTCCAGGTACATAGCATCTGATTGGTTATGTTGATTTAATTGGCTTTGTTTCTTTCTTAGTTTTATTTCATTTCATTACATGCTATTGTAATTTAGCATTGTATGTTGGACTTGACCCAGTCCAAAACTGAATTCATTTCTGCTTGACCCAAATTTACCAATATTTTATTTTTATTCATTGTAAACAACTAATACATAGCTAAATTATTTTTATGTATATGTTTAAAA
The DNA here is from genome assembly GCA_029339505.1 of Unio delphinus. Classification (NCBI taxonomy): domain Eukaryota; kingdom Metazoa; phylum Mollusca; class Bivalvia; order Unionida; family Unionidae; genus Unio; species Unio delphinus. The sequence continues at coordinate 1,712,266 of JAQISU010000030.1, forward strand.
GTATTATTATTATTAATTGAAGAAGTAAATATGTTTATTTGAGTTATAGTTTTGGAATTTCCAGAGTGAAATTTACAGGCTATTGTTGTTTATTTTTGTAAACATTAGGATCAATAGACAAAGTTATTTTCCATTAGATATTGTTTTAGAAAATGTAAATTGTGACCTGAGGTCAAGTAGAGAACTATATAATCATGTTTTTTTAAGGACATGTTCATTTAACATCTATCACTTTCAATTTATATTATGTTGTGTCAATTTGTTATGAATTTGTTTACTTCAAAGTATTGAATTCAAGTAATTTGTTGTTTCTTCTTTGAAATACAAACGCGCTATGATAAAATCTTGGATAGAGACATTCACTGGAAATACAATCTCGATTTATAATACTGTCAATCAAAAGAATTGACACATCAACACTTTATAACCTAAATGAAATAAGTGAATAGCTTTCAGTTATAAAATTATTTTAGTTTTATTCAGGACTTGTGTTTGTAATTCTTGGATTTTTTTGGGATTAAATTTTCAATACCTAAAGTTTATTTTTTCAGTTTCACATTGTAGTCTAGTGAAATAAATTTCTTGTTACACATAACACAATACTCATTCACTCTTAAGGAAACAAACAAACAATTATATAAACAGACATATGTGCATGGAAACACAAGTAAATACAGACATCCGCTGTTTTATTATGTATGAAATTAAAACACTTCAATAGGTTTACGTTTAAATTTATATTGGTAGATAACACACGATTGCAATATACAAACCAGTCTGACACAAATGATTTTTGATCCAATTACGATCACAACTATATTTACATGTAAGCAATCTCACAATCTTCATTAAATCTAATTTAAAAAATACTCTGGTAGAATCTACACTCTGATTACATTTTCGATAATGTCATTGCTGAGACCCCATAAAAAGTGTATGCTCTGGTGACCTTAAAAACTCACAGATCTGTATTGTTAGTAAACCAACAGCTGAAGAGTTTCACATTGACATATGTACAGTTATCGTTATTAATGGTGTATTCCGAATGACGGTGTAGAATTTCAGAAATGGGAACGTTTTAAATGATTGGTGACTGACAAGGTCAACAGACATTATCTTTTTAATGTGCCAATCAGATGTACTTATCATAATCAGATCTCGACTTCAATCATATATTAGCACATTTTAATATCAGACATTAAAGCAAACCAGTTCTAGCATTATTTTTAAACGACTAGATTGCTAGATAAATATGGCATGTTTAGTTTCGTAAATTATCTGGTGTTTAACAGCTTTTGTAAACTTACCTTGTGTAAGGCAACTTTAGTTTTCCTTACATTTATTATTGTGTGACTTTTAAATTAGTTAGCGCGTGTTTGTATCTAATTAATATATTATAAGTACCTAATTATTATAGTATATGCTTGGATACAATTGTTTTATAATGAACATGTGAACCAATTTCTACTATATATTTACAATGTTCGATCAGCGATATAATCAATTGACATTTCTCAACAAGGGAAGTGAGAACATAAGTTTATGTGAAGAAGAAAAAGCAAATATGTGATTCCACTTGATTCATAAATTCAAAATTAGATAAAAAGGCATATTTCTGTCAAAACCATTTATGCTAACTGTACTTTTATTTAGCATATTTGTAAAAGATATCAATTATGATTTCATGACCATCTTTAACAACTTTGCTGGCAATTTTCTCACATTGCAGTTCAGTGACGCACTGATATTTCCTTTCGGTGGCGGGGGGCTACGAATCGTTCGTCTGAGCCCAAGTCACTCCTGTGTCCCTGCAATGAACGCAGCAGATAATGCAAGTAACCAAGGAGATGAAAAGGATGTCCTCTATAGAAATAGTGTTCCGAAAAGAACTAGTATTTGAAATATATAAAAAGACATCAGGTAATAAGTTTGATATTTTATTTCGATCTGAACATCAACGTAATATACAACGTAATATATATATACAGAAAGGTAATTGATATATTCGGTATTTGATATCTTTTACTCTTTTTTGATGCTCGTTTACTTTTTTTATAAGTAGAACATTGCTGTGTAATACTCAATGTAATCCGCGTAGTAAATTGACTTCATCGAGACTAATTGCAGTATATGCTGATGCAATTTGGGACAGTCAAGAATCCGTCAACGTGTGCAGAATATACTTATATAGTTGGACAATAACGAATCTGTCAAAGTGGGCAGAATATAGGTGTGTATTTTTGGTCGGACATGTCTCTCAAAAAGTGCAGTATGTGCTGTTGTACTCTGGAACCGTAGGGAATCTGTCAAAATGTGTATATTTATGATTGTCTTTTTTGGGACAGTTAATAATTTCTCAAAGTATGCAAAATATACTGGTGTATTTTGGGACAGTTCAGAAGCTGTCAAATAAAGTTAAGCTGTGTAATTGACCAAACACTGAATTGCTGACGTGGCGCATTAATAAAGAATTAAGTAAATACTACTTACTTTGTAATATGACAATATTAGAAATGTCGTTTTACTTCATTCGTAAAATGCAATGAAAAAGCAGAACGGGAAAGAAAATAACTTGAACTAAATGATGGGTAAAAAAGCTGAAGGAAATATATCATAGGAGGTTTCAAGAAATACATCTTCCCACAAAGGATAAAGAGTACGTCATCAAGACAGCATTCGATAATTTCACACTGATCGTCTCGTGTCTCACTTTGCTGACAGTTTGTAAATAAGCGGAACATGTGGACGTCGATATCGAACCGAATGATAGAAATCTTTGCTCATCTTCCAGATACAGAGCTGGTGACCCAGGAACAGTATCGCATTTTTACGAGGACTTGATATAGCAAACAGTTTTCTGAACGGTCCCCAGTGATACCACGCTGTTTTTCAATTCGAAATCAGTCAAGTTCACTGTGATTTATCATACTTTCATTGTAGCTAGACTAACATTCGTCGCATGAAATTACATTAATCTCCGCCGCCATTTGAAGCAGATTCTTTACTTTCACAGCACACAAAAATCGGGTTTCGTACGTCGTCGCACTTCAACATAAAAACAATTACAATCTCTCGACGGAGTCAACATGTCAGACATCATCACGGAAATCTCTTTCCAGGAATTTCCATCAAAGTAACATCCATTGCTCTGTAGCAGCCGAAGCGGAAAGTTCCCACTTTAGGAACAAGAGTAGGACAAAAGCAAGTTTTAGCAATATAACGCGAAACCACCACTCCAGTGATAGCATTACCTGTGTCTATCGAGGCTAAGCATGCTCTTCAAAAACGACAAAGGTACTAAGCGATCAAATGAACGCATTTTACAGGACCTGCATGGAAAAGTCAGTGCACCAAACACAACCTCGGTGGTTCTTATCATGTTATTTCATATCATCATGTACTCAAGATTCACTCTCGATTATCTTCGTCTCAACGAAAATACTTCCGTCAACGATTTACCACAGATTACGTGGAATATCAAGACACCAACATTACTAACCTCAACGTGAGTACGCCTCAAAACCTGATGACGCGTGACGACGATGTAACTACGTCCCCATAAAACCTTTTCAGGAGTCATCGGAAGAATTCAAGACAACGTTAACCAATCAGCATCCTATCTGACACAGATCAATCTCCAAAAATAACGGGTTGCCGTTATTCAAGTCAGCTCAATACCATCAAACCGCAATTATTGGCTACTTAGCTCACACCAGCACCATCCTGAACTTGATCATGTACAGCGATGAAAATATGCGATCGAGCACAACGACCATGTCGTGATTAAGTTATACAGCGATGGGAGCAGCGGTCAGCAACGCATTTCATGCAAACCTCGGATGTGCTTCATGTGGCACGAGTGGTGGGTTCTGCTAATGTGAATGTAGCCTGTTTTAGAGGTAATTTTGCTTTCTCAGGTACTCCTTCCTACATCGGGATATTTTCTGCTCGACATGCTCTCATCGATACTAGCCAAGAGATATGCATCCTGCAGTCTCTAATTAGTATCTTTGGAGTATGACAAGATATCCATACCATTTTCAGAGGTGTCAAGCACAATACGTGTACAGAGCCGCAGTTCTACCCATGGACAATTAACCACAACATAGTTGTCGCTGTAGATGCCCAAAGGCATGCCTCCCATGACAAACATACTGGAACTGGAGTCGAAGTTAGGGTTTTCAGATTCAATATTGCAGCAAAACGAATAACACCGAATTTGACCGATTAGCGAAAATAAAACTAAGCTGCGCTTACCATCTGAAAAGAGGCAATTATCACCAGAATATTTCTTTTTTAAAGCAGTATTAACTTTGGACACACGAGATACGACCCGCATGTTTTCATAACTATCGATATGTCGATCTATTCTGCGCACAGCTTTAAAAAGATGTAATGTTTATCCATCGGGATTACTTTGGACTCTTTCTGTCAACAGTTGACTCGGGTAATTAGGTCATGTTCATGGCTAGTTTTACAAAGTTCAACGTAACAATGCCAATAAATGGCAAGAGATATTAAGCAAACTAAACCGATCTTGTAAAATAAACTTAGTAAAGTTTAACATTTTATAATACGTTAAGCTAGCATGTGGAAGAGAAACAACAATATATTTACAACGTCTTGTTAATGGAGATAAATTACTACAGAATTTAGAAAAAGACTCTACGCCCGGGGAATTTCTTGAGAATGTTCCAGCGGCAAGTTGACACATTGGGTAACAGACGATCTCGTACATGTGGGACAACTTTTTGAAAATTTGGAAACTTGGATTAATATGCTGAATTTTTGCAAGGTGTACATTTCCATCTTTTGTATTTATTTGTCTGATTCTAAAAGATACATAGTAAAAATGATTTTTATGGGTTGCAGGATCAAGCTGGTCATGGAGTGGCTCATGATTTTGACATTTAAAATCACATTTTCATACACATTTCGAGTCGAAATATGGGATATTTTTTAACGAATATTACTTTCCTTACGTAAAGTATGATCGTTCTTTCTTGATACAAAATTATTTTTTTAGACAAAAATAACACGTGATCCGCTGTTTACAGAAATGACGTATCGTTGCACAGAATCGGCTGACTGATGGTATTTCTGCTCATATCAAGCCGTATAACTACCGTAGTAACATCCATCAGGTTGCTGACAAGACATTTAAACGAAACGTATATATCCATATAAATTAACACACTGTATGTGTCACAGCATGTCCTTGTCATAGTCGAAGAGAAAGGCGGACTCATATACACAAATGGTTGACAAAAGAAATATAAAATGTTGATTTGTATAAAGAATATCGGAAGTATTTGCCCCCTGAGGTTATGGCCCCACCTAGCCACATTATCTGACCAGTCCTAGCACTAACCTCTCAACGCTAAGCACATAGTGAGGCAGATGCAAAGTATCAGTTTGATGTCTACATGCATGCATGCATACGTACGTACGTACGTACATACGTACGTACGTACGTACGTACATACATACATACATACATACATACATACATACATACATACATACATACATACATACATACATACTTGATAATAATTGCAAAATTAAAACACTTATACAAATCTTTTTAAGTTTTATCAATACTGCCAGAAACTAACTGATCGCAGCTTGCACAGATAAGCAGGATTTCACAAAACCGTAATCTGGAAAATATAATGATATGACAAACTTTTTTTTAAATTGCCCAACCTAATCTAATACATCACAATTATCTTCATTCTAGTGCTACATTTTAAAGACTCGATGAACCGAATCTAATATGGACTAAGTGCTTTCAATTTTCATTATTTCCGTTTCTACAAGTGCAAAATCCCATGAGGAAATTTACCCGCTGTTTCCTTCAAATAAACATATCACAAACCAGCAAGGTCATTGGCCAACGATTTCCCATAGAAGAATGGGACTTAGACCCCATGAGGACATTAATTTCCTACCAATGAATGGACCTATTTGGAACATTTCCTCGCGATTAAACACCAATTTGGAATCATTTGCTCTCCTTGACACTAATCTGTTGAACACAGGATATTAGCAATAATAATGACAAAGTTGGCAATCTGACCTTGCATGGGATAGCTTACAATCCTTGTAAGCTATATCGTATATGTATCACTGTATATTAAACATTTCTTGATGCATTCACCAGAATTAAAGAAATATGACATCACTCACGTGACATTAACTCCATTATTGTCGTCTTTAAACGGATATAATATTACGATATTATCATATGTATTCTGCTCCGTGAGTCTGATTTCTTCCAAATAGTTTTTTTTTTACAAAAGTTTAGTAAGAAATACAATCTTATAAAATTGGTAAAAAGATATAAATTTCACTTTTGATGTATACATGTTTGTGAAAAGTAAGTTTTATAATCTTTATTTAATCTCATATTTGATACGATAACAACACAAAGTCGGCATGTGTTTTTTTCTGTGTGATTACGATTTTTATCGTAGGTTTAACAATTTTTCAATCATATCGCCACGATGTCTGCCGTGAGGCAGTTTATAGTATTGTCTAGCACTGGGGCATCATGCCGCAGATATGTAGCATGATGTCTCACCCAGTTACATTATCCTGACACCAAGCCTACCAGACCTAACACTAACCTCTTAGTGCTGAGCGCAAAGGGAGTCAGCTCTAAATACTATTTTTTTTAAATCTTTGGTATGACTCGGCCAGTGATCGAACCCACGACCTCCCGCTCCCTCGGTTGACGCTCTAACTACTAGGCCACCTGAGCGGTTCAAAAAGTCTTTACATGTAAATTCAAGTCAGTAATAGGTCCTTTAATTAAAAGAGACATTTGACATTTATGACCGAATTTCCGATTGTCATACTATCTGCCCAGCTCATATGTATGTCCCCCACTCTCTGGAATGAACGCTACAGTAATAATGGGCCCCGAGTGGCCGAGTGGTTATAACCTCTTTCCGTTACAGATCACTGCAGTCTCACCTCTGTCTGCGTGGGTTCGAGTCTAAGATTCGGCTATGTAGTTATGTGAGAAAGCTTGCCAATAGCTGATCGTGGGTCGGTGGTTCTTTCCGGGGATTTTCCCGGGTTCTGCCTCCACCAATAATACTGACCGCCATGTATAGCCTATCGTGTGCTGAAAAATGGCGTTAAACCTTAAAACATAAAAAGCAGCAGTAACAGCCTTAATGGGACGACGCATGATGGACTAGAAAGCACTAAATCGAAATCTACGTTTTGAAGAGAAAAATGCAATTCAAAAATATGAAAATTAAATTAATCAGAGAGTCCAATTTTTATTTGTTAACAAAGTCGATCCAATTTTTAAGTAAGCCTTTGATTTAGGAAATGATTATGGCTGAATAATTTTGTTGTTTTTTTTGTAATAGAAGATTTTTGCGATACCCATTTTATACCTGGAGAATATCACCTGTCGTGCAAAATCATACATTACCTGTTACGTTTATGTAGATATTGTTTGCCTTTAAAAATTGCTAAACAATGTACAATAAAAAGCAACTGAAGTTGTTGAAAATGGCTACGTGTGTGTGTTTGTGTGTGTGCATGTGTGTGTGTGTGTGTGTGTGTGTGCGTGTGTGACACCTTGTGACAATTTTGTATATACACTTGTATTACGATAAAGATTACTTATCGGTTGGTGAGTGCTTATCATTGGGTGAGATTTTATTAGTCGGTGAATTGGTGAGAGTTTATAAGTTAGTGAGTGCATATCGGTTGATTGTGTGCTTATTAGTTGGTGAGTACATGTAATTTGGTGAGAGCTTATCAGTTAGTGAGTGCTGATTGGTTGGTGAGTGTTTATCGGTTGGTTAGTACTTATCGGTTGATTGTGTGCTTATTGGTTGGTGAGTGCTTATTGGTTGTTGAGTGCGTATTTGTTGGTGAATACTTCTGATCTGGTGAGAGCTCATCAGTTAGTGAATACTGATTTTTCGGTGAGTACTTATAACTTTAGCGCGCAAAATTAAAGTGTCCTAGACTTCGTGTTTAAAAGATCTATAATTCCTAATCAAGACAAAAAGCTATATTCCAATAATATAATGCAAGTTTAATCTCACGTCACGAAATGTGGCTTAAGACCATGATTAGTTCCCTGCATTAAGTAGTATAATTTTCCGGCGTGAAATGCTGACGGTCCGTTACAGAAAGCTAATAAAGAGAAACCATGCAGAAGTGCGGTTGATATACAATTAAGAAATTGTGAGATCTGTGTTTTTATATTCATTACAGTAACTTTTTTGCATAATAGACACGTTGCATTTTCTAGTATACAAAAGGAATTGTGTAGAGGTCTTTGGAACCTTATGATTTCTATCAGAATCGTGCAATGATTTGTCATCGACCAGTTAAGTGAACCCTTTAATTCAAACTTTAGAAAAATATACCGTTTTGTTTGATTTTGGCATTTTAATAGTCTCATTAAAAATTTAACAAATTTCGTTGTACATCTTTAAATACAAGAACTTTGAACATTTTCGAAGACTGGCGAGGCTAGAATTGGTCTTTAGCATGTTTTAAAAATATCAAAGGATTGATCTCAAAAAGATAAAGTAAAGTCTAGAAGCAGTGTAGATGTCAAACTGTTCCATCACTTCAAGAGTAATTTCACCATTTAGGACGAGCTACTAAACATTTGTAAAAGTTAAAAGAACTGACAACACAAATATTAAATAGATTGAAATTGGTTGTGATCGGACGATTGTAACTAATAGTTGTGATATGCTGCAAACGAGTTTGTTTTTCGGTCTAGGGTTTATCTGATCAGTTGCCTAATTAAACTGTCTCCAAGGACTTTCAATGGAATAGATTTAAATCCAAAAATAAACGTAGTACAATATACTGGTATTACATAATTGATCCAGCGCCGCAGTTTCGTTTGCCATGAGAGAACAAAACTAAATACACGTTTCAAAAGATGTTGTGAAACACGCTTGCCTAGAACTTAACGGCAATAACCTTATACATTTATATTTTAGTATGGTTCTATTACTTTGAAAATAAATTTCTTGGCGGTAATGACGCTTTTTATTATCGATTACCATTGTCCGTCATGTCTCACCTATTGTACTGGGAATTTATGAGCGTTTCTTGAATATATTTTCCCGAAAAGAATCTTGATTCTCCGTTATAAACTTATGACTGAGTGAGCTACCTAAACGAAAAACGAGAAATACATCCAAAACATGCAGATTGTGTCAAGGAAATCTGCAAATGGACGAAAATAATGACGATTATGATTTGTCAAAAATTTAACAGTCTGTCAGCACTTTTTAGGTGTCACATTGTTACCAGACTGGTTGTTTTTCACCATTCCTCGCTCTATAGGTATTGACGTTAGAAAAACAAATTGATATGCGTACTGGTAACATACCTTAAAAGTGACATGCGCAGTAGGCGTTTAGCCAGAAATATTATTTTTTAATACTGGTGATATACACACCAATTGAGACATAAGTAAGTATGCTATATCTCTAATTTTTTAATGCACGTAACGTTACATATTAGCAATATACCATACAAAAGTACGATAGATGTAGAACTACCATCTTTATGAGTCTTTGGTATGACGCGCTATCTCCTGCATCTCAGGAAGACGCTTTTACCAATAGGCCTCCGGGCGATCCATTTTAAAAATGTGTATATTACTTTGTATATGTATGTATGTATGTATGTATGTATGTATGTATGTATGTATGTATGTATGTATGTATGTATGTATGTATGTATGCATGCATGTATTATGTAGCAGGGGTCATTAAAATCGCCTGCATTCCTTTTTGCAATGACTTGGTAGATTCCAAGAAGAAGAAACAAAATTGGTTTGTTTTTTTTTTGTTGTTTTGTTGTTTGTCTTTCGGGATACTTTTTTAAGGGTTATAACAATACATTGAATTAAGACTGACTTCTTTTAAACTGCAATTTGCAACATTTCTATTTTTATATATTTTATTTTCTACTAGGTTATAATTAATTTCATTTATAATTGTTCATACTTTTCTCAAGGACAATATGTATATAAATTGTTTACTATATATCTCAAACAAGTTTAATGCTGATAATGGATACTGGTTTGGTTAACACAAGGTTTGTGTGCAATGGAAATCGTGGCCTTACACGTACGCAGACTTGCCTCTCCTGAAGCTTTCAATATATGTTATAACATTTACGCAGACTTGTCAACCCCAGCTTGTTTCGTCCACTATGACCATTTCACACTCTGTCTCTTTACATCAGACACGTGCAAACTTACAGTCGGCAAGCCAGATCCGGCTCGAGACCTGGCTTTATTCGTCTAACACGTCATAGGATGTGGCTTTTAAAATCGGTCCCAAGTTATGGAGCACGTTTAATATGCATGTCTTAAATGCACTGAACATTAGGTTCGTAGCTGATAAATCTTGATTAAGTCCGTTGGAGAAGGGCACGAAGATAGTGTAAGGCACCAAACTGATAATAATCAAATATTGGCGGCTTTTAAATATCTTACAAATTAATCGATTCACAAGTGAGTATTGGTGACTGGATATGGCTTACGTTTGATTGAATGTTAATAGGATTTTCAGTTAGAACCCTGACACGTCAAGACACGAGGCACAACGCCTACTTGAGTGAAGAACGATTATATAAAAGTTAGATAAGCACGTGAGTATGTCGACTTGAACTTCATGTACATTAGTATTACAAGACCCATTAACTCCGTGCTTATACATTAGTATACTATTTGCTTTATGAAGGAAGACTGTAGCTAAGAAGTAAGAACAGATGATATCAATAAATACGAAATTACATTTAAATTTTAGGCAGACTCAATTTAGACAACATTATCAAATATAGAAATTAAGCGATATCGTTCCGACCTTTGACATTTTGATGCGAATAACTGTACTTAAATGTATCGCTTTGCGATGACCAACATTAAAAAGTCCAAAGGCATGCTAGTGCATCAATATGTTGGTTAATATCTAACGTATTGTGTTATTCAGAGTCACGTAGGTTATTTAGTTCTGATGCAAGTGGAGTAAAGAGTCTTGCGAAGGGGGCACGCGCCCGATACTAACATAGTTTGATCCGATGCTTGACAACAACGCACAGTTAGATGCAAGCATTTTCTTTCCTGGATTTCCGTAAATTTCGACTAATTCAGCATTTTAGATACTTCTAAAAAAATCTCTACTCTTTTTTTATTTAACGCATATTCAGTAGCAACTGTATGACCTGAAAAGTACATCGCGAACAGCGATCCCGTATAAAAGGACACTTTTCACTGTGTTAGCAAGTAGAGGTCTTCTCCATCATGTTGATGTCACAGCAGATCATGACAAGTCCATTCTATTCCGGCATCCACTCGTTTTCTTATTGCACAGGAGTGTTTCTTCAATATATTGTCCCGTAGTATTTATCAAATTAAATTCAATTAGAAAAAGCCTGTAGACGGTTATAAGAACATTCTGTTTTATTAGCTGTTTTCAATTTGGTGTTCTGAGGTTTAACGATTTAGGCTGACGATATTTCGTTCATGCAATATCTCGACAATAATGGCTGTTTATAGGATCTTATTTGCTTTGACATCTAAATGAATTCCCTATCTTTCTGATTGTGACGATATTGAAAGGGTAAATAATTAAGTATAATGATGCAAAAAAGAAAAATATGGTGAATCTCGATCCGATGAAAGAAACCCCTACATATATCTACCATGCAAAAGAATAGCAGTGAGATTGTAAACACACACAAACGCACGCACAGACACACACACACAAACACACACACACACACACACACACACATGATCACGTTTGCTAACGCACAGCTATGGAGTCATGTATAGGCTATAATATACACGTCTTGGGAATATAATGAATATAACAACAGCGTTATTTGATCTCTAAATATCGCCACGGGGTTAGTGTTGAACGCTTACGAAAGGTTACGATGACCAGCCAGGGACCGGAAAATTTAGTTGGCGAAGGTGACAGGTCGCATCGCTTGCCGTTATCACATTTTTATTTTAAAAGTTTGTTCAAAAATCAAAAAGAGAAGTCCACGGGTGAAAGAGACGTGGTATTATCATTGTCCACTTTGACAAACAGCGTGAAGGACATTGTTCACTATGTTTGATTGGATCGATCCACATCGATATCTAATCCAAACATTGAGATATGGAGCGTGATTACAATTCTAACCAAACTGATACCTTCCAAATCGCAAGATTAATTAAGTAATCGCTTTATAGATAATTTTATCATTATGATTTATTTCGAGAAGAAGCCACTTGTAATTTCGGGGCAGACTTTAGAGGTATATTCTACGGAAAGACAAGGCTTCGAAAAGGTCAGCCAGTTATTTACTCGATTTTAGCAGAATTTTTCGGTATCATAATTGTAGTTATTTGTAGTATGTATTCTTAGTTAAAAGGATCGTTTAGCATGTTTAATTACCTGTGTAGTGTTTCGATTACATGCGTATTTGAGGAATGGTCTTGAGCCTTACGTAGAAAAATATTAAATACTAGGCGGAATTATTCTGATTATTAGTTTAGATGGTTGAATTGATTTGTTAATTCGCTATTGTGTTACTTCATAGCAACCAGTATCTTTTTTAATGCGTTATGTTAGAATGTATATATGCTTGAATTGCAAATTTGGAAAATGGTTGAAGTTCGTAAGATTAGTCACTATGGATGTATGCATATATCAGAGCATGTATATTTGAATATTTGCATACCTTGTGTGAGACATAACATTGAGGAATGCATCTGATTATTGATATAATGTTTAGCTTAACGGGATTATAAATATGTTCTGATGTGACATAATTTATTGTACTGTATTATGACGTTCTTTTATCGAAGAAATATAATAGCCGTTATCTGATGATAGGATGTGTGTAGTGTGATGTGAAATGGCGTAATAAAAATGTTGTACCGTCCTTGTGTTTTTACAGGAAGCTTTTGAGGGGACAGAGAACTTCTGGTTTCGTAGAGTCCCAATTCTTCAAGAGATGGAAACGGAATTGAGACTGTAGATGGCGGTCGACGTCGATAGAATGAAGTCGTGGGGGAGAAAGTGGAGGAGGAGGATGAAAGGAGTCTAAAGAAAGTCTAGAAGAAGTCCAGAAAAAAATCGAGGAGGAGAAGAAATTTGGAGAAGTAATAGCCAGAAAGGATGCAAAAAGATTAGTAGAATCACAAGGACAGATGGAACTCAATCTCATACTGCTAATCAAATGATGGAATGGGCTTATTACATTTTCGAACGCAAGGAGTGTAATTGGAATTTAGAGTCATTTGATTATTGAATTTGTTGATCATTGAATTTCAACCCTTTTGTACATTTAATCGTCAACAGTCGGCATTGCTGACTATGGGCTCGACGCTTAACATCTATATTTACCTAAATTAAACTTCCAACAAAATAGAGCCTGGGTGGGACTTCTATAATTGTTAAATAAATATTGGGAGCACCTCACCCATGTATTCATATATATATATATATATATATATATATATATATATATATATATATATATATATATATATATATATATATATATATATATATATATATATATATATTCCTGAAAGATGGCCGCCATCGCTAAACTGCTCGAGATAGGCTCTTCCGATTTTGTGCTATATTTATGACATTTGTGCGTGTTCTCTATCATCTTCTACATTATTCTCTTTCATCATGCATTCGCTGTTCCGTTCGTATGTGTTAATTCATCTCCTTCTTTTGGAAACGAGAACAATTATAATTTTTCTTAGCTGTTTTGTCCCAATGTTAAGACGTCATTTGTGTTTGAATAAACCGCCATCACGTGACCGCTTACAATACGACGGACCCTCATTAATTGGATTAAATGACCACACCTTGGTTCTAGATACTACATTGTGCTCAAGACTAAACGAACTGGGAACACATTCATCATTTCTTAAATGTAAACGGATGCGATAAAAGAAACGTTCTTTCAAAGCTGGCCGGCGTAAAACAGGAAGAAGAATTCCAGTTATCTCCCTTTCGCCCGTAATGGATAAACAACTTGAAAATTCTGCCGTTAATTTTAATAACCTGGTTCAAATTCCTCTTAAATTGTCAACCGTTGTGTCAACTGTCCCAGGGATACCACTACGTATTGCATTATTCAACGCTCAATCAGTAGGATCACCGGAAAAGCGCACAGAAATTGTTAATTTTATCAACGACAAGAATATTGACGTCTTCTTCCTGACAGAAACTTGGTTACATTCCGCAGGTGATGAATGTAAGTATGTGGATTTAACACCCAGCGATTACTCCATCACGTCGTTCCCCCGCAACTCTCGCGCAGGTGGAAATCCTGTAATTGCAAAGAATTGCATGATCAAATGCCTTACGTACAACACAACCTTCAATTTCTGTCACACATCGTTTGAACTAGTCCAAACAACACTCACACTGGAACTAAGGTCAGTCCATTTTTTCTGTCTCTACCGTCCGCCGCCTAGTAGAAACAACAAGCTGACTGAATCTCTCTTTTTGGAGCAGTTTCCAAATCTTCTAGAGTATGGAAATTCGATAGGTGGCAACCTAATTATTCTTGGAGATTTCAACTTTCACTTTGACTGTCCTGGTAAACCATACATATCAAAACTCCTAGATTCCATTCATGTTTTCAATCTTAAACAGTCAGTTAACCATCCTACACATAAACTTGGTCACATTTTAGAATGGATTCTTTATAGACCTGATGATAATATTCTGCAATCCACCCTTGCATCCCACGAACTTGCATCTGATCACCTCTGCATTGTATGCCATCTCGACGTATCAGTCCCTAACCCTCCAGCTCTATTTGCTACTGAGAAAAACCTCCGTATCATAAATAGAACCAAATTCATGCATGACATCCAAGAAAACCTAACAACTTTCTTACATCCAACAGCGGAACAACTTGATAACTGCCTTCATTCATTGCCTGATAAACATGCCCCAGCCACCAAATGCAGAGTATCAATAAAAAAAAAAGTGCTCTCCATAGTATAGCAGTGTTAGGGACCAGCTTCGCACTGCTAAAAGACCGCCGAAAAGCAGAGAGGCTTTGGCTTTCCACCAGACTCACTATTCATAAAAAATCTACGAAGCCGCTAAGAAGAACGTCACAAACATAGTCCATTTAGCCAAATCATCCCACTACAGTACTAAGATCACAAAGAGTTCCAGCTGCAAGGAGCTCTTCGAGATAACTAACAAACTAATGTCAAGGAACAAATGTACATGACTTCCAACAACCTTATCTCCACTAGACCTACCAGACCAATTTGTAAATTTCTTCGATGACAAATTACAAACCATTAGAGATTCGCTTTCCGACATAACTGTTGCCTGAGTGCTTAGACTCAATATTGCCTTCACTAACTGATGTTATTAATATATCTCTCTCATCAGAGGAATTCCCATCATTTTTCAAAACTGCCATCGTAAAGACACTGCTGAAAAAACCAACACTGGACCATAACGATTTAAGGAACTACCGCCCAGTTCCTAATCTCCCATTCATATAAAAAATCTTAGAAAAGGTTGTTCTAACTCAACTTTTATCTCATTTGAATTTAAATAGTCTTTTTATCAATGTACAGTCTGCATATCGCCATTGCCACAGTACGGAAACTACTATTCTGAAAGTATTTAGTGACATTCTCTCTGCTTTGGATAGTGGAAAGATTACAGTTCTCACTCTCCTGGATTTATCTGCAGCATTTGACACAATAGACCATGATATATTACTTCACCATCTCCATAATGTATTTGGCATTCAGAATATAGTCTTACAGTGGTTCAAGTCCTACCTAGTGAACATGACACAAATTATATCTGCAAATGGAATACACTCCAGCCCAGTTGACGTATGTTGTGGTGTTCCACTGGGATCTGTTATTGGACCTGTTCTCTTCATTCTGTATACTCAGCCGCTCTCAAGTGTCATAGATCATCACCCTGTGTTGCACCAATTGTATACTGATGACACACAAATATACAAGTCTAGCCACCCAACTGAAGTTGATGCTACCCTACCATCCATGGAGTAGAGAAGTGCATTTCTGATGTGAAATCATTGATAACATGTAACAAGCTGCAGATGAATGATGATAAAACTGAGACTATTCTGATCACAACACAAAATCTTTCTCATTCACATCCTTTTGCCTCAGACAATAAATATCAGCAACTCCAACATTAAATTCTCACAGTCAGTACGGAACCTAGGCGTTACTCTAGACAGTACTCTCACATTGCACCAACATGTCAGGAACATATGCAAGGCTGCATATCTTTAATTAAGACGGATCAGTTCCATTCGTAAATATCTTTCAGCTGATGCCACTAAAACACTTGTATGTTTATTAGTACTTTCAAGACTGGACTATTGTAACTCAATTCTGTCTGGTTCGTCACAATATTTACTCCAGAAACTTCAAAAAGTCCAAAACACAGCTGCACGGATCATCTTTAGAGTACCTCGATCAGAGCACACCTAACCACTGCTCTGTACCCTACACTGGCTATGAATTCGATACAGAATCAAACACAAAATTTGTTCTCTGTGCTATGTTTCAATGACAGACTCCAGTCTAACATACCTATCCAGCCTCATCCATGTGTATACACCACCTAGATCCTAACGCTCTTCTTCTGATTTTCGTATACTCAGTGTTCCCAAGGTGAAAACAAAGTCATATGGACAACGTTCGTTTACACACCAGGGCCCAGCGACGTGGAACGAATTGCCCATTGAAATTAGACACAAAGACACAGTGGTCCCTTTTAATAGTGCTCTTAAGACTCACCTGTTTCGACTGCAGGGACAAACTTAGCGACTTAATCATGTTTTGTATCTTATATGTTTTCAGCATGTTTTTATGTTTTCCAATTTCATTGTTTTTTTCATTTGTTGTTCTGTAGTGTAGTCATATCATTATTGATGGTGTAAAGTGCTTAGAGCTTTGAAAGATTAGGCGCTATACAAAGTCCTCATTATATATATATATATATATATATATATATATATATATATATATATATATATATATATATATGGGTAGGTAGGTAGGTAGGTAGGTGTGTGTGTGTGTGTGTGTGTGTGTGTGTGTGTCTTTTCCTTGTATTAAATAAGCTTTTCTTTTCAGAAACTCCTAATGTAATTCCTATACATCAATTCATTCTGATACTATAAAATAGGTGATGTACGCTATCATAGTGGTGCATCGAATTTCCACACATACAAAGCTCACTCACACGATTATTTTGGCGATTGCTTCATAGACAATTCTTTGTAAAGTACATTTACAAATATGTATTATTAGGACAGAAAAGAATAGAGCATATATAAATATTTATTGACTTATTACTTACTTACTTATTATAAATACTTATTATAAATATTTATTGAGTTGAACCTTTCATTTTCTCTCCGAAAACACATCATTGAAATGACAATGTGTTATGCTTGGGTAAAGAAATATAATAATAGAAATGTAGACGAACTTAAACAAGTTAACATTTTAAAAACCTCATCTTACAAACTGAATCCAACATAGTATGTTATTGTGGATGGTTTGACTACATTACGAATGTATCCAAATATCTACATAGGTTAAGTTACAATGTATAGAAATATTTACATTTGAATGAAATGATTGAAACGTTCATGCTAATGACCTTGATAATATATGGTGATTTATGTAAAATGTTTAATGCTAATGACCTTGAGAATCTATAGTGATATATGTAAAACGCTTAATATGAAATACCTTACCGGATATATGGTGATTTATATAAAATATATAATAAACAATTACACTATTATATTAAGCAATATTAATATTCCAGATAAGACATCTTAGAAGTAATTGTTTGAATTTAAAAAATGATAGTTTTCACGTACGTAATTGTGTCAATAATTCTGTAGACATGAATATTACTTGAAACAGAAAGTTGATCAATATAAGTCTGAAATGTATATTTGTCTGTAACATTGCAATTTATATCATACACACGTGTAAATGTATTGACTCCTAGTCGTGTGATACCAGTATTAAGTATAGTATGATGTGATAAGAATAATAAACATGAATAATTAAGAATAATAAACATGAATAATTAAGAATAATAAACATGAATAATTAATAATAATAAACATGAATAATTAGGAATAATAAACATGAATAATTAAGAATAATAAACATGAAAAATTAATAATAATAAACATGAATAATTAGGAATAATAAACATGAATAATTAGGAAAAATAAACATGAATAATTAAGAATAATAAACATGAATAATTAAGAATAATAAACATGAATAATTAAGAATAATAAACATGAATAATTAGGAATAATAAACATGAATAATTAAGAATAATAAACATGAATAATTAAGAATAATAAACATGAATAATTAGGAATAATAAGATGAATAAATAGGAATAATAAACTTGAATAATTAAGAATAATAAACAATACTAATTAAGAATAATAAACATGAATAATTAGGAATAATAAACATGAATAATTAAGAATAATAAACATGAATAATTAAGAATACCAAATACGAATCGATATGAATACTAAATATGAACATTTAAGAAAACTAAATAAGGATCAACGTGAATGCTAAATATTTATCAAAATGAATATTAAATATAAATCAACATGAATTCTAAATATGAATAATTAGGAATACTAAAAATAAATCAAGATGAATTCTAAATATAAATCAATATGAATACTAAATCTGTATCAACGTAAATACTAAACATGAATCAATGTATGAACACTAAATATGTATCAACGAAATACGAATCAATATCGATACTAAATATGATTCACTATGCATAATAAATATGTATCAATGGGATTACTAAATATTAATCAATATGAATACTAAATATTAAGTAATATGAATTCTAAATATGAATAATTAAGAATACTAAATAAATAGGGCATAACCGACTTTTGATCCGGAAATCGGATTTCATCGGATAGTATGAACTTCCGATTAATCGGAGTCGGACAAGGCAGGAACGACCGATTCGGATAATAAAAATAATAAAGTTGAATTTCTATAGCACCGTGTCTAACACTGCGTGTCATTCGATAGTGCGTTAATAAAATTAAATAAGAAGTCATAAAAGTCCAATATGGTCAACACAACCACGCTGTGAGACAATCTATTTGAACTAGCGGGTGAAAACCGGAAATAAAGCCGGATATGGTAAAAATACTAAGTAACATGCTAGACACGGCCAAACCAGATACCAGAAACCCGAAAACGGACGATGAAATTTTTTAGAAAAAGAAAAATACGGATTTAGCATTTCCGATTAATCGAATAGTATCCGGAATCGGAAAAATTTCATGCCCAAAATCCGGAATCGGAAATAAGTAGAAAAATGATAATCGGTTATGCCCTATAAATAAAAATAAATATGAACACTAAATATAAATTAATATGAATACTAAATATGTATCAACGTAAATGCTAAATATGAATTAATATAAATACTAAATATGAAGCAATATGAATACTAAATATGAAGCAATATGCAGATTAACTATGAAGCAATATGAATACTAACTAAGAAGCAATATGATTACTAAATACGTTAGCGATATGATTATTAAATATGAAGCAATAAGAATACTAAATATGAAGCAATATGCAGATTAACTATAAAGCAATATGAATACTAACTAAGAAGCAATATGATTACTAAATACGTTAGCGATATGATTATTAAATATGAAGCAATAAGAATACTAAATATGAAGCAATATGCAGATTAACTATGAAGCAATATCGATATTAAATATGTAGCAATATAAATACTAAATATGTAGCAATATAAATACTAAATATGATGCAATATGAATACTAAATATGGAGCAATATGAATACTACATATGAAGCAATATGAATATAAAATATAAAGCAATATGAATACTAAATATGAAGCAATATGAATATAAAATATAAAGCAATAGGAATACTAAATATAAAGCAATATGAATATTTATATATATATATATATATATATATATATATATATATATATATATATATATATATATATATATATATATATATATAAGGATCTTATAATATTAATCTCCTTAAATGTTACATTCATACGTAGATACATGTTTCAATTCATGACTTTGCAGCGTCTTACGCAATCTAACCTTTTTGGAGAACATACTTTGGCAAATGAAACAGAATGAACACCGTTATCTGCCACGATGGCGAATGAAACATAATCGACACCGTTATATGCCACATTGGCAAATGAAACAGAATAAACACCGTTATATGCCACATTGGCAAATAAAACAGAATGAACACCGTTATCTGCCTCGATGGCGAATGAAACAGAATGAACACCGCTATACGCATGCTTGTAAGTCGAGACAAATTGTAAAGTGCATGGACCATGATCCGCCATGGAATAATTCTCTGGTATATCAGGGTATATGCTGATTACTGATTACTTTTTATTACTTTATTCAATAGTCCTAATTATTCCTAGCGAACTTGATAGGCCCAAGCATGCCAGATCATTTCATGGCGGTAAATCTGGGTCTGTGCAGTTGAACTCGACATACCAACGAGCATATAGCTAAGTATGCAATTTATTTTTTAATCGACTAGCTGGTCAGATATGCAGAAAGTCTTCAAACTGTACATTGTCTTGTTCTGTTTAGAACATTGCAGATTAAAATTCGGTTTCTTACATTTAAGAGCAGTGTCTCCCTTTAATGTAATCCAACAGAATTCCTTAAATTTACTGTTAAAATAAATTGAGAAACGTATTTTCAAAACTTACTTCAACTGATATTTCACCTTCCTTGGGTTAGATTCAGCCTCCTGTTATGTATGACGTCATTGTTGAACGAGTCGACTAGCCGATGGCTTGGACGTGTATTGATTGCAAGGTTATATTAAGTACGATTGACGGCCTATTTGCAATATACGGTCACATATTGAGTTCAAAAACATAAAGAAGAAACAGTTGTCCTTGCATCCGTTCTTAAATATGCAGATATGCAGAAAATATGGATTTTCCGTTTGTAATTTGTCAGACGATGAAGTTTTATGACAAGATTTACGATTAGACCCAGTGGCGTATTACAAATTATTAAATAATAAAAAAAATTCCTGTACACGTAAAATGATTTTGCAGAAATCATAAAGGTTATCATCATGAGTTAATGAGAAAACGAATAAAAGAGTGAAGTGGTTAGATGATGAATACTAAAAATGTAATTCATCTTCGTTAAATGGATACATTAATTTAAACAGCTATCATTTATCTACGTCAGACCTTTGATTTGCAGACGTCGAAGGGTAACTGAGAGCAACAGATATTAAATAAAAAATGCCGACATATAGGAAAAAACAAGATTACATCTAAAGAGGCTGTGGAGCTTATTTACCAACTGAATGAATTTCAGTTTAGTTTGGAACAAGTATTGTTGGTCATTCTAACTACAAATACGACTTAGATGATATATAAATATAACAATCCGCCAAGTTCGTATTTCTACATTTTTTATAATTCTTTCCAACATTTGTAATCTTTAGTCTCAATCTAAAGATGATCACATTTTTTGTACGTCTAGTTCTAATTTCTGACTAAAGAAGATCACATGGTCTGTACATCTAGTTCTAATCTCTGACTAGAAATGATCACGTTGTACGTCTAGTTCTAATCTCAGAAGTGAAATGATCACATTTTCTGCACGTCTAGTTCCAATCTTTTACCTGAAATGATCACATGGTCTGTACGTCTAGTTCTAATCTCTGGCTAGAAATAATCACATTGTACGTCTAGTTCTAATATCTGACCTGAAATGATCACATTTACTGTATGTCTAGTTTTAATCACTGGCTAGAGATGATCACATTGTTGTCTATTTCTATTCTCTGACTAGAAATGATCACATGGTCTGTACGTCTAGTTCTAAGTTATAATCTCTAACTAGAAATGATCACATTATACGTCTAGTTTTAGTCACTACTCATGGATTACCACATTGTACATCTAGCTTTAGTGTAAATCTATCGATGATTATTTTGACAGTATATCTAGTTCCGGCTTTGGTCCATCAATGACCATATCATGTATACATCTATCCTTACTCGGGATCTATCTTTGATTATGAAATGAAAAACAAAGTGAATTTTACAATTAAATTATTTACGGTCGTATAAGGAAATGAATACAATTTGTGACCGGGTGTCGCTTTTACCCCGCCATTTTCGACAACTTGCGTTGGTACACACACACACACACACACAAACACACACACACACACACAAAGATATATAAAGTATATATGTATAACAATTGACTAGAGACAGAAAGAAAACGTAAAAAAAGAGATTTGAATGTTTAGCAATACTGTCATCTACCCTATGTCACCTTAAGGCGTAAATAGAATGAAAGATTGCATTAATAGATGCTAATAAATATATATATATATATATATATATATATATATATATATATATATATATATATATATATATATATATATATATATATATATATATGTATATATGTGTGTGTGTGTGTGTGATTTTGATTTTTAACGTAACTTTTCAGTCATATGGCTATGATGTCTGCAGTGAGGTAGTTTATAGCGATGTTTAGCAGTTTAGCACTGTGGCATCATTCCGCAGACAGGCAACATCATATCCCACCCAGTCACATTATCCTGACACCAGGCCGACCAGTCCTAACACTAGCCTCTTAATGCTGAGCACCAAGCAAAGCAGCTGTTAATATAATTTTTTAAGTCTTTGGCATGACTCGGCTGGGAATCGATCCCACGACTCTCCCGAGGCTGGCGCTCTAAACTACTAGGCCACCAGACCGATTTAGTAAAATGTAAGTACTACAGTAACAATATTTTGTAACATATAATATATCAATGTTTTATCGAAAATTTATTTGCACCTCAAGGCTATGTCGTGACATGTCATTTGATTTCTTGTATCTTCAAATCTCAATGGTATTGCCTGGGACCAATTGTGGTAGAGATGTGTGCGATACGACTAAATGAAAATAGAAAAAAGATTCTGTCATTAAACTGTTTATTCTAGCGTAAGGACATTTATAAAAAGTTTGATTGGGGTCCCTCTTTTTCTTCAACAGGTTTGGCTATTAGCCGGCTGATAAGGGCTAATCCATTTAAAGTTATAGGTCATGTATACGTGACGTAAGAATGGTAAGGCTGACAAGGGCTAATACATTGTATACGTGACGTAAGAATGTAAGGCACAAAGACCATCTCACGCCATATACTGTCTATTTAAACCATCAAGTCGTAGTTTGAAGTGTTTTCAAAAGAAACTATACCGGCAAACATTCTGCCCCTTAACTGCTGCAGTGCCTTTCCAAACGTCCTTCCAAAACGCGTCTCTATTTTTTTAATATGTTGATACAGTTGAAGATTTGCACGAGAACTTCAAAATATTCACAAGTTTGCTTCATATTTAGGTAATCTGTGCGTTCTTCATCCTGGCTTTAAGCCCAGGATGTAGCTAACCTTAAAACCCTTGAAGGAATGTTAGCTATTTGCTTGCACTTCAAGTCTGAAACAATGCTTACATAGGAAAGAAAGAAAGAAAGAAAGAAAGAAAGAAAGAAAGAAAGAAAGAAAGAAAGAAAGAAAGAAAGAGAAAAGAAAGAAAGAAAGAAAGAAAGAAAGAAAGAAAGAAAGAAAGAAAGAAAGAAAGAAAGAAGGAAGGAAGGAAGGAAGGAAGGAAGGAAGGAAGGAAGGAAGGAAGGAAGGAAGGAAGGAAGGAAGGATGGATGGATGGATGGATGGATGGATGGATGGATGGATGGAAAGAGTGGTAGATAGACGCTATAGAAAAGTCAAGGTTTTTTAAATTCATGTCAACACAGTAATATAAATAAATGCTAACACGATAATATAATCGTTAATGGATAAAATATGACCAAAAGCAAGCTGATTCCATTAATGTAAGCTGACAACAAAAAAAATTCATATTCTTTGTTTCGGCGCTTTAAATATTAAAAGAAACGCAAGTTCGTGAAATCATGTTCATACGATTATGTTAACATTTAAAAAGCAACAACAGAAAATCGATCAGCACACAGTTCTACAAACGTAACCAAATACTGGAGCCAAAATTGACCATTTTTCAAACAACTGGGATTTTAGCTTATGTAATCTTATAATGAAACAATTTGGCCTGAATTACACTAATGATTTTTGTTGGTGTATATATTGGATATAAAACGCCGCACTATCTTTTGCGATGTTTTTTTTTAAAAAATTGATGTCGGGTATGGGACAGACCCTATATAGAAAGCATATATTTGACTCCAAATTGCATTATGCAATCATGAATTGCATCATCAGCTCAAAATATGCGGTTCATGACATGTTGGTGCAGTGTGAGAGTACCGTCCAGAGTAACACCTATGTTTCGTACTGACTGTGTGAATTTAATATTGGTGTTGCTGATATTTATTATTTGAGGTAAAGGATGTGAATGAAGAAGCATTTGTGTTGTAATCAGAATGGCCTCAGTTTTATCATCATTCATCTGCAGCTTGTTACATGTTGTCCATGCTTTCACATCAGAAATGGATCACTCTACTCCTTGGCTGTTAGCATCAACTTCAGTTAGATGGCTAGTCTTGTATATTTGGTTTTCATTTGAGACACTGGATGATGTTATATGACACTTGAGAGCGGCTGAGTGTATACGATGAAGCGAACATGTCAAAGAACAGACCTCTGTGGAACACCACATCATAGATCAACTGTACTATAGTGTAGTCCATTTGCAGATACAATTAGTGTCCTGTTGATTAAGATGAACTTAAACCATAATAAGGCTGCATTGTGGCATTATGAAATCTAAATATATGCTGGGGACGGTGAAGTAATATATCCTGGTCTTTTGTGTAAAATGCTGCAGATAAATCAATGAGGGTGAGGATTGTAAACTTTCCGCTATCCAAAGCAGAGAGAATATCATTAGCTACTTTCAGAAGAGTAGTTTGAGTACTGCGGCTAGGGCAATATGCTAAAAGGACTGTTATAATTCACATAAGATACAAGCTGGGTTAGAACAAAATTTTCTAAGATTTCTGATATGAACGGGAGATTAGAAATTGGGTGGTAGTTCTTTAAACCATTATGATCGAATTTTGGTTTCTTCAGCAGGGGCTTTACAATGGCAGTTTTGAAAAATGATGGGAGTTTCCCGGATGTGACAGATGTTCTATTTAACATCAGGTAGTGAATGCAATATTGGATCTAAGCACTCAAGCAGCAGTGATTTAGGAATTTGATCAAGTTTCATGACTTTGGTGCACTCTTCAACACCATTGTCCGTACAAAATCCATAGAGACAGGTTCAAATACAGCTAATGCTTGTCGCTGATATTCATGTCCAGAAGGTGTACTACAGAGAAGGTAGTCGGAAGTGGTGTACATTTGTTACCTTACATTAGTTTGCTAGTAATCTCGAAGAGCACTTTACAGCTGGAACTCTCCATGATCTTAGTACTGTAGTTGCATAATTTGGCTAAATGGACCACGTTTGTGACGTTCTTCTTGGCGGCTTCATAGCGTCGTTTATAAACAGTGAGTCTGGTCGAAAACCAAAGCCTCTGTGCTGTACGGTGGTCTGATTAAGCAGTGAGAAGCTGGTCCCTAACATTCTTATACCACGGAGAACAATTTTGAATTGATACGTTAGCACTTGGTGGGTGGAGCATGTTTTTCAAGCGATGAACACAGTCAGTTATCGAGTTGTTCTGCTGCAGTAGGTAAACATGTTGTTATGTTTGTTTGGATGTCATGCATCAGTTTGGTTCTATTTATTTTATGGAGGTTTCTCTTAGTAGCAAATAAAGTTGGATGGTTAGGGACTGATACGTCCAGATGGCATATAATGCAGAGGTGATCTGTTGCAATTTCGTGGGATACAAGTGTGGGCCATATAATATTATCATCCGGTCTATGAAGAATCCAATCTAAAATGTGACCAAGTTGATGAGTGGGTTGGTTAAATTACGTTTCGTAATTAAATTTCGTAATTAAATTTCTTGAAACCATGAATAGAATCTAGGAGTTTTGGTATGTATGGGTTTCCAGGACAATCAAAGCGAAAGCTGAAATCTCCAAGAATATTCAAGTTGCCACCTATCAAATTTCCATAATCCAGGAGATTTGGAAACTGCTTTTTAAAAAAAGAGACTCGGTCAACTTGTTTTTTCTACTAGGAGGAGGGCGGTAGAGGCAGGAAAAATGGACTGACTTTTGTTCCAGTGCGAATGTTGTTTAGACTAGTTCAAATGATGTGCGGCAGAAATTGAATGTTGTGTTGTGTTTACGACATGTTATCACGGAATGCTTTGTGATGACGGCAATTCCACCCCCGCGCGAGTGGCGGGGGAACGACTTCATGGAGTACCCGGTGTGTGTTATATAACGGTGTGTGTTATATTTGGCTCATCGCCTGATGCTTTAGCCATGTTTCTGTCAGGTAGAAGACGTCGATATTCTGATCGTAAATAAAATGAACTATTTTTGTGCGCTTTTCCGGTGGTCCTACAAATTGTGCGTTGAAAAATGCAATTTGCAGTGATATTTCTTGGAATCTTGACACAAAAAATGGCGATTTAACAGAGATTTGCACCAGGTTTTCTCAATTAACGGCCGAAATTTTTAATTATTTAGCTGGAATAGGGCGAAAGGAAGATAAATGGAATTTTTCTTTTTGTCCCACGCCAGACAGCTATGAAACAACGTTTCATTTTTCGCTTCCGCTTACATTTAAGTAATGATGAATGTAGTCCCAGTTCGTTGAGTCTTGAGCACAGTGTAGCATGAAGAGCCAAGGAGTGGTCATTTAAAGCAATTCATTAGTATCCATCATAGCATAAACCGGTTGACCACGTAATGTCGGTTTATACAAAAATAAAGGACGTTGTAGAAGTGGAGTACGACAGATGAGAAAATCTTGAATTGTTCTCGTTTTCAAAGAGATGAAGAAACACACACCAACTGAACAGCCAATGCATAATGAAACACAATAATGTAGATGAATATAGATGAATATAGACAACAAGCACATCTCTCATGAAAACAGCACAAAAACGGAACATCTACTTCAAGCCGGTTAAGCAATAGCGGCCATCTTTCCGGAAGTATTCATATGTGTACGATTGAAGTGTTATTGAAGCGACCCTGATTAATGAACGTATCTGCAATCAGGGTTCACATCCGCCACGGACAAATAATACTGAGAAAGACTGGACTAATGAGAAAGATTCGTTACTTAAGCAAAATATGCAAGACCTGTATCACGGGGAAGACTCGACGCGATAAAACCCTTAAGCACTAAGCATCAGATCCAAAATGAGTACGATGATATATTTTGAACTCAAATACTACCATTTTCCACTGTACTGAACTTTGAAAGTGTAAGTACATGATGTAAAATAGCAACAAATAGCTAAAGACGAGATAAATAAGTTACACAGTTGGAACTATTTGTCTTTATAATAAATATATTGGGGATCTTCTCACAAGTGAAAACGTTCAAGCGATCAAGGAAATAAATTAACATGCTACATGTTTTGTTTTTGTTTTGTTTTTTTATGGTTTAACGCCATTTTTCAGCACAATATAGGCTATACGTGGCGGCCAGTATTAATGGTGGAGGAAGAAACCGGACAAACCCCGGAAAGAACCACCGACCCACGAGAAGCTACTGGCAAGCTTTCTCACATAACTACATTTGCCGAATCTTAGACTCAAACACACGCAGACAGAGGTGAGATGGCAGTGGTCCGTAACGGACAGCGCTTTAGACCACTCGGCCACTCGGGGCCCCCAACATGCAACATGCAAACATTTATAATGGTACAGAAACAAAGCATAATAGGTATGTATGATTACTTAGATTTACACATACCGACTTAATAATGACTACGAGTAGTATAAGGAAACGTTGCGATAAATGCGTACGTTTCGAAAATATCCTGTCAGGTAGGTCGAAGTGGGAAGTTAACAAGTTACAGAACAAATCTAAGTTTATGTCTGACATATTTAAAAAGCGGTCCTTAAACAGAATACGGAATTATTTCCAAAAACAGTTAGGTACGATTATTTTAAACAGCTCGTACAAGATGGAAATGTAGAATGATCTAACAAAATATGACGAAGAGGTCATGACCAGTTGAAGGTGAGAGAAAACCAAATCTTATTGATCTGATATGATTCCAATTTCAGTTGACCAGTAAGGGTGTTTTACCATTTTTAAACCCTCTTTTCAATATAATTACTTTAGCAAATATCCTAGTGCGCGGACTAAAAGAGTTATGTATCCTGCAAAACACACAAACACACGCATATATATATATATATATATATATATATATATATATATATATATATATATATATATATATATATAGATAGATAGATAGATAGATAGATAGATAGATAGATAGATAGATAGATAGATAGATAGATAGATAGATTTGGGATAAATTGACTAGAGGAATTGACTAGTCGCAAAAATTTATCGGCGTTTGTGTTGTTTTTTTTTTATCCCAAATCTGAATTTTTATCAACAACACAATGGCATCAAAAAGTGATCCGCCGGAGGAAATGACGTCTTTAAAATTCGAAATTCTAAAACTTTCAGAAAAACAAATGAAAAGAAGTCTTCACAGCAGCTTTTTAAACAACTGTGTCGAAGAAGGAATAATTCCGTCAGGACTACAGTTAAAACTTAAAATTTACACTGGAAACGGCGGTGAAGAATTCCAAATATATATATATATATATATATATATATATATATATATATATATATATATATATATAAAATATGTAGTTATATGTATTACTGTTAGTCTCTACATTATAATCTCACTATATATATATATATAAATCTGTTCTGTCAGCATCTGTCTTCATCATCATCAGTTTCTGACGCCATTTTTCATCACACATTAGGCTATACATGGCAGTCAGCAAACCTGGAGCCGGATAAACGCAGTAAAAGTCACTGAACCAGGGGCCAAGGGAAGCTACCTGCAAGCTTTCTCAGCAGGGAGGTCATTTCAATTGTTCGGAGGTGGGGGCTAAACTCGATGGGCTTGTTAATGTTTATATATCGAATACAGCAATTTTACAGCACAAGCAAATTCGGGGAGAGCGTTAAGGGTGAAATGCCCCAACTCCTTGCTCTCTCCAAGTGACATCCTTGTTTTTCACATATTCATATTGAATTGGTCCAGGGAAATAGAGGTGATCGGTAAAGACTACTCGATCCCGTCCCCATTCCGATCCCAATTTGTATGCAACCAAGAACATAGTCAACTCTGCATAATAATGTGAATAAAGGGGAACTCATCCCGATTTTTTCTTATACCTTTCGGAACTTTGACCGATAGCATGGTTACGTATGTAAATTGATTTCCCGAGCTAAACTGATAACATAGTTGAACTCCATGGATGACAAGTGATAGCTCTCTCTCTCTCTCTCTCTCTCTCTCTCTCTCTCTCTCTCTCTCTCTCTCTCTCTCTCTCTCTCTCTCTCTCTCTCTCTCTCTCTCTCTCGTTATATTGGAAAAGGTGAGAAGATCCAGTTGTCCGCCTCAAACTGCAGTTCAGTGCATTTTGCGACTATTCACTTTGACCTGTGATAACTGGATCCTTTTATTGCTTTTTTATATTTATTTTGAATATATATATATATATATATATATATATATATATATACCATGTATGGATCAAAGGAGGTACGCGATGATTTACATGAAGAAAATAAAGCACAAAACAACACCGCTTCTTACACACTGACCGCATTTCCATTTTCTTAAAGGCCGATAAAGAAAAAAAAAGCATTAATTGCAATAGAGTATGTGCTTCTCAACCAAGAAATGTACGTACAGTCTCAACAGGCTATTATAACTTCGTCATGGTACAATGGATAAAGATTAAGAGTGTTAACACTAAATAAATCCCATGGACAGTGTACAGATACCTTTACGAATATCCAGGTTCTTGTATGTTACTTTGTGAAAATTAAGGGAGAGGGAGAATGTAGAGCCTAAAGGATTTCGATTAAATTGTATGCCATGTTTAATTCATTATAAAAGGTGGGATATAAATATCGTATAAGTTATTTTCTAAAATCGCTAACGATGAATTAGCGCTAAAATTTCATCATTAATCTATTGAAGCAATAGCCTACTCTTGAAACAATATTTATAAATCCGCGTTAATCCGCATGTCGGATTAATGACTGTAATTTGGGTTATCGAGTATACGGCTAGGTTTTACTGCATATGCGCAAATCTCAAGATGTTTCTAGCTCCGCTTGGTCGTTTTCATCTCCTGGATGTAATAGCAAAAATGAAAACAATGAGCCGACAACATATTTTACTTTTTATATAGTCTCTAATTCATTAATTGCAAAAGGTGATAAATGCCTGCGAATGGTTTTCATAATGACTGCATGTTAAGAAATGTGAGTCACAGTACATGAACGTAGCATCAAGGTATATCAACATTTTCTATATTGTGCATGTTACCAATGGAAAGAACATCACCTTTTCTTGTCCCTCTTAGAAGTACAACTGTAACATCCGAACCATCTACTAGTAGATGAAACATAAGAAGTTTAAGTAATACTTATGTCTTCAGGCACTTTCGCATCACGAATGTTTTTCAAATCGACACATTTAACATTCCAAGTATTTGTGTCGCATAACCTCAAAATACTTTTGAAAGTATAATTTACATGGATTTCTGTATGTAACACGGAGAGAGAGAGAGAGAGAGAGAGAGAGAGAGAGAGAGAGAGAGAGAGAGAGAGAGAGAGAGAGAGAGAGAGATGGGGTGAATTACGTCAGCGAATAATGTGATAGTTGATAATTGGTTAATATTCTTGACACTGAGAGTTATATATATATATATATATATATATATATATATATATATATATATATATATATATATATATATATATATATATATATATATATATATATATATATAAACAATGCCTTGCTTTGCTTTGACAATTGTTTGATAAGGAAGGAAGGAATAAAAATGAAAATACCATACTTTTATCTCGACACAGTCGTTCACTTTGGTCAAAAATATACATGGATATATTCACATTTATCGCAATATCCTGAGTCATCTAGAATTGAAGGGAGAGCACACTATACACGATATTTGATAAAACGTATCATTTTTCGAATACATTGTCATACACTTTGCATTTGATCTCTTTGTCATAATGACTAGGACTGTTTCCATTTTGGTTTAGCTTTAGTTTTCAAAGGTAGGTGGCATACATTCATCCTATTGAGACTTCAGCGACCTTCTTTCAACTATTACAGTTTATAATGATTGATATCAAATATTAATTGAAACGCAAATTTTCTTCTCTCGGGGTTTTATTTGCTTTATTGCTATGATACAGCTTTCTAATCTGCCTGAACAAAGCATGACTTTGCCTTTTCTATGGAAAAAACATTCAATCATTTAAGACAATGACATAATAATTAAATAATATATTTTATCATCCCGTCTTTCTCTCTGACGCAAATTTTGTAATTTAAAACATATTTTGTTATTGGGCAACGCAGCATTTCAATGACATTTCGCAAATGTAAAGAGACAGTAGTGTGGCAGAGGACATGACCGTGATATGAAAGAGACATCACTGTGGCAGGGTCAAGGTATCAGACATTTGAAACAAGGATGACGTAAAGCGCTCAAGGGTTTACAATATTCGATATGAACCCGTCTGGAATAACATGGCAGCATTGTGAACGCCTGATTAGAATACACTATTTAACAACGTGTAAACATACAGGAGGTATTTCACAGATTAATATAGGTTAAAATATTATTATTCCTTTTGAGTTTGATTGTAAGATAACAACAAAAATTAAATGGAGAACTTTGGTCACCGTTCTTACTTATTCAATGTATATTCCGTTCGCTAAACAATATTTTTTTGAAAATTCTTAACTAATTTGTAACTACGACATGCTTTGTTATATATATATATATATATATATATATATATATATATATATATATATATATATATATAATGAATCAATAGTATATGAGATTATCTTTAATTATGTCATGCAAAACGGCAACAATACATAAAGTTAATACAAATCAATAACTTTATGTCGGTATTAGGTAGTTTGGTACATTGAAAATACTTTATGATCTTTTTGATGAAACCCCAAATTTGATACAGCCCAATAAGATTAGACCAGATAAAGACATCATTGCGGATTACATTAAACTTAATCATATTTATTTTCTTGTAAATTATACTTTGACGAAAAGAATAAAAAACGCAACCACCATGTTAAACATAGGTAGAAACTATGTTACCCTAAACTAAGCTATGACTGTACAATAAGGGTGTCCATTATAATGAGGTAGACACTACATATATTTAATTATTTCATTTTATGCACCAAATGACAAAGAAAATGGGACTAATTGGTACTAATCGTTGTGTAATGTAGGACTGGGCTGATATTAACATGTAAAGGATATAGAACGTGTGACTTTCTTCATCGTAACGTAGTAAACATACATAGAGAAGATGAAGGCAACGGTCATGACGGTAAATATACGGATTTCATTTAAAATTATGATAGCAAAATCGGGACATTCTGCAGCTAACATGTTGAGAATCTCCTGGCACTGAGATTCATTCGAGTTACCCCGATATGTCGAAGGGAGAATTCGTGTACAGAGTTTGGGAAAGGAAGATCGCATAATCCGTCTAACTCATGGGCTTCTTCGAGTTCTTGAGTTATGTCATCCAACATTTCCTTGTGTTCCTCGCAGCTCCTCTGTAATTTCAGCTGATGAATATCGTGACGTATAGAAAGAAACTGACGGGCTAGCTCCTGGTCCTGGAACCGCATTGCCTGCTGCAATCAATCAATAAATCAATCAATAAATCAATCAATAAATCAATCAATAAATCAATCAATCAGTATGTGAGTCGGTTAAACCGTACAATAAACGGTTATTATTGTTCTTGGTCAGTCAGTCATTAAATAAGGAACATTAAATTCTTGAATCATTTAAAGATTACATCAAGGATTTAACCAATATGGATAATAATACTTTTTTAAGTGTTATATGGATCAATGACTTTGTCCGAAAATCTGCGAATGAGCAAGTAATTGAACATATTTGTATGCTTCCTCAACTGATGAACACACCAATCAATGCAATGAACAAACCAATCAATACAACTCTTTATGGATAGATCAATCACTCCATCCATCCATTTAACCAATTACTTTATCTATCCATTCAATTAATTACAGCGTCTTTCCGTTCAATTAATAACTCCATTTATCCATTCAATCAATCACTCCAATTATCAATTCAATTAATCAATCCATCTATCCATTAAAAAATCAGTCACTCCATTTATCCATTAAATAATCAATCACTCCATCTATCCATTCAATCAGTCTCTCCATTTATCCATTCAATCAATCACTCCAATTATCTATTAAATCAATCACTCCAATTATCTATTCAATTAATCACTACATCTATATATCCATTCAATCGATCACTCAGTCTCCATACAGTCAATAACTGCATCTATATATTCAATGAGTCACTTCATCTATCCATTCAATCAACCACTCCATCTACCCATTCAGTTAATAATTAGCATGGATGTATAAATCATACCAATTACCGTGTTATGAAAAAATATCTCACCCAGTGAACAAAATCTCCGCTAACAACCCACAACTTATAAATATTAAAGTCTCCGCTAACAACTACCACGACTACCACGAACGTATGAATAGCAAAGTCTCCGCTAACAACTACCACGACTACCACGAACTTATAAATAGCAAAGTCTCCGCTAACTACCCAGAACGTATCAATAGCAACCTCCCAACTAACTACCCGGAACAAACGAAAATGGTAAGTTCCGTTAAATACCAGGAACGCATAATATGAAACGTATCCACTAGCTACAATGAACGCAGGAAGAGAGAATCCACTAGCTACCCCGAGGACAGGACACGAAAAGTCTTTGCTAGCTTACAGAACGCAGGAAAAGCAGACTCCATTAGCTACACAGAGAGGGGGGAGAGACTCGGCGAGATATTATGCAGGCTGAAAAGGGAATGGTAACGTACCATAAACAATAGAGAATAAAAGACTCCGCTAACTACCCTGAACTCAGCAAAAGCAAAGATGTTGGTCATGGCAGTTCAATTCATAAAATAAATTTGTAGATGTGCACTTTATTTCGTTCTGTCATGTCTAAATGTAAACAAACGTTTCAGCTGTACTGTCCAGGCTCTTTGTAAAATACATTTTAAACTGACTGTAATGTCTAAAAGAAAAATAAAAATTTCAGCTGGACTCAGTGTGCACGTGTGTGCATGTATGTATGCGTGCTGGATTTTAAACGCAGCTTAGACAATGTTTCAGTCATATAGCTACGATGTCTAAAATGTGGCAGTTTATAGGGATGGGGCATCATACAGCAGACATGTAACATGATGTCCCACCCTTTTACATTATGCAGACATCTGGCCGACCAGACTGAACAATAACCTCCTAATACGGAGCGTCAATAGGGGGAGGGGGACAGCTGGAAGTACCATTTTTATAAATAGTAGGTATAACTGCCGGGATTAGAATTAACGCATCCGAGTCAGACACAATAAACACTAGACCACCGGAGCGGTAACGGCTAGACTCAAATGGTTATATGTAAAATATATTTCATCGCGACTTTCATGGATATCTGTAAAATACATTTTCAACACTTCTAAATACGTGAAAAGCTGTTTCCATTTTGAATTTCAGTATGTACTTGAATATTTCCGAAAAAACGACTAGTAACCAAACAATTCTATATAAGACCAAATGGGAAAGTAACGGCTTAGAAAAGATTTACAATAAGGAAATTGTGCTTAGAAGTGATGAGAAGGTATTTTTCATATTTTCATGACAGTCGAGCTGAAAAGCGTAATTTTTATGTCCAGGCAATTTTACTTTTATCCATCTTCTCTTCTGTGTAGGTAAACAATGATTACATGTTTGACAAGTTAGTATATTTGCCTAATATGTGTTTTAAGGGTTTTTTTTCTCTGTCGTATCCTAATGCTAATTCCTGTTTTTTGAATATCAGTAGGCGTTTATAGTGGATAATTTCCATGTTTCCATAAACTAAGATCCTGTTTTGTTAACATGGTATGATTGTTCTGTCCATGTAATTATGCCTGGACGAGTACGATAAACCTATCTGGAAACCTACCTGTACCATTTTGAATAACCTACCTGGATTATTATGATTAACCTACATGGACCGTTATGATTCACTTGCATAGACAGTAACCATAAAACTTCATGAGATTCGTTTACATAAATATATCAAAATTCAACATAAGTATTGTTCAAACACTGCTATAAACAAACGTTTTGTCCACTTAAATTTTACGTAGGATATATAGTATATGAGTGGGCGTCATTTTATTATTTATTTATTTATTTATTTATTTATTTATTTATTCTTTTTTTATTTTTTGTTTATTAGCATTATGAAATAGTGCTATGTCTATACTCATAGCTGTTCGACTCCTACAATTCAATAGATTACTGACGAAAGTTGATACTTGGGTAAATTTTGATCAACAGTGATAAGTTTGTCTAGAATCAAATTGAAACACTAAATGTATGGTGGTAGACTAGCAGATAAGAGAATATCTATGAAGTCTGTAACAATTACATGTCGCCTTGCCCACGAATACCATAAGTGAAGTGAATAAAACTGTATTCAATGCAACAATCTCACCTGTAAAGAAATGTTATCACTTGAGAATCGTGCTGTCGACCGTGTGTCAGTTCGACAGTCATGGCTATATGTACAATAACATTTCAGCTCTTCAAAGCACGCTAACTTTTCCTCCGATTTGTACACATGCATTATGTAGGATAATATCCTATTGATAAAAGAGGGAATGAACACAATGACTGATTCATGATTGCATTGACTGATTTAATTATTTATTATTTGATGAAACATCTATAGGATGCTTTGAAACGGAATGCGTTATTTCATTTTGATAACGTCTATTTCAGGTAATTTAAATTCCTCCAGTTAGTTTCAGTGGCTACAATAGCATGTGCCTATCCTGTGTATGCAATAGCTACAATATCAGGTGTACGTCCGGTGTATTCAATAGCTACAATAGCATGTATACGTCCGGTGTAATCAGTAGCTACAATATCATGTGTACGCTTGGTGTATTCAATAGCCACAATAGCATGTTTACGTTTGGTGTGATCAATAGCTACAATAGCATGTGTATGTCCTTTGTATTCGATAACTACAATATTATGTGCATGTCCCATGTATTCAATAGCTACAATAGCATGTATATGTCCTGTGTATTCAAAAGCAACAATAGCATGCATGTTCCGTGTATTCAAATGCTACAATAGCATCTGTATATCCTGTGTATTCATTAGCTAAAACAGCTTGTGTATGCCCTGTGTATTCAAGAGTTATAATAGCATATGTATGTTCTGTGTATTCAATAGCTACAATAGCATGTGTATGCCCTGTGTATTGACCACAGCGCTTCTACTAAACAAATCGTTTTCATCGTCGATGTTTTATGGACATTATACATGTAATGTAATTGTATCGATAGCTCATATAGTTTGTGTAATTTGAAAACCGATTTATTTAATTATCAGTAAATACATTTCAATATATGCCACAAGTTGATTGCCATATTGCTATTCGTAACTTGTCATATTGTATGTTTGTTTGTTTGATTATAATTTTTGTAACTTATCTTTATAAAATATTCAGTCATATAGCTACGATGTCTGCAGTGAGGCAGTTTATAGTGATATTTAACACTGGAGCATCATGCCGCAGACATGTAGCATGATGTCCCACCCAGTCACATTATAATGTTTTCAGGCCGATGAGTCCAAACACTAACCTCTTAACGCTATGCGCCAAACGAGGCAGCTGTTAGTACCATTTTTTTTAGTCTTTTGTATGACTCGGCCGGGCATCGATGCCCCGACCTCCCGCTCTCGCGGAGGATGCTCTAACCACTAGGCCACCGGAACGGTTAACTTGTCATAGTGAAAGTCAGAGACGCTAATTAGTCTGATTCTTGGGATGGAATGAAAGTAAAAGTATATTTGGAATGATATGGTAGTATAGGTGTAGTCCGAACATGGAATGCATCAAAATGCATCAGTCATAATACCTGTGTTAATCGACCGTCGAACGAATCCAAGTACAGACATTGTTCCCATGCAATCCAACCATCAGGCACATCAAAAAGCAAACTTAGTACCTGTGAAATCCGTCCACAGCGCGCATAAAAAGCAGACCATGCCTTGTGCGTGTTACTAAATCTTACTACTGAAATATGGTTTTAAAAAATTGTATTTTAAAGAATTTAAAATAAAAACTAAATGAAGACGATGAAAACGCATCACTAAAATACACATGACACAAAAACCCATGTCTTTCTTACCAGTTCATTTCTGAGCCATTCCAGCGCATTATTTATTTTTTCAGTTCTTTCCTGCGTCCAAGAATCTTTGTTATTGTTCAAAGCACCATCCGACGTATCACAAAATGTCGGCTTTACGACCTGAGAGTTCGATCCGATGTATCTATCTCTCCATAGCATATAACTAGATCGTCGTGTCCTAAGGTTTAACTTTGAGGCAGTAGCTTTAAGACGTGTTAAGTCATTTGATGGGCTACCAGTAATTTTCAAATCATCGTTTACATCCGGGCATATTTTTGTAAAATCGAATATCGTACTTTGTGGAGTTGTTTCGGAACTGCACGATAATAAAGCCGGAGACGTAGGCTCACTTCCATTTTCCTCAATGACGGAAAGAGTCTGGCGCCTGAAGTCTTTCATCCGATACGTCTCCAACGTCTCTGTTGAGTACGGAGTCGACTGAGTTACCATGGGATCTGCTGGCATGTTTAATTTGCCTGCCGAGACAAAAGAAAATTTAAATATTATACAATATTTTATCACAGTCACAAACTGGGTCCTTATTTCAATATGATATATCATTGTATAACTACGTATCTCTTAAGATCCGTCGATACACTTCCTTCCATACACTTCATTACACGAATGAGTCTCAACAATACATTTAGACAAAAACTAAATATACTAGATCATAAATCAATTAAGTGATTATTCTTCAATTTGATAAAATGGTGTTGTTCTTGAATCCTAGCTGCATTCTGGGAATAGATATGTTGTATACTCAACATGCAGTTTTCTTTGATTTCCCTGATCGACAGAACTCCAAAAAAAATTCATATAACAAATCTGTGCATTCCATCCTGCAATATTTCCAGAAGTCGATTTGCCACAGCAACATCTCAAGACGAAACTGGTTACTGTGCAAACATGTTATCTAATCATACATTTCTTTACAATTAACTAAAGCAGAAGAGACTGTTTTGGTAAGCCTCGTTTTGAATTTAAACATTGGGCAAACAGTCTTAATTGAGTTATTCAACATGCAAATTAAAATTCTTATCGTACGTTCAATGATATATGTGGAAATGTCGCAGAAGAAACATTATTTAATACCATAACTCACGAATTTATCCAAACGCTGCAAATATTGTTGCTATAACGTGTTTCTTTGTGCTCTATTGGTGAAACATATCGTGTATATAAATGATGACAAATTTGGCCTTATAAATGGAAAAGATGAATTTCCTGTAATTTTTATCTTATAAGAATATTCGAATAATTCAAAACAATATCAAATTACTATTAAAGATTCCATGTACTGTACCCGTTACGTCTTTTGTGAGTACAGCTGACATAATGTACATATTTGTTCTGGTCTATAGAGAGACATTTCGACATAACCTTTAAAAGCGTCAATTATATCTAATTGAAACACATAAATTAATTACAATTAACTGTAATCATAATCTCTCTCTCTCTCTCTCTCTCTCTCTCTCTCTCTCTCTCTCTCTCTCTCTCTCTCTCTCTCTCTCTCTCTCTCTCTCTCCAAATCCATGCAGGTGCAATTATGTATATACTTTATAATTAGTTTTGTATTTAAAGGTAAAATTGCAATGTGTGTGAATTGTATAATAATACTAAACAATACCACTCGGAAATCTTATCTACTGACTATATGAATTCCATATGAATTTAGTATTTTATTTAAATGTTTTAAGCAAATGTACATGCCAAATTAGGAAATGACATTCGGAATGCTTCTATCAAATTTTGTAAACTTCCACGATCAAGATGAGGTCAGCCTGAAACAGTAAACATGTTTTGTATATCAGAATTGTTGTTTTGATGTTTCTTTTTCCACTTGTTCTTTCTTATAATGGAATTGCAATTTTGTTGATCAGTTTTGTTTCCTTGTTCTTTCTCATGACGGATCCGCTCTTTCGAATTGGGAAAGAAAACCAAAGTTATAACAATCATCTCCATAATCAAACAACGGATTATTTCAAGTCTAAAATGTTGGCAATGGATACGTCCTTATCAATAGGAAACGTTCGGCATTTGTCGTATAAACCTGAAGCTAAATGAATGGAGGGCTAAAAACGTCACATGTACGTTTAGTTCGTCGTCACTTTTTCTGCATCCTAGTATTCGTTGAAAGAAAAGGAATGACAGAAGGATGCGTGAATGAACGAATGAATCAATCCGTGAAACACCTGTCTCAATAATCCACCTGTAAAATATTCCTCAGCACCTTTATCAGTCAACTGAATATCCGCAGTCTAGACTTACATAAAGGGCAGTGTCACTTCTTTATGATGTTGTGCGTTCTTAAATTCTAGTTAGCTTCAACGTTCCTTTGGAATGCAAAGTATACGCTGTAACCAATGTAGAAAACGTGGATAATAAATGATTATATGAGTACTTCGGAATGTTTGAAACTATTTTTTTTAAAAGTACGATTCATTTTAGTTCGAAGCTTGTACCTTGAAATCCATGGAATGTAAGAATAAAAACAAATTAATTTCCCGTTTCATTTTTTCCCCTCTAATACGGCAAAGTATTTATTCTTGAGAAACACACGCCCATTCTGACTGAGGCATATATATATATAACAATTGAAAATATACTAACACTATATCGAAAATTCTCTTAAAATTTACGTTAGATACACCCTATAATTTCCACAATTGAAAATATACTTCCAATATTGAATACTCTGGCAAACTTTTTAATCCCACCTTGACTTGTTTATTTAATGCCAATTCTCCCGTGAAATGCAGGGTTGTGAATACAGGTGTTTCACCTCTGTGTATTTATCGGCACAAGGAGGTCCCGAATCAAAGAAACCTATGAATGTACGAGTACATCTTTTTTTCACCTGGCACTGCTCGTACAAATGCTTTATCATACGTGGCAAGGTGTTTGTATCTCAAACCCACAAGTCAAATGCATCGGAATTGATCCCCCCATTGTGTCCCAAGACAATGAATGCAAGACTGTGCTTAGCGCGTGATCAGTCTAGCGAAAATGAATACCATGTTTAAAACATACCTCCTTTTCTTTTAACAAACATTGACATGTGAATACATGTGATATCTATCTAGAACAACGTGCAATGGAAACTGGCGTGTTTTGTGGGCAAAACAGCCGAGTCATACCAAAGACTTATATACACACGGGTACTGAAAACAGCCTCGCTTGAACATCATTAAAAGTTAGTGTTAGGGCTGGCCAGTCTGGTGTCAGGATAATGAAACAGTGGGATATTGTGCTACATGTCTGCGGCATGATGCCCAGTGATAGACATCACTATGAACTGCCTTACTGCAGACGTTAAAGGTACAAATTACTCACACACACACACAAACACACAAACACACACACACACACACACAAACACACACACACAGATTAGGAAAAACTGGTGTGTTTACAAGAACAGTGCAGAAGAGGTCGATGCAGTTCCTGCCTTATAATTTCATCAAGACAACAAAACATACGTTGATATTTTTTTATTTATTTCCGATAGTAGTTAAGTACTTTGATTGTAGTAACGATAGTTACAGTCTGTAATAAGTTTTATTCATGACGAAATCCACGTTTGTCAAATATAGACCAGAATCTCAATACGCAATTCTCATATAAGTCCTGACTATCTTTATATATATATATATATATATATATATATATATATATATATATATATATATATATATATATATATATATATATATATATATCCGTCCGTCCTTGTGTATGTCTGTCCGTCTGTCTAATATGTTTCATTTAGTTTATCGGTCTTTCTGTTGTTATTACATGTGTATGTTTATTTATTTATTTATTTACAAACTGGTTTTGCTAAAAAATAGTAAGAAATAAAGAAAAGTAAAGTAAAGTTACACAATTTAAAAGTTGTTTATTGTTCAAGTACAAAATGCGTCTAAAATAATAATTGCCCTATTTTTAGAGCAATCAAATCAGCCTAATCTCCTAATCTGCCCTTGAACTTTTATATGGTTATATGCCATTGCCTACTGCAAGAATGTTACAAGTGCCTTTCAATCTTTTTAGCATTCCTTAATGGTCAAACATTAAACGCTATACATATCCTATTGTTATTATGTACAAATATATTTTACCAGAAACTCTGCCTAGGAAAGTAATAATAAAGTTATGTATTATGCATGTATTAACCACTGCAAACAGTCAAATGTACTTCTCACATTTCATGTCCTTTGACTAATGTATTCATTTGTGTCGCCAGAAATTCAATAGGATCCTCTTAGTGGAGATCGTAATGACATAAAATGAAGAAAGTAAATAGTGAATATCACTGTCTTAGTCTAAAACGTAACCTTTGTTTATGAGTGATTCTGTCGTAAGTGTACAAATTCTTTCAGATCAAATTACCGATTAGGCAATGTTTTCTATGATATCCGACCACATTTCTTGAAACAAATGTTTCCAATTGTTTGAAGCTTAAAATTGATTTTTTTTCATATTGTTTAGAGCTCATATTTATTACAACATTATTTCCTTGCGTTGGTCTTTAAAATAGTTGAGACGCAAAATAAAAATCGATATCAGTTCACAAACCAAGAATGAGTATTCGAATACGTAAAATTAAATCGATAAAAAGAGAAAACAAATAGATGTATTTCCTGAATGACTGGTCTCTTAAAATTATCAATAATTTAAATATATT
The DNA here is from genome assembly GCA_029339505.1 of Unio delphinus. Taxonomy (NCBI): domain Eukaryota; kingdom Metazoa; phylum Mollusca; class Bivalvia; order Unionida; family Unionidae; genus Unio; species Unio delphinus. The sequence goes on from JAQISU010000030.1 coordinate 1,754,620, forward strand.
TTGGAGAAATGTACAACAGAGTTGACAAAAAAGTGGTCAGTACTGCTGAGCTGACGATACAGTATTTGCCAAGTTATCGATGGTTTCGAGCATTGTTTGTGCTCATTTCTATACAAATTACAGTGACTGGCAAAAATGGATAGCTTTGCACTTGTAAATAATTATATTCAGCCATAATTAACTGGTGGGCTCGCAGAGCAGACTATACATCATATGTTGTCCCAGTCCCTGTTTGATTTAAGGTTTCCTACATCATAAAGTACAATACTTATTTCAAAACATATAGCAATCATTTGACCACGTTGCTTAGTTACAATCTGAACAAGAATATAAGACTAAACAGAACAACACGATCGCCATTTTATCAAATTTGTTAAGGAAAGTAACTCAAGCGTAAACTCGGTTTTTATATACATTTTACCCTGTCGTTTAACGTGATCATATTTGGTGTGCGATTAATGTTCTATTTTTCCAAGAGTTAGTAATCAGATCAACTGTCATATCTTGTCTGTGTCCTCGTTTGAAGTTTGATCTCAATATAGCTGATGTGAGAGAAAAAAAAACACAATAATTCATGAATATTAATTATTAAAATCAGCTATTATATACCTCTACACACATCTCATCATAGCCCTTTAGGGAAGAAAAACAAAAAAAATTATATTGAATGATCCTGTTAACTGTGCGATCAGTTTTGCTGCACTTCCACTACCACGTGTACTACAACGTGCACTACCACGTGTATTACCACGGGCACTTCCATGTGCACGAATGTTGGCGCCATCCTGTTGCAAACATATACCACAAATAGCATCGTGCAAACATGGCATGATTTCTGCCTGCTATTGTTTCCATCTTTACATTATTTTATTTATCACATGTTTGGTTCTTTGATGTAGGGTGGGTGGGAGAGGTGTTCTGTAACAGGCATGAATTCGTATTTAATTTTTTTCTAATATATGTCCCCTATTAACAATGGCATTGAATTGAAATCAAACGATCTGTGCAGATGTGTACATTATTATACCTAGTCATTGCCTGTTCATAATCGCTAATATCTTAGATCGAGATACCGAAAACGATAATCTCTCGTGATAAGAATTAACCGTCCGATTGTAGTGGCTGATATGAAAAATTCACATTAGGTTTGAAGATATGATTGAAACAGTTAGTTTAGGTCTAGACTATAGCGTTAACTACATTGATAGTATTGCCTTGTTAGCAAGAAAATACCATAATTTTACATTCAAACCACTTCTCAAATTCCTCTAATAGCCATTTTTGGGTGAGGGAAAAAAGTTGTCTGTTACTAAATATATATATATATATAACAACAGAATTCTTAATTTCACATTTTGTTCCACTGTATATAAACGCATTATACACCAGAAATGTTTGCTTAAAATATCTGCTCTGAGTTTATATGCATTGTTATATAAGCCACCGATACGTATTTATTTTATACCTTTCCTTTTAATACTGACTTTCGCTGGACATCCACCCCACCCCACCCCACACCCCCTCCCCCAAATTTTAAAAAAAAAATTATTCTACTCCTTAAAATATAAATTAACGGAAAGACATTGCTACGGATAGTAATCCAACAAATAATATAATAAAAACACACATTATTGGTTTATTTATCAGTCACAAAACCAAAGAGACCGCTCCAGTGGCCTTGTGGTTAGAGCGTCCGACTCGGATGCGGGAAGTCGCAGGTTCGAACCATGGTCAAGTCATATGAAAGACTTACTAAAATGGTATGAACAGCTTCCTCTCAAGACGCTCAGCATTAAGAGGTTAGTGTTACGACAGGTCAGCCTTGTGTCAGGATAATATAACTGGATGGGACATCATGATACATGATGCCCCAGGGATATACATCGGTATGAAATGCCACACTGCAAACATCGTAGCGATATGATTAAAAAATTCTGAAAGCTACTTTACAACTTCAAATGACACACACACACACACACACACACACACACACACACACACACACACACACACATACATACATACACACATACATACATACATACATACATACATACATACATACATACATACATACATACATACATACATACACAACCAGCATAGAATTAAATAAAGTATAAAAGTAAGGTATCGAATACATTAAATTTACAAGTCATCAGAACCTTCTAATATCTTAAAAGAATTCAAACATTAGCATTAGGTGTGACTTACATATGTGTCAAATACAGCGAACAGTGTATTCCGTAAACTTCCTCCGTGATGTGTGAAACATTGTTCTCAACAATGTCATGCTCTACCCCGCAAGTGAATGTTACAAGTACGACGGTAGCTGATGATTAATTGAGCACAAAGGAGTGCAATGCGTAGTTTGATGTAAGATAAAATCAAGCAACCCCAATTGAAAGATCAAAGTAAATTTAATGTAACTTCATGCAAATTATTCACTCGATATACTCTTTTTCGAGATTATAATACGCCTAGGGTGTTATTAATTTATGTGGAAAAGTGATAGATCTCTTTCTGTGCGATCTCTGAGGTGCAAATCCGTGTGTGTTTTATAGATGTTGTGTTGCGGTCTATGCAATTCGATACGTCGTTTGTGGCATCTCTTGCGTAGAAAGCTATTAAGTCAGCGTGCAGAATTCCAAGAAAACTTGGCAGCAATTTAAATAGTTCAGTAGCTGGAATGTTGGTTGTGTCCACTATATATACATACATACGTACGTACGTACGTACATACGTATATATATATATATATATATGTATGTATGTATGTATGTATGTATGTATGTATGTATGTATGTATGTATGTATGTATGTATGTATGTATGTATGTATGTATGTATGTATGTATGTATGTATGTATGTATGTACGTACGTGCGTGCGTGCGTGCGTGCGTGCGTGTGTGTGTGTGTGTGTGTGTGTGTGTGTGTGTGTGTGTCACTAAACCTTTAGCTTTTTTTATTCCTACTCGTTGAAAAAAATTTCTACAATGTAATTTGAATTAATCTTATTTGGAAAGTACAAGCTAGTGTCATGCCATATAGAAGTGGCCATTGGCAAATTCGGTCATACAACAAAGAAGAGTTTTGCTTATAACAGTGGACCTCTGACTTGTCAGTATGAACAAAGTAAGGACATCATCTAAAAAAAATTCCATGAATATCTGTGGACTTATGATAGTCACCATGGACCACTTACGAAAACATATGCTTGCCTGCCTATATGGAAACTAGGAGACATACACACACACACACACACACGCACGCACGCACGCACGCACGCACGCACACACACACACACACACACACACACACACACACACATACATACATACATACATACATACATACATACATACATACATACATACATACATACATACACGCAGACATACAGACAGTCAGATGTAAGTACTTGTCATAAAGGCAGACATTACACTAACAGAGTGAGACAGGCTGCATATTGTTTTGCATTTTATAAGCTAATCTCCATCTGTCCTTTTTGCTTCATTAGGCCTTCGTGTTTCTCGTGCGTCTATTTGTATGTCTGAGTACAGTTTATTTATGACTCTGCATGTTTATTTCATATTCAGAAGATAGGGAAGGATTTACACTCAATATATCACATATATAAGTGTCATACACCTTTGTATGTTAAAATATATTGTTTGAGATTTAGATAACGATAGGGTTTTTTCAAACTGTTGATAAATGTGGCATTCGTATTTGATGCGGTCATTGTAAGGTCATTCTCTAAGCGCCTCTCCATAACTCGACTTGTGAACCGTTTCGAATAACAAATGGCTCTCTCATAAAATGCATTATTATTTTTCCTGAACAAAGGAACAATGCCTTGCAAGGTTTTTAAACACAGCCAAAAGTACTCTTGTGGAACTGAAGGTGACCAAAGGTCATTTTTATGTACCTCTCTTGTTCTATCTAACAATAAAACTATAATGTCCAGGCCTACAAAGTTTATAGAATAACATATCTTCACGTATCTAAATGGTCATAAACTGCGTATTAATATTTATCCGTATCGTACTGTTTACGTTTACCGCAAGATACGCTCTGATGAGAAAATTAATGTTTTTATCATTATTAATAAAGATAAGGAACACATGAAAGATTTTAAATTAAAACGATACGTCTTTATCAATGTCTAGTTTAAATTAAAACGATACGTCTTTATCAATGTCTAGTTTAAATTAAAACGATACGTCTTTATCAATGTCTAGTTTAAATTAAAACGATACGTCTTTATCAATGTCTAGTTTAGGAAACTGTTTCTGATTTAAAGGAGAAAAGAAAAATAATGATTTATGGTAGATGCTTCTATTAACGAGGCGACTTCATAAGAAACAAATGTTACCTGAAACTTAAAACGATTGAAAAATTAGTATTGTCATCCCAAACGTACTGACTGTGGTTTTGATGGTGAAAGGTATTTGGCGAATTAGGAACAGTGTCATCATATCAATATGTTATCATATCAATATGTTATCATATCATCATATCAATATGTTATCATATCATCATATCAATATGTTATCATATCATCATATCAATATGTTATCATATCATCATCTCAACATGTTATCATATTATCCTAGCAATATGTCATTATATTATCATATAAATATGATATCATATCATCATATCAATATGTTATCATATTATCATATCAATATGTCTTCATATCAATATGTTATCATATTATCATAGCAATAGGTTATCATATCAATATGTTATCATATTATCATATCAATATGTTATCATATCAATATGTTATCATATTATCATATCAATATGTTATCATAGCAATATGTTATCTTATTATCATATCAATATATCATCATATTATCATATCAATATGTCATCATATCAAAACGTTATCATATCAATATGTTATCATATTATCATATCAATATGTTATCATATCAATATTTTATCATATTATCATAGCAATATGTTATCATATTATCATATCAATATTTTATCATATCAATATGTTATCATATTATCATAGCATTATGTCATCATATTATCATATCAATATTTTATCATATCAATATGCTATCATATTATCATATCACTATGTTATCATTCAATATGTCATCATATCAATATGTTATCATATCAATATGTCATCATATCAATATGTTATCTTATCAATATGTTATCATATTATCATAGTAACATGTCATCATATCATCATATCAATAAGTTATCATATCACTATGTCATCATATTATCATATGAATACGTTATCGTATCAATATGTTATCATATTTTTCATGTCAATATGTTATCATATCAATAAGTTATCATATTATCATATCAATATGTTATCATATCAATATTTCATCATATTATCCTATCAATATGTTATCATATCAATATGTAATCATATTATCATATCAATATGTTATCATATCAATATGTTATCATATCAATATGTTATCATATTAACATATCAATAAGTTATCATATTATCATATCAATATGTTATCATATTATCCTATCAATATGTTATCATATCAATATGTAATCATATTATCATATCAATATTTTATCATATCAATATGTTATTATATCAATCTGTTATCATGTCAATATATCAATATGTAATCATATTAATATGTTTTCATATCAATATGTTATGATATCAATATGTTATCATATGAATATGTTATCATATTATCATATTAATATGTTATCATATCAATATGTTATCATATTAGTATTTCAATATGTTATCATATCAATATATCATCATATTATCAGATCAATATGTTATCATATCAATGTTATCATATTATCATATCAATATGTTATCATATCAATACATCATCATATTATCATATCAGTATGTTATCATATCAATATGTTATCATATCAATTTGTGATCATATTATCATAGCAATATGTTTTCATATCATCATAGCAACATGTCATGATATTATTATATCAATATGTTATCATATCAATACATTATCGTATCAATATGTTATCATATTTTTCATGTCAATATGTTATCATATCAATAAGTTATCATATTATTATATCAATATGTTATCATATCAATATGTTATCATTTCATCGTATCAATATGTTATCATGTTATCATAGCATTATGTCATCATATTATCATTTCAATATGTTATCATATCAATATGTCATCATATCAATATGTTATCATATCCATATGCTATCATATCAATATGTAATCATGTCGATATGTTATTATATTAATATGTTATCATATCAATATGTTATCATATCAATATGTTTTCACATCAAAATGTAATCATATCAATATGTCATCATATTATCATATCAATACGTTATCATATCAATATGTTATCATATTAACATATCAATATATTATCATATCAATATGTTATCATTTTATCATATCAATATGTTATCATATTATCATATCAATATGTTATCATATCAATATGTTATCATATTATCATATCAATATGTTATCATATCAATATGTTATCATATTATCATATCAATATGTTATCATATTAATATGTTTTCATATCAATATGTTCTGATATCAATATGTTATCATATCAATATGTTATCATATTATCAAATCAATATGTTATCATATCAATATGTTATCATATCAGTATATGCTATCATATTATCATATCAATATGTTATCATATCAATATGTTATCATATCAATATGTTATCATATTAATATGTTATCATATCAATATGTTATCATATTATGATATCAATATGTTATCATATTAATATGTTTTCATATCAGTATGTTCTGATATCAATATGTTATCATATCAATATGTTATCATACTAGTATATGCTATAATATTATCATATCAATATGTTATCATATCAATATGTTATCATATCAATATGTTATCATATTAATATGTTATCATATCAATATGTTATCATATTATCATATCAATATGTTATCATATCGATATGTCATCATATTATCAGATCAATATGTTATCATATCAATATGTCATCATATTATCAGATCAATGTTATCATATCAATATGTTATCATATCAATATGTTATCATATCAATACGTCATCATATTATCATATCAATAGGTTATCATATCAATATGTTATCATATTATCATGTCAAGATGTTTTCATATCGATATGTTATCATATTATCATATCAATATGTTATCATCATTACATACTGTATTTCTTTTGTTGCCAGTATCTGTAGTTTTGTGTCAGAATATTAATATCATCCCATATTTAATTTTACTTGGATGGCTTTAAGTTTACAATTCAAATAATTTGTTATAAGATCTTTACACTTGAAATAAAGTCTGTATAATTGAGTAGCGTATGAAGTCATAGAAAGCAGTGGAGTTTTATCAACAGTATTTATTATTGATAGCTATAGTTAGAGTATGTCGCTAGGTATATTACATATACCTGATTGACAAAATAATAAAAATGAAAGGATGCGATGCACGAACTATCAGATATTCCAACATGCGCCCTCGCCAGAACCTAAACAAACCACGAAAATATATTTTTCGCGTCTCGAGAATATTAGGGATTGTTTAAATTACATAATAATGAATATCCTTGGATTGTTGTCCGGCCGTTCCTCCACAACACCTAAACAAGCATTCCCATGAAAATACTGAGTGCACAGTCATCAGCAAATAAGAGATCCCGGGTGATGTCTGCCACGATCTTGGTTTTCGCTTGAAGCCTCTTGGGATTGAATAGTTTTTCATCTGCATGGTACCTGATACCGACACCAATCTCTCCGTCTCGGAAAACATTTTTCAGCATGGCAGAGAACAATAGACTAAACAGTGTCAGTTCCAGAACACAACCCTTGATGACGTCATTGGTTACTAATAATGCCTTAGATATCTCTCCATTGTCCTGGACTCGTGCCTGCATGCCATCGTGGAAATGCTGTACCATGGATATAAATTTTCTTGGGCATCCATACTGGGCCATTACCTTCCACGGGCCTTCTCTGCTGACAGTATAAAAGGCCTTTCTCAAGTCGACGTAGATGGTGAAAAGGTCGGTGTTTCGCTCTTGACATTTCCCTTGCAACTGCCTCACAGCGAACACAATGTCGATGGTCCCACGTTCTTTGCGTAATCCACAATGGCTTTCTAGCAGAAGTCCCTGGTCAAGGTGCACAGTGGGGCGATTCCGTAGGATTAAGGCGAGTATCTTTCCTACAATTGAGAGTAAGGATATACCCGGTGGTTGTCGCAGATCTGGCGGTTCCATCTGCGCTTATACACGTGGATTACGTAGGGGTCTTTGAATTCAAAGGGGACCGTTTCTTGATGCCATATCAGTACGAACAGTTGGCGGAGCCTTTCTATCAGCCCCATTCCTTGTAGACGTCAGCTGGGAGAGAGTCATAACAAGGTGATTTGCCACTGGAGAGCTGAAGCATCGCTTTCTGTGTATCCAGCAAGGTCGGAGAGTCATCCCAGTGCTTCGTTGATGGGCAATTAGGTGGAAACTACTGATGGCTTCATCATGGATGGATGAAGGTCAATTCAGGAGGCTGTCAAAGTGTTCAGACAATAGTTGAAGAATCTTTTCTTTGTCAATAATTAGTGTTCGCGTCCTTTTCTTTACATCGTCATCTATCGTATGAGACATACCTGTCAGTTGTATTTCGTGATTTTCTCAAACTAAACAACTGTTCGCGTAAAGACAATGTTTACAAGTCTTAAACTACGGAGAGAGAGAGAGAGAGAGAGAGAGAGAGAGAGAGAGAGAGAGAGAGAGAGAGAGAGAGAGAGAGAGAGAGATAAGAGTATAATTAGTAACAGAGTACCACGTAGACAGAACGTGATCATATATATAATATTTACCTAAGGTATGACTTCCGCCTTCCCAATACGAATCAGGTACAGATGGAACAAGCCCGCATCCTCTTTCATTACATATCAAGTCCAATATAAGATGAGACAGTTTGAACTTGGTGACATTTTTCTCTCCCGCTACAATTCCATGTCTTTAAATTACGTATATGTTTTAGTTAGTCAGTACATAACAGGTATTTGTATAATAACTGTGTTACATTTTATAGCCGTGTTTAAAACACAAGAACTACCGAAGCGAAGGATATTTATTATCTCTTCATTCATTTGTAACACAGTTGATATATGTATATCTCTTCATTCAGTTGTGATACCTTTAATATACGTCACGCATTAAGCGCAAACGTTGTAATTAGCAGAGTTGTCCGAAGCGCTGATACGAATATAATCACATATTTGTATTGTTGCCAGAATGCACGGCTTTGACTTAAAAATTGACCTTAACACTCCTTGTCAGACAGTATTACAATTAAGAACAAAATATATAAAATAAATGAAATTGTTTTAACTGATTTTTAAAACATTATTTAATCATACAGTGTGAGATATAACAAGCTGGAGGTTAATATGATCTCGGCCAGTCGTTGAGAAACTCACATTCACAAACTAGTCCGAATTTCTCGGCTTGATGTTTTTAAAAAAAAGCAGTGCCCGTAAAGACGAAATGTAATACCAATAAATACATATCTAAATTAAGGTTGCCGATAAAGACGAAATGTAATACCAATAAATACATATCTAAATTAAGGTTGCCGATAAAGACGAAATGTAAACGTACCTAAATAAACGTTGCCCTTAGTCGGTTTTCAAGATATTCTAAAATAACTAGTCAGATACATACGCAAAATCATGGATGTTAAAGTCTGTATAAAATGGAATCTTATTAACATTAAATACACACGGTCATCAGCAGAATGAAATAATGTATTTTAATTGACGCTAATAGCTCCTATACATGGGCCATCAAAATCGTGCTGGGATTTATGTGGTAGTTTCTTTCTGTCTTTGTTTCTTTGCTGATGTACAAGGAATTTTGAAGTTTTTATATATCAATCACTAATATTAATTTCATTTTAGATAAATAGTAATAATTATTTCAATTAATTTAACCACTCATACTTTTAAATATTGTCACAGAAAATAAAGCGTGCGAGATTAACAACATATAGTATGGCTCGCGCGCTTGATTCTAATTGATTAAACGATATGTACAGATGTTAAAAACGTTAAAATTAAAATAAAAAACGTAAAAACGCATTTTTCTCAATAAATAAAAATCGAAAAAAAACCAAACGTTCCAGTAGTTTTTAGGCAACATAAAAATCAATATTTTACTTATTTACACGCTACATACCAGTTGTCAAGTTTCAGTGATACAAATATGAAATATATTGTAGCATGTTTGCGTAAAGTATCGTAGGCTAGCATCATATATTCATTATTGATCGATATTTGTTATCTAGAGTATGACAGAGGACCGCCTGTATGGCCGATGATTAAAAAAAGAATAGAAGTAACAAATATAAAAAACTCAAAAATAATTAAAACGTAAAAAAACCGCATTTTTTGAGGTAAGATAAAAAACGATAAAAAAACAAAACGTTTTTATCATCTATGACAAGAAGGTCACTAGCTTTCTTCAGTCACATGGGTTAGACCCGACGCGTGACTTGTTGAAGAAAAACAAAACAGGCACGTACGGACTAATGTAGATTACTACGTTTTCTTTTTTATTTAAAATTTTGTTTAGAAGTTAGAGTAGTTGCAACGACGATAATTATCAGCAAGTTGTGTGGATGTTCTCGTGTGAACCGAGTTGACATGTAAGCGTACTGTCATGTCCATCAGATAAAAAAAAAGTTTCGGCATTTTTGCGTTCGACAAACTTCGTGTCTTATTAACACTAGTTTTACATATATCGTTTGAGAAACTTCGTGTGTTTTCGACTCACGTTTTATGCTGTATTTATAACACAGTGCTAATGACTATTCAGTATGTTATATTACGTTGCTAACTGCGCTTTGACATTTTATGTCATGAGATCATGACACAAAATAGTGTTAGGGTGCTGTGATAAATTAAAATGCATATCTTATTAAGTCTTATACCAAGAACAAATAGAAGAACATAGTTCTATAAATCTAAAATATCTGCGTGAAAACGTCGTCTTTTTTCTTTCTTCTTTCTGTAGATACGATATTTCAAACAAGATGAAAACGATACCTGGGATATTTTTAAAGAAATGGTGTAATTATAATATGCAGTGAATACTCGAGCATAATTCGGGTCCAAATACAAGCAACACAGGTCGTGATCGTCATTATGTACCAGTAGAGTAGGGTCTATATTTTTGTTACACTGATTACGTCTAGCATAGCTCCAGAGCTAACGGCACATTATGCTATTATAGATTTGGTTCTATGAAGTTTGCAGTTCAACCCAGTTTATAAGGTAGCCTATTCATTCCGCAAGGTCGTCTCCAACACGAAGTATATAAACCCGTTTCCCATGCGTTTAGCTATTCTCCAGAATACATTGTTTAACCACGTCATCTAACAAACTATTGTTCTTAAATGTTAATAACACGGGTCAGAAGCAGTTCGCCCAGCTGATGGTGACCACAGATTATTTTTGTTTATATTTGGCTCGTTGAAGTAAATAAGCTAAAATGAATGGTCAGACATGCGAATTGTGTAGAACGACCTCTTCTATGTACGCCATATTCCCATTAAACACGTATCGTAGAATCGTACCGAAGTTAAATTTCAGTACCCAAAAAAAAGTTAAAACTGAATTAAAATTGTCACGAAAACATGACTAATATTCGATGGGACTAGTCCGGCACAGATGTTAGTTACTGTAAGAAAAGACATTGTTACCTTCTACTTAAATCACGAAGCTGCAACTATTAACTCAGACGTTCCAGGCCAATTAATATAAAATTATTTATTTTGGAATTATCATTATGCTAACATTTAAGACTTGAATAGCTGACATGACATCCCTGCGCTTAATACATGTGAACATAAGGAGCTTGCGGGACAAATATAGTATAATTTGGTTAATAATGAGACGTTTTCTCTAACTTCTTTTATTCATCAAGTTTATTCGTTATGTGCGTTAGTTATATCAATGAATCGCTCTGTACACATAGTGTAATTCAGTATTCGTGTGTTCGTTATTTCACTGAATCGCTGTACACATTGTGTAATTTAGTATCTGTGCGTTAGTTATATTAATGAATCGATGTACACATTGTGTAATTTAGTATATGTGCGTTAGTTATATCAATGAATCGTTGTACACATTCTGTAACTTAGTATTTGTGCGTTAGTTATATCAATGAATCGCTGTATACATTCTATAATTTAGTATCTGTGCGTTAGTTATATCAATGAATCGCTGTACACATTGTGTAATTTAGTATCATTGTGTTCGTTATTTCACTAAATCTCTATTCACATGTAAAATGTAATATCCCTGTGTTCGTTATTTATAGAATCGTTGTAAACAATGTGTAATTTAGTATCCTTGAGTTATTTAATTCACTGAATCGCTTATTCACATATAAAATTTAGTATATGTGTGTTCGCTAATTCACCGAATCTCTATATACATGTTAACTTTAGTATTCGTGCGTTAGTTATATAACTTAATCGCTATTCACATGTAAAATTTAGTACCCGTCTGTTCCTTTTTTTCGTTGAATCGCTATATACATGTTACATTTATTATCAGTGTGTTCGTGATTCCACTGAATCGCTATATACATGTTACATTTATTATCAGTGTGTTCGTGATTCCACTGAATCGCTAAACGCATGTAAAATGAAGGACCCCTGTATTCGTTATATTACTGAATCGCTATACACATGTAAAATTTAGCATCCGTGTTCCACTGAATCGCTATACACATGTAAAATTTAGCATCCTTGTTTTCGTTATTCCACTGAATCGCTATACACCTGTAAAATGTAATATCCGTGTGTTCGTTATATCACTGAATCGATAAACGCATGTAAATTGTATTACCAATATACGTTGGGTCCATGTCATATGACGGAAACAGCAGTCAGTTCGAATTTCAGCTAATGCAGAAAACTATTATCCTTTGGCGCTGATGGCAATCAGGTTAAAAGCCACTATATGTCACTTAAAACCTTGTTAAAAGGCCATTACTGTCATCAAGAACTTAAATTATGTCATTTGGAAGATAAATGACGAAGCAGTCTGAGAGATGCTAACAAAATTACAATTGAGATGAAAAGATGATGAAATCATAAGGAAATATCTTGGTTGAGTGTTAGTGCGTGTGTGTATGTGTGTATGGGTGTGAGTGGGGGGTCTGTGTGAGTGGGGGGGTCGGGTGCGTGTGTGTGTGTCTGTGTGTATTTGTGTGTGAGTGGTGTGGGGGTGTGGGGGTGAGTGGGGGGGTCTGTGTGTGGGGGTTTACATGCAACATAAATAGGACATCAAAACAGTATATTTACAAACTTTGATCAGTATGCTGGTTTCTAAGCAAACATGTTTTTTCTTATATCGGCATCAATTGTACGTGTTTAAAAAGATTGAAAAGAAAACAAATGGATTTTTAGTTCTTAATACGTGCATTTTCATTTACAATAAAAGCAGCATGCTGTGACGATATATCTTAATTTAAGTGAAAATATTACAACAATAATGAACAAATTACCAATCTGTGTAGAAAGAGGAAAAGTTGTATAGCTCATATTTCATTGCAAATATTTTTTACAAAAAATCCACAGACATTTTTAGTTGTCATCACAAGGTCATTGAATGACATTAGTATTCTGGTTCATTTGCCTTGAATCAATTTGCATTTTGGTCGGCCTGGTGTCTGGATAATGAGACTGGGTGCGGCATCATGCTACATATCTGCAGCATCATGTTCCAGTGCTAAACATCACTATATATTGTCACACTGCAGACATCGTAGCAATATGACTGATTGTTTTTTAAAGCTACCTTAAAATCTAAATCACACACACACACACACAGACACACACAGACACACACACACACACACACACACACACACAAGATCACTGAATGGCATTGATTGTGAGTACAAAGTTTCACACTAAACAGGCTGTCAGTAATATTCTGGTCTATCTACCTTGAATTACTTTGCATTTTGAGAAGAATAATGTTCTATTTGTATCAGCATTAGAATGGGCAATGCCAAAATAACCACGATAACTTTGCAAACAGTTCAAACTTCAATTTTCCTGAAGTTTAGTTTCTTAGGCAGCTGACTTCCGTCTAATACTCCTTCAAACTAATTTCATCCCTTACAGCAAATGTAAAGTTAGACTTCAGATGTATTTATGTGTTTTATATATCGCATATTTTGTTATTTTGACATAAATTAAACAAAACACATATATGAGTTTCTATTAAATATTCTTTCCAAAAACATTGTTAGCAACACTAACAATACTAGGAACTACAAAATCTCAGATTACAAATTCGTGTTTCTGCACATAATAATCATGACTTGGACCCTCTTTTCCATCTCAGATCCTCTGAAGATCGTCCTATATTTATTCAAAGACTCGATATATAATTTTTGTCCCCAAATTTGTTTTGCTGGAAAAGCCATAGATTTCAGCTATAAACAATCTGCGCGGTAAAAGACCATTAAAACGGTATTTTGTACTTCCGCCAGTAAAATCACATGTATGGTGTGCGTGCATGTGTGTACGTGTGTTTTTATTAAAATGGTGACAAGAAGCCTGTCTAAATAGACAAACAATCTCATATGTGGGGATGTTAGTTGGCGTATCGTGTCCATTTTCAAATCCCGTAGTTAACATGATCGCTGTTTCGAATAAAGCAGGACAGATATCATTTTACAGAACAATAAAGCCAAAACCTTAATCTATCAGGGTGTTAACTAACATCTGAACCGATGTCACGCAAAGTTTGTTCTAAGACCAAGATTTGCAGATTTGGTGAAACTTTTATCATGGACAAAGTTAAATATAGGCAATGTTCTGACACATGAGTATGAATGAAAGGAGCTGTTAAAGTGAACCACTGACGGACTGATACAGGAAATGAAGACTAACATATAAAGGTTTAGAAGAACGAAGCGATTACACGTTCTCCCAAAGCATCCTGTACGTTTTCAAAGTATTAATGCCCCTAAACCCTTTTACTAGTTAACGTAGCTATTGAGCTATTAGACGGCCCTTTGAGAAAAGGGGTACAGTTATGACATAATGAACTAATAAAGTTTGAGTCGGTCAACTGGACAGATGGAATTCTCGAAATAGAATATTACAAATGAAAATGACACTGAAGTGGCACCTACTTACCTGGCTTGTAAAAGTGTACTTGTTTATATTACCACGTGTATTGTTTACATATTATTTCAAGACGTAAAGTGTTACTAGTAACTATGGTTAGCAAAACGGTTGCTATAAGGTGGGACGAAAAGATCATTTTGGCCGTAATTAAAGTTTCAAATTAAAGAAATTAATTAACTTTTCCATGAGCTTACATGCTACATTCTCAATGTAATGTATATATCAATGGGTGTGCAGATATGTGTGCAAGCGATGCAAAGGATTTAGATCAAAAGGTATGCACATGTAATGGACATGTGATGTTTAGATCAAAAGGTATGTAGGAAGGCATTAAAGGCACATATAGAAAGGTATGCGGGCAATGTATAGATCAATATGTATGTATGAATGAATGCAATGTACATGGGTTATGTTAACGACCCAAATGTTCTATAATACCCACGTATGACAAACACACATTAATATATATATATATATATATATATATATATATATATATATATTTCAAGTGGAGCAGGACGTTTATATATATATATATATATATATATATATATATATATATATATATATATATATATATATATATATATATATATATATGTATGTATGTATGTATGTATGTGTGTGTGTGTGTGTGTGTGTGTGTGTGTGTGTGTGTGTGTGTGTGTGTGTGCGTGCGTGCGTGCGTGCGTGCGCGCGCGCGCGCGTGCGTGTGTGTGCCACGCGCTCAGTCTTTGAGAATGTCAGATAACAAGAAATTAAATATAAGTTTCAAGTGCAGTAAATGTAAATGTACAATCAATATATTCTCAAGTATGTTAGAGTTAACACATTCAACAAGATTTTGAATGCAAAGACATATGTGTGGTTTATTGTGATAATTTTCCTGAAGTTAGTACATATCGAGATAAGCCTTACCTTGTATATATATATATATATATATATATATATATATATATATATATATATATATATATATATATATATATATATATATATATATCTTTATATATATATATATATATATATATATATATATATATATATATATATATATATATATATATATATATATATATATATATATATATATATATATATATATATATATATATATATATATATATATATCTGTATATTTACTTGGTCACAAACGTTGATATGGTCGTGTCTACAACTTGCGCGTGTTGCAAATTAAAATGCCTACAATTTAAAATCGAAAGTTGTATTTCATGACACCAGTGAATGAGGTCAAAATATCAGAGTACGCATGACCCACACATTCTTTAAAGGCACCGCTTTCCTCGGACACAAAAAATATGTGTATCTATATCAGGCAGGTAAGAATAACATTTTCTTATTTCCTTTCACAAGTGAAAGCAATGCCACTACTTTCTTGTGTAACGTGTATTTTTAGAAATGTTTGACTGAGTTGTAACCAACGTTCCCTTTAAGCGCGCTGCTGAGACATCCCCGCACAGCTGAATTGTCAATCCAACAATAAAGTTTGCCCGTCGCCGATAAGGTTGCACAATGCAACGACCATTGCGCGCACATCTACCATTAGCTTAGAGGGAACGTTGGTTGTAACGTGCACAAAAAGAAAATTTATATTAAATTGTCTAATTGGGAGTTCTCATCGCCGACAGGAAACTCATATATAACAATTAAAACAAATCTGTACATTTCTTAAAACTGCGATTTGCAATCTACTAGTGGAAACGATTGACATGGATATTCTTGACTTTAGCAATTTCTGACCTTGTTAATCATCAATTGATTAATTGCATGGCTAATCATTAAATGATTGACTGCATTGTGAAGCGACGATGCAAATTCTAGTAACCTTTGCCTCGCTTGTCTTGGTATCTTAAACAGTGGTTCAAAAGTATGTACTTGCTCCTTTCGATAATTATTTAAATCCTTTGTTTACACCAACCAATCAACCTCACCCACTCGAGCTAACTTTGTCTGAATTTTCTTTGCAACCTTTTGTGGAAGAGATAGAAGTTTCAGTCTACAGAATATTGTCTGGACATCACGTATACCAGGTGTAAATTAAAGTAGACGAATTAAAACATGAAATCATTTCAAACTGTGAATATTGGACATACCATGGTCGGTCCAACACGAATACGAATAGATAGCATTGTATTTCGCTTTTAATTTGAACAATTATAATATCATTTAGTCCCAAAATATTCTGCAATTGCTATTATTATTTCCAAGAATATCATACATAATAATAATAATAATAATAATAATAATAATAATAATAATAATAATAATAATAATATTAATAATAATAATAATGATAATAATAATAATAATAATAATTTGCAATTATCATTAAAAAATTTACATCAGTGAGATAAATTTTGTACCAACAATTAAAGATGTATATTTTTAATACCTGGACAGCATCGGTTTATTTCCCTCGCAATAATGGTTTCTGCGAATCATAGAAGGATCGATTGTGCCTACTTCACTATGAATAGAAGTCTTTAGAACCATTTTCAAGGAGAATGGCATATGAACATCACCCTGCTATCAACGTTGGTTCTAAATTATTGATAAATATTATACATTTATAGACGTAATGAAACAAAGATTCTTGGACGGGTAAGATGGACGAACTTACCAGTCCCTTATAATCTGCTTGCTTTGCAATAGTCTAACGTCAAGTATTCCAAATCTAAGTTAGATATAGAATAGTCTAACGTCAAGTATTCCAAACCTAAGTTAGATATACAATAGTCTAACGTCAAATATTCCAAACCTAAGTTAGATATACAATATAGTCTAACGTCAAGTATTCCAAACCTAAGTTAGATATACAATAGTCTAACGTCAAGTATTCCAAACCTAAGTTAGATATACAATAGTCTAACGTCAAGTATTCCAAACCTAAGTTAGATATACAATAGTCTAACGTCAAGTATTCCAAACCTAAGTTAGATATACAATAGTCTAACGTCAAGTATTCCAAACCTAAGTTAGATATACAATAGCCTAACGTCAAGTATTCCAAACCTAAGTTAGATATACAATAGTTTAACGTCAAGTATTCCAAACCTAAGTTTGATATACAAAAGCATAACTTCAGGTATTTGCAATTTCCATTTGATTTACAATAGTCTAACGTCAATACTTATATGCTCATTTTTATCTCCGTTAACTTGTCAAAATCGTGCAATATTTTACGATATTGCACACCTTCATATTACATTCACGTACATGACACTTGTGGCATGTACAATGTAGTAGGAACTACTTTAAAAATAAATAATAATACTAATGAAGACTTTGTATAGCGCATAATCTTTAGAAGCTATAAGAGGTTTACAACATCTATAATGATATGACTACACACAGAAAACCCCCAAAACAAACCCATGAAATTTGAAAACATAAAAATACTGAAAATATTTAAGGTAGGAAACATTACTAGGCCTTTAAGTTTGTTTTTGCAGTCGAAAAAGGTGAGTTTTAATAGCACTCTTGAAAGGGACCACTGTGTTTTTGTGTCTATTTTCAATAGGCAATTCGTTGAGCGGTTGACACTTGAGAGCGGCTGAGTGTATATAATGAAGCGAACAGGGCCAATAACAGACCCCTGTGGAACACCACAACATAGATCAACTGGGTAGGAGTGCATTTCATTTCCAGATTCAATTTGTGTCCTCTTGACTAAGTAGGACTTGAACCACTGTAAAGCTATATTGTATATATTTCAAATGCTGATATATATTTGTTTAAGAACCGCATTTTACAGCATATTACATCCATGAGGCTGAGGATAGATCACGTGGTATCATTCCTCGCTCGTATTCACTTAAAAGCACAAGAAAGAGAAGTACACATACTTCCAAAGAAAACTGTCGATAATAAAGTTATAGCTATAAGTTCAAACAACATTTCAATACAAATCATATAATACCGATGTGTATCAAGGACCCAGCGTACTATGTTCAATGATAACGCCAAAATCGGCCGTGGAAATGCGCACTGATTACATCTTCCACCAATGTAGACAACTACTATGGCATTTATTTCCGTTTTATCTTCCTTTCTTTCTTTTCTGGTACTATATCGCATGCAAGGTTTCAGATATTCACATGAGACATCCCGTCTATAGCCTTTTTATGTACTTTATGCTCTCACATATTGCCAACAAAAACGTTAGTTACATTCGTCAAAAAGAAAAAGAAAAATAACACATACGCTCATCCCAACTCCAACCCCACTTTATTCTTTTAGAAAGATTCACATTCTATTTGTGCTGGGGTAGGTACCAAGCTGGCATAATAGCATTGATTTAGTACCTAATACCAATGTTTAGACTGAGACAGATTTATAGTTTATCATTTTAGTCATAATTAACTGATATAGAAGAAACAGTCAACGCTTTATTTAACATCTTTTAGCCGACAAGAAAGCCAAGATTATTTCTTTGTTTGCCTCTTCTCGTTGATCTTTACAATTTCTACACGGCTGATAAGGTTTCGCTGAAGGTTAAAAGCTCAAGGATTATCGATGATTTCGTTTGGATCATAAATCTGATTATGTAATGGCCATGCGGTTTTTGAAGTCGAGACAACGAAATACGATCTATCGTCTCGCTGTTAATATACGAACAAAGAACTCGTGAAACATGTTATGTGAATAAAAAGTTTGGTGTAGAAAAATCTCCTCATTAGAATCACTGATAGCTGGTATTCAATGTGTATTCTTAGTCGGTTATCAAGGTACAGACTGAGTCACGGATCCAAATATTAAAACCATATTACAACAAGACCGTTTGATAACCAATCTTCCTCTTGATTCTCTGCCTTAAATTTGGTGTATTTTTAAAACTTCATATGAATTTCAAAAGATTTTTGAATACCGTATTTGCTACAGTTTGACTATTTTGATCACCTATCCTTTCTTGTCATATTTTATTAGATATTTAACCCATTATTTTATCCTGTGTATTCAATATTTAATTTTACTTGTTTATTATCCATAACCACCTTTCCTAACTGTA
The DNA here is from genome assembly GCA_029339505.1 of Unio delphinus. Taxonomy (NCBI): domain Eukaryota; kingdom Metazoa; phylum Mollusca; class Bivalvia; order Unionida; family Unionidae; genus Unio; species Unio delphinus. The sequence goes on from JAQISU010000030.1 coordinate 1,774,873, forward strand.
TATATATATATATATATATATATATATATATATATATATATATATATATATATATATATATATATATATATATATATGTATGTATGTATGTATGTATGTATGTATGTATGTATGTATGTATGTATGTATGTATGTATGTATGTATGTATGTATGTATGTATGTATGTATGTATGTATGTACACAATATACACAATTATTATACATATATACAACTGCAACTTATTCAAAATCATCTCTGACTGAATTGAGAATTGACCAACTCCACAAAAGGGCAGCTCGAGTAATTCAGAAACTTCCTATTACGACTACCTCGCTTCTTTTGTTTTCAGATTTATAACGACATCCACAAAAACGTGTTCTCATTACTTGAATCATTCAATTTTTATTTTGTATAATCATCTTTCTACATATAATATGTTATCGAAAACTGAGTATAATCTTGTATCACCCGGAAACTTCTGATTCTGTGGTTGAATCCAACAATTTCTAAAGCATTTTACTGTTTCAACATCTGCGTTTCAGTATTCTTTACCCTTGAGAAAATAATACAAACATTCTTACTTCATATAAGACGGCGTCAAAGAAAATATTTTTGACAAGCTGAATTGGTGTATGATGAAATGTGTGTATAGTATATTGTTCATATATGTATATGTTGATAAATGTAGTTTAAACGCAAACATACATTGATGTGTGAAAGTTACATTTTTTTTTTACATTACCTGTTATATAAATTGATGGTAGATGTGTCTTTCGTGATAAAATGTGGTATCTTCTTTAATTAAATGTTATTATTAAAATTATTGCTATCATTAATATTATTAGTATTATCATTATTATTATTATCAAACTTGTGTTCATCATCATCATCATCATCATCATCATCATCATCATCATCATCATCATCAGTAGTAGTAGTGGCAGTAGTAGTAGTACATGTAGTAGTATTCATTACTATTATTATTATTATTATTATTATTATTATCATTATTATTATTATTATTATTATTATTATTATTATTATTATTTTATTATTATTATTATTATTATTATTATTATTATTTTGGTAGTAGTAGTAGTAGTAGTAGTAGTAGTAGTAGTAGTAGTAGTAGTAGTAGTAGTAGTAGTATTTAATTAATTAAAATATAATCGTTATCATACTGTCCACAATACACGTATAGAATTATCATCTACACGAATCAGATTTATTATGTAGTACAAATAAATTAAATGAAGAAACAACGATGAAACAGATGATTGAGAAATATCATAAAGAAAAGTCATAAATACAGGTAACTAGGAAAAAAATTGTGGACTACATTACGGCTCACTTCAGCTCACCGGGAGATTTTCTTCGAAAACATTCATGTAAATGATTGTGACAATCCGGTGCAAACAGTGCTTTTCACCGCCTTTTACGAATAAAAAACGAAAATATTTTGCACAATAAATCCGTACTTGCAAGGAAAGGTCACGAAATACTTTTCCTATATACTTGAAAGGTATTAGTCCCAAATAACGTTAATTTCACTGCTTCCGTAACACAAATGAGTATGCCTCAAAAGGATAGCAATAGCTTACGTGTATTACACCTTTCTCCACAAATATTTTCTACTTTATTTAAGGATGACAAAGATATAAAATGATCAACACGCAGTCGGTTGTGCGAATGGGCACTCAAGTCATCTTGCTTCAAATCACATAAATAATTCTTTCTTTCTTTCTTTCTTTCTTTCTTTCTTTCTTTCTTTCTTTCTTTCTTTCTTTCTTTCTTTCTTTCTTTCTTTCTTTCTTTCTAACGTGTCTATCTAAAGGTGGGTTTAAAAGGTCAAATCCCATTTTGCTTCTTTTATATATATTTTCTGCTGCCACATATCGCACACGCATATGTTCAGTTATTATATTTTTAAGTTAAAAGTAGATAAACCGAGATAACACAGCCATGCTTCATCATTTTACAAAATATAGTGCTACATAAAGCTAGCAATGAGGCATCGATCAATGCAAAATTACTTTTATTTTAAGAGAGAGAGAGAGAGAGAGAGAGAGAGAGAGAGAGAGAGAGAGAGAGAGAGAGAGAGAGAGAGAGAGAGAGAGAGAGAGCAACGCAACAAATATCGGAGAGAGTGAAAACTTTGGCAATTAAATTAATTTCACATCTAAATGTATATGTGAGAATATATTTTCTTTTTGTTTGCTTTATTCACAATTCTTTACAATCGTCAAGAGGGCTGATAAAATTTCACTGAAGGTTATAGCTCAAGGATTATCAATGCTTTCTTTGGATCATAAATCTGATTATATAATGAGCAAGCGGTGTTTTAAGTCGAGACAAGGAATACCTACCCGTCTATCGTCTACCTTAATACACGAAAAAAGAATTCTTGTCAGTCATAGATAACCCAGACTACCGAGGTTTCATTTATATCCGTATACATTATCACCCCTATGGATTCGTATTTGTATGCAATCGGAACAATGTATTTTTAATAAACGCAGCTATTAAATTTTTAATAAACGCAGATATTATATATATTGTATTTTGCGACTGTTAAGTCGAAGGCGTTACATTTGTATAGATGTAGACCAAATTAATGCGAAGCATTATGCTGACCGATAAAATGAATGTGCGATAATTTGAAAGGCATCATTGCCAATTATATGTTCAAGAAAGGTTTCAAATATGATATTTATTTACTGTCAACCAGAAGTATATTTCTGTACCAAAGTATGAAATGTTTTATTTATTTATTGCAGACATGGAAGTGTCACGATGTATGGTGTGTTTTTTTCTTCCTTAACGTCGGAAAGGTATTCCAGAATTATACTTTGACGGTCTGTAGATATTTGTGAAACGCCTCTCACGTGCGAAGTTATCAAACGACATAACGAATCCCCTGTGCCGGCTTCCTGGGAAATACAGGTAGAATCTATTAGGTGTGTGATAATATTTGAAAGATTCGTAGTAAATAGTTCCATTATGCAGGCCATGATCTTGTCATCAAATTGCTCTTTCATTTAGTTTACTAAAATGTCTCAATCGCGCAGAGTAAGACCGTGAAATTTATCATTATATTTTCAGTTGGTATACTTATACCTGCGTGCATATACATACATATGTAATCTATAAATTGTATTAACGTTTGGCATCCCTCTGATAGCACTGCAATACCATGTATCCATCTCTTCAAAGCATAGTATACATGAATCACGTATTATATTCATATTATTGCGTCTATACCCGGATCGTCTCGAAATATATCCCTTAACGTTATGTGAACTCCATATGCAATAGCCAGAACGCGTATTATAATCAATTCACTGTAGTGTTGAAGCTGAAGGAATTCTAATCAATATCTACTAATAAAAGTAAACATGCATGTGTCTTGCACCTAAAAATCCTAAACAAATACAACCATGTAAATAAAAAATACATGTTTAGTATTTTGGAGTCTGACTTAGTCGAGTATAGTTACATTATACTTTAGGGAAAGAAGTAATCTAATTACAACAGTTATAGCAGATATATGAAGAGTGTCAATACCTAAGTCAGATAGAACTAACTTTCATACAAAAGTGTCATTACTATATTAAGCGCAAGTATGACATATAAATTCATTGATATATGAAGTCTCCAAACAAGCTCTAATCCCATTAAGCAAATTTACAAACGTAGGAAGCCTCTAAACAAGTTCTAATTCCAATCAATTAATCAAAATCAATTATGTAGGAAGTCTCCATACCAGATCTTTGTATGACATGAAACATTACTGATATTCCACGTTTTATCAGCTACGACTAGTCCTTTAATCAAAAGAATTTAATAAATTTCATATCTAACAGATACAACTTCAATAATTAGTTTATCATACCGTGTAATAATTTTCTATTGAGTAAGATGTTGCATAATAAAGTGTATGTGTCATAGTATGCTATACATGTATTATAGCATGATATCATAAAACCAATAATTATTGAACCGCTCCGGTGGCCTAGTGGTTAGAGCGTCCGCCCCGGAAGCGGGAGGTCGTCGGTTCGATCCCCGGCCGAGTCATACCAAAGACTTACAAAAATGGTACTAACAGCTGCCTCGCTTGACGCTCAGCATAAAGAGGTTAGTGTTAGGACTGGTCGGCCTGGTGTCAGGATAATGTGACTGGGTGAGACATCATGCTACATGTCTGCGGCATGATGTCTCAGTGCTAGACATCACTATAAACTGCCTCACTGCAGACATCGTAGCGATATGACTGAAAAATTTTAAAAGCTACGTTAAAAATCCTAATCAAACAAACAAACAAACCAATAATTATTGACGTGTTTTCATATATTTCAATATGTATGCATTCAGGATTTGATCAGTATGCACAAAATAAAAGCATTGGTCTCAAAACTAAATGGGCCGCACACCAGCACCTTACGCCTATGTACACTTAAATATGTTCTTAAAGATGTGAATGAGGGGCCCCGAGTGGCCGAGTGGTCTAAAGCGCTGTCCGTTACGGACCACTGCCATCTCACCTCTGTCTGCGTGGGTTCGAGTCTAAGATTCGGCTAATGTAGTTAAGTGAGAAAGCTTGCCAGTAGCTTCTCGTGGGTCGGTGGTTCTTTCCGGGGTTTTTCCGGTTTCTTCCTCCACCACTAATACTGGCCGCCATGTATAGCCTATATATTGTGCTGAAAAATGGCGTTAAACCATAAAAAAAAAAAAAAAGATGTGAATGATAATAATTTCGTCAGGTGGGCGTCAAAATACGATTTATTTAAATCCTATTAAAAGGTCATTGGACCAGGTTTTTATTCGCGCACTTTCCCACAAAGACACGGATGGTTGTTTTTCCCCATAAAGAACACGGATGGCTATTTTCGCATAAAGATACGGATGGCTATTTTCCGACAAAGATCATGTAGCCTCCAAAATTCATTAATCATCAGACCGAACAAAGTACAAGCACAATCCAATAGTTGTATAGTTGAATTTATGGTGACCATTCGTCATTTTTATGTACCCAACTCATTGTATCAAATAAACGAAACGTAACGGTGAGACCCACAAATTATCCAGAATGGCCCCTTAAATTTGTTATGATGCCATATGCCACATATCAGACATGATATAGACCTCATGACAGATATGATATTGGCCCAATAACAGACTTGTTATAGGCCCGATATCAGACATGATATAGACATCATGACAGATATGATATTGGCCCAATAACAGACTTGTTATAGGCCCGATATCAGACATGATATAGACGTCAAGTCAGACATGATATTGACTCTATATCAGACATAATATTGATCCCATATTAGACTTGATATAGACCCCATATCACACATGATATAAATCTCATGTCATATATGCTATAGACCTATATCAGACATGATATAGACGCCATATCAGACATGATATAGAACTCATGTAAGATAGGATAGTAACCCAATTTCAGACAAGATATAGACCTCATGTAAGATTTGCTAGTGACCCCATATTATACATTATATAGACCTTATGTCAGATAGGATAGTGACCCAATTTCAGACATGATATAGACCTCATGTCAGATAGGGTAATGACCCAATTTCAGACATGATATAGACCTCATATCAGATGCTAGTGACCCCATATGAAACATGCTAAAGACCCCATATAATATATGCTATAGACCCATATCAACATTCTGTCACGTGATACCGTATGGAATCCAGGAAAAAAAGTCACATGAAAAAAAGTCACATGAAAAAAGTCACAGAAAAAAAGTCACAGGAAAAAAAGTCACAATGAAAAAGAGCCCTAGGAAAAAAGTCACAGGATAAAAATAAGTGAGAATATCACACAAATTTAGAAACCATAAATAATATATTACGATGGAGATAATTTTAAATAAAATTCAAAAATATACACTCCGAAAAATTTCAACTTGTAATGAAAACTAAATCCAATATAACAATTATCTAGCTTATAATAACATTAAACGTTTGGCTGAAACTAGTATGTTGAATTGTTTAACAATCATAGGCTACAAAGGGACATTACATCATAAAAATCTTTTGTTCTGCCAATGTAACAAATTAGTGTCTTACTTGGCTTCAGACCTATATTCATCTATTCCATATTGTATTCAATGAAGCAAATGCAATGTTTATTTCATTATTTGTTCACATTAGGTTGACATTTTTTGGGATATGTATCTATTTGATTTTTATGTAAAGTTTTCTCTATAGTAATATAGTATGTACTGTACCAAAATTTGTGTTATATTCCCGTTTTTAACCTGTGATTTTTTTCTATAACTCTTAATTCTTGTGACTTTTTTTCTTGCGACATTTTTCCGTAACTTTTTTCATTTGGTTTTTTTCCTGGATTATAATAATAATAATAATAATACTAATAATAATAATAATAATCTATTATCATGCATTATTATGTGAATTTAAAAATGAAAATTTATATATTTACTCTGAAATATAATTTAGTCCTACCCAAAACTGTGACTTTTTTCCTACCCAAAACTGTGACTTTTTTTCCGCATAGTGTGACTTTTTTTCCTGTGACTTTTTTTCCTAGCCGAAATTGTGACTTTTTTTCCGTGACTTTTTTTCCGCGCACCACCGTATGAACCATGATAAATATCGTTCCTTTATTTAAAGCAATAACTATGAATATTTTGAGATAGACTGTAAAGCTAAGTATTACGTATTCTACTGCTTTACAGGGTATATTGTTCTGTGTATATCCGTCCGTTTGCTCTTCTGTCAAATTATTAGTAACTCTATCTTATCCTAAACCACCCGACGGACATTCATTTAAATGTTCATATAGGTTGGATCCTTATGTGATAACCGATTTCTAGAGATGGATTAATTTGGAGTCTCTTACGTGGGGCACCAACGAGAAAAACAAGGGTTATATATAGCAAAATTGCATTTCAGAAAGTGTTTTTAAGCAAACTGTATTAATAAGGAAATACAGAAATTTCTGCAGCACGGCACCATTTTCATAACAAAGGTTTGGCTATTACGACACCCGAGTCACGGGCTGGAGAAGGAGGGCGATGGGAGGAAAATGAGGAAGGGGATACATAATAAACTGTGTTCGAATACTCCAAGGAAGCAACGATAGTTTTATCGATGTCGTTAACTCGATAGTTATATCGATGTCGTTAACTCGATAGTAGATCGATGATGTTAACTCGATAGTAGATCGATGATGTTAACTCGATAGTTTTATCAATGTCGTTCACTCGATAGTTTTATCGATGTCGTTAACTCGATAGAGCACAACAACGGTTTTCATGACTAGTGTTTCATAAATCATAACAAAGAGTCTTTGAAAGTGCTGTTAATCCAAACACAGCCAACAAAGAAATATAACGGCGTGTAAGATATTTTAGTTGTCATCCTAAACATAAGAGGTCAAGGAATCAAAAAAATATTTTATCACTGTTTCTTTCTTCTTGTCTTTATTATGACATATGTAAACTCATTATGCACTGTCAAGCCATATGATATATGTAACTCAGCAAGGTCTGTCACGCCGTATGATATACGTAACTCAGCAAGGACTGTCACTCCATATGATATATGTAACTCAGCAAGGACTGTCACGCCATACGATATATGTTACTCAGCAATGACTTTCACGCCTTATAACAGAGGTAACTCAGCAAGGATTGTCATCTCATATTGATTCTTTACAGAAGAAACAAAAACAGGTAGCTTATCATTCCGATAGCATTACGTCGAGCTGATAACTTGTATGATTCAGTCCTAGATTTACTACTTTCAGTGGATGTCTATGAATAGGTGTATCTTAACACCATTATAAGTTGAGTGGTCTGTTATTGGAGAGAAGCTAATAGTGTTGATTAAGAGAATACGCGATATCAATTAACGTGTAAACAATGATCCCCATAAAGCTTACAAACATCATCTGGCAATTAGAAACATTTAGAAAGTCGTTACTGTCATCAAAACCATATGGTACGCCGTTTAAAAGATAACAATAATACGGCCATTGTTTGCAAATGCAAGCCAAATGGCACTGTATATAATTTGTTTATTGACCATGTTGCGTAAAGGCTAATAAGTAATACTGTGAGAATGTTACGCAGATGCTGATAGCATTATGTACACGCTGATACGTTACGTAAATGCTGATAAGCAATACCATGGTAACGTTACATAAACGTTCAAGGCGCCACCTTGTTAACGTTACGTAAATGCTGATACACAATACCACGAGAACGATATGCAATAACGAATTCCAATTCAATACTTTTGAGAAGCTTTCTTATATTCAGTGTCAAAAAACTCTTCTTAACTAAACTCCAGAATTTCTCGTCGAAAATAGCATCGCTAACATATATAAAGACTAATTATTGAAAGAAGAAATTCTTGTCTTGAAGACAAATATATAAATAACGCTGATTAAAAAACATGACCTTTCGTCAGCACAACGACCTTTTCAGCCGTATGTGTGCTTCTATATGTTTACGTGTGTGTGTGTGTGTGTGTGTGTGTGTGTGTGTGTGTGTGTGTGCGTGCGTGCGTGTGTGTGTGTGTGCGTGTGTGTGTGTGTGTGTTTCCTTACTGTGACTGTCATGTGTGTGTGTGTGTGTGCGTGTGTGTGTGTGTGTGTGTTTCCTTACTGTGACTGTCATGTGTGTGTGTGTGTGTGTGTGTGTGTGTGTGTGTGCGTGTGTGTGTGTGTTTCCTTACTGTGACTGTCATGTGTGTGTGTGTGTGCGTGTGTGTGTGTGTGTGTGTGTGTGTGTGTGTGTGTGTGTGTGTGTGTGTGTGTGTTTCCTTACCGTGACTGTCATTGGTTTTAATCTTTATTTCTTTGTTTTAATCTTTTGTGTCTCAATCTTGATGTCCGTTTTAAATGTTTTGAACAGACATTCCTGTATATTTATTTGCATACATGTTCATCTAAATGTTTCGATTCACACACAAATACGCATACACATGCAGATTGATGGATGGATGGATGGACGGACAGACAGACAGACAGACATACGACAGACAGACAGACAGACAGACAGACAGACAGACAGACAGACAGACAGACAGATAGATAGATAGATAGATAGATAGATAGATAGATAGATAGATAGATAGATAGATAGATAGATAGATAGATAGCATCCTATTTATATCGTATTGCCAATAGTATCCCTATTCTTGAGTGCGGTCAAAAATCTATTGAAGTTAAACAATTTTAAACTGAGGGATAGTAAGAGACCGAGCCGGATAGTGTGTGTGTGTGTGTGTGTGTGTGTGTGTGTGTGTGTGTGTGTGTGTGTGTGTGTGTTTAAATGTAACGACAACGCTAGAGGATGTGCAGACATTTTTTGCTTATCGCTGTTAGTTTGTTAGTTTGCGTCTCGTCATTCACGTGAAAAGAAAACCTTATTTATTTGCCTTTCAGCATACTTTTTTACAAAGCCTTTCAAGAATGATAATTTATTACAAGCCCCTACACGAACGATAATTTTTACAATTCCCTACAAGAACGATAATTCGTTAAAATACCTGACAGGAACGATAATTCTTTACAATACTCGACAGGAACGATAAGATTTCACTTACGGTTTAAGTCAATCAATTACAAGTGCTTTTATTTTACTCGTATATCTGACTTTATAAAAGACATGCGGTCGAGACAACAATTATAAATATAACCGTTAACACACAAATAAATATGTCTCGACATATATAGATTAGATAAATCACTTAATTTCAGTATATATATCTAAGTGCATAAATCACTATCCATTCAGGTATTACAGACAGTCTTTAAAGTATGATGGTATGTAATATAGTACACATGATGCAAAACATAACATCAGTAACTACTAGTACACGTATGTGAGTAACTGTAGGAAAATGGTACAGTTCATCATGTCATTTTCGGTTAAGTTCGACATATTTTCTAAAGATTCTGTATTTTCATACGTCACGCCAATCAAATTTGTAACAAGTACTTCAAGATGTAAAGAAGCATTGGCCTAAACATATTTGATAATATTTTTACGTTATGCTTAAATAATGGCATATGCTTATATCATTTGTCGTTCATTCAACCGTCCATTCGTCTCTCCATTACTCGATTTTCCTTATCCACTGGAAATGGTATTAACCAAACTTTATTTTATCGATTCATCTATTGAAAACATTCAATTATGACTATGCTGCAAATACATACATACATACATACATACATACATACATACATACATACATACATACATACATACATACATACATACATACATACATACATACATACATGACAGCGCGTGCGTGTTTACCTACCTAACTGCCTACATACATATTTACATATACATTTGTCTGTTTCACCCATAAACATCGACACAAATTGCATAACATCTGTTTTTAAAAACAATTTTCTGATTTCTAGTGTTCTATTGTTTTAACAGTTGAAATAAACAAATTATTTATTTTTTCCAAACAAGAATTAAATTGTCTTTCTACACACATATAAGGTTCTCTTCAATACTAAGTCATACTCCATTGAATAGTCATGCTGTTTTGTACTGCATTCATTATATCTAAGGTTTCGACATACTCGTCACTTTAGAATCATGGTCGATTTTCTCAATTTCATCTATTAACGTGATTTAAAGAGAGCGAAAAGACACAAAAGAACCGAGAGTATGGATGGACAAATAAATAGATAAGGAATTTATGCTGAACCTGTACTTACCTTTAAATTAAGAAAGAAAAGAACTCGTCCCACAAAGATAGAATCGGATTGTTCATAATAAAGGTGTGATCAATAAATAACGTATATCCCGTTCTATGGCAGATGTCCCCGTCCAGTGTAGAGGCAGTTGGGAATTTATTTAATGCTATTCAGCTAATGTACGTCTCTGTTCAATGTTGTATCGTTAGACCTCTACCTGTTCACTGGTCAATACAGCTCAGCCGCTATTAGATATGTTTCACCCTGTGCAATTTGTAAGAACGTTTAATCGTACGAATGAGTGAAGCAGACGATGACATTTAATATCCTCTTAGTAAGTTGTTATATAGTTAATACAAAGTACGTCCCGCCGTTGTAGCGGTTATGTTGTATTTTATTTAGCAGCAGTTATTGGGCACCGTTTCAGGATTTTGCATAGTAATTTAGCTATCATAGTAAACACACGGAAACACCTTGATATCAAATATTCGATAGCTCTTAAATTTCGTATTGTTCATGATCAAAACCAATATTTCTCAATATAGGCTTTAGACCCTTCCTTGGTGTAAGCTTTTGTATGGAGAAAATAATGTTATGCGACTTTTCTTTAAGATGTGTTCGAAACACGTTTAAATTCCGCACCCAGCAAATTTGGTACTAATTTTAGTCATGAGTGTTCCCTAGTCAAGCTTGTAAAAGGACTGAAATCCGATCAGAATAAAACATTGTCTATATTGTTACAGTTACAATTAGACTTTTTATTTAAGCTTTACCTTTTATGATCAGCCAGTCATGTCCACCTAAATTGCGTATAGACTCTGTTCTATCTTCATCCTTTTCCATCCTCGAATACATTTAGCAGCCAAACACTCCAAGCGAAACGGCTCAGTTTCCAACACTAACTTGACCTTAGTACGCCCCAGTGCCATTTCACCACTGTATGCGTTCAAAAACGAAACTCCATGTCTATTTGTAACCATGACCTTTTAACCTTATATTTTCAGCTTTTCAAACGGCACAATTCCATTTCTATATTTTACCTTGTCCTGGGGCGACATCGGACCGTTTCCTAACAGATAAATTTATACACCTGCCTTATCTGTTGCTGAAGTTGCGGTCACATCACGAAAAGTGCTATCCTGGGGGTACTACTTATTCAGCAATATATATATATATATATATATATATATATATATATATATATATATATATATATATATATATATATATATATATATATATATATATATATATATATATATATATATATATATATATATATAAAACGTCAAATTCATTTTATTTAAATAGTAGAACTATCTAGTAAAATGTACATATGTTCCTTTTGAATGAAAGAACAAACTTTGAATTATAGTGCTACGTCCACTATGTGACATGTATCACAGTTTGAAATGTCTCTGATTACATTATTTATATTAGTGTGGTATGTAACAGGTACGCGTGTGCTTTCGAGTGCCTTATTCAAAATGTTTACATCGTAGAGGTAGAGGTCTGTAATATGTGCGCATGGACATTTGAATGTCTAATTCATAGTATTTAAATGATAGAGGTATCTAACTTCGTTGTGTGTCTTTTGAATATCTAATTTATATCATTTAAATGGTAGAGGTATCTAACTTTGTTGTATGTCTTTTGAATGTCTAATTCATAGTATTTAAATGGTAGATGTATCTAACTTCGTTGCCTGTCTTTTGAATGTCTAATTAAAATTAGATTGTAGAGATGTGTAACATGTACGCATTATTTTTTATGAAATGTCTAATTCAAATTATTTCAATTACAGAAAGCATGGTCTTTTCCATTGTGTGGTTCATATTGTCTAAATTGTATACAACCTGAACGCGCGGTCTAATTACAAGCTGTTTTTGTATACCTAAGCAACAACAGCCTCTATGCATGTTCTTAACCCTCAGGCTTCAAACATATGTGGCAACTATGCCAGTATTTAATGTTTGAGAAGATATTCTACCTTGTTTACCTAACCGTTTCCATTGAAACTAATGTCTTCCACTGCTTGATTGTCACAATAATCGTTTTAGGATTCACATTTTAGTTATTATATGAAACTTTGAACTTTGTTGCTGGTGTTTTCATACTGTCAACGAAATGCATTTTACGCCATATCATGACGGTGCAGTTCTGTTCATTCTTATCGAGTTCATATCATTCGTGTATCATCTAAACAGAGTCAGTTGTTTGCTGGTAGTTATCCAAAAGCTTGTATGTTAGTTGATCACATACTTGTTTATCACCTTGAAATATTGTACTATTCTATTTTGAACGAGGACAGTTCTGATTTTAACCCACAGAACCCTGTAACAAGAATGAAGGACAGCTCATTTTAAAAACTCAACTTGTTGATTTGCGGATTGTTGAATCTGTCCTTTAGATGATAACTGGTATCAAAGTACTTGATTCCATGTTTTATGTCAAACAAATTATTTATTTGTCTCAACTTTAATAAATAACTAATCTCTGTCAAAGTTAGTTAAAAGGAATTGTATTTGGTCATCGCATGTATTGTCAGGCATGATGCAAAATGATCATTGTTTGAGTATTAATCATTTAAATAGCTCCTCCGTAAACTGGCATTTAATCAGTTAGAAGATGTCCATTTTTAACATGATGTTCTATTGTGGGGTTCTTTTTAGTTATTCTTTTGTCTCAAGTTATTGTTAAGCTCGATGCATTGCTTTAAACCAATAGATCGTTTAAATAGTTTAACTCTGCGGATTCCTTTTAAAGTCCCTACTACTTGCAAGTATACGTGTAATTTCAAGTTTTGGGTGGTTGATGACTTATTTGATCTTTTGTATTTATTAGGATACATAGCCACTTATGGTCAGGTTGCTGAGTATGTTTGCGTTGTTCGCCGATTTTATTTGTAATGGTGAATGGTTTTATCCTGCTGTACCGCATTTTACTGTTTAAGTCTTGAATAATATTTTGTGATAGGTACCAGCCAGTTCTTACAGATCGACCGCTAAACTGAACCCAACATCGTTAAAGTTGGGAATATCCAAGAAGTATTTTCCTATTTTCTTCTTATTTCATTATCTAATCTTTTTCTCCTTCGGAATTTTCCGTGCCTCAATAGCTGTCGTTCTATGGTAATTTTACTTTACGGGAAAAAGTTGTTTCATTTAAACCAATGCAAATAATGAAAATGAACGACTTGTCTGAAGCATTTTATTGCACTTTTTTCAAAATGTCTAACAGCTTCAACTTCCTTGTCATTAAAATATTTAGTAAATTACTCACTGGTTTTGCCCATGATCGTATAGATATATATGTATCTAATAGATGTTTTCACTTTCATTTACTGCTTTTTTAACTTCTCAAAGAATTTGCTGAATCAAACGTTCCTTTACAGAAGCGCACGAATGTGTTACATCCATTACTGGGGTCTCGTCTTCCTAGATCCTAGTTGACGTGGTGTGAATGGTCGCTAGAGACGGTCATGAACATAGAGTGAGATAAATGTTAAGTCGAAATTCCTCTTCATCCGGAAATGTCACTGGTTTAGGTTCTGGTTCTTAACCATCATATACAAGTCACACAGGTTTACTTAGCCAGTTATATAATCTGCACCTCTGTAAAGTATTTGATTGTAAGTCTTGTGAATCGCTTTGGAATACATTGAAAACGCCGACATATATTTGTTTTGATGTATATTCTGATCAGTGTTCCAGTGAATTAATGTTTCTTACTTGTACATTAGGATTTTTTGTTTATCTATTTGACTGTGTAAGTCTTCAATAATATTATGTGATAGGTACTGATGTGTCCTTCTTCCTACCTTCTAACCACTGTAAATAAGCAACATATCATCTTGTTGGCTCTTTTCTCTTTCAGATACGCTATGTGGTTTTGTCTTATAATATTTGTAAGACGATAATGGAAACGTGGAAGTTAGTTTCCACACTTTTATTCGAATTTTTCTTTAAACATTATATATATATATATATATATATATATATATATATATATATATATATATATATATATATATATATATATATATATATATATATATATATATATAGTTGTTAACCTGTTCGGATGAAACGATATTTGTAACATAATTGTCGATGAGCTTGTAAACATTTATAAACAGACAGTAAGATAATCCGATTCCTTTTTGACTGTATGTTCTCATTTTCATCGATAATAACGCTATATTAAACTGCGACTGGTACATGAATGTTTTATCACCTCGTACATGACAGATCATTCACATATTTTCCCTGTCCTTCTGCCTTATAATTTCTAACAGTGAGTTGGAAAACTATTAATTTAAAGTTGTATTTGCAGTTGTCCCTCAGCAAATTTCATAATATACTGATCTGTTAAAGAAAAATAATAAAACAACAAAAGTATGTATAGATGCTAAAAGCTATGTACGGTGACTGTTTACTTCAGCGATCATGTTTTGGTGTAGCCTTAATGTGTTGTCTCTTCTACTTCATACTTTTCAATCTCTTCTTTTCATCCTTCTCCTCCTTATTCTGTTTTAATCTGTTTTGTTTTAGCCGTGATGTGTTGTCATTTTTACTTCATACCTTTTAATCTCTTCATCTCTTCCTTGTCTTTGATATTTTGTTACAATCCGTTTTGTTTTAGCCTTGATATGTTGTCATTTATACTTCATATTTTTTAAACTCTTCATCTCTTCCGTCTCCTCCATATTTTGTTACAATCCGTTTTGTTTTCATATTTAAGGCCTGCATTTCAGATTATCATGTCCTGGATATGTCCCCCCCCCCTTTAACTCAAGCTGCCTTTTCAACCCTTGATACAGCTCTCTACTTGCAACGCTGTAGCTTAAATGCATCCTTTTGATAACATTCATTGGTGGTTTTGTAAAATCTCTATCAAATTTATTTTTCATTGGCTATCTGGCATTGACTTCTATTGTAAAATTTATACTATAAGATGTCACCGATTAAATATCTATTATTGATTTCAATTGTAAAGTATATATTATTAGATATCACCCATTAATTATTTTATGAAAATTTATATTGTAAAATATATACTATTGGAGGTCACCTATTGATTATAATATTATTGACTTCCATTGTAAAATATGTACTATTAGATGTCATCCGTTTATTATTTATTATTCATTTCAGTTGTAAAATCTAGATTATTAGAGGTCACGGATTAATTATCAGTTTCTGATTTTTAGATGTCGCCGATTAATTTTCTACTATATATTTCAAATGTAATATCTTCGTTTGTCCATTACATAGATTTATTACCTTGCATTGATTTTTATTGGAAAATCTCTATTGCTAAGTGTCACGGATATTTACCCAA
Organism: Unio delphinus; assembly: GCA_029339505.1. NCBI lineage: Eukaryota > Metazoa > Mollusca > Bivalvia > Unionida > Unionidae > Unio > Unio delphinus. Next base: position 1,790,931 of record JAQISU010000030.1, read on the forward strand.
CAGTAATTTAAATGTACAGTTTTATTACTAGAATATAGTCTTATTACTAGAATATACAGTCTTATTACTAGAATGTACAGTCTTATTACTAGAGTGTACAATCTTATTAATATAATGTACAGTCTTATTACTAATAGAATGAAGTCTTATTACTAGAATGTAGTCTTATTACTAGAATGTAGTCTTATTACTAGAATGTACAGTCTTATTACTAGAGTGTACAATCTTATTAATATAATGTACAGTCTTATTACTAATAGAATGAAGTCTTATTACTAGAATGTAGTCTTATTACTAGAATGTACAGTCTTATTACTAGAATGTACAGTGTTATTACTTGAATGTACAGTCTTATTAATATAATGTACAACCTTATTACTAGAATGTACAGTCTTATTACTTGAATGTACAGTCTTATTACTAATTGAATGCAGTGTTATTACTAGAATGTACAGTGTTATTACTAGAATGTACAGTGTTATTACTAGAATGTACAGTGTTATTAATAGAATGTACAGTCTTATTACTAGAATGTACAGTGTTATTAATAGAATGTCAATTGTAAAATCTAGATTATTAGAGGTCACGGATTAATTATCAGTTTCTGATTTTTAGATGTCGCCGATTAATTTTCTACTATATATTTCAAATGTAATTTCTTCGTTTGTCCATTACATAGATTTATTACCTTGCATTGATTTTTATTGGAAAATCTCTATTGCTAAGTGTCACGGATATTTACCCAACAGTAATTTAAATGTACAGTTTTATTACTAGAATTTACAGTCTTATTACTTGAATGTACAGTCTTGTTACTAGAATGTACAGTCTTATTACTATAATGTATTTATTTAAAAGACGACGATGTACACTGATTTAAGTGTGTATGCTCTCTATTACGAGACGCTATTAATTTATTACCTGACAATAATAAAATATAACTGATGGGGGCAATTTTTTAAATATCCTCCATTTTCAGGATGTATACCTTATTGAGACGATATTGAGAGAAGTCTGACTATTTTTAAACATTTACTTCTTAAATATCTAATAACATTTTCATAATAACATTTCTTTTTCTATTTTCATTTTGCTACGTTCACACATGATGTGCATGTAACCAAGACATATTTGTTTCAAAGTACTTTGCTAGTTAATACTCAAGACACTTCGTGCACTGACTTTCTAATAGTTAACGCAATGTTACCGTTAAGGTAAATTTACAGACAACTATTCAGATGATTTATTTGAATTATTTCTTTGTAAGGCTCGTAATTTGTGCTTTATCTAGGAACAAAATTTACAAACTATTTAATGTTGTTTAGTACAATTTTGCTAGATTAGCAAGGTTGTTGAATTTTGTTTGTTTGTTTGATTAGGATTTGTAACGAAACTTTGAACAAATTTCAGTCATATCGCTACGATGCATGCAGTGAGGCAGTTTAAAGTGATGTCTAGCACTGGGGCATCATGCCGCAGATATGTAGTATGATGTCCCACCCAGTCACATTATCCTGACACCAGACAGACCATTTTCATAGTTGTTGCATTCTGCTCGCCTACTTTTTAGTCTTTGAATGTAGTTTTATTATGCTAATTCAAATTAAAATTTTACGTTTTTAAAAATTATTTTATAGAAGAATGTTAATATATTATATGAAGTGCTGTAAAAAAAGCATTTAACACCTTTAAAAACAAATAAGACGTCAGACATCACTTCTGTTTAAACGATTTTTGAATACTTAAGAAATTACATTCTAAGTATAGTATGTGTTAAACATTCTTTCACCATGATTATGGGATAATCACATATTGTTGAAACACCTTTCAGAAAATAAAATGAAATGAAAACCTTGGGCACAGTACTTGTTCAAAATATTTCTTGAGTATTCTTCAATTTGTCATATATATACATACATATTTTTTAAAGGTTGGACAAGTTGCTATGATTTAATGCTGAAGTCTTTATTGTACAAAATTTGTCAAGGATTTGCAATGTACACATAATCAGTAATCAAACTGGGAAAACAGTCTTGTTTGACAACAACGAAAAGGATGTTATTATTTATTACAGTTTATAAATTTAGGCGCAATATTTAAATTAGAAGACATATCTTGCAATAAAATAATCTTGAATAAACGTTAATCCGCTTACAACAACAACATCAACATAGTAAACTTCCGTGTTTCAACGCAGGTGGTTGTAACTACGAAGTTGATAAAACGATCAGTTTGACACATTAACCGAGCTAAATGTGCCCCCAATTTACAAAATTGCTGTTTAATAGAACTACAATTGAAGGCAAAGTAATAAATACCGACACATGGCAATGTGAATAATAGGTTTACCGCTCTATACTGTGTAGTCAATCAAAGAGAGAGACATTTTCGGTGATAAATACATCACCTCAAAAGAAAGGTATTAACTATTACGTTGTAAACATCGTTTAATAGCAACCTAGAGTTCTTCTTTACCTTACCATGTATGCTAGAACCCCTAAATAGCAATTGAAATGTATAATGATATACAATAAAATACAATTTTCTCAAAAATTCCTTGTAATAGACTAACGCAAGCTAAGCAGATGGTATTATTGACCTTTCCGGTACGGCTTGGGGAACATGTAACGAGCATAGTAAATTTAGCGAACTGTTCTTTGTGTGATTAGGATTTTTACGGTATTTTAGAAATGTCGTTACGATGTCAGCAGTGAGGCAGTTTATAGTGATGTCTAGCACTGGAACATCATGCCGCAGAGATGTAGCATGATGTCATACCCAGTCACATTATGCCGAGCGCCAAGCGAGGCAGCTGTTATTACCATGTGTGTGTGTGTGTGTGTGTGTGTGTGTGTGTCTGTGTGTGTGTGTGTGATTAGGATTTTTAAAGTAGTTTTAAACACATTTTCAGTCAGATCGCTACGATGTCTGCAGTCAGACAGCTTATAGTGATGTCTAGAACTGGGGCATCATATCGCAGATATCTAGCATGATGTCCCACCCAGTCACATTATCCTGACACCAGGCTGACCAGTCCTAACACTAATCTTTTAATGCCAAGCGCTAAGCGAGGCAGCTGTTGGTACTATTTTTGTAAGTCTTTAAGGTATGACTCTGCCAGGGATCAAACCCATGACCTCCCACTTCCGCGGCGGACGCTCTAACGACCACCCCAGCGGAGGGGTATCGAACTGTTCTTTAAAGCCCATTCAAAATTGTGATTGTGATAACATACTATAATTGGCCTCGGGTCTTCGAAACAATAAGCTTGACTTATTAATGTACTTAAATAATACAAATCCTTCTGTCTTGATACTATTACATTTCGTTAAATGTTCTTATTTGTTTTTGTGTTTTTCATCTTTATTTTTTTATTTAAAAAAACACAACCCATATTATTTCAATCAAATTCTTAGTTGCAAAAAGGCCCTAATTTTTTTTCAGTCGTAAAGGAAAACGCTCATTATATTTCGTGACTTAGCTTAACTCGTTATGACCTAGGTATTGAATATGCTAATTGTTTAATGAAGGGGATGGCTGGTTAAGTAATGATTATTGTGTTACGTCCAAGGAGCTATTGTTATATTATATCACAATTAAAGTAACTGGTGCTGAATAATAATAATCATAATAATAATAATAATAATAATAATAATAATAATAATAATAATAATAAATATAATAATAACAACAGCTTTCAAGAGAGTGAAATAATTAGTTGGAGACCAGTTAACAAATAACATTGACACACACACACACACACACACACACACACACACACACACACATATATATATATATATATATATATATATATATATATATATATATATATATATATATATATATATATATATATATATATATATATATATATATAGGTAATGCCGAAAGTGTTTTCACCTTTGTATCGTTGATAATATAAATAATGAAGATGAATCCCAAGGAATGTGCACACATACCATTACGACATACCATTACGACATACCATTACGATTTTTAGGTTACCTGGTATAAGTTCAATTTCAAGGTTTTCATCTAACCAAAAGTTTTTTTTTCTCACTCCAAATTTCTGCGTCGTTTTTCTTTCTCGTTATACATGATAGTGGAGGGGGAGCAGAAAGTAAAAATGATTGCAATGAAATTATGTTCCATTTTAAATTCATTTAGAAAACGGATTATAAGTAAACTGTTTTCGTTATTTTCATACGTCATAAATGATTAAAGTGTGGAAACTCGTCATTAATCTAGAGGCGGATCACAATTTGATTTGCCAATTGTATCATGTACCAATGTTGGGTGACAAGACCATCCTGTTTTAGTACGCCAAATGCCTTGTTTAGTTATCATGATATCCATTACGTTTTTTTTTTTATTAAATGTTTGGATAAAAAGATGATATACAATAAATACTATACCACAAAAGTGTTTTTTTTTATTAAGTCTGGTGACGGCTTCAACCTTCCTACGCCGTCCGAAAAATGATTTTTCACCCGCAAGGAATAAAATGTGAATGTAGTTTCGTCTATGTATTATACATCTGTGAAATCTGACAAGGCAATTCTACACCCATCATTGTATCATAAACCAGTGATGTCTGACTAGGCAACTCTAATATAATGCACCTATGTTAATGCATCAGTATAATACATTTGTGTTATCTCACAAGACAATCCTGAAGAAATACACCTATTATTGCATCCATGTTATAACAATACATCCTTATACAATAATGATGTCAAGGCATCCTTATACAATACTGATGACAAGGCATCCTTATACAATACTGATGTCAAGGCATCCTTATACAATATTGATGTCAAGGCATCCTTATGCAATACTGATGTCAAGGCATCCTTATACAATACTGATGTCAAGGCATCCTTATACAATACTGATGTCAAGGCATCCTCATACAATACTGATGACAAGGAATCCTTATACAATACTGATGTCAAGGCATCCTTATACAATACTGCTGTCAAGGCATCCTTATACAATATTGATGTCAAGGCATCCTTATACAATACTGATGTCAAGGCATCCTTATACAATACTGCTGTCAAGGCATCCTTATACAATATTGATGTCAAGGCATCCTTATACAATATTGATGTCAAGGCATCCTTATACAATACTGATGTGTTTCACATTGTCTGTCATAAATAACAATTCCATTGCGGGTTCGGGAATGTATTATATATCCTAATGTTTCGAACTGCATGTAGCAAGAGGTATTCCACTGATGTAGCATGAGGTATCCCACTGCATGTAGCAAGAGGTATTCCACTGCATGTAGCATGAGGTATCACACTGCATGTAGCAAAGAGGTATTCCACTGCATGTAGCAAAGGGTATCCCACTGCATGTAACAAGAGGTATCCCACTGCATGTAGCAAGAGGTATCCCACTGCATGTAGCAAGAGGTATCCCACTGCATGTAGCAAGAGGTATCCCACTACATGTAGCAAGGGGTATCCCACGGCATGTAGCAAGGGGTATCCCACTGCATGTAGCAAGAGGTTTTGTAGCATGAGGTATCACATTGCATGTAGCAAAGAGGTATCCCAATGCATGTAGCAAGAGGTATCCCACTGCAAGTAGCAAGTGGCAATTTATGAAGGCATCGATAAGACTTGTTTCATAATGATTATTGCGTTTGAGAAGGTCTTGAACTTTGCAAAAGAAAAGTGAGCTTAGTAAAGAACCTATTGACCTTGTATTGTAGGACTTGACTAATTTGTCCTTCATCTATGTATTATATGCTTTCTAAGGAGTACAGACAACATACATAGCAGCTATCTATTGTTTTATATGCCTTTCTAAGGACTACAGACAACATACATAGCAGCTATCTATTGTTTTATATGCCTTTCTAAGGAGTACAGACAACATACATAGCAGCTATCTATTGTTTTATATGCCTTTCTAAGGAGTACAGACAACATACATAGCAGCTATTTATTGTTTTATATGCCTTTCTAAGGAGTACAGACAACATACATAGCAGCTATCTATTGTTTTATATGCCTTTCTAAGGAGTACAGACAACATACATAGCAGCTATCTATTGTTTTATATGCCTTTCTAAGGAGTACAGACAACATACATAGCAGCTATCTATTGTTTTATATGCCTTTCTAAGGAGTACAGACAACATACATAGCAGCTATCTATTGTTTTATATGCCTTTCTAAGGAGTACAGACAACATACATAGCAGCTATCTATTGTTTTATATGCCTTTCTAAGGAGTACAGACAACATACATAGCAGCTATCTATTGTTTTATATGCCTTTTAAAGGAGTACAGACAACATACATAGCAGCTATCTATTGTTTTATATGCCTTTCTAAGGAGTACAGACAACATACATAGCAGCTATCTATTGTTTTATATGCCTTTCTAAGGAGTACAGACAACATACATAGCAGCTATCTATTGTTTTATATGCCTTTCTAAGGAGTACAGACAACATACATAGCAGCTATCTATTGTTTTATATGCCTTTCTAAGGAGTACAGACAACATACATAGCAGCTATCTATTGTTTTATATGCCTTTTAAAGGAGTACAGACAACATACATAGCAGCTATCTATTGTTTTATATGCCTTTCTAAGGAGTACGGACAACATACATAGCAGCTATCTATTGTTTTATATGCCTTTCTAAGGAGTACAGACAACATACATAGCAGCTATCTATTGTTTTATATGCCTTTCTAAGGAGTACCGACAAAATACGTAGCAGTTATCTATTGTTTTATATGCCTTTCTAAGGAGTACCGACAACATACGTAGCAGTTATCTATTGTTTTATGGTTCATACTAACGTTCGATGGTGGTCATAACTGAATTATCGCATAGGATATGATGTGGTCTGGCTTATGGCTTGTATTCTTTCCTTTTGTGGATTATGGCATGGTTTTGTATTGTTGGTGAGTGTGGCATGGTTTTGCAATCTTGTGGATTCTATATAGTTTTGCAATTTTGTGGATTCTGGTATGGTTTTGTAATCTTGTGGATTCTTGCATAGTTTTGAACTCGTGTGGATTCTGGTATGGTGTTGCAATATTGTGGAGTGTGGCATGGATTCTTTCAGTTTGTGTATTATGGCATTGTTTTGTGATCTTGTGAAGTGTGGCATGGGATTTGTCACCTTGTGAATTTTGTCAAGGGTATGTTGTTTTATCGATTATGTCATGCTTAACGGAAGTTTTTCATTACAGCCATGGCAGTTCTCAACATCAATTTCCAGTTTCTGGATAAGTCAATTTTCAGCGAAGGGGTGGATGCGTGATCGAGGGAAGTATCTGGGAGTAACCAAATAGGATGTCACTCTGGAAAATAGATTTGCCCACATTGTGTGCAATATGGTGTCGTGTTAGTATGAAAACTTCCGCTAAGCACGAGATGCGCAGACGATGAAGGTGTTATGGACACCCTGGTCGCAATCGGGTTAGAAATTATTAATCAATGAATGAACTGAGTAAGAGTCATGGATTTTTTTGTTTTGTTTATGCCTTTCGTTACTAAAATCGGCGGGGGGGGGGGGGGGGGGGGGTTGGTTACAAACAAACGGGGATGTGTTCACAGACTATAGTCCAAGTCATGACAAAAAAGATCGGAGTTGAGGTGACTGTATCAAATGTCTGAGCACAAAATTCAATTAAAAATATTCCACTTTTTTTTATAAACCCATCCCACCAAAACATCTCTCTGTCATGTTTTGTTTAATATTGTTCTCTCAGCTAAATTTTAACAATTAAAGAGCGTGAACATTGGATTCACTTTTGTAAATGAAATCGATTAATGAAAAACAACTGCTAAGGAGTTGAAGCCTTCTTTTGAGACTAAACAAGGTTAGTGTTTTAAATTACCATATCCATACATCATCAGTTCTTTTCAAAGTAAACTAAAGCATTAATCTGGTTTAGTCTCAAAAGAAGGCTCTAACCCCTTAGCAGTTGTTCTTTAGAACAATACATCTGTATTATTCAGTTCAAAACACACATAGTTAGCTATACGTAAAATGATTGAATACTGAAAAGAGAGGAATATTAAAAAGATAGTCCGCGTTACGTCGGCATTTTTGTTGTTGTTATAGTTCAAATTATATTGCATTGTTCGTTTCCTCGGCAAGTACAGAAAATGAAGCCAACGAAAACCAGTTTCCTTAACAGAAAGAGAATTTTACACTTTAATGTACCTTAATGTATTTCTTAACATTTAGAAGTATATTTTGGCCAATAGGAAACTCGAGACTAGATCCCAAAGTGAATATATACTCGACATACGGAAAAAATTTGTCACAACCTAAGACACTGTCAAATTAACCTTCATTAATTTAATCAAATATATTTCTAACATTTCTATTGTCAAACACTCGAATACTTTATATTGCACAAAATGTCTCTTTACAGTGCTGGCAACCAGCCAGATGCTAAATACAATGCAATAAAAAAATGATAACCTTGTTCCGGAATGTTGGCAAATAAATCTTCTTTATGAGATGTACTTAAATCGGTTTTACCTTAATTTTGAAGGAAATTTCAGATTAGTTGAGATATTTCGGGCTTGTATTTCTTTGTTGTGGTGTTTATTTAAGCAGTCATTGCAAGTTTTTTTCAGAGGGCTTTTAACCGTATCTACCATCTAACTATCGCATGACAAATTGCTCACTGAGTGCTATAGGTCATATTTGATCATTCCTTTTGGACCAACTGAGGAAATATGCAACAAAGTAAATTCACAAAGTTTGCCTCGTGCATTTTTTTGGATTAGACAGAATGTCTATTAATGAGAGCTAGCGCTTTGAGCTTTCCCATAAACGGTATTTATCTAAGAAAGCTGAGAGTGGAAGATAAACATGATCATGCGATTTTTGCATTCTTTTGACCAGTAAAAGTACGATGTTTTTGTGTCGAGTGCAAATAGTGTAATTTTACTCTAGGAGTGTGAATACTATCAATAAACATAATGAGTTCAAAGAAAGAAGGTGACCACTTCGATGGCCTTGTGATTAGAGCGTTGGCATCGGATGCGGGAGGTCGTGGACTCGATTTCCGGCTGAGTCATACCAAAGACACATGAAAATGATACTAACAGCTGCATCGCTTTTGTGCTCTGCATTAAGAGGTTAGTGTTAGGACTGGTCGAGCTGGTGTTAGGATAATGTGACTGGGTGCTTGACATTACTAGCAAATGCCACATTGCAGACATCATAGCAATATAACTGAAAAACTGTTAAAGCTACGTTAACAATCCAAATCAAATACAAAGAAAAATAGTAAAGAGGGGAAGAAACACCTTGATATTGACAGATGAGCATAAAACTCTTGACAGCGTAAGCATATCCTCAAATTGTTGTGTAAATTGTTCTGGTTTTGCTTTTACTACTAATAAATTCTTAGTTATTACACGTAAACAGTTATTTACAATATTTTCTTACTGAACTTCCAGTAAATATGAATGACTCACTATTACAGTTGAATTATTCACTCTAAAATAAAATCAGTTTAATTTTTTGTCCAATTCGTCTAACCTTTAATTTTTGCCCTTTCAAACATTCCTATTAATCCGTGCACCAGAGTTCTTGGTCGTCAAAACAATGGGCGCAAAAGGGTGCCAAACACCATTTGGCCATCATCGTGATCGCAGTCCCCATTTATCCCGAGTACGCCTCTCTAGTGTAAATTTAAGAAATTTATCCATAAAATGTAAAAAAGAATAACGACGACGCTAAAGTCATCATTCATGTATCTTGTATCTTTATCTTAAAATTGAATTTGTTTCTTTGGTTTTGTGATATGCGTTTGAATCTATGGAATCTAACTAGAAAATGAAAATCCCGTTGTACCAAAAACATTTTACGTTGGATTGAACTCTGAATAACACTCTCTGTGAACATGGAATAACTTTTTATCGCTCGACTAAAAGCGATTATGACTGCAAATAAAAATGCAGGTATTATCTTCCCGAAAATAACTTTGTCCTTGTTGATTGTGTGTCAACACACATATGACACCCAAATGCTTGATAGATACTGCTTTTAAAAGTAAGAAATTAAATACTGTGCAACTATTGGAGGGAATGGAAAATGCAAAGCAAGATTTCCAATGAAGAGAAAATGTATTTACATATAGAATAGAGGAAGACTCGGCATGTATGCCTATGCGTGTTTGTCTATATGCTGTATCAATGATATACCACGAAATCTATAAATAGAGTGGTATGTCATTGATGCAGCGTACCTAATATACATATATTTTACTTATATCACATAGAATACATATATTTGCACTTTGAATGGAGTTATGATATGCGTTGGTCAACTGTGTATGGACCGAGTGAATGTACTTATCATATCCCTGCGACTGTGTCTGCTACAAAATCTAGTACTATGATTTTTCTAGTTGTTCACAATCACATATAAAAATTGACAAGTTGATTGTTTAATTCTTGAGTTTTCACTTGTATTCAATTTTATTAAATCGACACAAGACGCACGTATGATTTAAACATGAAATATGTTGTTATTTTTTTATGAAGAAAATAGTGCATTACCGTACAAACACAGTTAGCATCTTGTACACTGACCCTGAATTGTCATGCATTTACGTATAGGCGTATGGAATATAAACATAGCAAAATGACTAAGCAACTAAGGTAATTAAAACAGTTAATATATTGACACTTCATCTAAATTATTATTCTGCTTTGTCTAACATTTCTAAAGAATCAATCTCTCTCTCAATCCCTCTGTTCTCCAATCTCCCTCCAACGTCTTCCTTTTCCCCTCTAAAGGATTTCGATGAAATTGTGAACCATTTTATTTTCATTTAGAAAATGGACTAATAATAACTTTTAATTGTTATTTTCATATGTCGTGTATTATTAATAAATGAGTAGAAATTCACCATTGATATATAAGACTAATAATAACTTTTAATTGTTATTTTCATATGTCATGTATTATTAATAAATGAGTAGAAATTCACCATTGATATATAAGACTAATAATAACTTTTAATTGTTATTTTCATATGTCATGTATTATTAATAAATGAGTAGAAATTCACCATTAATATATAGGACTGCAGTTGACAGAATGTTTATTTATATTTGCATTATTGCGTCATGCTTTATACCGAATTTTATTTAGCAATAGTATTCGTATAACCGACACCATCCATGAATACATTAAAGTCCACAGCGTGAGGTAAATAATAAAGTCCATTTATAGCGAACAGACAAGTTCCAGCAATTGATTTTCGCCGTCTTTTGTTAGAAGTAGGAGCACAGGGGCTCGTATCGTTGCTTACAATCGACCGGTCCTACATATACTATATAATAACTACTATATAGTATATGTAGGACGGGTCGATTGTAAGCAACGATACGAGCCCCTGTGAGTAGGAGGGTGCAGTTTTGTGAAGGAAATCGTTGACGTTTCTGCGGGTGACAAGACTGATTTAATGAAAGCGTGCAGTAGATATAAAGGATCTTAAATGGTAGTGATTTAATACTGACTTCATTAAACGAATTGAATAATAATCTACTTTCTATTTCAGTGGATCTTATTTAGTGGGGAAGTATAATCATTTATCATTCTGAGACACTGCGCCTTTCATTTACTGTGCGCACAAAATTGTCCCAATGAAGTCGAACAAATATTAATGTAAAAAGATAAATGATGCCTCTTTAAAAATTATAAATCAAGGAACAAGTGTCCTTCCAAATAAACCGAACATTTTACTCAACCAAAATCATTTTTCAACACAGTATGTACAATGTGTGTAATGTTACATCCTTTGATATAGTACCAGTTAAGAGTGCAGTAGACGATCCATGTTTTCCATCAAGTATCACTTTCGCAACCAAACATTACATTGTTGGGCCATTCCTATGAAAGGAGGATTACTGGATGAACAAAGTATCGTATTTAAAGCAACTTTTGGACAGGATATTTTTATTGTTATATTTTGGAAAATTAGGCTAGGGATGTAACCAAATTTTACTCTAGTCGAAATTTATCATATATTTACCTCATAAATATATTGAAGTTGGACGAAGCTCTGTCAGCAGGAAGACCCGTTTATGTCCACATAATTATGTGAAGAGGAGTGAGCTTATTTTCGTTCACAAGTTAATGTCAACAACGTTTGCATATATAGGGTTGTCTCCATGTTACGGGTTTACAACTCGCCCCTCATCCCACACCACCTGCTGTCAACTGACATCGATTTAGGTACTGTTCACGATCCCCTAGATATAAAAAGTTTCTAAATCTTATTATTCAAAATATAAATGAAAACCAGTCAGACAAACTTAATCAAGGCCTCTGCATCTTGTGTATAAATCACAATGACCAACATTCGAAGATAAGGTTTTGCACTCAACGGTCGGCATTCAAGTACAAAGATGGACGACCCTGCAGACAAAATTATTCAAGCGAAAAGGGAAGAAAAAGAAGAAAAAATAAATGAGAAACCATAGTATTAATGACGGACAGACGGATAGACAGACAATGTTAACATTAAATGTTTTTTTCCACTATCTTAACTTCCTAAGATACAAATCTAGGTTAACGTATATAATTAAGGGGAGTAACTCGTATAATATTGAATTGGCAGGTTTTGAGGTTGTCTCACTTGCATTCTCAACTCTTGCTGAGTTCAGGGGTATCGAACTCGCTGCAATAATCAAATTTCTATAGTAAATACCGTGTTCAAAATTCACTTCCTTAAATTACAGAGTGACCATGATAAAGCCTATATTTTTCAGTATACAAGCATCTTGCATGACAGCTTCTATGTAAAGACAATGATACGCGTCGATGCATGTTCTATATCTATACGTATCTGAAGATATGCTTTTAATTCCGCACTAAAGAGTCAGACGTTATTTTCATTAATGAGTGTTCCAAACTAAAAACTTAAAGGGCATACCTTCCATCAAAAGATAATGCCTCTATTTGTTCATTACAATTAAAACAAGCTCTTACAAGACTCTTTATTAAAAGCTAACTTTCATTATCAATGTAATAAGATAACCTGGTGTGATTTCCGGATTCACAACAGAATACGTTTGACTATGATATAAATACATTGTTTAAAAATGAAAGACTTGAATAAGCAATTAATTATCAATACGTGCAGGTCTATATTATCCAAATATTGGATTAACATAAAAACACACAAATGTAATAATGAAAAATACAAAAAAATTACCTTACAAAATACAAAGACAAGGGGTGAATGATTCACAGTGATTTCACAATAAAAAAGATGGATATAAGTTTATTCAGCTAGAGAACAATGTAGAATTGCACTCGTGTAGTACAATTATTTCACCCAGATAGTGAAGTTATGCAAAACAAAGGGACAGATATACATATTATATTTACAGTCCCAATCGATAATTTGGGTTTTGCGAACCCCAAAACTAGCCCACGGCTACAAGAATATCGGCTGCTACAGTTCAGCTTCACAGCTGATACGGTTAATTCCTGTGGTTGGCTTTACAACTTGCACCACGTCGACCTCGATCACTCCGATAACTTGGAACGCTCGGATCACTCTGGTCATCCTAGACACTCCAAACCCTCTGGATGCTCCAGATACTCGGGACAACTGTACACAGCTCTACACAACACAGCACTCCGGACAGCCCAGTAACGTATATTACATACATGACACAGGCATAAAAAACGTAGAAATCTTATACACGGTAGGTTATACAGATTACATTATCGGCACAATAATTGCAAAACAGGTTCATTAGTAAATTTAACCCTGCTCGTTAAGAATCCTACACAATGTAGCCGTATATTCCTAATAAAAATCCTTTCTCATGTCGCAAACAAAAATATATAAAATAATGTGCATAATTCTACGTAGACCAAAGCTGCATACCAAATATACGAAAATAAACGTGGTAATATAATAGTTATATCCCTTATAAGGAAATGAATAAACTTACATACCTCTACAGCTGAAGATGTGCAAGTCCTTAAAGTAAACCGCTTACTGATAAGACTATGCGTAATGTAAAAAGCGTTACCTACGGTGAGGCTTTTATACACAGACATTCGGTTCTTCCAATTAAAAGCACTTCACACGTGCGGCATAGGATGGACGAACTCACTATTTCAAAACACATCATAATATACATTAATCACCCTCGGGTATCGTTATGCACAAAAATTAGTCAAAAATTCTGGCTATCCAAACCCATGCGATCCGTTTTATCATCATCTATTTTCAGGCTGGTTCTCATTCTATTCAATTAGTACCGCGTGTCCTAATTATACATTTAGCTCTGATTGATTCGCCTTGTACCAATTGGACGTCACTAAAGAAAGTTTATACACTTATTGGTTTTCGCAAAAACTTATTTTTTTCCGGATTGAAATTTTTCCTGTGGAAAAGTGGCACAGTAGCTTATATACGATGATTTTTATTCGTTGATATTTAGACACACACACACAGACATGAACACTGACATAACTAACGTCATTTCAACGTATGGGTAAGTCTTTCGCGTGACAATATCTTGGCTTCATTATATAGTTTAAAAATTGATGCTTAAAATTAATTAAGTAAACAAAATAAATAATTAAAATGTCGAATTCTTCAGTTGTTTGATTAAAACGTCTAAACACTGGCACAATTTTGGGCAGACTTAGGATCATCAAAACTATAAAATTATGATCGCCGAATATTAGTGTTCTTTTATTATTAAAACATATTTCTTGATTTGGCTTGAAATAGAAAAGAACAAAGTATATCCATGATATTAATTGAAAAATGAATTATCTCCAGAACGAAGTTCCAAAATATTAATTTAGTCAAATTTAAACAGCACGTTGTTGTTGTTGTTGTTGTTGTAGGGTTTAACGCCATTGTTCAGCACAAGATAAGCTATACATGGCAGCCAGTATTAATGGTGGAGGAAGATCCCATGATAACCCAGGAAAGGACAACCTACCTACGAGAAGCTACTGGCAAGCTTTCTCACATAACTACATTAGCGGAATCAGAGATTCGAACCAACGCAGACAGGTGAGATGGCAGTGATACGTAACGGAGAGCGCTTTAGACCACTCGGCCACTCGTGGGCCCCAAACAGCACTATATGATTACAAGTTTAATTGAATAATAAATCCTCTACATTTAAAAACTAAACAACTAAAAGAACGATTCCATTTTGAAAACTAAGATAGAAATAACGAATTTTCGCTTACTTTTTCCTTGTAAAAATAAGTCAATTTGTGGAATAGGATCAAGGTTAAAAGATAATTTCTAGAACATTCTACGTTGAAAATAATATTATTTCTATTACTAAAACTAACACAGTAAAGAACATAAAATGCTCCAGGTACGCCAGATTTTCGGCAGTGGAAAAATTTCCTAACTAAGATGCAAGGCTACCTTTGAGTATTAATGATCTTAAAATATAATCTAAAATCACATACACGAATTAGCTGTATAATACACTGTTTACTAAACAAATAACAATATCCGAAAAGCAGTCAACACTAAATTAAGCAGTCAATATCCATAAAGCAATCAATAATGCATTGATTTAAGACTGAAATCCACAAAGCAATCAATAAATGTATTGATTTAAGACTGAAATCCACAAAGCAATCAATATCGAATTACCAGTATAGTTAAGAAATGGTAAACAGATGTCGACCGATC
Source organism: Unio delphinus (assembly GCA_029339505.1). Classification (NCBI taxonomy): domain Eukaryota; kingdom Metazoa; phylum Mollusca; class Bivalvia; order Unionida; family Unionidae; genus Unio; species Unio delphinus. The sequence goes on from JAQISU010000030.1 coordinate 1,806,639, forward strand.
TTTACTAAGTGTAACGACTAAAAGGAAGTTTTGTTTTAATTGATAGCAAGACCAAATGGAGCGCCACACAACAATTACCTTCAGCGAAGAAACGTATTAGACATCTTTTCGAACAAACAAAAAAAATCCCTCCCCCTCCTCCTTCCCCCGCCACATTATCCCTCATGTTTAAGTCAGTTTCGAAAAGGAGAAGAAAAAATCATCATAGAAGTATCTGGTAGTATCTTTTCCCGCTTCAACCTTTTCCATCGTGTATATTTTCTTCTAGTAAATTATAAAATGCACCAATTCGGGATTTTAAAATCGTCAACCCCAAACCTCTTGAAGGGACCGTGCTATTAAAATAATCATGCATATATAATTTCATGACCCTGTGCGCGTTACAAAATAATGATATAAGCAGGCTTTTTTGTAAATATTGTGTATTTTATGTCAAATGATGTTTCAAAATGTTTCGTAACAAGTTATTGAAATATTCGCTTTACATCTATAAAAATGCTTACATTCAAATGCACCATTACATCCATACACTCATAGATTCATTCATCCTCTCACATTCATGCACACACTTGCACACTCATAGATCCATACACACTCTCACATTCATAAACAGGCTTACACACTTATATATCCATACACACTCACACATTTATAAACAGGCTTACACACTTATATATCCATACACACTCACATGTATACACAGGCTTACACTTATAGATCCATACACACTCGCACATTCATAAACAGGCTTACACACTTATAGATCCATACACACTCTCACATTTACACACAGGCTTACACACTTATAGATCCATACACACTCACATACATACACAGGCTTGCATCCTTACACTACCTTAACTCCATAGTCAAGTTTACTAAGCATTAAAAGTCAAATGAATAATTGCGACTGATACGGACGACATGGTCATCTGAACTATCAGGCATCTAATCAGATCCCCATCATATAACCATGTGCATACATTCTGGGCATGAATAAAAAAAAAAACAAAGACAAATCCTAATACCATAAAGGGAAAAATGACATCACACTTACGGGAAGTTCTTAACCAATTGCATCGGAAATCTACGTGGCTTTCCAAACGGGGATCGTCTGGATTAGTGTATCAAAAACAAGAAATTCTAGTTGAGATTTTTTTCATTAAATATATTATAATTGAAGCGTGGTGATTTTCATTGCACTGAGTGCAAAGAGGATTAACATTCTGTTGGTAAATGGCGGATACTCGAGTAGACTATAGCCCCTATCCAAGCCCCAGATTGAAGAGTATACGGCTCAGGATCGTAGAGATCAACGTCTTTAGCTGAAATACAAGAAATATATTATTATACAATCTCAAACTTCAATTCCAAAGTATTGATTGCCTAAAACGAATAACATATTTAACATCGAACTACGAAACTGTACAAATTCTCTTTACTTGACCATGCTTATTCCAAATTTTATTAATTATTTTTCAACTATGTACATTTTAGACACTTCCGATATTGCTTGCAATTCCCGAGTTAGCGTCCGTTGAAGCGTTTTTTTTGGCGACATGTACATAACATTTCCGGATTTGTCACTTCATGTATCCACGTGAGATAAAACAACCTGTTGTACTGTAGCCATTTTGAATTTCGTAAGATGTATATGTTACCCAATAAAAGTCAAGTTGTCTCAACTGTCGGATGTGTTCCGAAAAGATCTGCATGTAGCAAAATTGTATATTTTAATGAACAGGTAAAATCATACCCACAAAAACGACCATCACCATCATTGTAAATATACAGATACATACATATACACATAAATATACACATAAATATAGACACATTCATACATATACACATAAATATACAGATAAATACATATACACATAAGTATACAGATCAATACATATACACTTAAATATACAGATTCATACATATACACATAAATATACAGATACATACATATACACATAAATATAGACTAATTCATACATATACACAATAAATATCACACATGTATACACATATATATGTATAAACAGAAAACAAAAAGACATATATACATGTACAAAGACACACACACAAACACAACACATACATGTTAAAACACACATACATACATATACAAGTACGCACACACACATATATACACACAAATATACCTGTATAAATACACACACACACACACGCGCACACACACACACACACATAAACACAGGCAGACAGACAGACATTAATTATTGACGATGCGGCTTAGTTTGCCGGGGAAAGGAGTCCATTAATATCTAACCTTTTCTCGCACTCCTCTCTCACTGTCTGCATTGAGAACCCATAAACGTTATTGCCATCTACTCATTCTGATACAACATTACAAATGTCGGCCTCGATGTGCATGCATTTTCTATGAAAATATTATATTTGACATCAATACCTCTTTCACTGGGGTATACGTTCGAATCCCTAAACCTATGTTGTCAGTTACGTATCCCCGTTACGTATCTTAAACCAAGAGGAGCGCTGTAAAAACTGCAAACAAGACTAGCATAAATGAGGGGACGTGAAAATTAATATATCCGCGTGTGGTATATAATAGACAATGGAAACTGATTTGTTTACGCTAAGATAATTCGTCCTTATAAACGATGGAAATTGATTTGTTTACGCTAAGATAATTCGTCTTAATAAACAATGGAAATTGATTTGTTTACGCTAAGACAATTCGTCTTACCCTTGTCTTTTCACAGGTATCTTGTCGGAGCCATCCTTCTATATCGGTGTAAACCTGGGCCGGTCTCTTTGTATGCAGCTCCTTACACACTTTACAGAAGTTGCACAAATCTCCACCTAATTTGTACCTTCTCTTCCAGTCAAAATAAGAATTATACAGCGTGTCATTTTTTGATACGGAAACAATATATTCAGCTGCTGACTTGATGGAGGGAAAGTCAAATATGTTTATGTAGGATCCAGGTGGCACGATACCGGCAGCGTCAAATTTCCAAGCCACTATTGGAACCTGATTTCGCGACAAAGATAACCAAAATTTTTCTGTAATATAATCCCTACAAAAACTATTTTCAAATGCAATGTAAAACTTGTATCGGCCCAGTTGATCTTGCATACAGATGTAATTCAAATTGTCATCTTTAAATTCCGTACAAATCTTTCCCAAACCACATTTTCCTAAAACCTCAGTTTCCAGCCCATGTTTCCGTAATTCATAAATTAGTCTGTATCTATGTGCCTGATCATAGCAACTGCTGATCAGCGTTCCCGCCATTTTCTTTCGAGCCCTCCCAAACTCAAACGTTTCATGGTAGACTTTTCTTTTCTCTTCGTCCGTCATTTCACGCATTGAACCAAATGGCATTTTGATTGTGGAATCTCTTCGATAAGACATTGTCCAATTAAAAATTTTCGGTTTGGTCTCTCCCCAAAGGAAAGTCGGAGGATCCATGCTGAGCCAAATCCAAACCTGATCACGTGACCTGTACCCAGGCATATCGATATAACTTTGATATAAATATGATGGAATCCCTTTATATTTCCATACATCATTCGAATGAAATACAACTGCATCGCTTTCAGCAATTTTAAACTTGTTAATTGTAACTTCACATTTAAATGGGCAAGAATTTTTTAAACAGGAATATCCGTCGTCGTACCATTCCCATGAATTATAGAAAGTAGTCCAAACTAAAATCTTCTTTGTGGTCTTGTTCTGCCATACATCATCAGAAAACAGTTTGACGAATCCATCACCGGACGTGACGTCGAAGGCAAGTAATTTTTCTTCATGGAAAGAAAGAATGAAGAGCAATAACGCGATTATCAGTAAAATTATTATTATTCTCCGAATTCTCCACAGTTTTCGAGAGCGAAATAAAGCTGGGCAGTTTAAAGCAATGTCTCTGATCATTCTCATCCTATGCGAGTTATATTATTTTATTTTGTTGTTGTAGATCCGTCTTATAGTTGTGCTCTGAAACTTTAAATACGGACATGTAAATTGATTCCGTGTATAATAACCAATGCCTGTTTCATTAAATCCGAGGATCGAATTAACATGGTTTTTTCTCGGTGTCAAGTTCTCCAAAGCGAATTTAGTATCAGCAAATCCAAAACATCTGATGTTGGTGAGGTTTTAAATAATCCACGCTTCGTTTAGAACGGCGACTTCATCTGGGCAGTTCTTGATCCATCACGATCGCTGCCAGAAAATTGCTACATTCCTTTTCAATTGTTAGAACTGTGTATTTTACCTACAAATGAGAAACAAAGAAATGAAGGGTATAAAGAGACACTTTCCGAATCACGCATCAGATAGTGTAATACAGTTTATGTGGGGATCAGTGAATGTCTAGACATTCCACTAAAGACAGCTACATGAAAATATCAAAAGATGTTTTTGTACACAGGCAGTTCAGTTTTTTAGCTCACTTTCCCAGTAGACTCCCAGTCCCAGTAGTTCAGATTTTCGTTCAAGTCCCAGTACACAGGCAGTTCAGCTTTAGTTAATGAACTACATGGTTCAAATACTGTAAAGTCACCTCTTTTGAATTGCTCTCTATGTTTATCACACCTCACATTGACAGCACTCTTGTTCATACACGAGAAATTGCTATGTTAACCTACCTTGAATGTAATAGACGTCGAGGTGCTAGTTAAGTAAGTGATCGTGGTGGTAATTGTATATCATCGGGTACTACTTGTAATTGATAACGTGTAAATCCACGTTGAGTAGCGGTTGAATCTAAACTATATATTGCAGGTCTACTCGTAGATTTTACCTTTCTGGATATTTTGTGTCGTAATACTCAGATATGATGAGTGTTTTACCCCTTTCAAGTTCACCCGGCTCATATGAGTATCTTACGGTAGCATTACAAAGCACTGGCTGCACTGAAAAATCATGTTGTGTAGGTATATATTTTATTGTGATCGCTTTAATAGATTTCAACGCATTAGTTCGAGATACTTCATTTACTTAATGCATCTATCACACATGGAAGTCTTGTATCTCATTCTCGAGATCTTTCACTTCTTTTGATTATTTCCATTGCATACTGATATCTAAATAACCGCTCAGAAAGAGTTCGATTAAATCGTTAAACGATGGCCTGATCACGATGAATCGCGATATGTTCTCGTCGTATATAAACATTATGTTGATTCATCAGCGATGATGCTGCACCTTGATATTCTTTGTCAGAATCAACCTGTATGTCAGGTTCTCCGCGGGTTATGAACATTATTCGTATAATATTATACAAGCCCCACTTGTTAAAGGGTAAGTGTTACGTCCCACTTTCTCAAGGGGTTTTGTACAACATATAGTTATAATACTCTAACCCACTCCCCTTTGATACTCGTTATCTAAGAGATGACCGCCCTCGGTATAACTGCTCGGTTCGAGTAAGAGAATGTATATGTGTTATGAAAGTTTTCTGTTATGTATGTTGTGATTAGCTTTTCATAACCTTCTTCTCATTTCTTGCTATGAGAAGGAATTACTCGTAAGTTAAGGAGCGTCAATATCCATGGTGAGAAAGAGAGAGAGAAGAAAGAGTTCAGGCTCTCTTAAAAGAGTGTCGCCGCGATGATAAGACAGCTACATCTGAAATGAAGAGTCAAACATTCATTCTCTGCTGACATGGAGAACTAATCTGACCTGATCGCGCATCTGTATTTATAGTGTCAGGGTCAGAGAAGGTCATACCCTCCAGGCATCAGTCAGAAAAGATGTTGACTTACTTTCAGGTATAAACCAGTTTCGACCGACAGAAACCAATTTATCTTACGTCATAAGACTTAGTCTATAGTTTATTTATATTCATTTCGCGTCGTCACACCAAATATGGTTAGCCGTTAGTTGGAGCCATCTTGTTTCTGTGTCGTCTAGAAGTTTCTTAGAGAAATCTTACTTCACCTTTATTAACTGAATTGGACATAGGCCAATTACTAGGTTACGAAACATATTTTTACTGATGGAACCAGAACTGTAGCTAAGTCGGCAAACGCATGTATTATGTTATAAAATCTCACACAACACTGTATATTAGCAAGATTCTAGTTATTTTTACTGATGTTATGGAGTATAGTTATATAAATTGCCTTTTTTCCACTTGCTCAGCAACCATTTCTATTCTATATAGTCAAAAACAAATGAAATTACGTTTAATATCTTTTAGAATATAAACAAATAAAACATTACTTTAATATTATTTAGAGAAAATAGCAATCTTATTAATTTTACTAAAAAATCAATTCCTAACATATGGTAACCTGAGCGGGTTATATTGAACAAAACAACTCCGAGCCCCCGAAAAATAAATAAACAATTTAATCAAATACATACACAATTATGAAAATTCCTTTCATTAGGGATATATGCGGTTTAGAAATACACTTTCACCGAATTACAATAAGATTTGAAATAGAATTAAATAAATTAGCCGTTATATTACTGATAGTTAAAACTCATCATATGATCGAGTGGTACAATCGAAGTCAATGCTTTGTTCGATTTTCATAACCTGCTAGTCTCGGTCCACGTTCACTGTTCCCTTCAATGTTGTTCTAGAAGACCGTTTCTCTCTAGATAATCTGCCCTCGTGGATGTTCCGCTTGAATCCGGACTTGTCCACTGTATCATGCCTACACGGCAACTTCCGTCTCTCCATTCTTTTTCCAACGTGTACGTAGTTATTCCCGTACTTCATGTTCTTCCCTAAAAAAGGCTATTGTCTTCCTTTCAAAAGAAAATTAAAACAACCCAAGTCTCTCGTTACAATGGTTACAGTTGAGACTGTCCATTATTCCTGGTTCGAACAATCAGATATTTCTATCAGTGATAACAATTTTGTAATAGTTAATTCATTTGTGTGGAATATGCGCCCGGTATTTAACACAACAAAGATCCACATATATATAGATCCATATTATTTTTTATACATCATGGATGTAATTGAGTTTTCGGCGACATAAAAACGAGAACTGGTTAAACACCAGTTAACGCTACCAAATTCTATCCAGATGATCATTATATGTTCATATGGGAGTGGTAAAACGCAAATGCTACTTAATTTTAAAATGATATGGCTAAAGTTGGATAAATTGTATGTAAAAGCTCCGTCTGTGGATGATCAGCGATGGTATGATGTGTTAAAAGACTTTAATGAAAATGCAAAGATGATAAATGAAGATGGTGATGATGTTATCGAGTTAAGTACTGATATTAACGAAGCGCCATCTGTACATGTTAATGATGGACTTGATACACATGCGTATCGAAATATTCTTCTGACAGAAAAAAATACACATATCGGTTCAAAAGACAGTAACATACCAACGCACAAGTCTTCGACGACCATCGTATGAATCTAATCCAACGAACTAACCTTTTTTCCCACCAATACGGTCACAACGTCTTTCTACGGGACTTCATCAAGCTAAAGTAGCCGATTTCACCAGATTCTAACTTCATCAGGCTAAAGTAGCCGATTCTACCCTGCAGAAATACGCGTTAGTGTCTACTCGTACCGATCTCGGCACAGTCTCTTATCTTTTAAAACTACCGGTCCAGTATCCGTCTTAGCTTTATTAATTGCAATGATGCCCTGATCAACCGTCATTTCTTTTAACTAGATTTTTGTAATCAAGGAACCTTTATAAAATTAACATATAATACAATCTGAAAGAAAAGGTAAATTAAACTTTTAATTTTGAGAAATCACTCAAAAAGTGTTATTCATCCTGTGGCAGAATCGAATACTTCCGCATGATCAAGTCCTGCAGAGAGACGTTGTCACTATAGCCCAGAGTTCTCTTTTGGATAGGAACTTTACGTACGGTCATAACTTGAACTTGAAAACCCCAGAAAGAACCACCGACCCACGAGAAGCTTGCCGCTTTCTCACATATCCACATTGGCTGAATCCGCGACTCGAACCCACACATAGGTGAGATGGCAGTGATTCGTAATGGAGGGCGCTTTAGACAACTCAGCCACTCGAAGCCAGCTCTACAACTATAGAAGCACTTCTAATTCTAACACTCGAAATATATTCCAACATAAATTATAGAAGTTCCAAATGCGTACATTATACAATATATTGTAAAACGATTGCTAAGATTATAAGTTCATCCAATGCACCCTTACTCCCGTCTCTAAATCCGTCATCTTTCCTGATTAACGTGTATTTGTTACGCTATGTCACTCCTCCATAATTTACCTGATGGTTGGATAGTTGAGAGAGAGAGAGAGAGAGAGAGAGAGAGAGAGAGAGAGAGAGAGAGAGAGAGAGAGAGAGAGAGAGAGAGACGCGCTAGTTATTAAGCGTACAGAATACTGAAGCTAGAACTTTTGCCTCAGTTTGTACAAGCTATATAATCGGGTTATATTACCATTGCGGCCTCATAACTTTGTTGCGCAAAGTGTGTGGAACTGTGTTAAATTCGGTTTGGATCGTGATACTACCTGCAGACCTACAATACAATGGCTTTTGTTGAATATAGATACATAAACTTGCTTGTTTACTGTCTTTGCAATATTTTACCTTCATGATCAATTACGTTCAATACCCAATCGACTGATTTAATGAAGACACTAATTATTGTTACATTCGGATTATCCTCTACGTTTTCTCTTTAAGATAGAAACATGCGCGATATTTAGACATACTCGTATTTCCAAATTAGCTTTCAAGTGACATCAAATTAGTCTGCTTGTATCTCATGTACATATTCAATCCATTCCGTCAGAAATAAACCACCCAATCAGTCGAATGTATGTGTATTCCTATAACCATCCAAAGTTATTTAATATGATATATCGAACACAGCTGAAAGATGTTCGGACTGTCTACTACCTATTGTAGAACTTCAATTATCCGTCACCCTATTTATTATCCATCAGTCTGCTAACCGACAGGGCCTTATGCGTCAAAAGCTGAAAAGCAGGTACATGTACATATGATTTTTTGATGGCCCGTTCTATTGTTTAAAATTGTAATGTACATAATCTATAATCCGTCTTTTCTCGTATTTGTGATGGTCTCGATCCTATACCCCGACGGATAATTAAGTTCTACTGTATTTTTTCTAAAAATAAATATAATACAGTTTTTACAAAATGAGTAATCGTACTTGTATATATCTGACAAGTTTAAGTGAAAACAAAAACATTGTCGGGAATAGTGGTCTTTATTGAAGACCGGCGGGGGGGGGGGGGGGGGGGGGGGGTTTGCAGCGATTATTTATGTTGCCTTATCAACTATGAATAGACACAACTGAATGTTTCTACTCTCATTCCCATGATGTCACGCATGGAAACATTGCACGTGCATTGCATTGTGGGACTGAAAGGAGTGAAAGAAGGTGGTCGCTGGAGGAAAAGATCACAACACCATTCATTCATCCGAGTTAATGACGGAGAGAGAGAGAGAGAGAGAGAGAGAGAGAGAGAGAGAGAGAGAGAGAGAGAGAGAGAGAGAGAGAGAGAGAGAGATTTCGTTTTGATCATTATGGTAAGCTTATAAATAAGGAAATAAACCCGTACATTTGAACCCATACTCAAATTCGGGGTTTTTATTAAAGAGTTATTTGCATACGAAGTTGTTTCATACTGTAGAATTTATCGATACGTTAATTTATTGTCATTGTGTATCTGTGTACTATAAACAGCTTTCTAAAATACTGACAAAATCCAACCTAGTGCAAGGCCAAGGCAAGAAAGTAACGTTGGTTACGGCGGTTGCTAAGGAGGTATTATTATTAAGCCCTAATAGGATAAATATATTTAATGTTAGGTATATACAGCAGCAATCAAGACTTAAAAATGTATAAAATAAAACGTACAAGTTCTTTTACTACAATCACTGCAAACAAGCACATGTTGTGAAAGTTTATCTCTGGTTGCTACCCTATCCGCTCTCCGATTGTTTACATGTCCGTATCGCCATTATGGCAGTTACACGATACTCCGTTAAGCGTTACATTTTCTACTGGACTACCATACATACTGCATTGTGACGTGTTTTACTTTTGGGAAAATTTATATTGATCACGCTGTGTTGGCTTATGTTAGCTTGTGCAATAGGAATACCTAACGTTTATTAATAGAAATGAATAACTTCATTGATCGCACGGTTCGGTGACCTTATTCGCCGATATTTTTATCACAATACATTTGCAGAAAAAATTTTGGTACGATTGGTTGAACGGTTTAACAGTATTCTTAATTTAGTATATGACGTTAACCCTCTTGTGTTGAACTTGATATAAACCCGCGTTGCAACACCAGTTTTCACAACTGTATAAGATTGATGGGAAATAAAGTCGAACAGATTTGTATCCGGGAAAAAGGAGTGAAAAAAATAACCACATTCTATTCTGTACAATTGAATTCTAAGGTGAATATTTGAGAGAAAAATACCAGAGCCCATTAATGACGAACCAGCCGCCACATCGCAAGATGAATCGACAACGGTCACATCATCGACACAGTCGTCATTTTTATCGACAGTCACAAAGTCATTTCTCACAGCAGAGTTTTAAAAAGGAACATATCGTTTTCTCTCCGCGGCCCAGACCTCGGGTCTCCCCTCACTTGCTTGTCAAAGAAGAGCGTGATAGAGGAATTCACCTCTACCTTTGGTGCAAAGGATGTTAAGTCGCATGTGTCTAATACTCAACAGACTTGCGAACAACAGAAGCCACGACAAAATCCCTTGAACATCTATATTGGTGAAAATTTCACTGTCCGTTTGTACGACTGGTTTCAATTCACAAGTCTTATCACTGACAACAAAATAGGGGGTATATTCCAATGTGATTTTCGACCCATAAAGAAGCCGATGGACATGAGTCTTTCAGCAGGTGCCCTAAATATTATGAAGGTTCCTAACGCAGGGGGCAGCTCCATCATATCGGAGGTTCTCTCCTTTGAATTGTTACAGAGATGTTTCCAAGCCAAATTGTACAAGGTAAAATCTTTTTTAGATTCCTTCCCTCTCTCGCCATATTTTGTTACGCGCGTAACTGAAATAATCGGTCTGTCTGTACACCTGTTGATATATTAATGGAATTAAAGCAGTTAATAATAACAGCTCTGATGTGTCTCTACCAATGTATGGTAAATAAGTAATAACCCAAACAAAACCAATCTTTCCTCGTCATATTCGAAATTTATCCTAAAGTTTTGACATCACTAACTTCAAAATGACATTTTCAATAAGCAAAACGACAAAATGCAAGACAAAAGACGATCGCATTAGTTCTAACCACCACCTCCAATGAAAACTCCTTAAAACTGATTGCCCAATTAGAACAGAATAATCTAAGCAATAAATACCCTCTCCACCGAGTTTTATAATAAATCTTTATTTGTGATAAAATAGCATTGTCTTTTTTATAATTTAACTTTTCAAGTAGGATGGCATGTATGGAATTTAATATACTGTGTCAAAGTTGTGAAAACACTCAAGGCGATGACATTCGAAATTTTACATGGTCTTTTACCTGGTATTTCTATCAACTGTATACAAGAGATAAAAAAAAAGTGTCTTTACTATAAAGTATACCGCATCACACTCATTTGCATATTGACATTTGCTAATTAAGTAATAAAGATAGTAAACACGTGCTCTTTTCAGTAAACCACTTGTGCCCTATGATATAACTAAATTTAATGATGTAAATCGAAACCAGCCAGTCAGCTAGAAATCGTTTTACATTGCCGTTTAAAAGACCATACTTTATGGTACATGAAATATAGTCTTGATATAGATGACGATGTTAATTTAGTGAAAGTAGTGATCATGACAAAATAATGTTCATCATCATCACCAGCACAAGCCTTGCGACGATTGAACCAATTTTTGTCCAATCGGGTACCGCACGTTACCAAGTTTCAAAAATATATCTATAGGGATTAATTTTAAAGCGATAGTTGAATATCGTAAGTTCAATATCATATAAAAAAGCGTTTGAAAATTTATTTTATAGGGGGCCCCACCAAAACTTTCAAATCGGGTCCCCCGTTTGCTAAGGGTGATCATCGAAACCCATACATTATTATTATTATTATTATTATTATTATTATTATTATTATTATTATTATTATTATTGCAGACTGAAATGGAAGTTTCCTATTTCCCAGAGGGAGGATCAATCACGGACTATGTGTGTGATATGTTTAACACCACGATCGGGGTTTCTGTAACACGAGCCATTAAATTCCATGGAGAATATACGCATGATGATGCCGAGCACCTGTTGACGAAGAAGCTGAAAGGTATCACTACAATTCTCAATTTCTCCATCATCACCTACAAACAATGATAGTGCTGGATTGTGTTGTTCTATTATAAATGTTGTTCTTCACAGCTGTTTACGTATTGCTTAAAATGCCTTGCAGCATAATTAATTTTGTTGAACCACACGTGGTTTGAACATGATTTTTGTTTATCATTTCATTGAGTTAAACAGGGTATAACAAGGTTTTATTAACATTAAAACGACCCAAATGGGGCTAAATGTACTGTCAGTTTATTACTATTAAAATGACACCAATGGGGCTCAACGTTCTATTAGTTTATTACTGTTAGAACGACCCCAATGGGGTCAAATGTACTATCAGAAGGATCCTAATGTGGTTCCCTTTACTTACAGAACAACATCAATGGGGTCAGAAAATGCGGCCGACTTAACGATGCTTTGCTGCATCTTTATATTAATTTAATTTAATTTAACAACTAAATATTAGCACTGTATATCTATAACTTAACAGACCCGTAGCGCACGTTTAAAAACTGGTTAGACAAAACAGTACACAGTCATGACTTGTAACGTGTTTACAAGGTGTTGTCAGACACAAAAGAAAACAAAATTGACTTGTAGCGCATCTTTTGGATGGTGTTGTTAAACACAATAATGACTTGCAGTGCATGTAAAGAAGTTTTTAAAAACAGTGCGATAAAATGATTTGTAATGCATTTTCATTAGGTATTGTTAGATATACCTGTGCAAGATATTGATTTTGCCCAAGAAGACAAATTTCTTTTAAAAGTATTCCTACATTAAGATTTTTCATTGCCACTTACAGTGATGGCTGGATGGTCAAAGTATACTGACTGGCTAATTTACTTTTATTTATTTATAGGCATTGTACAGTCCAGCAGGAACAGTCTCGAAAAATGGGCCAAACAGATTTTGCATGTATGGGCACCAGATAAGCACACAGCAAATATTGTCACCCAGGTATACAACAAGATGCATAATGATGTAAAATCCAACACTGTTGTAATTGTGACAACAACACAGGCATCCAACTTCATCTACAAGAACAGATGAACAAATATTTGACTTTTATAGGTTAGAGAAATTGCGATTGTTTTATAATGGTAAAAGTTTGGACGGTGTCTGGGTGACGGTCATATCCAGCTGATAGGCAACAAAGATACGTCATATCCAAATGATAGGCAACAAAGATGTTATATCCAAGTGATGGGAAACAAAGATGTCATATCCAAGTGATTGGAAACAAAGGTGTCATATCTAAGTGATGGGAAACAAAGATGTCATATCTAAGTGATGGCAAACAAAGATATATCTAAGTGATGGCAAACAAAGATGTCATATCCAAGTGATGGGAAACAAAGATGTCATAGCTAAGTGATGGGAAACAATGATATGTTACATATTCTGATGACGGGAGGCACAGACATGTCATAGTCAAGTAAAGGGAAGTACAGACATCTGTCGAAGCATGAAGATGGAAGCACAGACGTGTCATATTACGAGATGAGCAGAGACGTACATCCATAAGATGGGAAGCACATAAATACAATATCCAGCAAATGCTAGGAAATATTAGTATCTTAACAAAATATTTTACAAAAAAAGTTCTTATAGGCAAATGTAAATGTTAATTAAAATTGATGAAACATTGGAATCTAGTGTCAATAGCGCATTTTGTAATTTTCAGCAAGCAATTAATACACCTTGCTTGAACTTGTATTTGGACTATCCCTTGTCATGCACATTGCATGGACTTGTATTTGGACTATCGCTTGTCACGCACATTGCATATTTTTGTATGTGGATTATCCCAAGTGAAGTATAACTAATTGTGACTAAAAGAATGCTGTTTAGATAAGACTAGTAAATGTTATTGATCGGTTGTGACAAAAAATAACTAAATTCAACCCGAGCAATTGACATCCTTGATATGTGTATGGTTATTTGGCCAGTAAATGTATTCTAACATGGCTCAAAAACTTTTTGTACAAGCACTCATCCCTGGGACCAACGAATTGCAATAGCCACTTGTCCCTGTCCTTGTAATGATTAAGACAGTACACTTCTCCATTACAATGTTCAAGATTTCACTACAGAATCACAGGAACACCATGCATGCATGTGCATGATGAAATGGTACGAAATAAACCTAAAACAATACAAAGCGGATACTTAGAATACAAGAATACAGAACATAATACTTAAAATACAAGACCAATACAACACAGAACATAATAACTTTTTTTGGTTTTGTTTATGGTTTAACGCCATTTTTAAGCACAATATAGGTTATACATGGCGGCCAGTATTAATGGTGGAGGAAGAACCCGGAAAACACCCGGAAAGAACCACCGACCCACGAGAAGCTACTGGCAAGCTTTTTCACATAACTACATTAGCCGAATTTTAGACTCGAACCCACGCAGACAGAGGTGAGATGGCAGTGATCCGTAACGGACAGAGCCCCCCATAATAATTTAGAATACAAGACCAATACATACACAAATACAACGCATAGTTTACAACCCACAGGTCGGCTTTTATAATTTGGTCACAGAAAAATACAAATGATACCTTACCAAACTCGAAGGGTATTTTCCAAATTACGGTACATTTAATCCACGGTCCTTTGCTAGCGTTAAAGACAACTGCTCTTTTAATTCGTACAGTTTGAGGTGTTGTCCTTCTCAGGAACATTAGTAGGAGTGCAAGACGCTTTTTGCTAGTTAGTCAGAGAATTGATTGTAATACTCCGAAGCGCTGAAATCATGCACTACGATCGATCACTCACGCGCTCACTCACGACAAACACGCACATTGATACACGACACACGCACATTGATATACGACATGAGTCCTGGGCCAAATACTCTCTCCCTTCGTGTAAATGTCTCCCGACATTTAGCAGATTTGTGCTTGCGGCGTAAAAAGTACAATAACAATAACCATTCGGAAGTTTCCTTCAAGTCTTTTAGGAAGAAAACCCCAAAACAATACGAATCATATATATGAAATGATTACAAATACAGAGCTTAATAAGTTTACTCTCCCTGCAGACAATACATAAAACCTTTAAATTAGGACTAGAATCATTAAAAAAAATATTGAATTAGAATCATTAAATTTTTTTTTATTGAATTGTTATCTTTAAATACCTTGCGGTACAGTATTTAATTGACACTGCAATATTTAATTGACAACTGCAATATTTAATTGACACTGCAGTATTTAACTGACACTGCAATATTTAATTGACACTGCAGTTTTTAATTGACACTGCAGTTTTTAATTGACAATGTACTTAATTTACATGAATGCAGCTCTCATGCATCGCTCCAGCTGTCTACTGCAAAGAAAACAGGTCTGAAATGTATTGATACATCTCAGTCGGATGGTTTTCTGTCTCTGAACGCCTCACCAGTTACTGACCTTAGTATTTCTGTGACACATGTAGCACCGGTGGGCTTAGGATCAACCTCACAGACTGGCGGCCCGGGTCTCCCTCTAATAAAAAGTCTGGCTGCGAACTGACCTTTCGGCAGCTATGTGGGAGGGGTGGGACGCCAACTGAGTACTCTCATTTGAGACTTAAGAGGGAGCAGAAAAATGACAAACTACTATATTGCCTAGACCTACTGGTTTTAAAGTTTATGCTTTAAAGATAATATGGGGATTGGTAATTGATGGTGATTTACTGTCAGGGGTAGTTCGTGTAGAGTTAGTTGTTCACGGAATTGAATATTATCCTTCTGACTTAACCGTGTTATCTTTGCGGTATAACATACCGGTAAGACTCAGATCTGATGCCATAACGTTCCAACCCTTCAAGTTAACATTGCACGAACACTTTTGGTCCACACGTGGTAATAGTACGGTTTTACCCACTTGTTAAGATGCAACGTAGAAATCACTGTCAAATCGAGGTTAAGGTCATTGTTATGAATCTGGCATGTTGACATTAACACGCGAAGACATAATCTTTAGCAAATGCAGCGACTTGTTACCCAAATATAATTGTGCGTTAATTCAATGGACATTGCAATTTCATTTATATTAACTACCACGAATATGCATGTTTACTTCCTGTTGATGTTAATAAAGAGTATGTCAGTTTAGTTCATCCCAAAATGTACAGGTTGGCGTGAATTACTAGATTATCTGACCACCACATGTACGATGTATATAGATCACTGCGTTAAGTGATATTGACAAGATTGTTCTGACATACTACTAGGATTTAAACCCAATTCGCAAAATTTACAGCGCTTCCTGTTTACATGTATGTTTAGGTTTATGTATGAATATACCAAGTACGTGTTTATTACATATATAATCTTCCGTTTTAATAGTTTCAAGCAAGCCAGACGGCTTGTAATTTAGAATTGCCTGAATATTTCGATACATAAAGCAATTTTGTAGTGATATTGACATTTACTTTGAAGTCGTTTTTTTTTCTTCTTCCTGATCCGTGGATTGACAACCGATCGCTGTCGAACATATTTGTTTGCAGTGGTATGCGAGATTTTGTAAAGCTTTCTTCTCTACAAGAACCAGATGACAGATACGGAAATGATAAGATACACTGAATGCAATTGGGTATGTGGTATTGTCCACGGGGGTGGGGGGCTCACTTAAACCCATTGTAACCCCAGCAAAGTTTGATATACCCCCATCTACCCCTTTGTCGCAAAGCACTCCAACTGCAGGGATTGGGAATGACTCGCTCATTCGGCTTGGTATACCGAGTGTGGACATAAAACCCAAGGCTCAAGTAGGTTCTTCAGCACAATTTTAAATTCCCAGGGTACTTCGCCCGCAGCCAACTTTATCTCCAACCCAACCACTCCCGCTGTTGTATTTAAGGTCCAGTTTTTATTGGGGATAACCAATACAGGAATGTGACGTTACATAATACAAATGGAGATTGAAGATAAAATGTCTTGTACCTGAATATCCCCCAGCGATCATGATTCGGGCTCTCAGATGGTCTGCACGGGGCAAGGCAAGGCATAACGTTATGGCAATAGGCGATAAAGCATGCATTGAAGCCCTATGCTATTGAAGCACATTGATACTGCACTTGGTGATATGTCAACTCAAGGCATGATTATGCAAGAGTTTTTCAACTCTTTCCAGAAAGAACGGGAATCGGCGACTACCTTCTGTTGCAGGCTCGAGACATTTATCCAGACTGCAATCTACGCGGGCCACACCAGAGAAGAGGTTGACCTCAGACAGAAGTTCTGGTCTTCACTAAGGAGTCAACTCCTTAATAACCACTCTCGCCCTAAGTTCGACTCCATCATTAACTATGACAAGCAACTGAGATAAACTAGGATGGTCGACAAGCAGCTTAACATGCCGAAGGACGCTGGTCACTCCTACCCCACAAGAAAATATACCACCAGCCCATGGTAGAGAGCGGCCAAGAAATGCAAGGTGGAGAGCGATTTCGACTTAAGGATCCAACAGAGGAGATTATAATCTCAAATCAACGCTCTTGCTAAACAGCTGCATGAATAATTGAGGCCACGACAACAACCACATAAATCTGGGAAACGGTAACCGAGATAACGGCAATCGACGGCGTGGCTATGGTAGAAGATAGCTTCATTTAAAAAGAGTAACAGTCTCTGTTCCCTTGATTGGGTGTTTTGGTTCATTTGGCAACTGTATCTGCCAATGAGGTGTTCTCATCAGAACGTTGTAATAACATCAAGTGGTAAAGAACAGTTGACTGACAAGACTCGAACAAGAAATATTGATCTCAAAAGTAAGGGTTTTCGGCCCAGGGAGGTGGATCTCCGGACAGTAAATTCGTAAGTGCGAAAAAATTTATCGGAACCGCCTTTTAGTTGAAAACAGCATTCTCTACAGAACCACTTTTCTGGATAGTCAATCGATAAAAAAAAGCTCGTGATCCCAGAGTCATATCGGAGTCTAGCCGTGAAAGGTATCCACAACGATATGGGCCATCATGGAAAGATGACTGGTTAGCTAGGCAATGCTTTTAATAGCTGGGTTTTTAGAAGGACGTGACGGCAAGGTGGAGTCTTGCGAAAAACACCAGTTAGGACAATGACCAAAATTAATCCAAATAAATACCACTCATCCAATAGTTAGTCTTATTCGACTTTTTGTCTCTTGAGAGATCTATGGAAGGGCTTGAGAACATCTTGGTGATAACTGATCATTTCCCCAGGTATGCTCAGACTGTTCCTTGCCGCAAACAGACTACCACTAAAGCCATTATGAGCACTTCTTTTCATATTGCTCGGAAATGCGTCACGCCGATCAGGAACGTAATTTCGAGGGTAAAGTTATAAAGGAGTTATGCAAAATAGCGAGCATACAGAAGTCTCGCTCCTACGAGTTTCACCCACAAGGAGAGTGGTGCCTGTGAACACTTCAACGGAACTCCCTTAAAAATGCTAGGTACATTGGAATAAAAGCAAACGCAAGATTGTAAATTTTACATGGATACAAATTGCTCACGCACAGATGTTACTAAGAACGATTCCACTGGATTTTCTACCAATTTTCTTACGTTTGGGTGGGTGCCAGATGTGAGCCGTCTCATTCAATGTTGAAATGACAACACTCGCTTCTTGATTGTGGGATTATTTTTTAGATGAAACGATATGAAAAAAACCTAAAACAATACAAAGCTCATACTTAGAAATCAAGACGAATACAATACAGAATATAACCAAAACAAATACAATGTACAGTACACAAGAATGGCATTTATAATTTGGTCACTTAAAAATGAGACTCGAATGGCAAACTTTTATCAAATTATATTAAATCACCAGTCTTTCACTTGCATAAAAGACAAGTGGTCTTTACCTTTCCCAACACATACTGCGCGCGGCCCTGTCCATCTTTAAAATTAGAGTATGAATGTCAGAAGCACTTGTATTAGTTTGGCGGGGAATTTATTAACACCTTTGAAGCACGGGAATCAAGATGCACAGTCGATCTCTTTCTCATGATAAACACGCATGACACAAGTTCTGGGTCACACTTATACTAAAACGGGTCAAAGCCACGAAAATTGTGTTGTTCGTCATAGCTACCAAGTTTAACATATTGCAAGAGATGAAGTTTTAACTCGAGAAAGTTGCAGTTGTACATATAGCCCTTGATTTCGTGGTTGTATTTATATTCCTGCACCACGCCTACTTCTCACTGTACATCTATAAAAAAAAAAAAAGTCTTTAAAAGAAAGCCACCTTTAACGAAAGTGCAATGACTTGTCCAGAACTAAGCAAGCAGGTTGCCAACACCATGGTCAGAGCAACTGCATTAAGCCTAAACACATTTTTGTTAGACAATTGATAACGAATGACACTACATGTACTCTGTCAAACATATTTTAGGCCAATACATTTATTCATTAGATTGCATTCAGAGGGGACATCGCATTTCTTTTTATCTGGTGAAATTTTATTTCAGTTTTGACTGGGCCACTATGTAATTGTGTATCAAAATATACTGAATGTGAAACATGATCTGAAATTGAAGAAAGCCATCTATTTTCTTGGCAGTTTCATGTACAGTTACTATAAATAGAAAATTAGATGGAGATCTAATGATGGATAAATGCTGCCATGATACAAGCCTCAAAGTGTAATCGATATTATGTCTTGCTCACTCCATACGTCCTTGATCCGAACTAGGAAAGTCATTTGGTTTTTAACAGGTATCCAGTTTCCCATTTTATTACCAGGGTTATGATCAGTTTTAACCTGTCAACAGGTTTCTTCAATAATCTACTTGCAACCTGTTTAACCCATTTTATCCTGAATATGCCTGAGGTCGTAATAAATCATTCGATCCTGAATACACCTGTAGTCGTAGTATAAGGATGAGATCAGAGGTTTAAAATGGGCTACAATGAGCATTCATAATTAATGCTGGAATGATTTTTCTATAAAAAAAACTTAACGATGTGCAGCACTAATTTTATAATCTTGTATTCCCACAGTAATATTAAAGGTAATATTGCCAACAGTAATGTGAAAACTGGTATTTATGAGCCCGATTTTCACTGGTTACTCACGTTTTTTTAAAAATGAAAATGGCCAAATGTAACCAAAAGGGTATTAATATTATAATTTTTTTTATTTAATTATTATTGTTCAAAGAGAAAAGAAAAGTAGTTTCCATTTTTAATTTTGGCTTTTAATCCAAAATTTTGTGAATTTATGTTTTGATGTCAAGATTTTTTCACTCACTCATGCATATTTCGCTCATTCCTTCCAGTCTTTCTTAGCACATTTCACAAAGTTACTCTTAAGTTCTGAAGGCATTTGGGTTTTTTGATTTTTTTATTTGCAATTATTAAATAAAAAGTACATGACCGTGACATAAGGCTTCATGCATTTTCTTCTTAAAATTTACATAAACGGAAAGACAATTACAGACCTGCCAACCCTGATGAGTCTGTCCCAGCAAGGCAGTTTATTTTTTCCTTAAGACTGACCAGTTTTTAGTAAGTGTAACAAAATATTAATACTCCTATTTTAAAGCTGGAAAATGTAATTAGAAGTTCAATACGCTGACAATAAACATTGTTTCACTGAAATGTTTGTAAATCACACATAGACTTTATTTACCACTAGTACAGTTGCTCAAACTCTAGTTCCAAACCCTATGCAGCTCAATGGCTTGTTGCTATCTTTCAACCTGACATAATTCTTGGAAATCCTTTGTTCCATTTCACATGATGATGGCATACTCAAATTGGCATGTGATGTCTAATAAATGTAATTGTGTCCTTTCCAGATTTTATTCACAAGAATCTGAATACTCATTCTTCTGTGTTGATGATTAATACTTGTCTAGAAGATTATTTTCCTTTTGTCTTCAACAGTATTGCTTTCTGGATGCCATTTCTAAAATTCATGCAGACTCATCGCATGAACCAACAGATGCAGTTTAAAGCATATGGGGTGCTGCTGTAAAGTTAGTCTGGTTCCCCGACTAATTTCACTAATTCTAATATGAAACCTGGATCCAAATAATACCCGGATGAATAATTTATCCTGAATTTTAAAAGGGCAGCTATCATTTTTTTTGCAGTTTTTGCTGGGATGCTGAAAGTCTATATTTTAAGGGTTATTTTCTTAAGACTTGCACCAAAATCGTAAGAGTTGGAATGCCATTGCAATTACTGGCGCAGTTCTGAACAACTTTTTAAACTAATTCAAATAGGATCATTGTGCTGACAGTAACAACATCAATTTCATTTAATTACTAACCTCTCTACAAAATTACCAGTAAAGTCTTAACAAAAGATGAAATGATGTATCTTCCATTGGTCTTGGAAACAGAAAGATACTCAACATTGACATAGTAAGAAGCAGCACACTTGGCTCTACTGTAATTAACAAATGAGGCCTAAAAGATGCACAGGAGTAAACCGCCATAAGCTCAAAATATAGATAGTAAAGTCCTGTACAGAATTTCTGGTGAAACCATTACATAAAGAGATGGGCAATTATAAAAAGAAGCTTTAGATGGGCAACACAAGAAAAAGATTGCTGATGAATCAATCATACCAATATTCCAGGACAGTAGGACAAAATAGTTGAAAATGAATTTCCGAAGACTTTTCACGGACTTTAAATTTTTAATTATCATAGCAGTCAAGGGCTTTAATTTAAGAAGCATCAATCTGTTACTTTCAAGGTTTTACAAGGCTGTGTAAAATCCCTGCATACTAATGACCTCCATACCATGTATTGCTTATTGTGATATTTTGTTGTGTGGTTCCTATGAGCTACGAATTTAAATATCTACTACAAATTAACCATGCCATGGAAATAATGGATGCCATACTTAATCAACTGAAGTACTGACATGATGTCTTCATTTACCAATCTACATGTAATGCAATGCTAGAAGGTCTTCATTTACCAAACTACGAGTAATGCATTGCTAGGTCTTTTTTTTGCCAAACAACTATTGACGCCCAAGAAAATAAATGAAATTACAGTAATTATGTGAGGTTAAGTCAAGACCAGAACACAATTTAAAAGGTGTATTAGCAAAACATAAGGACTACATGTAGAATGATGCTGTACATGTGAACACATTTCACTGATCACAGTTAAACAATTAGCATTAATGCAATTAGCATTAAACAGATGATTCAAAGTATCCATAAAAGGACACACATAACAGTACTTCACATTTTGCCATCTCAAATAATTATTCAGTTTTTCTGTGTCGATGATTAACATTTGTAAAATCATCATTATTAAGAATTTTATTGTTTCATGGATACACAATACAAAAAGGCAATGTTTACAAACATGATGCATAAAAAAGAATGCCACATCAATATGGACTATAGATATAATGCCAAATCATTTTAAATTACACCATCTTGTAGTCAAGTTGTATTTTATTCTTTTAAAGTTCACCATCTCTGTATGCATCAGCATAACCACGTTCTTTCTCTTCTGGAGCTAGTTTTATCATATCATCTATCCGCAATATTGTGATAGCAGCCTCGGTGGCAAACTTCAGAGATTTGATCTTTGATATGGCAGGTTCCAGGACACCAGCTGCTCTGTTGTCCCTGACGATGCCTTCATTTAGATCCAGGCCAACCCTGTTGGAAGGAAACATTGGTGTTATTACAATCTGATCTTTTGGAAGCTCCACACATTGTAAAGTATGTAAAAACTAATCATAACATGATTATGTTTACTTCTGTACATGGACAAATCTTATCATCTGGCTGCTTTATTATCTATGTGCGATATACAACAAGGCTCAGTCTATTTACATTTATAGAGAATTACTTCTAGAGACGTTTACAATAAGGTTGAAAGCACTTTAGAAACGGCAACAGGTGTTGAAAGGGCTGCAGCTGCAACAGAAATATTTCCACTGCAATGGCTAACAGACCTTGCATTTCAATGTATCCCATTTGTATAACCTCCATCATCAAAATAAATTGTGAAGGCAAAGTTATGGGAATACGAGATAGCATCTGGCTGCTATATTATCTAAGTGCGATATACAACAAGGCTCAATTTCTTCACATTTATAAAGCATTCGTTCTCGCTTTACAATAAGGCTGAAAGTAGTTTACAAAATTAATGCATGAATGTTTTGTATAGAATATATGGATTAGACCGTCTTTATAAGGCATGTTGTGTTGATCATCATAATGTCACAACAGACCCTTAGCATATACAACATGTCCAAATATTCTTCTTGCTGATAATGAAGTCTTTAACGTGCTAACTAAATCAAACAATTAACGCCTGCCCATTGCATCCAATAATAAGAACATTTCTCAAGTCAAATTAAATTTGTGAATGAATTAAACTGCAAAGCCTAAAATGTAGAATTATCGTTGGCTGTGAAAGTAACATTGATGATTATCTACCATCTTTCTGCATAAATGTAAATACCAACCAGATTTGATTGTTGTTGCTGTTTTAGGGTTTAACGCCATTTTTCAGCACACAATAGGATATACATGGCGGCCAGTATTATTGGTGGAGGAATAACCCGGGAATACCCCCGGAAAGAACCACTGACCCACAAGAGCTACGGGTAAGCTTTTTTCACGTAACTACATTAGCCGAATCTTGGACTCGAACCCATGCAGACGGAGGTGAGATGGCAGTGATCCGTAATGGAAAGCGCTTTAGACCACTCTTGGCCCCCTCAACCAGATTTGCTAACTAAATCAAACAATTAATGCTTGCCCATTGCATCCAATAATACAAACATTTCTCAAGTCAAATTAAATTTGTGAAGGATTAAAACTGCAAAACCTAAAATGTGGAATTATCGTTGGCTGTGAAAGTAACATTGATGTAAATCTACCATGTGTAGATGTAAATAGCAACCACTTGATCATGTTTAACTACATATCTGCAAACTGCATTGTTTTGCATAGTAACACATGTCAAACATGTAAAACTACATCATAAAGACAATATATGTTGCAAGGACTGCAGCTGCAACAGAAACATTTCCATTGCAATGGCTAACAGACCTTGCAATTCAATGTATCCCATTTGTATAACCTCCATCAAGATAATTTGTGAAGGCAAAGTTATGGGAATACGAGAACAAAGTAAACAAAACTTAGGTTTATCAACATTATTATTTTAACACTAATGTAAAACGCCATAAGCTGTCGAATACTGACCAATAATAATTAGGTTTCGAGATTTGTCAAGATTATAGTCCTTGAATGAAATTGGATACAATAATAAACTTACCACTGCTTTTATCTAAATCTGAACAAAATTTGTGTGAAAAAAAAAAAAGATTGTACTCTAAACAATCATGAGGGATAAAGAGTTATTACTAATAAAAGGCTTGCATTCATGGATCATAATTTTAGTTTAAATTAAACCATGGTATACTGTTTACATAGAAACAACAATTCCAATGTCTTACTGTTCAGGCCACCCCCTCAAAAAATTAAGTTGCAAGACCTACAAAAATAGTAGTATTTATCTAGCTCAAGGTTGTTAAGTTTCTCCATCTTGCTTGTAGTTTCTATAATTTCAATAGTCTTATGGCAAGTACAGTTTCACTTTTGAACAGATAGTAATAGTACCAAAAACTATTGAAAGTTCAGCATGACAAGTAAATTTCTCAATCTACTAGTTCTTCTGGGAGACAAAAGTCAAATTCAATGACTGGTTAGGCACACAATCAAGCTTTCAACAAGCCAAAATTGTACATGAATGTACAGCTGTTCTAGTTTTCAACAAGCCAAAATTGTACACGAGTGTAAAACTGTTCCAGGTTACAACAAGCCAAAATTGTACATGAATGTAAAGCTGTTCAAAGAAGCATTTAATATTCCCATGAAATGAGGCATCAATACAGATCAAGGGACATAACCCCACAAAATCTCATGCCCCAATCCAGTAGTTTTATTATTTTAATGGTATGTTGGAGAACTTAAATATCGATCCTACCTTAACACACATACGTGCTAAATTACAGCATTTCTATATAAAATAAGTAAAAAAATATTTTTTCAACATTCATTTATTTCACATTAATTTTTTTTTTACTTCATTCAATGGTGTTTTTAGGAAACAACAAATATCAGAAAAAGTGACTGCTGAGAAAAATGGTTGAAACATTGTATTTTCTGCCTGCTGCACAGCAATGATATAGAATGGCCAACATGTACATTAGGGATTGTATGAGCAGGTGTTGACAACATTTATAGCTAAAATAATCCAAATAAAATATTAATCCTCATTGTATTTGTTGGGAAGTGGAGTTAGCATATGGGACGGTGAAAATAAAAAACATTCTCATCATAATTGTTAATGTAACCAGTATTGAGAAGATAAAAATTAAATAAAAGCCTATTTCATGTAGCGTAGGGACACGCATGCGAAAATGTTTCCCAATTTATACATACTTTAATGCAAATTATGATAAAATTTGACTTCCTGTCCTGTCTCTAATCTTATGCACATCTGACTGATTTTCTAGACAGACTGTAACATGCAACTCAATAACTGTCCTGTATTAAAATATACTGACACAATTCTGTTGATTCATAGTCCAGTCTGACCATCCAGGATAATGACCCCAAAAGGCAGGAATGCCGTAGGAAGAAAGAAGTATGTGATACTGTTATGACCCAATACAAAGCTATTTTCAGCATATCAACCAAATACCATACAGATATACTCATTTCATCTATGTACTCAAATACTGGACTGTTGTGCATTTTTTATACCCTTTTCTTCTCATTCCACTGTTATAAAATAATCCCAAAATGAAACTTTGTATTGCTGATAAACCAACAAGTAAACACTATAATATAATTATGTGCATTGTTACATAATTATATTATATAAAACAATATTATAACATATCTAAGACAGCACTTACCATCTTAATTCTTTGTTTTCATGTTTAGTCTGTGCCATGTTGTGGTAAGCTCTCAACTTGGCCACCAGATCTGTGGAATCTTTAGCAGCATTCACGGCAAGCTGCTTTGGTATTACTAACAATGCCCGGGCAAACTCGGCTATTGCTAGTTGTTCTCTTGAACCCTAAGGTAAATGAAAAATTGAAATTATTGAAATGCTTTTTGCAGAATAATAATGCTGTTATCATTATCTTCCATTTCATAAATTTTAGTGTATGACAAAAAAATTACACATCAAAGACTGGAGAAAACAATGTAGCAAAATATAAATGAGGCACCAGCATGTATGGGGTGTTTCGTGGCTATTGATTAAATTAAAATTAATGAATAAAATAATTTAAATTATCATAAAGAAAATTGAAATAATGTACTTCAGACTAGTGCCTTTATGAGTCATCACAATCATTTCTCAAGAGATGAAATCAAAATGTATGCACATGATCATGTAATGCAGATGCAGTGGGGTGTAATCACTTTTTGAAAATGTAAAACAACTGCAAAGAAATCACTTTCTCTAGAGACGAGATTAAAATGTATCCACTTGAAACAGATAAAATGCAATGTGCATAGTTTGTGCTGACCAATATCTGTGTATTCTCTATGCAGATTCAGTTTAAGCATGCAAAGCCTAATTGTGAACCAGACTTAATTTTAACACTACATTTTACAGCATGCTATTTAAAAAGAGTGGAGTGAATAAACTTGCATTCATCACAGTACAAAGAGCCTAACTGCAAGGTGCCCAGACAGAATATATCAGGTGTGAACTGGGAGACTTGAAACAGTCTTTCCATTTTAAGGAAAAGTGTAAAGTGCTCACAACAGTATACCTCAAGTATAAACTGAATAACTCTATAGAGTTTTCCAATTAAAAGAAAAATGTAAAGTGCTCTCACGGCATACCTCAATTGTGAATTGGAGAACACAAGAGAATTTGACATTTAAAAGAAAAATGCAAATGTCCACAGAGCAGAAAGAAAGGATTCATCTTTTTCAACTTAACTACTACAATGGCAATCATCAAATGAATTACCGTACCATCCATATTTACTTTGAGCCAGGCTTTCACATAATTCCCATCCCTATTAAATTCGTAAGTATATATTAAATGAAAGAATGGTAATACCAAAAACTCTGCCAGAAAATGAGGGAGAAGGAGAACATACCAAAGAGGTAGCAAAGTTTTCTAGGTATATCGACAAGGCTGCTTCCACCGCTCCACCCCCAGGGACCACCTGCTGCGATTCCAAGACTCTCTTGACCACAGAGATGGCATCGTGAACTGATCGCTCCATTTCATCACACATAAAGTCATTTGCCCCACGCAGGATGATAGACGCAGCTGTCCTGGCCTTTGGACTGGAAAAATACACTCATTTATAAGGCACTTTCTTTTCAAAACACTTCAAACAGATCTAATGCAGACCTGCCAACCCTAAGAAGTCATACTCGTTAGTAGTCAATATTTTTCTTCAAGGTAGACCAATTTTCA
This sequence comes from Unio delphinus, assembly GCA_029339505.1. NCBI lineage: Eukaryota > Metazoa > Mollusca > Bivalvia > Unionida > Unionidae > Unio > Unio delphinus. Next base: position 1,834,370 of record JAQISU010000030.1, read on the forward strand.
GTAAGGTGTAACAGATTATGACTTTGATCAATCTCAAAATAATGCTTTTGAAAAGTGTGGTATGAGGCATCAAAGGCAAATATATGTTCAACGCTAAGGTTTGTAACATTAGTGATTTCCAGTTCCATTCTAGAAACTTCAGTTCCAAAACACTGAGCAATCAATTCTTGCTAGATCTTTTAATGTGGTAACAGCATTCATTTCTTCTGTCAACAGTACTCAAATTAGCATTTGAGGTTGTCCATAAATGTTGCCTTTTATGCTTTCTTATCAATCAAGACATATACCTGAATACTCAGTTTAATAATTGTTTGTGGACTATTTCAATATTTTGAAGCAAACTGCAACTTTCCCATTTAGTTTGTTTTTCTTTAGCTTGATCATGTTGGCATGTTGTATGACAAATACAAAATGTGTAAGTACTCTTTAAAGTTAGTCTGGTTCCCTAAATAATTCTAAAATACAAATTATCTAATGTATAATATAAAGTTAGTCTGGTTCCCTAAATAATTCTAAAATACAAAGTGTCTGAGGTATACTATAAAGTTAGTCTGGTTCCCTAAATCATTCTAAATTTCAAAGTCTGAAAAGGTATACTATACAGTTAGTCTGGTTCCCTATATCATTCTAAAATACAAAGTGTCTAAGGTATACTATAAAGTTAGTCTGGTTCCCTAAATCATTCTAAATTTCAAAGTCTGAAAGGTATACTATACAGTCAGTCTGGTTCCCTAAATCATTCTAAAATACAAAGTGTCTAAGTTATACTATAAAGTTCATCTATTAAATGATTTAATCCCTCTTTTTTTTGGTGGCCAGGTACAATTTAAAAAAAAAAAAAATTATTTGGCATATATAATAAAATAATATATATCTCAAAGTCTTAATATATGAATAAATAACGTAACATTATTTCATCATTATTATAATAACAAGACACGAAAAATAAATATTCATCTAAAGCGAATATTCTGATCTTTCCACACCTATTCTCTCTATTATCAATTACCTGTTCTGCCTAGAGAAGTAATACAAGTAAATACACTTACAAAAAATGGAATCCTTTTATATGTTCCATGATGATGATATCTGGTCAAAGAATGGCTCAGAATGAAGTGAGAGAAAAGACTTCTGTCCAAAAAGAATTTTACAAAACGATGTAGTGGGATATTCAACTTGGAGCATAATGACGACAACAACTAGTCTTTGCTCACTTATTCTTCGTCTATTTTGGTTCATGCAAGTGCTAGAGAATTTCCAGGAAGTGCTAGACAAGAGAATTTCCAGGAATTCAAGATAAGCCTATTTATTTTGCTGAATACATCTCTAACACTTCAGGCACTCCAACTTATCAACATACTCATAGGATACCAACAAAATCTTCAAGGTGTCAAGTATGGCTATAAGACTATTGTTCAATGTAGCCAATGAAACAGATATTACAAGTAAAAGTAGCTATAACTAGATTTTTAAGATGGTTACCATGGCAGTCATAAACGAGGTGTGTACATTAGATATAACTAGATTTTTAAGACGGTTACCATGGCAGTCATAAATGAGGTGTGTACATTAGATATAACTAGATTTTTAAGATGGTTACCATGGCAGTCATAAATGAGGTGTGTATATTAGATCAGTATTCTTCTCAATTAGGACAAATGGACTTTGGGCAAAAACACAATGCAGCAATGACCGTATATTTAAAAGAACTAATAACAAGATTTGGCAGACATGTTGGAAGCCAGATTAGTACCGTTTTCCTTAGGTACCAAGTAGACATCACAAATGGTTTAGTAATCCTACCTTTCATTCAGCTGGAGTACTGATAACAAGATTTTTAAGGGGGCCACCTTGTGGCCATATTGCATGTCACTTATGAGCAATTAGACAATATAACAAGTACTTCAGTGAAAAAGCCACAAGCAAACTTTCATATCCTTAAAGTATATGAGTATTAGTGATAAGAAAACTTGTGTTAACAGATGCTGAAAGTCTGGCATACTCAACTCTGGCCATTACTTAGCTGTCCTAACTTGTGACCTATTCTGATAACAAGAAAAACGTGGTTATTCTAAACGATGTTACAAATTGCTTTTCAACTTTGAAGATATTTTTGTACTGTTCTAGGATCTTTCTTCACAGAAAAATAATGATGTTGCAAATAAGCTTTCCAAAATGAAGATATTCTTGTGCTGTTCTTTTTTCACAGAAAGATACTCAGTTTTATAAATGAATTCCATTGAATATTTACCCCTTTATGAGAAGAAGTTCATCATCACATATTCTCTCTTGTACCACCTCTTCTGCATGACCAAGCATGGATGCATCAAAGGACTCTTCGCCTTCAAGGTTGGCTAGGGTCATTAGCAAAGTACCTGTAAATATAACAATTGTTTTTTTTCTTTTGTTTTTATTCACCTAAGAAATATAAATTTTTGAATATGCTTTACAGAAATACTGAACGATCATAGAAACCTTTATTAAAACTAATTCATGAGCCAGAACAATCATTCAAATTCAAATTCAGAAATTCATAATCGATGATCGGTTCCCCTTAACCAACTGATCATCGATTATAATCGGTTACTAAAAGCAACTTTTAATTTTTTTAAAACAGTTATATCAATTTAACAACTTGACCCTGTAATAATGACTATATGTTCCTAATAATTAATCATAAGGTTTCATATTTGTAGTTGTGAAGGGAATTAATAATAATTAAATTCAGGTCAACTTTAGTTGCTGGGAGTTTTACTAACCTTTGTGCTTTGCATACACCTAAAAAGTAGTCTCCCTTTACACAATCGATTATGGAGTTTCACAATCGATTATCTTATTGATTTGCTCAACCAACTGATGATCGATTATAATTGATAATTGGGACAACATTATCAGATATACAAAACTGCATAAAACAAAATTACCCCCGGTAGCCTTGGCAATTCGTTTGAGATCAGCCTTCTTGCAGCGTCTTACTGCCATGGCACCAGCCTCAACAAAGTACTTGAGACAAAGATCATCAATTCCTCCTGTGGTTAGGATGACATTTGCCCCTGTTGCCATAATCTTCCCTATTCTTTCTTTTGTAATATCAAACTCCCTGAAAGATAGAACTTTCATGATTAATCTTGTAACATGCAAAAATCTAATGCTATACATAAAATTACACATTCTCCTGAAGCTTAATGAATTTGTGTAAAATCTTGCCAGTCAAGTACACGAGCATTTGTCTAAGAAATACACTTTCTGTGAAATTCCCCCCCCCTCGTGATACAGATAAAAACAACTGTTCTTATATTCTATGTCTTCATACAGCATCATATATTCAACATTTAATGCCATTATTCTTTATTATTATTTATTATTCTGTCAAAGTTAGTCAAAATCTGTTAAGTGGGATTACAGATAAATTTGAAAGGTCTTAAAGCTAGAATAATAATTGTCAAATGACATAAAAATCTGTTAAGCTGTTTTGGGAAAGTTTTCACAGGTTTTTACATGCTTAATATTAATCAGCATTGTTTGTATTAACTCAAAAGCAATTCATGTCTAGATCTTTAAAAAATAAAAAAGATGATGAAATTCTGTGGGTGACTGATGAGAAGTCATTTAAATGATAAATCAAATTTTAAAGCCCTTTATGATAGGCTGTTTTCTGTCAAATTTTAAAGCCTCTAATGATAGGCTGTTTTCTGTCAATTTTTAAAGCCTCTAATGATAGGCTGTTTTCTGTCAAATTTTAAAGCCTCTAATGATAGGCTGTTTTCTGTCAAATTTTAAAGCCTCTAATGATAGGCTGTTTTCTGTCAAATTTTAAAGCCTCTAATGATAGGCCATTTTCTGTCAAATTTTAAAGCCTCTAATGATAGGCTGTTTTCTGTCAAATTTTAAAGCCTCTAATGATAGGCTGTTTTCTGTCAAACTTTAAAGCCTCTAATGAAAGGCTGTTTTCTGTAAATTTTTAAAGCTTATCATGCTGTCAAATTTTGTAGTTGTTTCTGAAAGGAAAATGTTTAAAGTTTTAGTACAAGTAACCATATTCATATCCTCACTGAATCTTCAATGTCCCATTTTAAATCCCGCAAATTATTCAACTGTCGAGAATATCTTTCCTCTGCTTCCTCAATATTTTCTAGATCAAACCTGAGAAACTTCTCATTTTCGCACTCATAGCCATAAAAAAAAAATCACTCGTACTTCTATGATCATTTTATTTTTCAAGAACAGAACATGTGTAGTGAAACTGCTCTCATTTAGTAATCCTTGGTTTCTAAACATTTGAAGTTGGCAGAAACAAAAGTAAAATCATGTCTGTTTGGTTGCATGTGGTCAGATTCTTGAAAAAGCCATTTTTAACCAACCAGAGATGTTGTATCTACCACATTCAAATTGAGCATCAATGGGAATGGCCTTTGAATGCAGTTGAGAAACTTTGAGCATTGACCACTGAATGCAGAAACAGGATTACGAGCATTGATGGGATCGGGGCCGAACGAGTTAAAGCTGATATTAAATATAAATTCTGCACCATAACCAAAAATATACTGAAATCTGGACACACGCTTTGTGCACAAAATGCCTTCCAAAATAAGTTACAAGTTCATTATTCTTAAAATGGTTTTAAAATGATAAAGAAAGAGAGCATGACAGATAAGATGGATGGAAACATTGAAAGAATTTTGCCAGTTTGACTTCAAAAAGGCAAGGGCATACATGCCAACCCCTGACGAGGAAAAAGTGTAATCCAAGTGGTCAAAAAGAGGAATCCAAGCAGAAAAAGAGTAATCCACATATAACATACTACAATTACAATTAACAAGGATTTATTTGCTTTTCTCGTCTTTTATCATTCATTAATGGTTCAAGTGTTCATATGTAGCACTTTTAGCTTTAGAAAGCAACAGATTGTCATGCTGCATTTCAAAACATTTTGTACCAGCTGAGGCCATGAATGTTTTGCATACCAGTAGAGCACTCAGTACCGGGTGACTTAGCCTGGACCTGAATTCAGTTTTATTTTTGTTAACAACACTGAACAATCTCTCACAGTTAGCATTAGAATGGTAAAGAACCAATATTCCTTTCATAACCTGACAAAGAAGAGGAAATTTATTTCTTCCAGTGATAGTCTTTTAGCTGGGAAATAAGGTGCCATTGCACATCAACTCTATCTGCATTAAGTATATTGTCAGGTAGAATCCCAACTTGATACTTCAGGAATTCTTCTTCCAGATGATCCAAGCTAGACAAGGGTGGCAATAGAAAGGGATATCTCTTGACAAATAATCTAACACTTTTGAAGCTTTTTGACTGTCTCTCATTTACATAAGCAGCTGAAGCATTTAAAAGCAGTTCATCTCCATATGGGAATTTATAGAGCATGTAATCACAGGCTGTAGCATAATAATCTCTAACATTATCATAGAACATCTTCACAGGAAGAGTAGAATTGTGTTCTATGAATTCTCTTGCTTCTGCACCAATAGCTAGATCTTCATTATCTTTCTGGTTTGCATGGTCATGAAAGTCAATATCAGTTAAAAGTTTGGCTGATGCGATGATTTCTTGCTTAATAAACCTTATTATCAAATCTGACAACTGGTTTGACACAATCTTGTGCATAATATGAATGCATGGTTCTTCTTTCTGCAAGACAACATTTGCTGCATCAAACAATGGAATGGCACTCTTCATAAACAAGCAGTACAGTTTTGTAACTGGATCATTAAGCTTTTTGTAAACCATCTCACATTTAGAGTCTTCAAAGCAGTGAACAGATTCTTTTTCTTTCTGTGCCATCTTAGTATCCACTTTGCTAGTTTTGCCCTTGGAAGTATGAGAAGATCCAGTATGCTTTTTAACAGATTTATACTCTGAAGAACCTGATCCAGATGGCTGATGAAATTTTATGTCAAAAGATTTATCTTTCACAGTCATGGTCTGAGCCTGGAGGCCCTCTAGCAGGTTAGATTGAGGCCTCTCAAATAAAAACTCCATGGATTTAAATTTCTTTCTTTCTGCTACACCAATCTCTTTATTGTTAGTATGTCTGTCTATACTTTCATCTCTTGTTCTCTTCTGACTTGCAATAACAGATTCTGCTTTTGTACCACTCTTCTTCACTTTTCCACCACGTTTTCTCTGTGCAGATTCACTTTCAGTTTGAAAGAATGCTTGTAGTGCATCCCGAAGCTCAAGTAAACGGCTAACACATTTGCCAAGGGATAACCATCTTGTACACACATGCTTTATAACTTTATAGTCTTCAAGATCAAACTGATCTTGAAACAACTTTAGATCCTGTTTCCTTTTACTACTGTTCTCCAAATAATAGTAGATATCTATTAATAAATGGCCAATATCTACTTCTAATTTATCAGCAGCCTTACCAGCAGCAAGGTACATCAAATGACAGGGGAAACCTGTTATGAACACTGATGGAGACATTTTCAAAATATAGCATGCAACTCCTTTATGAATTCCAGTCATCACTGATGCATTATCAGCTGCAAACCCCATCCAGTTCTGCCAACTTATGTCATGTTTCTTCAAAACATTGTCAAGCAAATCAAAAATGTTTTGTTCAGTGGAATCTACTGTTAATTCTGGTAAAGAAAGAAGAACACTCATGACTTTGTCTTTTTCACTGTCAAAGTACCTAACACATACTGGGTACAACTTTTTATCATCATAATCACAACTCTCGTCTGTGGCAATACTAAACGGCCCAATTTTTATTGCTTCTGCAATTTTAAGTGAAGTATCTTCTGCTAGGCACCGAACAATGTGAGATGATTTTGTTCTTGCACAAGCATATTTTTCCGCAATTTTCGAATCAGGAAACATCCACTTGAACAAGGGACCAACGTGGTCTGCTACCGCTAAGGGTAGTCCGTGTTCTATTAAAAACTCGGTAAATAACACCTCAGCATTTATAGTATTCAAGTCTGCACTTGAGCTCTGCTGTAAATAAGAAGTTACCTTAGTATTAGAGTTTGTAAGGTGAGCTAATTCGATGTGTTTCCTTGTTTTCATGTTTTTCCACATAAAAATTTACCACCATGACCAATGCTAAACTCGTTTCCGCAGTCTGCAATGAGCATGATGCTGTCCTAGAATGGAACGCTGTATTATGCCATTCATATATTCATCTTTGGAGGACTCGTTGTTTTGCTTTTTTCTGATCCATATGCGAAATTCTTGGGGAAAAAAATGTGCTCTAACATACACAAAGACTAGAATCCATCTTAACATCTGAAGCCATTTAGCGCCAGCGATTAGACGTCACGTGATGATGCCCTCGTCGTGTTTGGAGGATTGATTACATTTTGCTTTGTTTATTATTGACTTTTTCTAACCCATCTGTGAAATTATTTAAGAGATATTTTTTGCACTCATAAACGCATTGAGAATTTTTTAATACTTTTTAGCGCAAAAAAAAAGTTTTAGACTGGTTCTGCACTATACAAAATTAGAACAAAGAGTATGTGCATAATGATTTAAACAAAATAGAAACCAGTCTGTTCTCTCCTCACTAAGCCGCTATAAATAGAATATGAGGTCGAAAGTTTGAAAGTATCTTAGTAACATGATAGTTGCTATAAATAGAACATGAATATTAGGAAAGTCCACGGACAAGTATACTCGTATATCGTAGTTATGTAGAAGCAGGGTATTTTTTAATTAAAAATAAAACAGTATGTAAAAAAAAAAGTAATGCTAATAAAAACAAAAAAATTTTTTTTTTTTGCAGGATGGATATATCGAAAAAGCGTAATCTATAAACGTTAACGCGTAACGCGGAATTTAGTGGGAAAAAGCGTAATGATTACGCCAAAAGCGTAATGGTTGGCATGTATGCAAGGGACATGTTTAAAAAAAACAAATCAAAATCAAATTACATGCAATAATCAATATTGTATATACAGTAGTCCCCCTCTTGAACGGCCCCCCTGAACTGCAGCCACCCGCTTCTTACGGCCAGAATTCCTTGGCACCAACGAGTTTGTATTCAAAAGTACCCCTCAAAAGCAGCCACCCTTCTATCGCGACCAGCAGCCAGCATTTTAGTACAAAAAATGTAAAATGTCCCCCTCATGAACGGCAACTTTTAATTCTTCAAATGTATCCAGAACCAATAATTAATTCAAATCTTGACGTAAGGTAAGCAGTTTTGATTATCTATATCGTAGATACATCTCTCCGAGTGTCAAGTCGGCGTTAAAAGTGTCGACTAAAGGATTTATAGTACATCATTATCTATAAAAGTCGATGTTTACAGGAAATGGGCTCAATAATGTTATGATAGAGTTTGGGGTTTAACACCTATGTCGAGTTCTTCTCTTTGATGATTATAACCAGACGCAATTGTTATAATCATAACAGGGTCAGCATATGCTAAAAATAGATTTTGTACATTGCACACACAGAGAACCTTAAAAAATCAACAGGGTACCAAAAAAAAGATCGTAAAAAATCATGTGACAACACATTATTGCTTCCGTTACAAAGACTGTATTTCGTACACTCGACACAAGTTTTGTCTGCATAATTAAATCGCATAGTCAGCAATTACTGAATAAATCATTACCAAACATTGAAATGTCATCACGGTAACGGATACATTATTTTAGAAGAAAATCGGTTATTCTACACAACGACATCGGGGGGGGGGGGGGGGGGGGGGGGGGGGGGGGGGGGGGGGGGGAAAGAGGGGTTAACGTGCCGAGCAATTTTATGTAAAGACTCGAAAAAACAAGTTTATATTGAAATAATTTGAAGAAACAAAGTCGTAACCGATAAGAAGGTTATTCAGAAGCAGTGGGAAAATGGAGCAAATGGAAAGATAATTATGTATGTACCAAGATGAAAAGGACGTTTTTGAATCCATTTGCAATGTGCATGACAACAATACCCGCTCGCATATCACTTACAACAGCAGGGGTGGCCGTATAAGAGGGGGACTACTGTATTAAAAATTATTTTTTTAGTTTGCAAGAGCAAAAATTTCCCAATATTCACTTCAATGCGCACTTTGGTTCAGATCTTCTAAGGAGAAATTACACCGACAATATTAAAGCTGTCAACTGATGCCCCTTGATGATAAAACAGGTTAAAAAATGGGCAACAACACAGCCTTTCCAAGTTCAGATCAAAGACATCAGGAGACACAGAAGAATGATTATAGTTCAGAGCTGTGTGACAACCTGATGCTGCACATTTATTCATTGTTATACCACTAATTTTCTTATTTATGTTTATAGTAACCGTCCATGAAACAGTTCCAACAGACAGGTTTCTTAAATGTGAAACCACGTGTCACATCTTTATAGTTTGATACATGCACAGATAATAGACCGGTCAAAATAGGAAACAAAATGGTGCCAGGTGTAGATTTTATCTATGTGATATAAAGATGTTACACGACTGAAATTTTTTTAGTAAAGAGGGAATTTGTTAAACTTAAAAACATGCTTTATCTGTAAATAGATAAATTACTGAACCCAAACCCAGAGAGATGACTCAAAAACATTGAACTTACCTCTGTCTTATTGAATCCAGCTGATTTGGATCTGTAATCATAACCTGGACTCCCATTTTCATCTTAGTCTTTTGTAAACTGAAATCAAGGCAGGCGATCTTGGCTCCAGTAACCTTTTTAAGCATTGCTGAAAGGGTAATGTACTAGATTATGTCTTTTTAAGCATTGCTGAAAGGGTAATGTACTAGATTATGTGTCTTTTTAAGCATTGCTGAAAGGGTAATGTACTAGATCATGTGTCTGGATAATGAATATCAAATCTACAACTCGTGCATGAATAGGGCATACATTCACACAATTTCGTGTTACATATTACTGCTAGTAGTAACAATTCAAAATGTCTGAACAAACAATTCCAGAGCTGCCAACCCTCCAGACTAGCTATTAGTGAAAATTGGGATAAAAATTAATGAATTTTGAACACAGTGAAAAATTATACAATGACACTAAAAGTCCATCAACTTTGATGGTCAGTACTGCATTATACAAAAATCCCAAAAATAAAAAACATTATTTACACTGATTACAAGTACAAATTTATTGGCAGCCAAATACACTGATATACACAAACGTCACATTATTTGTCACGATATGATACTACGGCAGACTTGAACACTCAATTGGTCTATGGTAAATTTGTTTTCAAAATAATTCAGGGTTCATGCCTGCTGATTAATCTTGGTGACTAAAATGATTGCAAATATTCAGCATCTAAGGAGTCACTAAAGTTTTTTTTTATTTTTCAATATATGCTTCACTTTTTGTGGAATACATTATCTTTTTCCTTGGGGGTAAAAAAACATTCTTAATGTAGCGTTGCTTATTTAGAAATGGTATTAATCAAGAAGATGACACATTGGATGGTTACTGATTAGTGGTGTCGGCACATGTGCAGAAAAATATGAATTCGAGCAAATTATGATATATGTTAATCTTTCAAAACACTTGAAGCTGTCTTCGTTTAATGTCTGTTAAAAAATTAAAGTTGCTATGAGTATGAAAATATGACATTTAAAAGATCAGTTAGGCCCAAGTTTTCTTCAGGAGTATTTGTAAGACTTCTGTGCTAAGAATAGATTATATACTTTACTATGCTTTCTACAGGGCAAACTGTAAAAATTAAATCTAGTTCTACTAAGAGTGTCGCTAGCAATACAGGACTGTTAATTGGCATCTGGGACCAATGCTGCAATCATGACCAGCCCTTAATGAGATAAGAGTTAATTTATTCACGACTTAAGCCAATCGAGAATAGGGGATTTCATGATTCTTTTTTGCATGTAGCATTAATCTGTGAATCGCTAGTATTGAAATGCATGCCAAAATTTGAGGAGTGGCTGATTTGCAAACCCGCCCCCCACCCCCCACAACAAATTTCTGCCAGACATCTGAGGTCTTGAAGAAAAAGCAATTGCAGCCAGAAGCAAAATCACAATGTTATTAGCTCATCTTATCTGAGAACACGATTTAAAAGCAAACATTGTCAGTACTATTATGCAAAGTGTTAAATTCTAGTTTTATAATATGCACTCTCCAAACAGAAATAAAATATAACTTTTTAAATGGAACAAAAGTTGTTGGAATTCTAAATGTTCCCTTAAATCACCATAATCTGTTTTGCTCTTTATATATGTTCCCGTTTTTAAGAGAACACACATTTATATATTTTCAAATATTATACAAAAAGACATTAATATACAAAAAACCCAAGACATTTCAAATATCCTCTTCGCTGCTTGAAAAAAGCAAAACTAAAGTATCTTTGGCCAAAATTTAGCATCAAAAAGATGCAAATTAGTACAAAAATCATGCACCAAACATTGACGAAAAGGTGGATTTTCTCTTAAACTCATAATTCTCCTTTTCACGTTGGCTACATAATTTCACAGCAATTTATAAAACACAATTTTTATAAGAAGCGAGATTTGGAATTTTTGTATGCACAATGCGATCTGTAAATAAACCACTTTGCAAGCAAAATCTAGAAGTTGATAAGATTGTTATTTCTAAAAAATGTAAGTTTGGATTCATTTTCATCAAGAAATTTCCAAAGTGTTTTCTAACCTTGTGATGCCACAGTACAGTTGAGGGCATACCCTTGAACCAGCATGCTTTCCTTTGAGCTACGTCCATGTGCCTTTAAAATATTCACAGCTTTGATTGGATAGCGGTACCCTCCTTTGCCATCGTGAACTCTTACAGCCATAGCAGCATCCACAACCATGTTGGCAAAGAAGTCTGCTTCTCTAAGCTTTGTTAAGTACAACACAATTGAGAGATGAATAAAAGAGGACAACCTATATTGAAATTATGAATCAACTTTGCTTTTTAAATTTATTCTCCAAACTCTATTAAGTACAACACAATTGAGATGAATAAGATAACACCTTTCTGGCCCATAAGTATACTAACATTATGAATCCACTCTGCTGTTCAAATTCCAAAGTAGATCAAAATACTAAAAATACTGATGGTTTTGGTGGATTTAGTTCATGGAAGGATACAGCTTAGAAGACTTGGATGGAAGCATACAGCTTAGAAAACTTAGGTGGAAGAATACAGCTTAGAAGACTTGGATGGAAGAATACAGCTTAGAAGACTAAGATGGAGGATACAGCTCAGAGGACTTCGATGGAAGGATACAGCTCATAGGACTAGATGGAAGAATACAGCTTAGAAGACTAAGATAGAAGGATAAAGCTCAGAGGACTTCGATGGAAGGATAAAGCTCAGAGGACTTCGATGGAAGGATAAAGCTCAGAGGACTTCGATGGAAGGATAAAGCTCAGAGGACTTCGATGGAAGGATAAAGCTCAGAGGACTTCGATGGAAGGATAAAGCTCAGAGGACTTCGATGGAAGGATAAAGCTCAGAGGACTTCGATGGAAGGATAAAGCTCAGAGGACTTCGATGGAAGGATAAAGCTCAGAGGACTTCGATGGAAGGATAAAGCTCAGAGGACTTCGATGGAAGGATAAAGCTCAGAGGACTTCGATGGAAGGATAAAGCTCAGAGGACTTCGATGGAAGGATAAAGCTCAGAGGACTTCGATGGAAGGATAAAGCTCAGAGGACTTCGATAGAAGGATAAAGCTCAGAGGACTTCGATGGAAGGATAAAGCTCAGAGGACTTCGATGGAAGGATAAAGCTCAGAGGACTTCGATGGAAGGATAAAGCTCAGAGGACTTCGATGGAAGGATAAAGCTCAGAGGACTTCGATGGAAGGATAAAGCTTATAAGACTTAGAAGGAAGGATACTGCTTAGAAGACTAAATGATTGCCAATCTTGGGACATAATGCAGATGGTGATAACACTGTTCATTGTCCTTTACAATAGTATTATTGTCTATAATGCCTTGCTAAAACTTTAGTTTCTCCATGTCACATCACTATCCAAATCAATATTCAAGGAATTATTGTGATTTCCTTTTAACAGCATTTTCTTGTATAGCTTCAAGTATTACAATTATTGAAAACAATGTCCAAGGGAGATAATAATGTGGTTTAGATTTCTAAATCTGATTTGTTGCCCTTCACACATTAAATTAACTTGTATTATACTCTGTAGCAATTTTAGCAAACCCAATTAACGTTTGCTACAAACAATATTGGAACAAGAGAACGGTCATTTTATCAAAAGGACTGGAAGTGGGGATATCTCTACTGTGTGGGCATGTGATATGGATTTTAATGTAGCTTTAACAAGTTTTCAGCCATATAGCTACAATGTCTGCAGTGTGGCAGTTTATAGTGATGTCTAGCACTGGGGCATTATGATGCAGACATGTAGCATCATGTCCCACCCAGTCATATTATCCTGACACCAGGCCGAGCAGTCCTGACACTAACCTCTTAATGCTGAGCTTCAAGAGAGGCAGCTGTTAGTACCATTTTTATAAGTCTTTGGTATGACTTGACTGGGGTTTAAACCTGTGTCCCTCATATCCAAATTATTAGGAGACTCTACCTCTTGTTATACAGTCATCAAACGCGTAAAGTAATTATCAGTTTTCAATTTAGATGCATTAGGTCACAAGTTTAATGGTCAATGATACAAATGTAGGTTGACAAGATTGGAGGTGCACATCGAATATGCAGTCATACAACCATAGCTCTTTCTCTTATAGACTGAAATCTGCCATCTTTCCTAATTAAAAGACATCAGAAAAATTGATTCCATCAAGATACAAAATTGAAATACCTCCAATAAGCTATATCTAATTTTTTTCTTCATTTTGCCTTCTATATATGTGATTAATTTCCTGTGAAAGACATTTTTATTTGTGATTATTCTTTCACATTCAGTTTGTTAAAACACTGACTTCAAAATTCAAAGTTACGATTTAATGACTATTACTGAAAAGGATACGATCCAATAATTTTACTGGAAATGCTGGACTTGGCACAATTAAGAATGCAATCCTTTCCTAGTTCCTCGATATTTATGGTCAAATGCTCCTGTATGAATTTACATGCTTCCCTGTAAAATTGACAGAAAATAGTATTAGAAAAAAAAATAAAGAAAAGAAGAACAAAATCTAACACAGAATAAAGCAAGAACAATCATTGTTTTGTGAAAAAGGTTAGCAAAAATTCTACAATGTATAAACAACAAGAGTCCATAATAAATGGCGTGAATAAGTAATCTCATTAAGATGGACATCACACTACAATGTATTCTCACAAGACGGACATCATACTACAAAATACTCTCATTAAGATGGAGATCATACTAACAAATACTCTCATTAAGACAGATATCATACTAACAAGTACTCTCATTAAGACAGACATCATACTAACAAGTACTCTCATTAAGATGGAGATCATACTAACAAGTACTCTCATTAAGACAGACATCATACTAACAAGTACTCTCATTAAGACAGACATCATACTACAAAGTACTCTCATTAAGACGGACATCATACTAACAAGTACTCTCATTTATACGGACATCATACTACAAAGTACTCTCATTAAGATGGAGATCATACTACAATGTTCTCTCATTATGACAGACATCATACTAACAAGTGCTCTCATTTATACGGACATCATACTACAAAGTACTCTCATTAAGATGGAGATCATACTACAATGTTCTCTCATTATGACAGACATCATACTAACAAGTGCTCTCATTTATACGGACATCATACTACAAAGTACTCTCATTAAGATGGAGATCATACTACAATGTTCTCTCATTATGACAGACATCATAATAACAAGTGCTCTCATTAAGACGGACATCATACTACAAAGCACTCTCATTAAGATGGACATCATACTAACAAGTACTCTCATTAAGATTGACATCATACTACAAAGTACTCTCATTAAGATGGAGATCATACTACAAAGTACTCTCATTAACTAATTTGTGCCCGATCTGTCAATACACGTAATTTTGTTTCTGCATCCAGTGGCTGATCCCACCAGTAGTCAAAGTTTGTTGACTGCCTTCAATGGCCGATCCCCTCTTTTGTCATTTTTAATGTGTATTAGATACAATAGTATCTAACTGGTTACAAATACGGATTTTCCAAGAATATGACCAATATTAACCAAGCAGAAATGATTTTATGTGCAAATTTGAATTGTTTAGAAACCAAGGGTTACTAATGGAGGGCAGTTTTACTACATGTGTTTTGTTTATGAAAAATCGTAAATGATGAACACAAGACTTGGACAAATAAAAGAAAATAAAATCGTCTTTGTGTAGCCAAAATCTTTTGGAATAATTAGTGAAAATTATGTCGATTTTTTATTGGATACAAGAAGAGAAATCAAGGCAAGAGTGAACATGTGCATGATATTTACAGAATTTTCTTAACAGGTAAAACTATATGGGGCACAAGCAGCTAGACAAAGCTTAGAGCTACGGAGGCAGAGCAGCAGTAATATTGATAACTGTGCTGGGGGCCAAAAGAGGAGACGGACATCATACTAAGAAATACTCTCAATAAGTAAAAGTGTATAAAAGTTCCTTAATGGTCCAATATAATTATAAGAAAATTTCAATGTAAGATACAAATATGCCCGCCTTTTCTTTAAAAATTGGTTTCAGTCTCACATAGTATATATGGATCAACAGAGTACAAGAGTAAATAAAGATGCCACGACAGGGAACTGCAGATTCGTGACCTAATTAAATGTGTATATAGCCTTATCAGGGATCCAAATTTCTATCTAGATTAGATACTCATCCCACCCATTAAGTCGAATTTGTAATTCAGAGAAATTCATTTTGGTTGCTGCCGCAGTGGAAGAGATAGATGAGGACAATGTAAAAAATACTTACTTGCAAGCTAATCTGTAGCCACTTATAACTGACGTGGGATGGATTTTGTATTTCACTAGCTCATCTGCATTTTTGAGCAACTCTGC
The DNA here is from genome assembly GCA_029339505.1 of Unio delphinus. Classification (NCBI taxonomy): domain Eukaryota; kingdom Metazoa; phylum Mollusca; class Bivalvia; order Unionida; family Unionidae; genus Unio; species Unio delphinus. Next base: position 1,850,304 of record JAQISU010000030.1, read on the forward strand.
TGCAATTATAACCTAAAAGAATGTTTCAGAACATGATCTTTGCACTTTTTCCATAAAACTTGCACTAAAATATGCATCATCAACTAAAAATAATTTTAAGTTTGTAAATACACATGTACTTGAAATGTGAACATAGACGGCCAAACACGAGCCTCTTTACTGTTATTAGGGCAGATACAAGCTGCCCAATGATTGAGAGAAAAAAATTAAGCATTTGTTGAGGTTTATGCACCAGGTATGAACTTTGGTTTTGAGGATATCAGAATAAATAATAGGTGAAAGTTTTTCATGAACATTTATTAATGATCTAAGCTTGCCTCTGACATTCATGAAGGGGATGTTTGCAAAACTGTCACATTTTCTTTACCTGTGATATATAGATATAACATTGTAACAGACATAACATGTACATAGTTGGACTACATAAGAATATAACATTTCTTAGATATATTTGAACTTTTCCATTAACAACAAACACATACAGATTAGACACAATTGTGAATTTATCATTTTACCTATATTTGCACCTGCACATGCAAGCATGTTAAACTTACAAATGTGTCTTAAAACAGCCACCATAATTATTCATAAAGGGTCAGTGTATCTATTTATCGAAAGACATCCAATTTTTCCTTCTCTCAAACAATTTAGCACTGTGAGATCTTGTACTGCATGCAGAACAATGCAGCACTTTAAAGGTTAAGGGAAACCACATGACAAAATTTCTCAACTAAATTTTACCGTCCCAAAAAATATACTTAACATGTTTGTTACAAGTCAAAATTAGCACAACTGTGATATTTCAGTCCAGCTATAATAAATTCCTTGTAACAGTTTTCTTTATCCCACTGTATATACTACCAAGAAACACGACACTTGGAAGCAAGTTGCATGGGAATGATTTCTTGTAACTAAATTAGGAATGGTTAAGAAAACACAAATTTCTCAACTAAGCTATTTTACCATCCCAAAAATATACTTAACCCTTTCATCACTACACTACAGACTGGTTTTCAGGTCTAGGGGAAGTAAGTATGTAAACCCTATGGACCGCTTTACCGGTCTGGGGCAGAGTGCTTATTTAAAGTCATAGTACCAGACTACATAAATTTTGGAATACCTCTGAGAACTTCCTAATTGTAATGTAGATATTATATTTGGATTATCTCGTGAGTTAAGCTTGAATTTAACTAGAAATCTCGAGGAAGCAGGAACATTCTAAGCATGTTTTCAGAATGATGAATTTATATTCAAAATGGTGGAGTTCGAAGCAAGATGAGAATGAAGTGTCAGTTTATGAATTATCAAAATATTTAGCTGTTGTGACCTAACACAGCTGATTGAAAATGAGAGAAAACATCTGGAGATGCATTTAAATGTGCTCGTGGGCAATAGTGATGACAATGAAGAGGACTTTGAAGGTTTTGAACCAGATGAAGTGCGAAGTCCACACGTTTTTTTTCTCGATGAACAAAATAGATTTCAATTTTCTGAGAGAATTTGGACCCACCGAAGTGTTAGATGGCTCCAGAAAAGCTTTTGGAATATATTTAAATCTTTGATTTTTGAAGTGTTTGAAAATATTATTCATGTAATGTGGTTAATAAAAAAATTGCTTTTGCATTTTACTGGTTGTTACCTGTTTGCACCTTTATTTTTAAAGTTATAATAGATATGCACATTTTATTGAATAAGTCATAAAAAGTTTACTTTTAACCTTTATGTTGATACCAAAACCAGGTCATTCACAGGTCATTCGGCTTTTATGCATACAAAGTTACTTAGTGTTTAGAGCTCCATGCATGCAAAGTCACTCAGTGTTTAGGGCTCTATGCCTGCAAAGTTAATTAGTGTTTATGGTTCTATGCCCGCAAAGTTAATTAGTGTTGTTCCGATTATTGATTATAATCGATCATCAGTTGGTTGAACAGATATTCGATTGTGAACTCTACAATCGATTGTGTGTAAAGGGAGACTACTTTTTAGATGTATGCAAAGCACAAAGGCTAGTAAAACTCCCAGCCACTAAAGTTGACCTGAAATTTATTAATTCCCTTCACAACTACAAATATGAAACTCTATGATTCATAATTAGGAACATATAGTCATTATTACATGGTCAAGTTGTTAAATTGTTGAGTTAATACATTTAAACACATTTTGTTGATTTGTTTCAGTCAAATTGCAACACCTTTGTAGTATTTATAAAAAATGACAAACATGAAAAACATGTCCTTCCTATACTTTAAATTATAGACACATCACATGTGAACGAAAGAATTACGGGGCATTGTAGTAGTAGTTCAGCTACATATGACTGATCAGCAATAAAAGTTGCGTTCATTTAACAAAGTTGTAGAACAAAAGTAACACACAATGTAATATTATTGTCAGGTTAAAGTATACATGTCATTATAAGAGATTACTCATGTACATTTATAAACATATTGAACTCTTGATCAAAGATATAACTGTTTAACAAAAATTAAAATTTGCTCTTAGTAATCGATTATAATCAATGATCAGTTGGTTAAGGGGAACCGATTATCGATTATGAATTTCTGACCGATTCCCATCACTAGTGTTTATGGCTCTATGCATGCAAAGTCACTCAGTGTTTAGGGCTTTATGCATGCAAAGTCACTTAGTATTTAGGGCTCTATGCCTGCAAAGTTAATTAGTGATTATGGCTCTATGCATGCAAAGTCACTTAGTATTTAGGGCTCTATGCCTGCAAAGTTAAAGTGTTAAAAGGGTTAATATGTCTGTTACAAGTCAAAATTAGCACAACTGTGATATTTCAGTCCAGCTATAATAAATTCCTTGTAACAATTCGCTTTATCCCACTGTATATACTACCAAGAAATAAGACACTTGGAAGCAAGTTGCATGGGAATGATTTATTGTAACTAAATTATTCATGTACATACAAAGTTGGCACCCTTCTGATTAATGCTATGGAACCAACTCCAAAATGTGTCTAGTACACAGGAAAAAGCAGTAGAGGAGATGCAGTGCATGACTATACAAATGTATGCTTGTCTCTGACCCCAAAATCGAGGGTAGAGTCATAACTCTACCCTGAAGGAGCCAATAGAGACCTGCTATGCCTCAGTAAGGCAGATTATTTCCTTAATTCTGACCAGTTTTCAAAGATGTAACAAAATATCATAAACTGCTAAAGCCAAAACGTAATTAAATTTTGGCATTTGAAGCATGCTGTGCTGAAAATGTAGACCTTATTTATCATTAACAAAGTCGCACAAACTTCAATTTCCAAATTAATAATGGTCAGTGGGCTTTTATTAACTCTCAACATGACATACCGGTAAATCTTGGAATTTGGCTGCATTTCACATGACAACGGCAATCATATCTGTCGCCACATGCGACGTCCAATACGGTAGCCATGTCCCTTCCTGCTTTTATTTAGAACAATCTGAATATTCCTTTTTATTCATCTATGCTGATTATAAACACTTTTTACAAGGCTTAATTTACATTGTTTGTCTTCAACGTGTATCATTTGCAGGATGAATTTCTTAAATAAAATTTAAACAATTTATGCTAATGCTTTGCGTGAAAACGTGCATTTTAATGCTACGAGGTAGTGCTGAAAAATCAGTCTGGTTAATATGAAATCCAGGTCCAAATTAAACACACATGAACATATTATGTTATTTGCAGTTGGAATCTAGTTGTCAGTATATATGGTAGCAATGTACAGCTGGTGGTAATAGAGTAAATAGGACAAGAGAAATGACATGCAAATGCTTAGACTGGACATAATAGTGTACTGAGGTGTAGACTCACAACAGATGTGGTACCATCTCCAACTTCTTGGTCCTGCAGCTCAGCCAGCTCTACCAAAATTTTGGCAGCAGGGTGTTCAACTTCTAAAAGCTTAAGGATTGTAGCACCATCATTTGTGATTGTAACATCCTGAAATATCAAAGTGAAATTAAATTATGTACACATGGCATTCAAGCGAGACTAAAAAAAAACTGCTACCATTGTTACCTAAAAATTGAAAGATTTGAAAATAAATACGACAGTACAATACCAAACCACTACAAGCATTGATACAACATACATTATTATAATTACAAACACTCAGATGTTCATTGCTCAAATCTTGTTAGGCCAGAGATTTTTTTTAAAAATTTGACACAATGGTATAAGAGTGCAGAAAAGTGCTTAGACACATGTAAAACAAGTCAGAAAAAAATGGTTCCTGTTTTTGGTTAGATTTGTGACGAAAATGACCCTGTCCACACCAACAAAAACAAAACAAGCCAAATTAATCCTGAGGTGAGAGTTATATTTGAGTCGTGATAATTGAGCTTCATTGCCTGAAGCTTTGAGATTACCGAGATAATTTGCCGACTCTAACGGTTTAAATATCATACATGAATCAAAATGAATTTATCTTTTCTAAAGACCACAAATTATATACCAAAATGAATTAATCTTTTCTAAATACCACAAATTATATATATACCAAAATGAATTAATCTTTTCTAAAGACCACAAATTATATCTTTATTCTTGAGGACCATATTATTTATGCGTTTATTTTCCGAATCAATGTTAAAAGATTGATAACCAAATTCAGGCTTACTGATCAAATAGACCAACAGCGAAAATTGCCATTGGCAAATGAAATTCTGAAATTCGACATCAAATGTTCAAGTTTACTTTAAAGAAGGCAAGTCTGATGTATAAAAATGCAAGTCTGAAGTATAAAAATGCAAGTCTGATGTATAAAAATTAGGGTTGTTAAACGAAAATCGGAAATCCGATTATTGGTTTTGAAAACGATTATCGGTTTTTGTTTTTACAAAACGATAATCGAATTCAATATTTTTTACCATTTTTGTAGTGAAAATTTTTAAAAAATGTCAGAAAAAAATTCATTCATGCATTTGTTTAGTGTTTACATTTTAATACAATATGGCCAGCAGATAAGGTGTGTTTGTTTAAAATTTGTGAGCGCTCCATGCAGCGTGTTTGTAAATGAATACATTTATTGCTGAAGGATGTAAATAGTTAGTCGACCGACCGGTCGCTAAGTTCTTTGATGTCCGAAATTGACAACAATAGACTGTTAATAGCTACAGTCTCTGTTGTTGAGGACTGGTCTCTGCTGGTTGTGTCTTTTCAAGTTTACAAATATGGCTGGTCGTATAAATAAATCTGATGTATGGTAAACTTTGAAAAAAATTCATCAAGCATGGCTCGCTGTAAACTATGTTCACAACAAATAAGTCGGAGCAGTGGTACTACTACTGGATTGCATGCATATTTGCATAGCAAACATCCCGGAATTGTGGCTCCTTCAAATGTTCAGCCGCGATTAACAACATTTATTGAAACACAATGAAACTGTCCTGATAGTCATCAAGAAAAAGTTACTGCTGCTGTAGCTAAGTTTGTCGCTGAAAACATGCTACCAATTTCGATTGTTGAATCCAATTCCTTTCGTGATTTGATGGCTTTGGTGGAGCCACAATATCATCCTCCATGCCGTCAGACGATGTGCGTCTATACGTTATGGTATGTAATGAATATCTTTTATTCACAAGAGGCATTCACTAACTTGCATTATAAGAATATATTTCTTGTAATTTTCAATGTAGGACAAAAACCGATAATCGGTTTAAAATCGGATTTCTACAAACGATAATCGGTTTTGGAAAAAAAACGATATTAACATCCCTAATAAAAATGCAAGTCTGAAGTATAAAAATGCAAGTCTGAAGTATAAAAATGCAAGTCTGAAGTATAAAAATGCAAGTCTGATGTATAAAAATGCAAGTCTGAAGTATCTGAATTATAAAAATGCAAGTCTGAAGTATCTGAAGTATAAAAATGCAAGTCTGATGTATAAAAATGCAAGTCTGAAGTATCTGATGTATAAAAATGCAAGTCTGATGTATAAAAATGCAAGTCTGATGTATAAAAATGCAAGACTGAAGTATAAAAATGCAAGTCTGAAGTATAAAAATGCAAGTCTGATGTATAAAAATGCAAGTCTGATGTATAAAAATGCAAGTCTGAAGTATAAAAATGCAAGTCTGAAGTATAAAAATGCAAGTCTGATGTATAAAAATGCAAGTCTGAAGTATAAAAATGCAAGTCTGAAGTATAAAACTGCAAGTCTGATGTTTAAAAATGCAAGTCTGAAGTATAAAAATGCAAGTCTGATGTATAAAAATGCAAGTCTGAAGTATAAAAATGCAAGTCTGAAGTATAAAAACATTTCTAGTTCATAATTATATCATTACCCCAATATCATCTACCATCATCTTGTCCAGTCCAAGTGGCCCCAAGCTGCTTTTGACAATATTGGCAATGGAACAAGCTGCCAACACTGAAATGAGAACATCACGATTTAACGAGACAGAAGGCATCATAACATCCAAAAACATTTTATTTTGGACTCCAACCCCTATGAAGTACAGTACCAGTCATGGCCAATTTTTAAAGTTTTTGACATGGGCTTCAACCGATATGACAACAAACCTGGTCATATTATGCACTAAAATGCAGTAGAAAGGACTATATTGAATAAGGGCCATTTTCTGCCCCCCTTTTTATGGTGAAAAAAAATTCTCGTAAATATCACAACTCTGTGTCTCATTATATTATTAGATGTATAAATCGCCTTGTTATGCATTAAATATGCATATAAATTTCTTTTCATACCTAAATACGACCTTTGAACATGGTCTGGTATGGGAAATTTACGAGAAATTACTACATTTGAGCAACTTTAACCTAGAAATAAAATATAAGCGCAGGCTTGATCAGACAAGGTATTTACACTGCTTGGTTCATTTTTATTCAAAATGTTAATTTATAAAATTTATTTACGTGTTCACGTTTGCGCTAATCATTAAAAATTAAAAAGTTGGTGAATTTGGCTGGCTAAATATCTTCGTCGTTGTTGAAACTGTTGCACCGTAGCTGCCGAAGTATCGCTACGCGTGAACAATTAGACCCGCCTTTCTAAAGTGTGCTATATTATTTCATTCATTATTATATTTTTAAAAAATCGGGGAATAATAACTATTCCGATAATTTAAAAACAATATTATCCATTTTTTTCTCTCTTTCTTCATCTTTTTATAAATTGCCTAGAGAACGGAATTTTTTGAAAGAGGCGCTGAAGGGGAATTGGAAACTATATGTAAACAATGAATACGCGGAAAAAACATTCAATGAAATTATATTTTGACGTTGCCAATATTTGGAAAGACAAAAGGATACTTTAAAAAATAGGGTAAGTATATACATATATTATTTATTTTATACAATAATAACACTGTTTTTTCTTCTGTTTAATCACGATACCGATTGATAACGTTATGTTTTTAACTGTTAATTCACTATTACAATGTAGTTACATAAATGTAATCTAAATCAATCAGTCAATTTTCAGCTGGAACTAAAAACCGGCGTATTTTTTCATTAAATTTTGCTAACTGAGTCCTTCTTCATATAGTAGCAATAGTAATTTTGTAAAATTAAACAACAACTAATAGTCTGCAATTATATAGATCAGAAGGGGAAACAAATTGTCATCTGCATGATATATAGCCGCAAAAACGTAAGTTTCAATAGCTCAAACGGTTTAGTGGTTGTTGCATCAAATTGTTGAACCGAATTCAAATCTCCATATTTTCTTAATTTTTTTTTTTAAAGAATTAATATCCACAATATCAATAACTGAATTACAGCTTGAAATAAAATTTTTAACAGCTCATTTTTCAAAACCACCATAAAAAATGCACAACTTACTACTCGGGTATGATAAAACAAAATCAAAACTATAATGCAATAACATTTACAGGCGAAAATATTTTATTCAAAGTAAAACTGGCTTGAATATCAATATTACTACTACTATTAATAATCAATAATACAAGCAGAAGTAAAATAGTACTAAAACATAACCAACATAATTTTTTGTGTGTAAGGGAGATAAACAAAAGGGGGTACCTATTAACCATAAGTTAACATATATTCATACCAAAGTGAATTAGAAGTACAAAATGTTGGCTTCTGTTATACATCATAACTTAATACACAATAAAATTATTATATAAATAAATTAATTATGACAATTAATACATAATATTCTACATACAATCTGTTTCAGGCTGCATCCCTACAAGAACTGAGTGGGTTGAAGTTGCAGGCTTCGAGTACCAATATATAATAAATATGACTGCCTGAGTGAATTGCTGCAATATAATGAATAATAACCATAAATGAGAGTTATATAACATTTTATGTCAGATGTGACAGTTTGTTAAATGGTATCAAATCATAATGTTCAATTAATTTATTTCTAACAAAATCTGAAATGCCTAAAGCATATCAATGTTCCTGGTGCTACAAAAGGGTAAAACCATCAGCTAGAACAAAAATACTTACAGGCACTCTTGAAAAGCATACAGAGGAATTATTGCAAAGGCCGGTAACACAAGATGATGTTGTTTGCTCTAGTTGCCGTAGTAAATATTACAGAAATCTGTCAGTAACACAGTCACCAAGTCCACAGCATGATCCAGATTTTCAGTTACCATCTACTTCAACTGCCAACTTGAAAAGCCCACAATCAATTCAACTTCAAATTCCATCAACACCAAGATCTCACAGACGTTGTGTTGTTTGTAAAAGACCACATGGGCATCGAAATCATCTTGTTAATGTCCCAATCTGTGCCATTACCCAGTCTTTTGTAGAGTGTGGTATATTTATAAACTCTAATAGTAGATGCTGCAAGTTTCATTTGGAAAACTCATTCTTGACTAATGAATCCTTACAATCTATCAGTGCAACAAAAGAGTTTGAAGACTTTTCAAGAACAGATATTACCTCACTTTTACAAAATGTGCGTGAGTTAATTAAAACAAAATCATATTTTAACTTTGATGTTCCTTCTTGCCTGTCTGATGATGACTATTTTCATCTTACTGGCTTGAAAAGGGATCAATTCCTGGAAGTGTCTTCTTTCTTGAATACACTGCGTAATACACATGGTAGGTCTCCACTGACATGCCTGGGTGTTTTTCTAACAAAGATGCGGGTAGGCCTTCCAAACACCATTTTATCCACATTTTTCCATCTAACAACATCACAAGTGCAACGAATAATTAAAACAATGCGAGAGTCCCTTATGGTTAACTTTGTTGGGCAACACCTCGGTTTTCATCACATCACACATGATGTATTCTCATCTGTCCACACTACCCCAACTGCAAGGGAAATATGTAATCCTGGAGGCAACAATGCAGTCCTTGTCCTTGATGGTACATATATATATATACAAAAGAGCACGGACTATAACTTCCAACGCCGTTCCTACAGTTTACATTAAAATCGACCATTAGTTAAGCCAATGATGGTTGTGAGAACTGAAGGTTATATTATAACTGTTTTAGGCCCATATTTAACTGATCATTATAACAACGATGCAAGCATAACTAAACACATTGTAACAACAAATGCTGAAGACATTACAAATTGGTTACAGGAGGGTGATGTTTTTGTTGTAGACAGGGGGTTCCGTGACTCTGTAGATTTCCTACAGGAACATGGATTTAAAATTGAAATGCCCGTCTTTTTACATAAAGGACAGAAGCAGCATTCAACAGAAGATGCCAACACTTCAAGACTGGTCACAAAAGTGCGATGGGTAGTAGAGAGTGTAAATGCACGAGTGAAACAGTGGAAGTTTTTTGACAAAGTAGTGGCAAATACCCTTGTTCCGCATATTGGTGACTTCCTTAGAATCATCTGTGGAATAATGAATAAATTTCGCCCACCACTGGCCAACATGGATCCATCAACAGCTGTAACTGCTAGAAGGATGGTTGAAAAAGCAAAGGAACCGAACAGGGTACAAATCCTAGTTCAAGAAAATAATTTGATTAATAAACGTAAAATCTATTTTAAGATGGATGCATCCACTGATGAACTGACTGATTTCCCCAGGCTCTCAGTTGATTACCTGCGTTACATCACAATGGGGATTTATCAAGTCAAACAGGCTCCAAACTATACACATGAACATCTCACAGATGAGGGTGTTTATGATGTTATGTTATGCATGGATTTTCCAGGCCTGTTACATGTAAAAATCCAGTCTCGCCACTCCAGAAATAAAACACATTCACTGTGGATCCAATACAAGCCTAATGATGACACGGATCCCATCAAAGGATGGTACTGTACCTGCAAGGTTGGTGCTCGGGTTGTAGGGTGTTGTGCCCACGTGTCAAGTGTCATATGGTTTCTGGGCTGCAAAAGATGGGAAAATGATGACTTGACAAAGAGAAAATCATGAACTTCTCATCTTAAGGATGCATCATTTATTCCAGAATGTGCAAATAATGGGGAATCAATTGAGGAGTGATTGCTATTATGGCGTGAACACACTACCCTCATCCGTAATCATCTGTATATATATATATATATATATATATATATATTATTTTATTGAACTATGATTTGCACCCTATTCCGTTACTTTACTTCAGCATTTGTTGTTACATATATATATATACCAAGCTAGTCATATATATATATATATATATATATATATATATATATATATATATATATATATATATATATATATATGACTAGCTTGGTTTTCAGTAATTTTTTATATTTGATGACTGTGCAGTCATGGCACTGGTTCTTCTGTCCATAGAAAATGGAAAAGGTGTAGCCAAGTACATCATAATTTCTTGTGACATGTATGTTGCCCATATAATAATATAATAATCAATGGAAATAGTGTTACTGAAAAATTCTGGCCACCTACCTTGGGTTCTCTATTCGGGGTCAAAGGTTAAAAGGGCAAGCACATAAACGGTTAATCATCTCAACATTTTCATAGCAGGTGTATTAACACCCTTACTAAATGTTGTGGTAATGAATGATGCGGATGTTACAAGAATCGGGATTTGCGATTAATTGTGTTTAAATACTAATGTTAGGTAATAATTATTTAATCAGTGCATTTTATTTTAACCTGCATCATTACCTCCAGTTAATTACATAGCTTTAAGGTGAGATATTGTTATTGTTGATGAGTAGGAATACGGGCATGCATGTTGGCCTAAAAATAGTGCACATGTATAGGATAACTTATTTAAAATATATGTGCACAAAATTTGATTTCGAAACCTCAAGTTATAATAGTTATTTTATTAATGTAACTATCTTTACTTTAATGGTTTATATGAACATATATTCAATTAACGTTATTTTATTCGTTCCAATATGTCTATAATTTCTTCAATGCCCCCAAAGAGAGCCCCAATTTTATGTTCATGCAAATGACTTGAATAGACGAGAGAGAGAGAGAGAGAGAGAGAGAGAGAGAGAGAGAGAGTCATATATTTGAATCAATGAAAAAGTTCATAAATACTTACCATGACTTTTCATTAACCTTTACGTTACGTTCATGATGGTTGCAAACGGGATTTCCTCCCAAGTTTGAATGAAGTTGCATTCATCCCGCAACGTCCGATTTTTGTACACTGTAAATCACCGTCATAGTAGGCTAAGTGCTGGTTAATGGCATTCGCAAAGTGAATAATAAAATAAGTGTTACATTTTGGTCATTATAGACAAAAGTTCTTTATAAATGTACACATCCCTTCGAATGACAGAAAACTGTATGTAGCGAGTTTAATGTTGTATTCCCACGCTAGTTTAAAAATAGCCGCATATGGCGATAAGTACATATAGTCTGTTTCTTTCTTGTATTCTTTGTTCTATGTTTATATCATATCAGCCACCGTAATTTGTTTGTTTTAAATATGTTGCAATGAACATTTTGAAGAGAGAGAGAGAGAGAGAGAGAGAGAGAGAGAGAGAGAGAGAGAGAGAGAGAGAGTAAGCTGGGATACATGATGTTGTGATTATATTAATATATTCAGGTTTGAGGTCATGTACGCAAAACCTTCCATTGTTATTATTCTAAAGGATTTTTAACCATTTATTAAAACTTTTCAACCAATAGTGTTTTCTTTTTTTATATATATAAATGTTCATATTCTATATTTAAAAAAGACTGCAATTGGGAATATTAGAATTGCCAATTTTGTAAAGTGTAGATTTATCAGTATATTTATGTTTAAAACTAATTATAATCACTGATGCAGTTAGTATTGTTACCTTTTTTGCACTTATTTTAACACAGCTTAGTTACGGACTAGGTAGTGTATTTATGATAGTAAACTAATATCATGTGATCATTCGTTTAGAATTTGAAATAGACTATTGTGCTTCCTTGGCATATTCATAAAGTGCGTTCGCGCCATTATCGATTGTGCTGCTAAACATTAGGCCTACAATATATACATATTTTGTGTTTGGTTGGTGGTGGTCAATTTGCCCATTATCATTCATATTTCACAAAAGTATGAACAAATTGCAAAAGTTTTGGTATAAGGTATATTAAATATTGCTTGGCATTCACATTAATATGCGGACAAATATATAGTTCATAAACGGATTATGTATTGAATAGAGGCTACATCAAGGGGTATGGATATAAAGGTATTTATTTTGATTTCTGCTATAGATTGAAACACGTGCTTATGTGTGTGTGTGTGAGTGATATATTTCCATGAAATTATAAGGATACAAATACATAAAGAACACTCGTCATTCCCAGTGAAGGTAACAAACCAATATATTTGGTGATGAAGCGAACATATTGGCCCCTGTCAGTGCATCTTGTATATTATTATCTTTCAGTAATATTAAACAATAATTCAATTAATTCATTACAATTAAACATCGTCAAATAATGTTTCATGTTTGAACAATTTGTATTATTTTATGGTTGAGTACCTTTTTTGTCAATGTAATTTAGGTGTAGTATTCAGTTGACGTATACGTTAGATATATATATATATAGTTTTGTTTTTGCCTTTTATAGATCAATTTGGTATAGTTTTAGAAATACATTTTTAATTACAAAGCTTTATAACCCAAAATTAAAATAAATTCATATTGCAAAGTTTAAAACTGAGTGAATAGTTCTTGATAAAGCGGTATCTATGATAAGTAATAGGAAAATATGAATACTTTTCATGTCTTTTATTATAGGGTTTTGACACCCCGTAACCATGGCAACGGACACGGGAACACAAAACTGATGTCAGAAATAAATGTTAACCACCACATATATATACAGTATACATAATATAAGGGCATTTGGAGAGGGGGCAGAAAATGGCCCTTATTCAATATAGTCCTTTCAAATAATATGAACTTACTTTTGTTAGTTTGTTTGCATGATTAGGATTTTTAATGAAGCTTCAACAATGTTTTAGTCATATCGCTACGCTGTCTACAGTGAGACAGTTTATAGTGATGTCTAGCACTGAGGCATCATGCAGCAGACACGTAACACGATGTCCCAGTCACATTATCCTGACACCAGGCCAACCAGTCCTAACACTAACCTCTTAACCCTTAAAGTGTGTGTCGCAACTATAGTCGCGCTGTTGGTTCTGGTCCCGTAGTGCATGTCGCGACCATAGTTGCGCTCGAGGTGAGCAACACTGATTGCATTCTGTAACTTCATCTTGCCATAAATGCCTGTAAAACTATATTTGATTGGTTTAAAAAGGCCAGGAACGAGCATTCTGCAGTACTTTACTATATTATTAACGATGTAATTTTACAAATGCTCGCTTCTAAACAGATGGTACTTGCGCAAAGCTAAAATGGCCGATGCTGAATACAAAGATGATTTCTTGCAACAAATATTCGCTTCTGATACTGATGCTAATAGTGATTTTGAATAATTTGAGAAAAATGACATTATTGGAGCAAGCAAGGTATTGATGGAAATACACAGGAATGATTTTGAGCCAGTAATTTACGTGGAACTGGAGTCGGGTGTACGTGCTCGCTTGACGTGAAAAGATGGCGCGCCTGTCAACCCCCATTCACTGGTAATTCAAAATTAAATGTCGATATGGTGAATAATGAACCTACGGACTATTGAAGACTTTTTCTTAGATGACGAGCTATTGCATCTGATAGTAGATCAAACAAATTGTAATGCAGATCAGAGTTCATAGGGCAGACTTGAACGAAAAAAGTCGCATGAAGAAATGGCGGCCTGTCTTATCTGTGCATCTAAAACGTTTTCGCATCGATTAAAACAATGGGTTTGGTACATGTCTGTTCTCGATTCCTAATGGGCTATTGATGATGTGATATCAACTGCATACTTCAGCAAAAAAAAAAAAATAAGTATGGGATAGATTTCAAGATATTCCAAGCAATTTACACCTGTCAGACAATGAGAACAATTAAGGTGACTTTTCACACAAAATCAGCCCAATGATTGCACAAAAATAAAGCCGTTGCTGAGGTTTAATCACCAGATATGGACCTCGGTTTGATGTTATTATAATAAATAACAGGTGATAGTTTTTCATGAACATTAATTGCTGACGAGGGTTTAAACATACCTGTGACATTCATGGAGTGGATTTTTGCAAAACTGTCACCCTGCCTTTACCTGTGATTTTCACAATTTATATATAACATTGTGACCGACATACCATGTGCATGGTTGGACTATTAAAGAATATAACATTTCGTAGATATATTTGAACTTTTCCATCAAAAACAAACAAAAATACTGATGAAATACAATTGTAACTTGTCATTTTACCTGTACCTGCAAATATGTTAAACCTACACATGTGTCTTGATGCTAATCTTAAAGTATAGACATGCACCATCATTTTTTATATAGGATTTGTCTATCAATAGTGTATATTTAATGAAATACATGCAATTTAAAGGCTAATATATTCAAACTTGAGTAAATTAGAAGTGTTATACAATTTATCACTTTAACAATTATACTGTAAAACTGCACACAGACATGTTATCTCTGCAGCATATAAATTCTTCTCTTTTTGTACCATGACATAATTTGGTAAAGCAGGTATATACAAGAAATTCAAGATTTGGAGCACAAATTGAAACATTCCATAATTTTTTTTAAAATGAGAATTTAGATCACCATTGTGTAATCAAGCAACAAAATCCTGCAGGTGCCCAACTGTCATTAACATTTAATTTTAAAAAAAAAAGGAAAATATTATTATTTTACATTTAACACTCGTCACTATGGATGGGTATACTGGTCTGTAAAACTTATTGACCACTTTAACAGTCATACAACCAGGATGTATTGTAATGTAGATATTATATTTGGATAATCTCACAGCTAATATTGTTTGATTTTTGCATATATTTATACCTGATCATGAATATCTGGAAAGGTTCAATTGCAATTCATATTTATTTATGAGGCTAGACCCAAACATACTATTATTATTATTATTTCCAGTATTTTTTTATTTATTACACACAATTTTCGTCTTTTGGTTGTGAGATTTGTATAGTCACTAAACAAAGAATGAAAATGGCTAGATCCAGGTCAAATTTCAGCAACGATGTACTTTTGTCTCTATCAGCGGATTCAAAACATAACAAATGCTATGCTCACGAGATTTTTTTAGAAAATAAATCATATTCCTATCGATTTCATGCAGTTATATCTCAATGAAAGATCGCTCAAGTATGCTGGGCCAGCATTGAGCGGCTACCCAATGCAAAAACATTTTGATAGGGAATGCGCTCTGAATTTGCAACCCAACATAAATGTCCAAATATTTTAAAAAAGGGATTGGTTAGGGTCAGGGGAAACTCTGACTAGTTAAGTAAATAAATGAAATACATTACTTTGAAATCTTTATGTTGGCATTTCATCCAAAAATTTAATTTTAAACCAAAATTGCATGCGATCCAATGTTTACGGAAATGATGTACATGGCTGTACATATAATTTATAAAGTGGAAATTAAACTCAATGGTAAATAAGTTAACATTTTCTGGGAGGGGACTGCAACTTTTTGGCTGGTGGGACTCCTATTATTACCAAATTGGGAGTCCTGAATGCCTAGTTTTAAAATCATAGCGAGCCCCTGATATAGTACATGTATGACATGTAAATTATAAGCAACGATACGAGTAGTCCTACATATAAGACCTGATGTTGATATTTATGTTTGTGGCGTCAGGGTCTTACTGCCTAATGAACAGCGCTGTGTATAGTGTTTTGAATTCTACTGACAGAAGAATACGAGGTGAAATTTTCATGATTATCACATACTTGGCAATAAATATTAACATTCATCCACATATTTAAGAGTTATTGATATACTTACGTTATTGTCTTCATCGTAATTGACTCAAAATCTGACACTAGCAAATGAACGAATTTATATGTTCCTTTGACACACAATTCAATTGGTTGCAATGCGATGGTGGCAGAGGAATGCTGTTTTATTTTAACTAAACGGAAGTATAAAAGTATCAAGTATTTGAACAGCAAACATTCCGTTTCGTTCAAGATAAATTTTCCAATTGGAACCTACTTCGGTATACTTAGACTACTGTCACATTTAAACAAATTCAAATGTATGTCAACTGAACAAGAAAATGTGTCCCTTTGCAAGTGTCAGACATTGATTCCACTAGGATAAAAACAGCACAGTAAGTATATTAATTAAAAAATAAGTGGAAGAGTGTCGATATAGATTGCCAAGTATGTGTGATATTTTTGAAAATTTGAGTACTTTTTCCATTGTCCATAACATCGGAACAGAGTACTCAAGGCCGTTATTTAAATTTAAAGACATAGCACTTAAACAAAGTCAACATGTGCTATGTCTTACCTGTAGGACTACGATATGTGAGATATTCCTGAAAATCATTTCGTTATGATAATAGTTGACATCAAATCACACTACACTGCGCCGTTAGTAAAGAAGACCCCAACAACCAAAATATAAACATCAATATCGAGGTTTTGCATTCAACGTTCCCTTCAAGCGAATGAAAGATGTGCGCGCGCGCAGCTTAGAGGGAACGTTGCTTGCATTGATGTCTACCACGGGCACATGTCCCCCACCCCCACAACAAATACAGCATGGGGGAAGCATCACTATTAATATAGCTCCTCACTTTTTAAAATTTTGATATAACACGTCCGTTGATTTTCTTGATATAACACGTCCGTATAACCTTTCAAATTTTTTTTATTACATTTTTTTTATATTGAACCAGACTCTTGTGGAACTTTCCAGAGACTTCGCCATGTGACAGTCATGCCGCTTTTATTTGTTATTATAATCATGAAAGTAATGAATATTTGCTGACATATATAGTGATAATCGAATATACGGTATCTTCTTCAAGCAAATAATATATCCATATCGTTTTACCATTCTGTGATCTGACGGACTGTCCGGTTGTTCTGTCACCCCCAACAGTTAATGTTACGCTGGTATCCGCCATGACTAAACATGCCGCATTAATTATAGTCTTTAACCCAAGCTGTTATTATTAAATATGCATTGGGAGAGTAACCTCGTTCATCATTAGTTTACTCATAATATTAAATTGATACATATTTTAAAGTGTATTTAATAATTATTACATTCGTTATGCATTTCTCAATGTTCTATTTGTAAGGTTATAGTTAGTTTGAGATTATATACAATTAAACAAATTAGAATGGGTTACAAACAAGGTTACCATGGTTCTCGGCCCTTATGAAGTGATGCACATCTAACATTTATATACATAACGACAGATCACCAGTCTACCGTGCAGCAAACCAGACTTGTCTAAAATATGATTCGGCACCGTTTAAAGGCTGGTGGGCGGCTTTTCTCTCTTGCATTGAAAAGCATGTCTTCTTCTACGACCGCTGAGAGTATGATATATTATTATATTACTAATGGCAATATAATAATCTGATTTCTTAAAAAGTTGACAGTCGCAGGTACCGGAATAACATATAGGTGAATTATGGACGTTTCGCCCCAGGACATTTCACCCCACCTGGTACATGGATGTTTCGGCCAAGGACATTTCACCCCCCTCCCCATCAATGGAAATATCAGACATTTTTATAAATTCATCCATTGTCTTCATTTTACTTGAGGGACCTACCGTTAAGATTTCATTTCATACATCACAATCTTATCTCTCTCATTCATTGTGCCTTTATATCAGACAATATTTTCCCATTTTTTCATGTAATAATTAATTTTAATTTATGGCTGATCAGAAAATTAATATATAGTTTACAGATATAATTTTCTACACTGCAGTATTTATGCTGTTACACAAAGTGATGAAGGCCGCTCCAGTGGCCTAGTGGTGGATGACAAAGCCAATCAAAACCACACAAAGCCTTGCGAAGTCAAATACAAAATGCGTATTTATAATGTTAGTTATATTGATGAGTAAATTAACAACGCCAAAGGACAAAATATTTGTGCAGATTTAAATGATAGGAAATTAGACAACAGATTACAAATTCAAAATCGAATAATAACAAAATAATAACAAAGTATGTCAAAATAACAACAAAATCATAACTGTTTATTTCTGTATACATTGTTCATCGAAATAAAGTGCAACTTGTTCAATGTATACTAATCACACAAAGCGATACAAAGTCATACACACCCTAATGAATCCTCACAAAGCCTAAAAGGCATATTAGACAAGTGTATTTATATCGTAAATTGTTTTAAATTATAAAAGCCAAATAAACAAAAGCCAATAGGGCAATTTTGGTTTGTAATGATAAATTGAGATCACTAAAGCCAAATTGTTATTATTATGAAAAAAAAACACATGCATTCAATCTTCACAGAGCATACCGGTATATAATAATTCTCGGCATATATTTATTAACACAACATTAGAAAACAAGAAGAAACCGAGAGAATCACATCATTTCTTTATAATCGATTTCAGATTTCTATCAAATATGGTATGTCTTGCAAGTTGCAGCTAACTAAAAATTATTTACACACACACGCATATATATATATATATATATATATATATATATATATATATATATATATATATATATATATATTATGTTTGTCCAAAGATTCAAAATCTTGTTAAGCAGTTTTATTTATTAACACATTACAAAACAACACAAACAGAGAGTATCACATCATTTCTTAATAATCGATTTCAGATTTCTATCAAATATGGCATGTCTTGCTGCTAACTAAAAAGTATATATATATATATATATATATATATATATATATATATATATATATATATATATATATATATATATATATATTGTCCAAAGATTATTGTTCAAAATCTTGTTAAGCAGTTTTAAAACATGAAATAAACTGTATCAACATGAAACTAATGAAGTTCAACTCATTTGTATTTTGCATGTTATAACATATATTAAAAAACTGAATTTTCTTTCCATAATCAGTTGAAGAACAATTTATACAATTTTCAAATTTTCAACATGATATTTACCAATACTTTATAATTGTTTAAAATTCAAACTTTTTCGCCCAATTTTCTGTCATTTAAACTATGTTGAAAATTAGTATTTCAGATAAGTTAATTGTTTCATCAATTAAACGAACAATATTTACACTCTTTTTAATCTGACTTTGCATGGTGTTGTCAGGCATAGCAGTATTTAGTTGGACCGCCTAATGGTTAGAGCGTCCCCTGCTGAAATGGGATGTCGTGAGTTCGGACGTGTCATACCAAAGACTTAAAAAAATGTACTTATAGCTGCCTCTGTTGGCAATCAGCACTAAGAGATTAGTGTTAGACTAGTCGGCTGGCGTCAGAATAATGTGACTTGGTGGAATTTCATGCTACATTTATGCAGTGTGGCAGTTTATAGTGATGTCTAGCACTGAGCCATCATGCTGCAGACATGATGCCCTACCCAGTCAAATTATTCAGACACCAGGTCGACAAGTCCTAACACTAACATCTTAACGCTGAGCGCCAAACAAGGCAGCTGTTAATACCATTTTAATAAGTCTTTGGTATGACATGGCCATATATAAAACCAATGACCTCCCGCATCCTAGGTGGATGCTCTAACCACTAGCCCCCGATAAATATGTTTTAAACACATTACATCATATTCGTTATAGTTTCTCTTCCACATAATAGCTTTTTTTTAAAATTTTGAACTTTTTCAAGAGTTTGTTTAATGTCTCTTACCATATATTGGGATTGTTACTAATTTATAATATTTTGAACAGAACTATTATGGTGAGAATTGCCTCTTTTCAGATGGTAGGCATTACATTATTTTGTTTTCGTTAATCGATCAAATTCGTTATGCGTTTCACTTCAAGTTTGAAAATTTTCACTTTATTGTTAGTTATCCCCAAAATAGTGTTTTATCATCTCGATCTTTTTCACGCTCAAATGACTATTTACTTTCAGTCGTCGAGCTGAATGAGGGCTGAGGAATAAAAATTGTAATTAACAAATAAAGAGATATAAAAACAGTTTTCAGAAATTTATTTTCAAAATATTAAGCAAATCAACACAAATCACTAATCAAAATTACATCTCATGACAGTGTAGAAGTGTCAAATTATGATGTTCAAAAGTATACTTCTAAACAGTAACTATGATTTTCTCTTTTTTTTATTTTTAAAAATGCATTGAAGTAAAACATCTGTTACTACTATATGGACTTGAAATACAAATATAATGATATATTACTGTTGCTATGTCTAACATGTGCCATACAATCTGGCACAGCATTTAAGCAAGGTGTTCATGCAGATTTGGTGGTTTCCATACAAATAAGAAATGTTTACAAGATGCATAACAAGATTGCGTAAATAATGAGCATTCTTTTGATTAGAGATGGACTGTAGAATGCTTAATGTACATCAATATTAATGAAATGAATTGTTGCGATTTTCTGTGCCTTCTTTTCCTCCTTGATTTTTAACTTACACTTCTTCAGGTGTCAAAGATCTGTGTGGGCTCTGATTGTCAAATGAAGAGATATCGGCTGCAAATGTTGATGCAGCATCAATGTTGCCCATAAATTCGTTCACTACGTGGTGCTGGTCATTTGC
Organism: Unio delphinus; assembly: GCA_029339505.1. Taxonomy (NCBI): domain Eukaryota; kingdom Metazoa; phylum Mollusca; class Bivalvia; order Unionida; family Unionidae; genus Unio; species Unio delphinus. The sequence continues at coordinate 1,871,336 of JAQISU010000030.1, forward strand.
TAAAATGTCTTTCAATTGTTGACTTATATCCAGCCTGTAATTATAAATAGCCTGTCAGAAAATGTTGAAACATACAAGCAATACATAGAAAACCAAGTTAAACTATACCGATGTATGCAAGTACTCTTATGATTCTAATAAATAAAATAACATTCACCTTACCAAAATATCCTCTTGATATAAATCGACATTGATCAAATTTATTTTGAAATACTGAAACACTAACAATATCATGCGAGAAAACGACACTAGATACATAAAATTATTATAAAATAGTTTTTTATTTTATTATGCCCGTTCATTTGCGAAATGATCATAGTATGATGTAGAAATAAATAAATAAACTTACCAGTATTTCCACAGGCTTTGTGTTGCCATAGCTGCAAATATAGCAATATATGGCCTGCTGAAGATGGGTACTGCTGACGACGGGTACTGCTGACGACGGGTACTGCTGACGATGGGTACTGGTTTTCTGCAGTAAATACATGAAGACATTGTTTGATCTATTGATTTACTAGATAGTATAACAACAAGTACTGTACTGTGAAAAGGAAAGCCTGCAATTTATAGAGCCACTGATAAATTCCAAAGCAAACACATGCACGAGCTTTTATACAAAATGATCTGTCGGGCAATGTACTTGAAGAATCATAATTTTTATCATAAAGCTCAGATTTTGGTATTCTTTTGATTTACATTGTTTTAATTATATGTCATTGTTTTTTTTTTAGTGAACACCAGAACATCTGTGCTAAATTGTAATTTCCTTTTCATAAAAGCTTCCCTGACTTACTCAAAACCGCAGCTGCAGATTAATTAACTTGATACCACATTTAGTAGATTATTAACTATGAAGATCAAACTTACCTGGCTGTAATTAAGTTCAAATAACACTTGCTGGGAGGAGACAAAAAATGCAGGAGAGAGGCGGGGGAGAGAGAATGTCCACTGAAGTGAAACGTCCAGGTACCCATATAGGTGTATAAGTGAAATGATTTTGATCCTGGATGCATTATTGCTGCACTGCTGCCACCAAATATTAAAGTTACATTTAAAAACCGGGCACAACGAAAATGAAACATGATATATTAGACTTTAATATAAGTTTGGCAAAATAAGTAGAGTTATTACTGTAGTGCATATTTGTGTTTTCTGTATGATTCCCCACCCAAAAAATGTTGCCTTTTAGTATTATTTCTTACAGAAATCTTCATGCCATCTGTTGATCATTTTTAATACTAGTTCCGTTGCTAGGAAGTATTCGATAATAAATAATAAAGTCTTTTATGAAAAAGAATTGGTATGAAGTCGAAGAACTGTAGAAAATGGTATTGAGACAAGTCAAATTTAGACCAAAAATAATAATCAAACCAGCTTGACAGACAGTTAAGCTTGAAACACAATTTGGCCGATCTAAACAATACAGTAGTTTTGACAAGTATTTTTCTATTAAAAATTAAATTGATACTCTGTCAGATATGTAGTTTTGGAAAATCTTTATATAATTTGTTTATTTGTTCTTATGGTTTAACGCCATTTTCAGCACAAAAGAAGGCTATACATGGCGGCTATGTTCCCTCTAAGCAAATGGTAGATATGTGCGCCGTATTGTGCAAACATTATGGAGACATGCAAACTTTAATGTTGCTTTGACAGTTCAGCTGTACAAGGATGTGTGAGCAGCTGTGTGCACAAGCTTAGAGTGAACGATGGCGGCCAGTATTATTGGTGGAGGAACAACCCGGAAAGAACCACCTACCCATGGGAAGCTACTGGCAAGCTTTCTCACATACCCACATTGATCGAATCCGAGACTCAAACCCATGCAGACAGAGGTAAGATGGCAGTGATCCATAATGGACAGAGCTTTAGACCACTTGACCACTCGGGGCCCCTTATATAATTTGTATATTACATTGAAAAATTATTGCTTTTGGTTACATATCAATGTAGAATTATGATCATTTTGTCTTTTGGGACATAATGCTTGTAATGTAGTAAACAAAGGGACATCACCTCCGTTTCTTGCATTTAGTTTTCTTTTCAAAGTTAGAAGGATTTGTATTAATATACATTGAGAACACAGTTTCATTCTCAATTTAATTAAGTTGTAAAATGGACGACCAGTACTTTAATTAGCAGGGCCCTGTTTGTCAGCATGGATTAGAGTCTCGGATTCGGCCAATGTGTGTATGTGAGAAAGCTTGCCAGTATCTTCTCGTAGGTCATTGGTTCTTTTGGGGATTTTGCCCCATGTTCTTCCAGCCATTAATTTTACTGGCCACCATGTATAGTTTGTCTTGTGCCGAAAAGTGGTGTTAAACCCTAAAATAACAACAACTTTAAATTGTAATTTACGTGTGATTCATTTCTTGCATCGTACTATGAAAATATGTCAAGATGGTTTACTGTTAAAAACATTGAATATAATTATATTTTGGGGCCATGCATATTTATAAACATATTATTTGTATAATTTACACAGCTGCTAATTTCTATAAATTTGTTAATTATTTAAAATTATGCAGAGCAGTAATTTCCAGGGCACAAGCTGGACAAGAAATTTGAAATTCACACACTCTGATGTAAATAATGGACCAGGTCATGGGCTTTCCCTTATGTTGATGATAGAACTTTGTTTGTTTTTTTTTGCCATCAGCTCTTCCAAAAATGTCCCATTTGAAATTTAAACAATGTAATAAGTTCAAAAGCAAAGTCAGATATCTAATTTATAAAATTCTTATCTTCCTATTTCTTATCAGTTACAGTTGCATAAAGTTAATAATTTAAATTATCTTTTATATGCACACATATAAGTTAGATTGAACTGTTGAACTGATCATCCATCAGAATGCATCTGCGGTGACTGCATCTTGCATTTTGCTAAAACAACATCAACCTTCAGTTGCTAGATTTTTGGACAGTCAGACCAGGTCAATGATGTGTGCAGTTGTACTCAACATAGGAGTAAAGATTGTACATGTATTACAGGGACAGTTGAAGTAGAGAAGGTTGGGAAGATTGTATTGATTGGAATCAACAGGCCAGAGAAAAGAAATGCTGTAAACCCAGAAACTGCAGAGCAGCTCCACGAAGCGTTCAAGCAGTTTGATGATGACAAAGACAGCCTGGTAGCCATATTGCATGGAAAAGGTATTATTATTGTTTGAATTTATGGACGATACAAATAGTGGGTTACATTATTTCCAAGCGGCGGTTCCAGGAACTGTGTTGCCATTAAGGTTTTCTTTGCAACAACTGGAACAGCTGTGTATTTGAGGAATTGCGAATCTTTGTTCCTGTAGGATGGTTACGGTAATAGATCCAACATTTATCCCTGATATGCATAGGCATGGCAATAGATCCAACATTTATCCCTGATATACATGGGCATGGCAATAGATCCAACATTTATCTCTGATATACATGGGCATGGCAATAGATCCAACATTTATCCCTGATATACATGGGCATGGCAATAGATCCAACATTTATCCCTGATATGCATAGGCATGGCAATAGATCCAACATTTATCCCTGATATACATGGGCATGGCAATAGATCCAACATTTATCTCTGATATACATGGGCATGGCAATAGATCCAACATTTATCTCTCATGTACATGGGCATGGCAATAGATCCAACATTTATCTCTGATATACATTGGGCATGGCAATAGATCCAACATTGCAATAGATGCAACATTTATCCCTGATATGCATGGGCATGGCAATAGATCCAACATTTATCCCTGATATGCATAGGCATGGCAATAGATCCAACATTTATCTCTGATATGCATAGGCATGGCAATAGATCCAACATTTATCTCTGATATACATGGGCATGGCAATAGATGCAACATTTATCCCTGATATACATGGGCATGGCAATAGATCCAACATTTATCCCTGATATACATGGGCATGGCAATAGATCCAACATTTATCTCTGATATACATGGGCATGGCAATAGATCCAACATTTATCCCTGATATACATGGGCATGGCAATAGATCCAACATTTATCCCTGATATGCATAGGCATGGCAATAGATCCAACATTTATCCCTGATATGCATAGGCATGGCAATAGATCCAACATTTATCTCTGATATACATGGGCATGGCAATAGATCCAACATTTATCCCTGATATACATGGGCATGGTAATAGATCCAACATTTATCTCTGATATACATGGGCATGGCAATAGATCCAACATTTATCCCTGATATACATGGGCATGGCAATAGATCCAACATTTATCTCTGATATACATGGGCATGGCAATAGATCCAACATTTATCTCTGATATACATGGGCATGGCAATAGATCCAACATTTGTCCCTGATATGCATGGGCATGGCAATAGATCCAACATTTATCCCTGATATGCATGGGCATGGAGCAGCAGAGAGGGTGAACAGACCACGTTTTCGAGCAAAATTAAGGCTTCCAGATCATGTTTTCGAGCAAAATATGGCCTATAGACTACGTTTTCAGACAAAAAATAAGACTTCCAACAAAATCTCATTTAACCCAAAAAAAAGTCTCTATTTTTGCAAAAACGGAGATTTTACGATTTTTTAATCAATTTTGCTCGCAACGATGTGGTCATCCACCCTCTCTGCTGCTACAGGTTAACAAAAAATAATAAATGATTTTAACCAAATATTTGATCCAGTCCGATACGATATCGTGTCCGAGGATCATGCAAATTTATTGTTGCGAATCCGTACGGGGTTGACTGAGCATGACTAAAGAAATCTCGAAATTGATTGAAGTCCATATCAGAACACCATGTCTGCCATATATTTCTAAGAGTATGAGTATCAACTCCGTTGAATACAGCAAGAATATTGCAGTTATCTCTGATGACTTTTGGAACCTGAGTGTAGCGTTGAGTGACATATATCACGTCAGTGTTTTTGTGACGCCCACGGGAAAATATTCTAGCAGGATTTTTTTGTTTATCTAACATTATATCGTCGTATACGACTAAATTGTTAATATCTCCATCAATATCATCAATGCTCGGTGCTTCATCGATATCGGTTATAAACTCAATAATACCCTCTCCGGATTTTTCTACCGCGCTGTCGTTAAAATCTTTTAGCACTTCATAACATCGTTGATCATCTACGCTAGGGGCAATTAAATACAACTTATCCCACTTCATCCATCTCATTATTAAATTGAGTAACAATTGCGTTTTACCGGATCCAGATGGCCCGATTATAATCATCCGGATAGAGTTTGGTAGCGCTGCATGATGCTTAATTGGTTCTCTTGTTTTAGTCGCTGAAAAATCAATTATATCCATATCTCTATACATAAATTATGGATCTATATTGTATGAAGTGTAAAACGCGTACTAGCACAAATGATGTGACGATGGTTATAACTAAAAATAACAGATCAGCACTTACTGGTAGATGTTCAACATGTGGTATTAAAAAGTTCAGATTTGTTTCTACAAAATCAAAGATTTTACAATCCGGAGATGTTTTTAAAAAAAACGAGGAGGTGATATCGCAGCCAAATTGGCAAAGCTCCCTGGAACCCCATGGGCAAAGTACCCCGGAGAAAAGCACCTTCCAGGATATAGCTACTGTGGACCGGGAACCAGACTTGATATCAGACTCAATGATCAAAATCAGTCCCGACCCGGTGAAGAACCAATAAACGCCATTGATAAGGCCTGTCACCTTCATGATGTTGCTTATAAAAGCAGCAATCTGCAAAACAGGCATCTCGCGGATGTGAAATTAATTCATGCGTTAAATGCTATTCCTGATAAATCCTTCAAAGAAAAATTGGCTTCATTTTTAATAAAATCGGCTATGAAAAGTAAATTGATGTTAGGTGCCGGTAATTAATAATATGGAATCAATTTATTATTCCCCAAGAGGATACTGGAGGGGTAAATCAGCAGTTCATAAACTCGCTAGCGCTGCAAAAGTGAAAAAAACCACTGCGGCTAATTGGTTATCCAAACAGGCACTATGGCAAATTTATCTACCACCGCCTAAACAAATTCAATTCTCGCATTTTGATGTGACCGCTCCTAATGAAGTTCATCAGGCTGATATATTATTTCTGCCACATGATCGTGGTTACAAATACGCTTTAACCGTAGTTGATATTGCAAGTCGATACAAAGAAGCAGAACCGTTAAAAACAAAATCAGCCACTGAAGTCGCTTCTGCATTTGAAAGGATTTATCGACGAGGTCCTCTGCACTGGCCAAATCTATTGCAGGTTGATCCTGGCAAGGAATTTCAGGGTGCAGTGTTATCTACAATGAAACATCATAATGTCACCATACGACGAGGGCATACTGCGCTACATCTCGATCAGGCCATTGTAGAACGATTTAATCGGACGATTGCTGAGCGGTTATTTGGATATCAATACGCAAAAGAATTCATCCAAGAAAAAAGATCCCGTGAATGGGTTAAAAGATTACCATCTGTGATTACTGCACTGAATAACGAGATTACTAGAACAATCAACATGAAACCTATCAAAGCTATTAAAAAGAAGTCTATACCCGTACAACCACAAAAAGATTTCAAAGAACCAATTCTTGGTAGTAATGTCACTGTTAGGTATTTATATGAACCAGGAGAGCTTGAAGGGGGTAGAAAAAGGGCTACTGATCCTATTTGGAGTGTTACTGCACACAAGATATCTAGTATAACACGATCAACTGGTAGACCAGCAATCTATAAACTGGATTCAACTGCCCCTCAGAGGGGTTTTACTCGACAACAACTACAGGTAATTCCCGAGGATACTCAATTGCCACCGCATGGTCTTAACTAGCACCGTTGCGTCTATTGCACTCAAGACAAGTCAACATCACATTGTTTCTGACATGACCGAGATTGTTATTTTTTCTGTCTACGGTGAATTGGCGAGGATCCTTATCCGAATACTGCCAACGCATTATACAATTGCAACTCGCGCAGTGATTATTCTGTTGTTGTTTCAGCGTAATTATTAATTCAGCATCAATATCAAATTCTCGTTGTTTTTTTTTGTCCTGTTGTTTGTAACCGGAGAGTTTTTTATCAATAATTTTAACATCAATATCATCCATTGTTGTGTCATTATCATCGAAAACAATTCTTCGAAGCTGATTTATTCTTCGTACTCTGGATACTGCGAGATAGACTAAATTCGACCATTCGATGTGATTATCCACCATCCAAACAATTGTATCCGATATAGTCAATCCCTGTGAAGAGTGTATTGTTGCTGCGTATCCTAGCGTCCACGGGGATTTATTAGCACGCAATGCATTTTCGACGACGCTGATATCAACCAGCACAATATCATTTAATACGAGAATTCGTTTTTCACTCTGTCCTGGAATATCAACTTCAATGTTCTGTTTTCGTGTATCCGATGGCCTATAACAAAGGGGTACTGGAAGCGTTGCAAATTTTTCTTTATGCAATTCAAATAGCTTCATCTGAAGTGTGTCCCTGACTATTTTTCTACTTGCAATTATCAAATCATTTGGTCTCCATGTTTCCCAGAAATCATTCATTGGAGTTTCTGAAATCACTTCACGCGCTATTTCGCATTGGATTCTATCCGGTTGTAATCTAATTAGCGCTTTGAATTCTCGTAATCGTTCATCAATTGATCTATAATCAGTGGTAATTTCTTCATAATAGTCTACAAAACCCCTTACCCATTCATGTGGAGATGCACCGATAAATGGTGGTGGTTGGCCGTGATCACCGCACATGACGACTTTTGTGTTTTTGTTTAACAACCACTCGAGAAATATTTGTAATACATCTAATGACACTGTGCATATTTCATCCCAAATGATGATTTCAGGAATGAATTTATCACCCATACGCTCAGGAGTCCATTTGTCACCCTTCCATCGAAAGAAACTATGGTAAGTACAGGCATTTACCCCTCGCTGTATCATCTCTCTGGCGAGTCTGTGAGTCGGTGTTAGCAAAATCATGGTTGACCGACGAAATAATTCAATTGCACGAGTTGTCTTTCCTGACCCACCACAACCGTTTAAATAAATTGTCTTGTATCTACATACTGGATCAGATACCGGTAGTGCATTAGAAAATTCTGATTGATTTTCAATACGGTTACAACAAAGATATTTATCATCCATGGCAACGTCTGCGGATTCACAATACTCATGTAGCATCTCCTTTTTAAATCGCCAACGCCCCCAATTTTCTTCGGGATCTGTGAATTTAGCTACAGCTGATTTGTACTTATTGTGTATATACATCGAATCAGTGGCCACTCTAACCGCGGTATTAGGAAATCTATTTATCATCGAAAATAGATTAATAGAAGCATAGGCTAGCATTGAACTTCTCAAATGTGTGTACTGGGAATTATATCCATCACAGTAGGTAACAACCGTACCCATTTTCTCACCATTGGATAGAAAAGCATCCTTACGGGATACAAGTTTTCCCTGTTTCATTAAATCCGCTACAATAAAATCGTATTCAGCGACATCTATGATCAACCGCGAAGAATATTTTGCGTTGTCGTATCGTCCACCCTGGGTAAATTTACCGATTATTCTTCGTCCGAGATCTTTTGCTTGTTCTTTTTTAATTTCAAATAACTTCTTAGACCAATTTATGATTTCTTCTTCATTGAAATCAGGGAATTGTTTTCGTAGTTCGCTGATTATACGATCTAGATCGGGTTGTGGTAGCCAAACTTCTTTCTGAGCTCGATAGCATATAATAGCCTCGGAAACAATCAACGATATTAGCATACCACAATCAATCATATATCTCAATAGCACTATTGGCATCCAGGCCTTTTCAGATAGATGTCTACCGAGCCAAACATAACTACACGGATGTAACCCTGTAGCTAATTCAAATGATATCACACGAGCGAATCCGGTTAAATCAAAATTAGGCAATGGTCCATTAATCGCAACACGAGTCATTTCATGCGTGGGGTGTCCAAATCGTTTGAAGTACTCAGCGCATTCTCCATACCCGAGAAAACTTCCGGGATAACACGCGGCTATATCAATTGAAATCATACCATCACGTGAGTATTTCGTATTCCACAGTCCTCCATGACCAAATTCGACGCAACTCAATTTAACATCTTCGAGAAAATCACTTCGTGTTGGACGCCATGAGTTTTTTTCTCTTGCGAAGTGAGCTACCACTGATGGAATAGTAAAACTATCCGTGAGTAGTTTTTCATGGGAATTCTCCGGTGAAAAATCACTAGCGATTTTTCTCATTCTATTATCTAATTCTTCAACGCGATATAATTCACCATTTGGTTTTACAAATTGATCGAATCCTATTTCGGGATCTTCATCACTTCTAAGTAACCACACTGACACAGGATCATTTTTACACAACGCATGAATAGCATCAAATAATCTCTCTTCATAGAAAACATCCCCGACGAACTCCTTAGGGATATATTTCACGGTTCGTTCTCTTGGAAATACTGTTACCGCAGGTGTCCACGCGTGTTTGTTATGATCAATAATCTGTATTGGGGCTCCTCGCGATTGATATTTCGGTTCGTATAATACTTCTCCGGTTATTGTTGTTACTGATATTGGGAATTTTAATGATGCTTCTAATTTAGCTATGTCAGAAATCTTTGCACCATGCTGTTTCACTGTCAGTTCCCACTCGGTTATTTTCCTACGTCGCAGATCAGTTAGTTTATTTCCTCGGGATGCATTTGTGAAGTGTTCTATTATTCGTTCTGCTACACAATTCAGTGAACTAGAATATTTCATAGGAGCTAGTTTTGCGATATCGGGTTTATCATTTAACGGATATATCCCATAAACCATTGCTGTTACGGGATAAGATCTTTCGTAGTATGGTTTGTCAATGCCGGTTAGAATTCCTGGTTTGGAATCTCTACTCACAATGACAGCTTTTTTATTCTTGAGAATTGGTTCAAATTTATCCCTAATAATCCATTTGCCATCGACTTCGATAATGAATTTGATTCGGAAAAAATACCGTTTTTCCCCAACACGTGAAATTATCACTGCTGCTTTTTCATCAGTCATGGTAGCATCAACAACACCATCAATTCGAAATGTTGACCAACAATAAGATGCTCCATCACGCTTGAATTCATTAAAACAGTCTCTGATTTTACTAATCATGGCTTTATCAAGAATTGTATTCTTTGGTGTATTAGAAACTATATCGAGATTGAATTGAGCATCTTTCCAGGGTAATCTCTTGGACGTTTTTTTTGGTTTATCGAGATTAAATTTAGGACTAATTTTTAATAATCTCTTAAACTCTTTCATGTTTCCGTCTCTTGGACGTTTGAGATTAATTTTGTTACGTTTTTTTGGTTTATCGAGATTAAATTTAGGACTAATTTTGTTACGTTTTTTTGGTTTATCGAGATTAAATTTAGGACTAATTTTTAATAATCTCTTAAACTCTTTCATGTTTCCGTCTCTTGGACGTTTGAGATTAATTTTGTTACGTTTTTTTGGTTTATCGAGATTAAATTTAGGACTAATTTTTAATAACCTCTTAAACTCTTTCATGTTTCCGTCTCTTGGACGTTTGAGATTAATTTTGTTACGTTTTTTTGGTTTATCGAGATTAAATTTAGGACTAATTTTTAATAATCTCTTAAACTCTTTCATGTTTCCGTCTCTTGGACGTTTTTTGGGTTTATCGATATTAAATTTAGGATTGATTTTCAATAATCTCTTAAACTCCTTATCAGCATTGAATTCAGCATTTTTCGAAGGCGTTCTCCTTAATTCCCTCATGCTATAATTAAAACAAGCATTTAAATGAAAGATTTATGTATAATGAATCACTGCAAGTGGCTTATGATTGGATCAGTAACCCCGTGTAACAAATCATGTAGAAATGAGTTTTGTGGGTATCATATGCAAAGCTTTCGACGTGGAAGCCTTGGTCCGTTACCTTGTATTCTATGTGGAGTTGGGGTCAGGGGAAAATCTCAGTTGTGTCTAAATTGCGGTGGTAAGCGATACAGGGAATTGAAGCGTTATTATGATAAAAGAATAAAAAATGGACAATCAATCAGAAATTTTGACCCTGAAAAGGTCCTTGACCCTGACAACATCAAGGATAAAATCATAAGAACCCCTCAAGACTACATTGAAAGATTCATTATTGAACCAAACAATGAATTAGACAAACAATAGTATTATGTATACGAATGAACCAAGAATTCAGACAACACCCTGTGATCACAAATTATGAAGCATCCAGTGATGGTGTTGTAAGAAACCGCAAACTGAAGAAACCAGTTGGTTCTGTGAATAATCAAGGGTACTTGATGTTTACTGTTAGGGAGGGAAAAGAAACGAAAACTTATCTCAATCATCGTTTCGCATTTGAGTGTTTTTATGGATTGATCGAGGATGATTTTGTTATTGATCATATCGATTCTAATCCAAAGAACAATTCTTTATCAAATCTGCAGGCTATCACACAAAGTGAGAATACCAAACGAGGGGGGACTGGGAAATACTCGAAAAAAGCGAGACCTGTGAAATCTTTGAATACGATAACTAACGAAGAAAAGATATTTCAATCAATAACCAGCGCCGGTAGGCACTTCGATATTTGTGGACCCTCAGTACGAAGAGTTGCAGAGGGGATTTATCGATCTGGGATTTCAAAGGGGACTGGACAGAAAATTTGATTTAGTTACGTCTAATGCGTCATATTTTTCATTTAGAAATATATCATTATTATAGAATAATGAATTCTGAAAACATGAATAGCATTTTATCCGAGATTTCAAAATTGAAAAGTTGGGATATTGAACTATCAGATGGGTTAAATCCTGATCAAATCATGTCTGATTTTCAGGATATTGAATACGGAGTTAGCACTAACAAGTATATGCTACCAAAGAAGTATGCGCTCATCAAGAGAATTCAGAATTCTATTCGGGACTCTCTCGCATTTTCCAGTGATGTAAGTGTGTTCGCTCCGTTGTATACCATTGTAGAACGAATACGAAAAGAATTGGGGTACGAATACGAATTGAAAAAGGAGGTTAATTCTAAAGTTAGAAACCTACGGGCGTTAATTCAAGAAAATGAACAATTTTGATTGACCGACCATTTATCATTATTTGATTGTGACCGTCCCTCATAGATATTTTCATTTTTTTTTTTAGCATTTTTTGATTAAAAATGTCAAAATCAGTGAATAAAAAATTGATGGCTGGTTCGGATTGATTAAAAATAGAATGGCGAAAGTGTCAGTATTAATTATTTTATATACAATTATGACACTTTCGCCATCGATGAACGAAGCTGTTATAGGATGAAATAACGCTTCTATGATCGTGTTAAAAATTAACTGACATGTCTGACATGTAACAAAAAGTGTTTTACAATTGAAAAATTGTTTCTGATTTCAAATAATGGTCAATGAAGCATTAACAACCCGATTGGCTCGTGAACGATTAGATGCAATTAAGAGATTTGTACCAATTCGCGACTCTGTACGGAATAAACTGCAACAACGACAGAGTCTTCAGACTGCTTTTGCTTTGGGATCTGAAGAATTGTTTAAACCAGTAACCACAGCAACGAAGGGGATAGAGCGTGCTATACGGGGGGATGTTCCCGAGACGGGGAAATCTGTTATCGGTGAACTCGAAAAAATAGCAGCGAAAACTGAACAAACAGAACAGGCTGTACAAAAAATAGAATCAAAAAGAACAGTAGATGGTTTACGCGTGAGATTTAACGAGAAAGGGTTAGCAGCAATTGATGATACTAAACTAGCAGATATTCCTAGGCTTGTTGTTATGACTTATGAAAACAGAAAAAAAATGTTGAAACCAGAACATCATAAGTTTGTTAAGAATTTAACACATTGGGCTGATATATTCTACAAAATCAAAACTGAAAAAAGTCAAAAAAAGACAGATAGTGCATCATACATTGAATATATCAATGCGGTGGATCACGTGTATAATCAATATGAAGAACTAAAACAACAACAAAAACCGCAAAAGCGACAGCAACCTGCAAAGGAAATATCCTTTTCACCTAAAAAACAACAAATACCACGTGATGATGATGATTATGATCCTCTTGGTTATTTACAACCCACGGATGAAGAAGAAAAAATGGATGTAGCAACTGGTTATAGCGGAAGCGGATTGCAAGATTCCAGTGGACCCCAAAGTGGGGTATGTCCTGGTAGTGTTCTCAGTGATATATACGATTAGAAGTTCTCATCGGAGGAAAACGAGCCGGAAATAACTCACCGGAAATAATTAATGAAGCAGCTGATATCTGTAGACGATTATTTCAGGGTGGTATCATGGATATCAGCACATATCGAGATTTCATTGGCGAGTTAGTGGAAAGTGGGTATCATAGTGACTGAATTGAAAAGTCAATTGAAAAATTGTTTCTGATTTTAAATAATGATCATACACTACAATCATGATAAACCAACCCCCGTCTACGTAGTTAATTCACGGTTTCCAGTTTATAGAGCATACTACGGAGATGGTTTAGGTAATACCATTTTAGGGTTATTTGCGAGAATGGCTCCAAAAGTGATGCCGTTGGCTAAACAATTAGGAATGAAAGCAATTGATGTTATTCGTGATAAGGGTATTGGTGCTGTTGGAGATCTTGCTGGAAAAGCGTTTTCAACTGCGAAGAATAAATTAACATCATTAGTGAAATCACGGATGAAATCCAAAGGATTTTCAAAACCGTTACCGTCTACAGCGGAAATGCCTGCAAGTGTTAGTAGAATTATAAATAACGCAGTAGATGAAAAATTAGCGTCGATTGTTTTAACCCCCGACCAAAGCAATATTGCAAATATGATAGCAGGAAGTGGCTTTAAAAAACTACGACGATGAAAATGGAAAATCGCGATTTAGACTCTGATAAATAGAATAAAATGTTCAAAAAGTCACCTGATCCAGCGTTTGATATAGATGCCCCAGTTGGCAAGGATGATTCTGTACGCGATTATCAATATTACGCCTATCATGCCATAGACTCAAATAGTCGAGCAAGAATTGATCTTCAAGTCCATGATACCAGTAAATACTTTCTACCCGCTGAAGCGTTTATTGAAGTAGAAGGAGAAATTGTAACAGCTGCTGATACTCCTGCTGTACCAGCACCGTATCCAGCTGGTACTCAAGTCGGTTTTGTCAATAATGGTATCATGGCGTTATTTGAGAGTGCAAAATATCTCATTGATGGAAAAGAAATTGAGTCGATAGATCGCGATGTTGATGTGGCTACAACAATAATCGGGTTAGCGAGATATTCTGATGATTATACAAGATCAGCAGGACCTTCTATGATGTTTGCAAAAGATGCTACAAATACCGCTGGAGGAAAACAATTTGTTGTAAGACGACCAAAGAATAATGCTGGCACCGCTAATATTGATGCCGAAGATATGATTATAAACAACGATGCTAATTTCAATCTAGGAGCTGCAACACGTATTTTAATGTTGCAAGGAGCGCGTAAATCATTTTCATGCGCGATTCCACTGCATCATATATTTGGATTCTGTAGAAACGTCCGAAAAGTTATCTACGGGGCGAAGCATACAGTATCGCTTGTACGAAAGAGTGATGATAGTGACGCAATCTGGAGGATTCCAGCAGACAATGCAAATCCAAATGCTGATGCCGGTAAAGTCAATTTAACAAAAATATCATTGTGGATGCCAGTGTTGACTCCAGCAATCACCGCAGAAGAACGATTACTATCATTTATGGACCAAGGAGGAAAATCATTACTAAGTTGGCTAACCGTGAGTACAGATGTTAAACAATCAAATATCAACGGGTTATTCACTTGGAACCTAGCATCAAAACAAGGCGTTTCTGCGCCACGTCATATATTTATTGCGTTACAAGATAACGCACGAGTTGGCGATCAACGTTTCAGTCATATGATATTTGATCAATTAGGTGTGAAAGACGTCTCACTGAGAATAAACGGCCAGCAGGAACCATCCGAGGATATACAACTTAATTACACAGAAAATCATATTGCACGAGTTTATCATCGTCTGTTGTCATTTATGGCACGCGATCAAAATGTGGATACTGGTTTGCAAATATCACAATATGATTTTAAAAATCTGTATCCGATCTATTACTTCTCACTGGAACATCTCGATTTGATGAGACAATCTGTTGTTGATATACATTTTAGAGCTAATGTGACTCGTGGTGCTATTGCTGATTATAGAGCGGTTGCTGTCATTCTCAGTGATAAATCAATGCTACTTGAAGGTGTTGGTGGAAGAATGAGAGTGGTAGATGCACCAGTGGAAAACATGTAATTGAAATTGTAAACGATTTAGAATCAATCTATTATGTATAATGTCATATAGTGTTATTAGTGTTGCGTTAACTCCCGGTCAATTAAAAAAATTGCAATCGGAATCAGCTAAAAAATGTGGAACCACAATCACGTTGAAACCCAACCAAATGACTGGTGGTGCAAATAAACTATCGCTGACAACTCGTCAGGTGAAACATTTCAATGATGCACTAGTAGCAAAAAAGGGTGTTCAGATTACTCTTTCTGCGGCTGCTATCAAAAATATGATTAAAACAGGCGGTATATTCCCGTTGTTAGCTGCGATACCAGCATTGATTTCAGCAGCAGCCCCAGCGGTGGCTAAAGCGGCAGCGTTAGGAGCCGTTGGTACTGCAGCAGGAATGGCACTAAAGAAGGCAACTGGGAAAGGATATAAAAAAAGGGGAAAGGGTCTAAGACTACCAGGAACCCCGTATTCGTGGTACAGCGGAAAGGGTCTAAGACTAGGACCGGTTTATTAATTGAGGAACCTATGGTTCCCAAATCTTCGATGGTTCCCATGTCCAATTTTGATTTACTCAATGCTGCTAAAAAACTCGCGATTAAAAACTTTAGAGGTGTCTTTATGAAAGATCAATTACCACATCAACCAAACAGCGTTGAAACCGGAATCATTAATTTAGATAACAGCACCGGACCTGGAACTCACTGGGTTGCATACGCTATTGATCCACGTGGGATTGTCTATTTCGATTCATATGGATTAGCCCCACCAAAAGAGTTTATGCGTTATATAAAAACCCTTCCAATGAAGACTTGGTATTCTACGCTACCAACACAAACGATGATTGACCCACCAATATGTGGCAGCGAAGTATTAAATGTCCTTAACGCTATTTCTAACTCCTTGAGTAACCCAAGCGGAAAACCACCACATGTTGTCGTGAATGAATACACTAGTAATCGCTGGAGAAAATCGAAGATTTTTCAACGAAGTCGTCAAAAACGATTTTAGAGAGAGAAAGAGTTTTACAATAACATGATTGATATTTGGGGGAGATCTTTGAAACCCAAACCCGATGGCACTGCACCCCCTGATTCTGTCAAGGATATAAAAAAATTAATTAAAGATGAAATCGCTGAGACGTTAAATTTAGTAAATGTTGACCCGAACGAAATAGTTGTATTTCAAGACAAACAGGGTAAATTGAAATCCAGTGATGTGTCATTGAATGACATTTTGATACGGCAGCGCGACGCCGCTGAAAACTCTATTGCGCTATATTCCAACGACGGACGACTTAAACCAGGCGCACTTGTGTCTACGATCACCGACGCGATTGCCACCCACGACAACAAGATTGCCGCCCACGACAACATGATTACCACCCAAGACAACAAGATTGCCGCCCAAGACAGCATGATTACCACCCAAGACAACAAGATTACCGCCCACGGCCGTGAGCTGGATGATTATATACGAGGTTACAATTCTTTTCGCAAAAATGTCGTACATAAATTCTTTGGAACACCGCTTGTGGTTGGCATGACTCTCGCTGAAATTAAAGACTTGTTGAATTCATTCTTCGCTAACAAGGAAGCTGGAAGGATGATGACTGCTTCAGAAATCAAGGCAAATTATCTCGAGATTTCTAAACTAATAGAAGATCAAAAACCCACTAATGACATTGTTGGTAGGTTCTTTGGAAACCCGCTTGTGGCAGGAATGACTCTCGCTGAAATCAGTGAGTTTATCGGCAAGCACACTCACAATGCCTACATCGCTAATAGTTTCTTTGGTGTCCCGGCTACATCTACGATGACTCTCAAAGATATTAATATGTTTATGGTGAGACAAACAACACTTAATACCATCGTTGATAGATTTCTAGGGAGAACACCTGTGTCTGAAACCACATCGTTGACAGGCATGACTCTCGCGGAAATTAAAAGCGCTATTGACAAACAAAAGCACACCAGCGATATTGTTAATAAGTTCTTTGAGGGCAGTAGCCTCCAAGATATCACGACGAAATTTTCTAACATCGACAACCATATTAAAACCCAAGCACGGATTAGAATCAACGAACTTCTGGTTTCATTCTTTTCTAACAAGGAGGAGAGTGGAAAAACAATAGATCCTACCAAAATCAGGGTAAATTATCTCGATATTTCCGACGATCTTCTTAAACTAAAAGAAAATTTTGAAAGGATAAAGATTCCGCATCTAGACACTGAAGTTAAAAATATCGTGTATACGGTCGAGCATGGAACCATGGATTGGACAAGAGACGTTTATACTACGCTGTCTATCGGTCCCTTGGGCGGATCAATTTTCGATGATATCACCTTGATGACGTGGATCGATGGTATCTACAGGCTAACGTGGATCTCTGTAGATCAATTTAATATGATCGCGGACGGTAAAACCTACTCTGGTGGCACCGCGACGTTTATTTTTAATGGTCGCAAACTAGATTTTAATGTCGTCGCGGTTAATAGCTCCACCATTAGAACAAAAATAATTTGGTGTTTAGAACTTGTACATGATTTTTCCGGCTGAAGTACTAGCAATTCCCGCTAACGATGACAAATAATTGAAAACGCTAGCGTTTTTAAAATAACAATGATTTCATCAACTCAATGTCGCTATGATCAAGTCAGAGAATTTCAGACTAGACTCAAAACCCTCACTGAGGAGTATCAAATAAAAATAAAAAAATACCGACGAAGAATCACCGCAATTGATATTACTATGTACTCGGTGTCAAGCGTTCTCGCTGGCGCCGGAATAATACTTGCATCGGTTACAATGATTGCCCCGGTCGTAGTTCCAATTTGCATTTCTGCGGTGGCTACAATCGGGGGTATATCAACCGGGATAGCAAAAAAGATATCATCATGCAGCCAGAGTAAACTGCAGAATTACTTAATTCAATTTCATATTGCATCAACCGCATATTCGCAGTTATCCCTGATGATATCGTCGTCACTCGATAATACGATTATATCAGATAGTGAATTCTCAGCGATGGTCAGTATTTTTGATTGAGCGATATCAAAATTAGAGCAACAACATGAATATAATAACAATGACAACACCGATGGAATCAGAAAATACGAACCCAAAAACAAACCCAAAAACCAAAATGATCTCAATAATCTCAACCATACCAGATTGTGAGTTCTCAGTGATGGTCAGTATTTATGATTCCGCGGTGTCAAAATTAGAAATACAACATGAGTATAATAACAATGACGACACCGATGGAATTACTTCAACGAGTAGTGGAGAACACGAACCCAGTACAAACAAGCATGATATCAATAACATCAACGGAACCCGAGTTTAGTGTGAATTTCCCTAGCCCAGTCCCCGTGAAGGAGATAGCGCTAGCAAAACTACGAGTGTATCACAGTTGGCCTAATATCAGATCAAAATCATTTGGTGGTCAACAACCCAATAATTCTTTAGTGTTTGCAAATAAGAATAAACCCGACGGAACCCCAGACTGGAACGTCGTTTCGATACCAACCGGATCATACCAAATCGAACAAATCAATAATGAATTCGCGCGTAGAATAAAATCGATTACTGGAAAAGAATCAAAAATCGCTATAACAGTTCATGAACCAACACTATCATCCGCAATTGAGATAAGCACAGAAGGATACGTCGTAGATATCTATCAGAGTTCTATTAGAACCGTACTAGGATGGCCTGAATTACCACCGGAAAAATCCACCACCGACTTAACCACGGATGTACAATCATATCATGAAATCAATCCCAGTTATCGAGATGATTTATCTGATATAAGAAAGGGAAAAATCGCCGATAGATTTATATTCACCAACAAAGACACATTGCAATGGGATTTTATCATTAAAAGAACAACCGACTCATCTGTTACTATTTCATTTACGCTAACTGACGTCCGTGGTTATTTTAATGAGATTAAACAATTATATGACACACAACTAGAACAACTACGGAAAACAAGATCGCAAAAACACGTTGAAATAATAAATCAACTCATATCGGACATGGAATATATCTATGAACTAATTATTCAAACAATAATTAATGACAACAGCGACAATAAACAACGATTCCTAACCGATTACAATATCACAGAAGACAATCTGCGTAATTTCAAGTTTCCGAAATACAACGCTGATGAATTAGCAAGAATTGTTAAAACCGATATCAAAGCGCTACAAAAATCAGATTCAACTGTCCTCCTCAAACATAATAATGATCCAGATGGTGGCGGTAGGCATATCGCTCCGTTCAACGTGAATATTTCATCGGTGATTGCGCTCAATTTAGTATGTGATGTTATCGAAGGAAGCTATCAGATTAATCTAGAGCAATCAAATCAAGCTCAGCAGGGATATATTCTTTATTTGTTTGCACCAACAGCTCCTCCAGGATTCCTAATTATTGAAAACCCAATTAATCCTGTCTACATGCGATGCCATAATAATTCATTAACCAGAATTAATTTCAAACTCACCGACCAGTCAAATAATCTGATTAATTTACAAGAAGAGGTGTTAGCGATTAGTTTGTTTGTAAAGTCCTAAGGACTGGATCAAATATTTGGTTAAAATCATTTATTATTTTTTGTTAACCTGTAGCAGCAGAGAGGGTGGATGACCACATCGTTGCGAGCAAAATTGATTAAAAAATCGTAAAATCTCCGTTTTTGCAAAAATAGAGACTTTTTTTTGGGTTAAATGAGATTTTGTTGGAAGTCTTATTTTTTGTCTGAAAACGTAGTCTATAGGCCATATTTTGCTCGAAAACATGATCTGGAAGCCTTAATTTTGCTCGAAAACGTGGTCTGTTCACCCTCTCTGCTGCTCATGGCAATAGATCCAACATTTATCCCTGATATGCATGGGCATGGCAATAGATCCAACATTTATCTCTGATATACATGGGCATGGCAATAGATGCAACATTTATCCCTGATATACATGGGCATGGCAATAGATCCAACATTTATCCCTGATATACATGGGCATGGCAATAGATCCAACATTTATCCCTGATATACATGGGCATGGCAATAGATCCAACATTTATCTCTGATATACATGGGCATGGCAATAGATCCAACATTTATCTCTGATATACATGGGCATGGCAATAGATCCAACATTTATCTCTGATATACATGGGCATGGCAATAGATCCAACATTTATCTCTGATATACATGGGCATGGCAATAGATCCTAAGTTTATCTCTGATATACATGGGCATGGCAATATATCCAACATTTATCCCTGATATACATGGGCATGGCAATAGATCCAACATTTATCTCTGATATACATGGGCATGGCAATAGATCCAACATTTATCCCTGATATACATGGGCATGGCAATAGATCCAACATTTATCTCTGATATACATGGGCATGGCAATAGATCCAACATTTATCTCTGATATACATGGGCATGGCAATAGATCCAACATTTATCTCTGATATACATGGGCATGGCATTAGATCCAACGTTTATCTCTCATATACATGGGCATGGCAATAGATCCAACATTTATCTCTGATATACATGGGCATGGCAATAGATCCAACATTTATCTCTGATATACATGGGCATGGCAATAGATCCAACATTTATCTCTGATATACATGGGCATGGCAATAGATCCAACATTTATCTCTGATATACATGGGCATGGCAATAGATCCAACATTTATCTCTGATATACATGGGCATGGCAATAGATCCAACATTTATCTCTGATATACATGGGCATGGCAATAGATCCTAAGTTTATCTCTGATATACATGGGCATGGCAATAGATCCAACATTTATCTCTGATATACATGGGCATGGCAATAGATCCAACATTTATCTATGATATACATGGGCATGGCAATAGATCCTAAGTTTATATCTGATATACATGGGCATGGCAATAGATCCTAAGTTTATCTCTGATATACATGGGCATGGCAATAGATCCTAAGTTTATCTCTGATATACATGGGCATGGCAATAGATCCTAAGTTTATCTCTGATATACATGGGCATGGCAATTTATCCTAAGTTTATCTCTGATATACATGGGCATGGCAATAGATCCAACATTTATCTCTGATATACATGGGCATGGCAATAAATCCAACATTTATCTCTGATATACATGGGCATGGCAATAGATCCAACATTTGTCTATGATATACATGGGCATGGCAATAGATCCTAAGTTTATATCTGATATACATGGGCATGGCAATAGATCCTAAGTTTATCTCTCATATACATGGGCATGGCAATAGATCCTAAGTTTATCTCTGATATACATGGGCATGGCAATTTATCCTAAGTTTATCTCTGATATACATGGGCATGGCAATAGATCCAACATTTATCTCTGATATACATGGGCATGGCAATAGATCCAACATTTATCTCTGATATACATGGGCATGGCAATAGATCCAACATTTATCTCTGATATACATGTGCATGGGGGGGCCAAGTGGTGTAAAGCGCTGTTTGTTATGGATCACTGCCATCTCACTTCTGTCTGCGTGGGTTCGAGTCTAAGATTCTTCTAATGTAGTTATGTGAGAAAGCTTGCCAGTAGCTTCTCGTGGGTCGGTGGTTCTTTCCGGGGGTGTTCCAGGTTCTTCCTCCACCATTATTATTGGCAGCCATGTATAGCCTATATTGTGCTTAAAAATGGCATTAACCCATATAAAACAAAATACATTGGCATGGCAATAGATCCTAAGTTTATTCATGATGTACATGGGCAAGACAGAGGCCATAACAGTACTGCGTGATATCCAGAATCCTGTTGTAAATTGAGTGTTATAACATAGTAGATGTAGATTGAGTGTTACAACACAGTAGATGTAAATTGCGTGTTATAACACTGTAGAGCTTTGGGTATCTTGAGGTGTGCAATTTAGTTTGTTTAAACTAAATCCATTTACATGTATAATGGTCATTATTTATCTTACTGTCAATAATGCCACAAAAGTAACCCACATTATAAAGTGAATATTATATTGGAATATGTTTCAGCATGGTTTTTCTCTGGATTAAATCAGCTAACAGAATACGATGTAAAGTCACTTATTAGTCAAAAATAAAAATAAATTTATGTCCAATAACTTGCGACGTTTAATGTGACGCATGACCATACCTGTATTAATAGCATGGCAGCATTAAAATGGTGGTTTTTATAATGAGGTACCACTGTATTTAGTAGATTTGTTTAAATTCCACTGCAGTATTATTATTCTTGAGGTATTCAGTAGGTATAATAATCCATGCATACCAAAAGTTTTACATTACAGACTCTTCCATGTTACCTGTAACCTTTTAACCTGTAACCTTTCTATTAGTGATGATGAAATTCACAACTTGTAAATAGACAGTCTACTTCTGCTGCAGGTGGCAGTTTTTGTGCTGGTTTGGATCTAGGGAGGGTGGCCACATCGGTAGAGGGATACCTTCGAGGGGATCCCCAGCAATCAGATATTGGACCAATGGTATGCGCAATATCTGAGCCAGAGTTTTATTTACTGCATGCTGCATCTCACACATTCATATCAAATTTATTTTCCAAGAGCTGTTTTGTCTTTTATTGCCATAAGAGGAACTTCAAATAGTCTCTATGCAAGGATGCGTTGATCCCATTTTATAAAATGTTTCCCAAATCATGCCCTTTTCAAAGTTATATGCCAGGAATTTATGAGTGCTGAGAACATGTTTTTTCAGTGGTCTTTGGTTGGTTTTTAAAAGAAATTATGGGAAAGTTATACTTGAAGCTGATGCACAATTGTAAAATATGAAAGAAAACGCAAAACATTTGTGTATATATGTCACTACTAGACATTTAGATATAACAATATAAAGTCCTACCTCTTTATAAAGCTTTTATCATAACAATATGCAGTACTACCTCATTATAAGACTTCTTTGTGATAGCATTACCTCACTACAAGGAATTTAATACAGTACTCCCTTTTTATAATGATACTTATTTTAACTGTTGTAATGAGGGAGTGTTGAATTGTTCCATTTTTGTACTTCAGATGGGAATTTTTGTGCAGGGTTTGACCTTGAGGCCTTGACCACATCTCCAGAAAAATGTGTTCGTGAAGATCCGCAACAATCTGATATTGGACCGATGGTATGCAAGATATTGTAGCCCACCCATAACATCCTCAGCACTACCCTTATCTTATATGATGATCATCTATCCATCTCCTGTTATCTCATGTAGGTTGCCCAGCAGCCCTTTTTGGTCATTTATTTGCATCCAGCCATCTTCTGTTGTTTGGCCTAGGTTGCCTAACGTCCCTTTTTGGTCATTGCTATTTATCATGTACCTGTCCATCTTCTGTTGGGGCACACTGGTGGCTTAAGTGGTTACAGAATCCACTTTGGATGAAAGACGCTGCAGGTTCAGACCCTGGTCGAGTCATATCTTCATAATGGCCTACTTTGTACCTGATGCTGTTACACACTTCTTTATTTGTGATGTGGTCCATGTAAGAGATAACAAGGATGGTTCTGTAGCATCTCATTTCAAGTGCCTGGATTCTTCATTGTAATTCTGCTGTCAGGGTCCAGGCCTCACATGAATACAGAAAGATTGAGATGACTAGTGCTCTCAATTGTCTGATTTTAGTTTTCAGACAGATGTTCTTGTCTCTCCAGATGGGTCTTAGCTTTGACATAGCTGCCATTGTTTGTGCTGCTCGTGACAAAATTTCTCCTCTTTATCCCTCTTCGGTGATTATGGAACCTGTCCTCTAACTTTAATCTTGATTGAGATTTGTTTGCCACTAGTTGTCATCAGCTTTGTCTTCTCTGCGCTTATCTCCATGTCAAATCTGGAAGATGTTTCATCCAGGTTCGTAACTAAGGTGGCAAGCTCATCTTTACTGCCTGCCAGCCCATCAGTGTCATCTGCAAAGCTTAGGTTGGTGATGTTACGCCCTCCAATGCTGATTGTCTCACAGTGGTTTTCCAGGGCTTCATTCATGATGTGCTCTAAGCAGAGGCTAAAAAGCTTGCATGACAGGAGTCAGCCTTTGTGGCTGAAAATAGTGGCTTATAAATTTTGGCTTAAAGTTGTTTTATAATACTGTAGTATTGGACAATCATTCTGCTGTCTTTCTTGCAATTCCTAATACCAAGTCAGCTCAAAATCTGCTTGCTACATTATATATTGTCTGCTTTGTTCAGACCACTTGATATGCTATCTCCTTTAACTGTTTAAAACCAGTTGACATGCTGTCTGTTCTATTTCACACCAGCTGACATGCTGTCTGTTCCAATTCTTTCACACCACCTGACATGCTGTCTGTTCCAATTCTTTCACACCACCTGACATGCTGTCTGTTCCAATTCTTTCACACCACCTGACATGCTGTTGTCTGTTCTAATTGTTTCATACCACCAGATATGCAGTTTGTCTTATGGTTTTGTACCTGGTCCACTAGATATACAGTGAGAGCTTTAGAGAACATTTGAAGATTGCAGGTGAATGATTCATTGCGATTTTATTTAAGTGTGGTTTCTCTACATCAGCCAACCATTAATTTGTTTTTCCCAACCATGAAAAGTCTTTGAATTTTGAAAATATTGATGAAAGTCAGGAAAAACCTAGGAATTTTCTGCCACCACTTGGTGCCTGAAATGATTATGTAATTGAGTTGTAACTGATCTCAAGTTCTGACCTGAGCTATTTCCTTACATGGAAGGTATGAAAACCAGTCTAGTCTGAGCTATTTCCTTACATGGAAGATATGAAAACCAGTCTGTCCAGAAGAGGCCAACATGGTAGCGGCAAAGGTTAGCCTGTTACATGATGGCCATCATTAAATTCTTTGTTAAATCAAGTCAGACCTGCTTAATCAATACGAAAAAGATTTAGTTTCTCAGAAATTGAGAGTATTAAAGTCTTTATTATTAATTTGCAGAAAGACAAAATAAAAATACCGTGTTCATGAAATTTGACCGGGTACACTGGTTTGCATCGCTAATCACACAAGTACACAATTCACAAAACTCACATTTTCAATTGTTGTAGAAAGAAAAAAATTAAATGAAAGTTTTATACTGCTTGTAATAAAAATACAAAACAAAAGAACACAAAATTATCTGTGTATTCCATGACCAACAACTGGGTTTTGTTGTATGACATGACTGTCACTTTGATTTGCTCTCTGGTTGACGAATCTGTCTGGCCCGATTACTGGTTTGTTGTTTTAGGGTTTAATGCCATTTTTCAGCACAAGGCTATACCTGGCGACCAATATTAATGGTGGAGGAAGAACCCGAAAACCTCAGAATGAACCACCGACCCACAAGAAGCTACTGGCAAGCTTTCTCACCTACCCTCGTTAGCCGAATCCAAGATTCGAACCCATGCTGACACAGGTAAGATGTCAGTGATCCATAACGGATAGCGCTGTAGGCCACTTGGGGCCCCTAGGTTACTGGTTTCTTGTCATTGTTCTTGAAATAAGTATAAATAAGAAGGATGTTATTTCTGTTTTTTTATAAAATGCATCAGACTCATTTAATTAATGTAATTGAATTTTACTACAACATTAAAATAGAATTTGTTATTGATATCACATGACTATTGGACTTCTGATGTAGTTGTTTGGGATCTGTGAAGTCTCGTGAATGGCAATGACTACTACAAGGTCAGGATTCATATATGCTGTAGTTTTGTCTGGTCTGTCAGCGGATTAAAGACATCACGATTATAGTGCTTGCCATTTCTGAGAAATAAATCATTTTCTTAATGATTTCATGTAGGTATAAGTTGTTATAACTTGGTTTAAATTTATTGGCACACTGGTAAGTGACTGCCATATGCCACTACTGCCCAGTAGCAGCAAATTCTAAATTTTCTATATGCAATTGCCACTGATCCCACACCGCAACCTAAATCTCGAAATGTGAAAAATGGGATGGGAATATTTGGAGGAAACCTAGATTAAAACACGGACTGCTATTCTTTGTAAGCCAATTTTTGGGTCCAAAACGTCGAATCTCAGAGCTGAAATTTGGTGCGAAACTATTACACAGTGGAATATAGCTTGAAAAGTGGTTTCAGATCTTAAATAAAATGCAGAACAGACAGGAAATTGTCGTTCCTTGTATTATGTATTTAAAATCCGATACTAGCTCCTTTTTCAATACAGGTATGGTATTGTGATTATTGAATTACAAGACCAGTTGATTTTACAGGAATATCAGCACTCATCTCTGCAACAACACAGTATATAATTTTGAAGGTCATTTTTCAAACTGAAAATAAACCCATTTGTAAAAATAATTTTCACGAATATTGTTTTCATCAAATCACATTAAGGGGTTTAGGTTGTTTGAAAAAATCTTGTGGATTTTATTAGCACAGACAAATTCAGGATTTAAAATTGTTATAAGATAGATTATAATTTTTTAATTGTTTTTTTCTTTTTCATATATATATATATATATATATATATATATATATATATATATATATATATATCACATGACTATTGGACTTCTGATATATATATATATATATATATATATATATATATATATATATATATATATATATATATATATATTGATATTGATATATATATACTTCTTTAGACTTAAACGTATGAAAGGAAACAAAACAAATTTATGTTTGTTATGTTTCCACATAGCAACATAAAGCATGGTAGCAAAGTAAAGTTAGAAATCTTATTCAGCACATTCTCTTCCATGCCAAGTAATTGGAATAGAGCCAGATTTGTGTGATGCACTACATATTGTAGTTTTGTACATGACCTTTTACGCCAAGTTTTTGGAATATAGTTAAAGCAGCTGTTCCATGTTTTTTTGTTTTGCTTGATGTCTGTCTTCATCTGTGTTTCTGTGTGTTCATCATGCACTGGTTGTTCAGTTCATATGTGTTTCTTCATCTCCTTGTTTTGGAAAGGAGACAAATTAGGATTTCTCACAGTTGTCTTGATTCACTGCCACAAAGTCCTTCGTTCTTGAATAAACCGCTATCATGTGATCACCAGTGAATTCGATGCTATGATGGACCCTTATCAATTGCCTTAAATGACCAGTCCATGGCAATCCACACTATTGTGCTATAGACTAAACAAAGTGGGACTACATTCATCAGTACTTAAATGTAAATGGAAGTGAAAAAGACAAAAAACTTGTCAAAGCTGGTCGACGTAGAACAGGAAAAATAATTCCAGTTATCTCCCTTTGACCTTTCCAGCTCAACAACGGGGAAATTTGGTCCTTAATTTATATAACCTGATTCAGATCCCTATTAAATAGTCAACCTTTGTGTCAACTATCCAAGAGCTACCACTGCTTATTGCATTATTCAATGCCCTGTAAGTAGGACCACAGCACAAATAATTTTATCAATTATCAGAAATATATGTCTCTTTCATGTAAGAAACCCATGTATACACACCAGCAAGAAACTTATTTTTCTCTTAACAATTGTATACTCATTATTCCCACTATGAAAACAAAGTCATATGGACAGCATTCTTTTGCATACCAGGGACCAGCAATGTGGAATGAATTGACCATCAACATTAGACACAAAGACACAGTGACCCCTTTCAAGAGTGCTCTTAAAACTCACCTATTTTGACTGCAAGAACAAATATACAGATCTGATGTTTCCTACCAGCATGTTTTTATGTTTTCTAATTTCAAAATGTGTTTTATTTTTTGTTGTTGTAGTCATATAATTTGATCTTTTAAAGATTAGGTGCTATACAAAGCCCTAATTATTATAATTATTGTTATTTGATGTGATTATCATCTTGGAATCGTCACTGAAAGATATCATACACCTGGGTTATTATGGTCTTTGGAAGCCTTTGACAATTTGTGAAGAAAACTCTTGAATTTTTGGGAGTAAATATAGCAGAGTATTATGAGGTCTTTAAAAGTCTTTGCAAATTGAAATAAACCCAAACCTTTTGATTTCTTTCCATAATCATAAATAAAATTTCCAAGCTGGTTAAATTTGGATGCAGTTGAGTTTTCCTGGCTTTTTGTTTTGAAATTAGGAAATAAATTTTGTTTACTTTTAATTTCATCATTAAACATTAATAGTCTGTAAGGTGGAACTATTGTTTTTAAAAAAATTGGGATCTTCTGCCTGAATTTATTATTGAGTTAACTTGATGTAGTAACCCTTTGCCGAATTCAAAATAATGCTTGACCACAATGTCTTTCTACATGACATGTCATGCAGTTCTGCCTGTTTCATTTATTTGTTTGCAATCAGCAATTACTTTATGTCTACTTCATGAATATTTGTGCCTTTGCATAGGGTCACTAGCAGCTTGAAACAAGTATGGTTATGATTGCATTTAAAAAGGTCATGGGTCAAGGTTGTAGGAAAGAATTGCATAAAACAGTAGATTCAATTTTCATTTCATGTGTGTGTGTATACAGTATATAATGAAATGAATTTACTATCAATTTCTTTTAAAAATTCCAAAACGATATAGGTAGCCATTATCATATTTTATTTTAAGGGTCCCTCTCGACTTCTGACATCCAAGCCAATCATTGCAGCTGTGTCTGGATATGCAGTAGCTGGAGGCATGGAACTGGCATTGATGTGTGACCTCAGGGTCATGGAGGAGTCTGCCATCATGGGCATTTTCTGCAGGAGATTTGGTATGAACAGTTATCCAGATCATGGTTATCATAGAATGTCATGTGACAATGTCTGTATAGGCATTTAACATTATATGCCACTGTTTTAGAAAGTCATGTGACAATATCTGTGTATGGGCATTTAACATTATGTCACAGTTTTAGAATGTCATGTGACAATGTCTGTATGGGCATTTAACATTATGTCAAAGTTTTAGAATGGTATGTGATAATGTATGGGCATTTAATAACATTATGTCACAGTTCTAGAATGTCATGTGGAAATGCCTGTGTGGGCATTTAACATTATGTCAATTTTAGAATGTCATGTGACAATGTATGTAGGGGCATTTACCATTATGTCACAGTTTTAGAATGTCATGTGACAATGTCTGTATGGACATTTAACATTATGTCACAGTTCTAGAATGTCATGTGGCAATCTCTTTGACTTGGTATGTAGTTTTATTATGACAAGTCTTGTTATGTAGTTATATTATGATAAGTATTTGTGTCTCAGTATACAATTATACCATGACAAGTCTTGGTATGTAGTTTTATTATGACAAGTATTTGTGTCTCATGAAATGTACCATGCCATGTACTTGTATCTTGACAATTCTTTCCATCTCACATACCATCCAGTTTTGTCAGATACTATATGGTGCAGTAATGCTTGCTAGTTATAAAATTATATATATTGGGAGATTATTTATTATGTATTATTGATTGATTATTTATTAGTATTGTGAATATATTAAGACTCTAGATGGCTTTTATATTTAAAGAAAATAGAACCCAGCAAAATGAAATTCAACCATAGCAATTAAAGACTGGGATGAGAGGTTATCAATAAAAAAAATGAAACCCTACATATCCATATACGAGTGCTGGTACTCATAAAAATTACCCTACATATCCATCTACAAGTGCTGGTACTCATAAAAATCTCTTAGGAAAATGATGTTAGTTCCAAGGTCATCCATTCACCTTGGTAGCATGTACTAAGGATGCTAGTTCCAAAGTATTGTAGAAAAATATTCATCCATTCGTGTTGGTAGCATGTACTTACTGTAAGGATGCTAGTTCTAAGGTCATCCATTCATGTTGGTAGCATGTACTTACTGTAAGGATGCTAGTTCTAAGGTCATCCATTCATGTTGGTAGCATGTACTTACTGTAAGGATGCTAGTTCTAAGGTCATCCATTCATGTTGGTATAGCATGTACTTACTGTAAGGATGCTAGTTCCAAGGTCATCCATTCACCTTGGTAGCATGTACTTACTCTTAGGATGCTAGTTCCAAAGTATTCTAGAAAAATAATCATTGAATCAACACAAGGACATCCATTATGACTTAGTTTCCTTTTTGTAAACTAAAGAATAGTTAAATATGAAATGTTATATAACTAACTAATATTAAACAGAAAGCGTTCTTTATTTACAGTCTTTAGATTAATAACAATAAAATGGAAAGTTTTAAATTTGTTTTCTGATATTGTTGTGTATGAGAAACAAGTCAGGGTTTGTACATATTTTAGCAGGAATTTTGAATTTTGATTTTGAAGATGAAAAACCTAATGATGTAAATATGAAAATGGATTTTGCAAATATTTTGTACATAAATTGACATTGTGTAAACAAGTTATTATAAAAATTGCCTATCCATTTATTACAATGTAGAATTTGTACACAGACCTTTCTTGTAATTAATATCCATTTGACTGAGACCCTGGTGGATAAAAATAAGTTAGTATTTAAATTTCAGGCTGTATAAAATTATATTGACCATAATGATGAAGCACCATTGCACCATTCTCAAATGATAAAATTGTGTATATCCTAACCATTCTCAATGGTCACTCTGATAAAAGTGTGTAAATCCTAAGCATTCTCAATGGTCACTCTGATAAAATTATATCCTAACCATTCTCAATGGTCACTCTGATAAAAGTGTGTATATCCTAACCATTCTTAATGGTCACAATGTTAAAAGTGTGTATATCCCAACTTCAGATAGTAATCAGTATGACTGTTTGGACATTTTCTGGCCTGACTGCTATATTTATGTGCATGAATTCTTTAGTTATCTGCCTTAGTGCATCCATGGTGTATCATTTATGTGCATGAATTTCGTTAGCTGCCTTAGTGCATCCATGGTGTATCATTTATGTACATGAATTCTGTAGTTGTCTGTCTTAGTGGGTCCATGGTCTATCATTTATGTGCATGCAATCTGTAGTTGGCTGCCTTAGTGGGTCCATGGTCTATCATTTATGTGCATGAATTTTGTAGTTGGCTGCCATAGTGGGTCCATGGTCTATCATTTATGTGCATGAAATCTGTAGTTGGCTGCCTTAGTGGGTCCATGGTCTATCATTTAAATGCATGAATTCTGTAGTTGGCTGCCTTAGTGGGTCCATGGTGTGACATTTTTGTGCATTAATTCTGTAGTTGGCTGCCTTAGTGGGTCCATGGTCTATCAATTAAATGCATGAATTCTGTAGTTGGCTGCCTTGGTGGGTCCATGGTCTATCATTTAAATGCATGAATTCTGTAGTTGGCTGCCTTAGTGGGTCCATGGTCTATCATTTAAATGCATGAATTCTGTAGTTGGCTGCCTTGGTGGGTCCATGGTCTATCATTTAAATGCATGAATTCTGTAGTTGGCTGCCTTAGTGGGTCCATGGTCTATCATTTAAATGCATAAATTCTGTAGTTGGCTGCCTTGGTGGGTCCATGGTCTATCATTTAAATGCATGAATTCTTTTGTTAACTGCCTTAGTGCATCCATGGTGTATCATTAATGTGCATGAATTCTGTAGTTGGCTGCCTTAGTGGGTCCATGGTCTATCATTTAAATGCATGAATTCTGTAGTTGGCTGCCTTGGTGGGTCCATGGTCTATCATTTAAATGCATGAATTCTGTAGTTGGCTGCCTTAGTGGGTCCATGGTCTATCATTTAAATACATGAATTCTGTAGTTGGCTGCCTTGGTGGGTCCATGGTCTATCATTTAAATGCATGAAATCTGTAATTGGCTGCTTTAGTGGGTCCATGGTGTGACATTTATGTGCATGAATTCTGTAGTTCGCTGCCTTAGTGGGTCCATGGTGTGACATTTATGTGCACGAATTATGTAGCTGGCTGCCTTAGTGAGTCCATGGTGTGGTATTTATGTGTATGAATTCTGTAGTTGGCTGCCTTAGTGGGTCCATGGTCTATCATTAATGTGCATGAATTCTGTAGTTGGCTGCCTTAGTGGGGTCCATGGTGTTTATGTGCATGAAATGTGTGGCTCACTGACGTGATAGTGATGTGAAAAATGTAACAATACATTTTGGGCCTTAAGATTAAGATTATTTTTAAGACTTCTGCCTACGAAATTTTCTGCATCATATATAAAAATTGGTGTTCAAGTACATGTGATTAAACGTTTCTGGGACCTCTGATAATGTTAACAAATCATTCCATCTTTCTAAAGCCTCCACAGAAAAGTTGTCAATGTAAACAAGCAAGTAAGCAACTTGACCATTTCCAAGTAAGCAAAAATTATATTGTCCATAAAAAAGATAGAAATATCTGGAGCCAATTAAAATAAATGGTTAATTGCTTAAGTTACACTAATGATAATTATTAATATTTTTACATTGCTTACACTACCACAAAGACATACCATGATGTGCTTAACAGATTCATGATCAAAACGGTGTAGGATTGATTTTATGATTGGATCAGCCTGTGATGTGTGTCCTTTGGAAGGGGACTTTATTCCAATTGCCTAGGCATAAATAGTTTATTGTGTTATGTACTATAAAACAAAACACCAAGCCAATCAATGGAAAATATAGTTATTTTTTTTTGTTACAGGTGTGCCCCTCATAGATGGAGGCACTGTCAGACTTCCCAAGCTGATAGGACTCTCTCGTGCCCTGGACCTAATCCTGACTGGCAGGCCAGTTGGGGCAAAAGAAGCACTTGAAATGGGACTAGCCAATAGAGTTGTTGCTACAGGAACAGGTTGGCATATATTTACAATGCAATAAAGCACTTACCAAAGTTGTTGAGACAACAGAATTCCCTCTCGGTGGGATTGGCGATGTAGAAAGGGATTTCAGTAATGGAGTCACTAGTGATGCAGCTCATATTTTAGTGCTTCATATTCGCTATATGCCTTTGTGATCCGCGACCCCCCTCCCTCAATAGTACCAGTCTCACTATATGATTCAGTGATTCATGAGCAAGTAATGATATGAGTCTCACTATATGATCATGTGACTCATGGCTCTCTAATGGATTGGGGACGTCAAATCTATTTGACTAATGTTTACACCAATTACTTTCGGTCTAAATAGCTTACTGGTCTAAATAGCTTACTTATTGCTGTGCTGTAAGACATCAAATACCACCAACATTGTTTTAACGTCTCCACAGCTCCTTATATCTTTATTCTTTATTTTGGTGTCTCTACAACTCCTTATATCTTTATTATTGTAAAACCTGTCCTAGATGTCACCTATGCCTATACCCAACTGTCACTGTCACATAATCACAACTGTCACATGATCACAACTGTCACTGTCACATGATCACAACTGTCACATGATCACAATGGTCCATTCAAGTTTTCAAATTTCCTGTATACATGTCCTGTATTTTAGTGGTCAGTAAGAGTATATCTACATTTACTATTCATTCTACACAAGCTTAATATTTGCTTCATGAGATAAGGAATTATTCTGTAAAACAATGTGCTAGTAGCTCTTAATCCTGTTGATGATCCAGTCATGTTGACCCTGTATCTCATAAGCATGAATATGTTAATTACTAAAACAAGGTAATGGAGATATTGTTTGTATACAGTGAAGAAACTAAGATGGGTGTATATCTTTAAATTGGTGGGATTTCATTTCTAGCATAGGATTAAAATGAGAAAGGTAAAATAATCATGTGCGGGATAAATAAATCAGTAAGAACAATATAAAACTGTAATTATGATTTTGTTTCATAGCACAAATAAATAGATCTGAGAGAGAAAAACATAAAGCTGTAATTATGATTTTGTTTCATGGCACAAATAAATAAATCTGAGAGAGAACAATATAAAACAGTAATTATGATTTTATTTCACAGCACAAATAAATAAATGTTGATAATAAAATAATATTAGTAATGACTGATA
The DNA here is from genome assembly GCA_029339505.1 of Unio delphinus. Classification (NCBI taxonomy): domain Eukaryota; kingdom Metazoa; phylum Mollusca; class Bivalvia; order Unionida; family Unionidae; genus Unio; species Unio delphinus. The sequence goes on from JAQISU010000030.1 coordinate 1,905,581, forward strand.
TTTGATGTGTGATAAATTCAGCAGTCACCTATGTGCAACAGCCAGTTTTACCATTTCCCCATGAGTGATCGCTATTGGTTTGTCTGTTTTCATATTGGTGTCTCCACCATTTTTATATCCGAATAAAGTTACCATATTCAGGTCTCAGATCGTTATGTATTTATGTCCTAAACTTCATAAGGCAATCCTTTGTCTGCATGGATTCAAATCTATTATTCATCCATTACTGGTATGTGCAATAGCATGTTGTATCTGTTACAGGGTGGTTGGGGGTATAAAATAATAAATACGATTATATATCCACCCCTTTTGGTACTCAATATCTAGATGACCACCCTCAATATAATTACCCCGGTTCGAGTGAATATAAGTGGTGAAAGTTATAGATGGAAATATATATATAGATGTGAGCGGATATATTGAACAAACACGAGAACCCCGTACAGATGAACAAACAATTTAATAAATTACATAAAACTGAAAATTCCTTACATTAGGAATATACTCTGCTTTTGGAAATAACTTTCACCGAAGAAAAAGCAAATAGATTTAAATAGCTGATAAATTTAGAAATTAATATGAAGCAGAATTGGGTCACAGGATTATATGTCTCACTGCACTTCCCTCTACTTTTTCTCAGCATACGTCTCAGGGTAACATCACATCATTCATCCGTGGAAGCTATTTTCTCCCTTTTAAATGAATATAACAGTTTAGACTCGTTACAATTCTCGATGAGACGATATCAAATCTATAAAATTTTTGGTGTGAACACACCCCCTTAACTAGAACAATCAGAATCAAATATCTCTGCCACCCTTTTTTTTTAAGATACGCCAAAGTTTGAGTAACAGAATTTCTGTGTTTTCTCAGTTTTGACAACTTTTCCATTAAAATTAAGTTTTCTGTGTCCTTCTGGCTGCCGTATAAATAAACATTTAATTAGGAATAATATTCTCTGTATAAAGGACCTTACCGAACACTGTAGTATGGTAATATGATACAGCGATTGTCTCCATAAATCTAATTAATGGTTCTCTGGTCTCAACTAATGTATTCTTGATAGATCGCCAGAAATTTACCCCTTCACAGTACCATTTCTCAATTGCTATTGACAGAATTGCCTGTATTCATATTGGTGTCTCCACTATCTTGATGTCCCAATAAAGCTACCATATTCAAGTCTCTATAGGTCGCTGTTATCTTATGCATTACACTTCATTAGGCAATATTTCTTTACAGAAGTTGTACTTTTCTCGTATTTATTTCACACTAATTTGGTTTTACATAATGCGCATGTTTTAATCATACATTCAGATTAACCAGAATAGTTTCCAACATATGTAAATAATTATATATGTTGGTACATGTGAAATCGAAAAGTCTATCTATATTATCTTGTCGGCAAACATTGGACCCTTTTCTATTTTAATTAAGAAACAGTTTATTTCCTTTCAGCTTTCTTTAACAAATATACGATGATCGCAACTCTAATGCCAGACCATATTTAGTCATTTCTGAGTTTAGTGTTGCTTGAGTTTTCAGAAAGTTCACTCATTTATGAGTTCGTAATAGTTATAGCCATAATACCCATCGGTTACTAATTTTCCCATATGATTTTTAAACTGTTGAAATATTCAGATATTTGGTTAGTGCTATTTTAGTTTCATTGTCCCAATTTAATCACAGCTCTAGGACAGTCCCTTAAGCTGGCACAAGAAATAGCGAAATTTCCACAGCAGTGTATGAATGTAGACAGGAGGTCGGCCTACTATTCAACCTTCGATGCAGCGTCATGGGATGCAGCTATGCAATATGAATTTAAAAATGGCTTGAAAGTGATCCAAGATGAAGCTGTGCCAGGTATTGTATACAATTTTAAAGATATATATGATACAAAAATAAAATTACAAAAAGTACAGTACAGAATAATTGCTTGTATAAAATTTCCACCCAGATTAGAGTATCAATAACCAAAATCTGCCAGTGGATTTTAGCCCAAATGGATGTAATGTGATGAGCTACATCAACAGATATATATCATGGATGTGAAATGTTATTCACGATAGATACTTAGCGGTAGATTTCAAGTGTCACGATAGATACTTAGCAGTAGATTTCAAGTGTCACGATAGATACTTAGCGGTAGATTTCAAGTGTCACGATAGATACTTAGCGGTAGATTTCAAGTGTCACGATAGATACTTAGCGGTAGATTTCAAGTGTCACGATAGATACTTAGCGGTAGATTTCAAGTGTCACGATAGATACTTATTGATATATTTGAAGCTTTTATATACATGCTAATACATTGTATGTGTTGTAATACTTAATTGATAAATGGTATAGTTCCATCTTTTTCTTGTTATTTTGTTTTTTGCACTTGACATCCTGCTTGACCTAGTAGCATTGTGATGTGCATTCCTCACTGAATTATCATGAATAGGCCTCATCCTAACATCCAGGGAATAACTATTAATTCTAACTATGAAACATTCATGATCTTCAATTATAATGACATGTCCCATGTCTAAGATCTAGGGAATAACTATTCATGATATTCAATTATCATGAAATGTCCCAATTCCAACATCTAGGGAATAACTATTAATTATAACTAGGAAACATTCATGATATTCAATTATCATGAAATTTCCCATGTCTAACATGTAGAAAATAACTATTAATTTTAACTATGAAACATTCATTATATTCAATTATCATGAAATGTTCCAATTCCAACATCTAGGAAATTACTATTCATTCTAACTATGACAAATTCATGATCTTCAATTATCATAAAATGTTCATTGTCTAACATCTTGGGAATAACTATTAATTGTAACTATGAAATGGCCTATGACTGACTATTAGCTTGAAGTTGTAAATGCAACAAAGAACATTCACCCTGATCTGCTGGTACCTAATCAGCTTGCATAACTAGACCTAGCTTAAACTCATAAATCAAACAAAATAATTTAGATTTAGACTATCTGGTGCATAGAGAACTTGCAGATCCAGCTGTACACTGAATAAAATCAACTGATAAATAAAATATACCCAGATTGGCAGATACATAATGAACCACCAGATCCAGATGTAGCTTGGAATCACCAATGCAGAAAAAAAATTGCTTCAGATTTACTAATTTACATGGAGAAATTGTTATACTTTAACAAATATAACATATTTGGTTTGGATTACTGCAGTATTCCATCATGCATGCAGTAGATGATATAATATGCCATTTTTAACATCACGTTTTTCCTTTCTTTTAGGTGCAGCATCATTTGTGAAAGGTATTGGGAAGCATGGCTCATTCAACATAAATAAACCATCAAAATTGTAGACTTTTGGTCTTGTTAAATTTTTATGCTTAAAAATGAATAAAATGTTGCATATTATCTAATATCTCTATAGTGTTGTAGTTATTTTGTTTTCCCAATATTGGTGCACCTTAATTTCCCCAAAGATAACAAGTGCTTGATGAAAACAGTTGGGTGCTAGCTTGCATTTGAACATGGTTTACCAGTAATAGTTTCAGGAAAAGATGAATGTCACTGGGTTGTAGTTTGCATACAATCAATGCTTTAGGGCATACATTAAATTGTGTATCAAAGATGACATTATATAGTGACCTGCATTAGGTAGTTTTTCGGAAAACATTTTAAACTTTTTGTCACATGCTGATGGATTTCTTACTGTGGAAAACACAGGGCTTGGTTAACAAAGATCTTTTTGTAGGAAGCATAAAACCCAATCAACAAGGCTCTTTCAGTAGGAAATATAGGACCCAATCAACAATGATCTTTCAGTAGGAAATATAGGACCCAATCAACAATGATCTTTCAGTAGGAAACCTACGACCCAATCAACAAGGCTCTTTGTGGAGGAAATATTGGACCCAATCAACATTAATCTTTCAGTAGATAACATTGGTAACATGCAACTATAACTGCAACACATTAAGTAAAAACTTTGACAAGTAGTTCTCATTAGAAGAGGGGTCTAACTGATATTAGACAGGCTTTAGTTATAAGTGGAAGAGATTAAGACAGGCTTCATGCATGGAGTGAAAGATTATTACAGGCAGTAGGCATAGTTATCCATTTTGGCAGCTAATTATCAGTCGAAGTGATTAAGACAGGCATTGAGCATAGGGGCATCGAATGTTTACAAATAATTTTCAGAATAGTGAGGGACCCATCACCCATATAACACTTAACTAGACCTCGTGCATTTTATTCTGGGAGAGGGACCCATATAAGTTGCTGACATGCCTCAGACAGAGCCATCCAGATTTGACTTGTATGTTTCATTAGACAAAAGGTCCATGCAAGATTTCAACAGGATCCAGGTATAGGGCCATTAATTTTTTACTAGTATGTTTCATTAATCAGAAAAAATTTCCATGCAAGATTTAGACAGGATTCAGCCATAGGGCCATGAACAGTTTTGATCTGTATCTTTCATTGGAAAAGAGGTCCATACAAGATTTAAACAGGATTCAGGCATAGTCAACTTGCTTAGACTACTAGTTCTCAGAAGAAGCGGGACCCTTATAAGACTCTGAAAGTTCTTAGATATAGGGCCATAACAGTTTTTCACAAATTGTTACCAGGAATAGAGGACCCCCACCTGTAAAATTAGATATATCCTAGGCATAGAGCCATTCAGTATTTTACATGACGTTTTATGGGGCATATAAGGTTAGACAGTCCTCAGACATTGGCCCATCCAGCATTGTCACGTAAATCTCAGCATAGTAGTGTATTATGAAAGATTTAGACAGGCCTCATGCATATGGTCATTCTAATCTTTTAGATCCTGAGCACAAATGTGTACTAATGAAACTATTGTAGCAATCAAAATATAAAATAAATGTACCAAAGGAAGAAAAGTGCAGTCCCTGTCAGTAATGAATCTACTTGAAACAAGAGAGAAAATAATTTATGAAGGAGATGGTATACAAGTCATTTAAAACATTTTAAAATATTTTAAGTTTCGATTTTATTATGTTTTGCAAAATTCAGAAAGTAATAGTAGGATTGGTAATCTTAGTTGTACCATTAGAAGGGACGAAAGAGCAGTAATAGTTGGAGCAGTACCATTACAGAGGAAGTAAATTATAGCAATAGGTTGAGAAGAAATGGAGGAATGCTACTGTTGTACAGGCTGTCATATACATAGATCCAACAAATGATGTGTAATGAATATGCATGTTCATCAAGGAATTTAATATTTAACAAGGGATGATATGTAATGACTCAATAAAAATATGTATATTAAAACCTTCAAATTTATATTTTCTCATGGAATTAATTGAGCATTATTAATCTAATAATAGATGTCATGCAATAAAGATAAGAAAAAAACAAGTTTAATTTTAAAATTCATTGCTATATGCCAAAAAGGCTTGTAAATTGTACCTACAAATTAGATTTCAAAATACGAGGTAAATCTATGTAGCAAATTATGAAAACTCATTGTAACGATTCCCTGTATTATAACCCACCTTTTGGTGCAATTCTTTTTATGTTTGATTTTCAACCAGTCTAAAAAATGCAAACCTTTTCTTTGTTTCACTATTTTTGAGTAACAAAATATTACTTATTTACCTCATAGGTGCATTAAATAATATTGACTTGGTAATCATTTACCACCATAAATGACAACTTTATTATATTGTGTTTCATTTCCTGTGGTTACAATAATATTCTTAATTTAGGTATGAAGTCCAAAGAATAATCTGAAAAATACCATTCTCTTTCATTTATATAGTTATTTAATATTCCAAAATACTAGGAAAAAGGATATAATATATATAAAAGGGAGAGAAGTGTCTGTCCATGAACTGACTCATTTATTTGCACCTTCAAAGAAACCTCAACTATCTATTTCTGCATATTGTATATATTTATCATATGATCTATGATGATTAGATTTCCAGTTTTTTAAGTTTTATTTCAGTTGGTAAATATGTAGCTTTTGGGTTTCAGAAGAGTTTATAATGATAAAAGTATCTCTACTGTTGTCAAAACCGATTTCCCTTGGATTCAGTAGGACTCCTGTATTTTTTTTTTTTATGGTTTAACGCCATTTTTTCAGCACAATATAGGCTATATATGGCGGCCAGTATTAATGGTGGAGGAAGAACCCGGACAAATCCCGAAAAGAACCACCGACCCACGAGAAGCTACTGGCAAGCTTTCTCACATAACTACATTAGCCGAATCTTAGACTCGAACCCACGCAGACAGGTGAGATGGCAGTGGTCCGTAACGGACAGCGCTTTAGACCTCTCGGCCACTCGGGCCCTGACTCCTGTAGTTATGACCTGTAAGATGCACCCTTCTGGTGATAACTGATGAATGTTATGAGAAATACATCCAACAACATAGATGTTGTCATCCCTGTCCACAGCGACTCCGAAAGGTTTTTTGAGGTTGTCTAGACTGTAGGTATGCTGCATCTGGCCTTCCATATTAAAACACAGAAGGGAATTGTTATTAGACACAGTAACATAGACTCGTGTTTTAGAGTTATTCAGTGCTATGTAGTTTAAGTAATTAGATGTTGAGTCATTGTTACGGCTATTGGATTTAATTTTATTTATTTATTTTTAATTATTAAATCCAAATTTGTCATTTAGGGTTTAATATTCATTAATTGGGAGATTTTTTTCTAGAAAGTTCAGGCTGACCACTCTAACTGTAAACAAGTTTTTGACCTTGGCTTGGTTACCTCTTTATCTGACCTTGCTTCAGATTGATAAACAGGTCTTTAAAACTATTGGTTAATTTCAAGGATAACTTTTATTTTTAGTTCTTGGGGTGTAGGAAATATCTAGAATACGTGACTTGCTGAAGGTAGTGGCCTTCCATGAATTTCTAGAAAATCACGTGATCACTTGTTTACTTAAGAAAAACAGTTATATAGACTTATTTGGGATAGAACAATTCAGTAGAATCTCTGGGCTGTAAAGTTAATAGTTGTGTTTGAGTTATAATTATCTTGTTCTGGACTTTGTGTCAATTCATTGAAGAAAGAAGATTTATTATCTATTTGGAGGAGAAAACATGTGCTCATAATTCATTTGGATGATAATTAAACAAGAACTGCATCACGTGACATTGTCAGCCATTTTGGATTACATCGTCAAGATTCGAACCTGGAACTATTAGAACATTTATTTATCAGGACTCTTGCAATTCCATTAGTGGATTATTTTTGTGAATTCTATATTGGATTAATGTTGGATTTGTTTCTCTAAAACTGTAAGTTTATTTATTTTATGAAAATAATTGTACTTAATAAATTCATTGTTTAAGTTATACAAGCTTGTTAGTTTTCACTCTTTCTGTGTTGCTGCTTATTCGAGCCTAAGCACGTAACATCATATTGATCAAAATAATTGACCTCTCTCCCATCTCGGATCCGACTCCAGCAAGGCTCGTCATTACCACAGTCTCCAACCACAACCATCTCTCCCTTACCAACTACTGCAATTCCAGAGCACTTATATTTAGCTGTTACTGTTCTGACTGGACTGATGACATCATCCCTGATTGATAGAATCTGAATTTTATTTTGATGATACAAAGATACAGCCACTTTCTCATCACCAACCACACAAATGTCACAAGGCTTTCCTGTGAGTTTGTTTGTCATTTGTCTGTGTTAGAGATGTCCTAGGCATAAAGCCATCGAGTTATCTACAGGGGCATACAAGGTTATACAGGCCTCAGACTTTGGCCCCCCCCCACCCCACAAATTAGAGATGTCCAAGACACAAAGCCATTCAGTTATTTACTAGCAGTTCTTTGGGGTCATATAAGGTTATACAGGCCTAAGACTTTGGCCCACCCATCATTGTCACGTAGATCTCAGCACACTAGTGTACTAATGAAATATTTAGACAGACCTCATATGGTCATTCTCTTTTTTTGAGGACATGAAGAGTGGGTTCTTGACAAGTCTGATTTTAGTACACATACTGTTGTAGCAATCAAAATATAAAATAAATTAGCCAAGCAATCAAATATAAAATTTATTTGCCAGTGGAAGACTATTTCAGAAATGAATCATTACTAAATTTACTTAAAAGAGAATTAAAAAAATATGAAAAGAATTTGATAAATGTATTTTTCAATTTGAATTGCTTTGCTTTTAGTTTATGCAAGGTCCAGATATTAATAGTAGGAGTAGTAATCCTTGTTTTACAATTAGAAGAAATAGAAATAGTAGGATTGGTAATTCTAGCAGTACCATTAGAGGGGAAGAAATTGTAGCAATAGGTTGAGAAGAAATGGAGGAATGCTAGCAGTGTACGGGTTGTCAGATAGATACATCCAACAAATGATGTGTACTGAATATGCATGCTCATCAAGAAATATTTAATATTAAACAAGGGATGATATGTAAATGATACAATAGAAATAAGTCTATTAAAAGATTCAAATATTTGTTTTCTCTTATAAGTAATTGAGCATTATTAATCTAATAATAAATGTCATGCAATAAGACAAGACAAAAACAAAAGTTTAATTTCAAAGTTCATTGTTATATGCCCAAAAGGCTTGTTAATTGTATGTACAAATTAGGTAGATTTCAAAGTCTGAGGTAAATCCAAGCAACAAATTATGAAAACCCTTTGTAACTATTCCCTGTATTATAATCCACTTTCTGTGCAATTTTTTGTTTGTTTTTCCACCAATCTATTTGGTCACCATATATGCTACATCAGTTTATCATCTAAATAATACAACCCTTTAATTTGTTTCATTAGTTTTTTTGGGAGTAGGAAAATATTCCTTATTTACCTTATATGTGCATGAAATTAAAGATTTGAATTTCTGTTTTCACTTTATAATATTGATTTGGTAATCATTCACCACCATGAATGACCAAACTTGATTATATCATTTTTTATGGTTATTTTAATCTATAAAACACCATCCTTTTTCATTTATATAGTTATTTAATATTGTCAGTAAAGAAATAGTATTTAATATATCAAAAAGGCAGAGAAGTTTCAGAGTGTTCATGAATACCGACAGATGGTATCATTAACAAAAAGAACCTCATCTATGTGGCTCATGCATAAAACTAAACAAAATATTATTGTATTATTATATAAGTGACATACATCGTCTCACAATATTAGTAACTCCATGAATGGTTATTTAGTATTGCCGGTAAGGAAAAGAATATAATAATCTACAAAATGGAGAGAAGTTTCAGTGCGTCTTTAAATTCAGACACATGTTATCCTCTTATCATTTACAAAAAGAACCACATCTATGAGACTCGTGCAAAAACTACGCAAAATATTATTGTATTATGAGTATATTTGACATAAATCATCTCACAATATAACTCCATGAATTGTTATTTAGTATTGCTGGTAAGGAAAAGAATATAATATAAAAAATGGGGAGAAGTTTCAGAGTATCCATAGTGAGAGATATTATCCTCTTATTTACAAAAAAAAGGTCATCTATGAGGCTCATGCATATATAACTATTATATAAGTGGGATAAATCATCTCACAATTAAACATAGCTTGAGATTCAGTTATTTGCACCATCCACGAAACTATTTCTGAAAAAGACATTTATCATATCATCTATGATGATTAGATTTCCGGTTTTTAATTTTCATTTTAGTTGGTAAATGTGTAGCTTTTGCTTTTCAGAAAAGTTTGTAATAATAAAAGTATCTCTGCTGTTGTCAAAACTGATTGCACATGGATACCGTGACACTCCTGTAGTTATGACCTGTATTATGCACCCTTCTGGTGATAACTGATGAATGTTATGAGAACCACTTCCAACAACATAGATGTTGTCATCCCTGTCCACAGCTACTCCTAAAGCACATTCGAGGTTGTCATGACTGTAGGTATACTGCTTTTTGCCTTCCATATTGAAACAGTGAAGGGAATTTTTATCAGACACAGTAACATAGACTCGTGTTTTAGAGTTATTCAGTGCTGTGTAGTTTGAGAATCCAGATGATGAGTCATACTGATCAGAATAATTGACCTCTCTCCCATCTCTGATCAGACTCCAGCAATACTTGTTATTAGCACAGTCTCCAACCGCAACCATCTCTCCCTTCCCAGCTGTTGCAATTCCAATGCACTTATGTTTAGTTGTTATTGTTCTGACTGGACTGATGACACCATCCCTGACTGATAGAATCTGAATTTTCTTTTGATTATACACAGATACAGCCACTTCCTCATCACCCACCACACAAATGTCACAAGGCTTTCCTGTGAGTTTGCATGTCGTAACTACTTGATGTGAATTGTTTAGAAGAATGCACTGACCATTGTTATTATCAACAAGCATCACCCTGTCTCTAGGGAGAATAGCAATGCCCCTATAACCTGGTGTACCTTCACTGATGTTAACACTAAATGTTTCAACATTCTCAACCTGGCATTCCTTTGTTGGTTTCCTCAACATTGGTATAGGATGAGTTGAGCAAGTCATGGTCACAAGTTTTCCAATATCGGATGATGAGAGCGATAAATTAGATTCTAACAGTGGAGTGAATTTCACCTGCACTTTTACTATGTCTGTCCTCTCATATTTTTCTATGATCTGAGAGTAATATAGAGGTAGTTGTGACTTTATTTTTGCTGCAGTCAGAAATTTCTGTATATCAATTCCATATTTGTGAACTGTCTCGCACAGAAGTTGAGAATTTCTTATTGCATGAATGAGTGACAAGCATTGATGGTTCTCTTCTTGTGTCCTAATAGCAACTTCTTTGTGGATTCTCCTTCCCTCCATCTTCACTTTCATCTCAAATTCGTCCAAAGCTGTGTTGATTTTCTTTCTCATTTCTTTGATTTCATCATTCAGTCCATTAACTTGGGACTCTAGATCATTCATATTAGACTCATTTATATCGATAAACCTTTTTAAATGAGTTTCCAGTTTCTTCAACTCTTCAATGATTTCACTTGTTTTTGATTCACATAACAGAGCAGGGAGTTCCTCCTTCAACTTTCTCACATCAGAACAAGTTTTATGGTTTTCTAAAAAGCAAATTCCACAACAGGCAATCTTGTGATTTTTGCAGTAAAATTTTAGATCTTCATCGTCATGATCAAAACATGTAAAACCTTCAGCAAATTTCATCACATTTTGTGGATTGTTCAACAACTCTTCCATTGTAAGAATAGAGTGAGCTTTGGATATTTTTTGTTTTCTATGAACGCTTAGGCAGTTATCACACATTGCTTCCTCGCATACTGCACAGAATCCTGTAGCTGCGACAGAGAGGCCGCCAGACGAACAAGCATCACATACACGATCTACTTTCGATTTCGTCGGTAACATGGATTGTATCACAGTGTCGACTGGAAAGAGTGATGCCCATTCACTAGCTGATTTATTCTGTTTAAAATGACCTGCTGTTTTTCTACATACTGGGCACTCGATGCATCTCTTTTTCTCGTGTTCTAAAGCCTTGCTTGTGATGTATGACTGTAGACAACTCTGACAGAATGTGTGGGCACATGGCAGCTGTCTTGGTACATTGAATAATCCCATACAAATAGGACATGTTGGTTCGTCTTCAATATGTGTTATAGCAGTCGCCATTATGAAGTATATCCCTTTATTTTCTAATTTAATATTGAGGTACAACTTTGTATGTACTATAATAAGCATTAAACTGATCTCGCTGATATATCTTCCTGGTCATGTGTGGGCGTGTTTAAAGCTTGACTGGTTCACGAAATTGTTTGACAGAATGTATACTATATCTCAGTCTGGGCCTGTTATAAACAGCTCTTAAATTATACAGATAAGGCAGAGATAATCATTGGCAAAAGAAATATGCGTTGCACTGTTGATATCAGGTGGGTTTTCAAATAGGGAGAAATCGTTAAACACATCATTATATATATGAGCTATAAATAAATATGCAATATCTCATTATGTACAACGTTAGACATTTGGAAAGCATGCTCTCTGGATGTTGGGGAGACTGGGCTTCGTTGTCTACTGTGTTTCCATGAAAATACATTAGACAGAATCTATTGGGCGTTTTCAATTTTTAATAGAAATTACTAACTTTTACAATTCTTTTCATGTTGTTGATGTAGGGTTTAAAGCCATTTTTCAGCACACTAAACGCCATACATGGCGGCCAGTATTAATGATGGAGGAAGAACATAGAATAACCCCGGAAGAGCCACCGACCCACGAGAAGCTACTGGCAAGTTCTCTCATATAAGTTAAACAAATTGGCCGATCGGGTGACTCGAATCCACAGAGATAGAGGTGAGATGGCAGTGATCCGTAATTCGCTTTACACCAATGGGGGGAGAGGGGAGGCATATTATATTCATATGTTGAATAACAATAATGAGGACGAGTAGTAGGGAGGGTGAATCGGACAAGGTTTTTCAAGTATCTAAGGGTTCTACAAGAAAATTATCTAATATAAGCCTCGACGAGGTAATCTGAGGCTTCCACGAAATAGTAAAAAAGGAGGTGAATCCTACAGAGTTTTTCGGGTATCTAAGGGGTCTACAAGAAAATTATCTAATATAAGCCCCGACGAGGCAGTCTGAGGCTTCCATGAAATAGTAAAAAAAAAAAAAGGCATCCACGGGAATCTGAGGCTTCCACGGATAGTTAAACAAGAAGTGGTCAACTCTTTCTCCGAATCCGGGGAAAGGTTCTTTGAATCGCCATGTCGTTGTCACCGATGATTTATCATCGGGGTTAACCGAATATTTTTTTAGGATTTCACAAACAAACTAATTTGTAAAACCTCACCTCGTAATTCTCGTTAAAAAATCATTATGACACCGCATAAAGACTGGATTAGTTGGATCCTCAATGATTAGAAATCCTGGAGGAGCTGTTGGGCAAATGAATATAAAAGATATCCCAGATGAGCTTGATTTGATCGTTCAAGATTTATTTGATAGCTGCCTTCAATGACATCACACACATAATTCAATGCAATCACCGAGGATATATTGACGTCGAACGGAGCAATATGTCTGCCGCCTCCGTCTGGGTCATTATTATGTCCGAGGATTGTTTGTGTTTTTAATTGTGTTTTTTTCCAGCCGTCGTGAATGGTTTTGAAACCTTCATCGATGGCGTCGTTGAGAGATTTTTTTTAATTGGTCTATGTTATACTCAGGAAATCTATATGTTGGAATATCTTCTACACGTATATTATGTTTTTGCAAAATCTACTCTCTGATCATCATCTCTGGCATTTAATACCGCTTGAATAAGTCGCATGTGAAACAATTCCATATCGTATATAATTTGATTTAATATTTCAATGTATTTCACCGCTTGGGATAAATCTTGAAAACTGCCGTAATTCATCTAAATGATTCTTATGTTCTCGTTTAAAAGTATTAAAGGTTCTCGATAAGCTTTGTGAAGAGAATCCGACCCAGCCACCATCCCGCTGTCCAAATAACCATTCTCCATTATTGTAAGTAACAGGCTCTGTTAAAATTTTCGTATAAAGATAATCGACGATTTCAGGGCCTAATTCATGATATGATTTATTGTCTGTGATATAATCGAGGTGGGATTTCAGGCCAACCCAGTATTGTCCTTATAGAACTCTGATAGATATCTACGACATATCCGGGTGAGTTGATCTCAATGGCAGATGATAGTGTCGGCTCGTGAACCGTTATAGCGATTTTCAATTCTGTTCCAGTAATAGATTTAATTCTGCGTTGAAATTCAGCATTGATTTCTTCAATTTGGTATGACCCAGTTGGCAACGAGACAACGTTCCAGTCTGGAGTCCCGTCTTCTTTATTCTTATTCGCGAACACTAAAGAATTATTCGGTTGTTGATCTCCAAATGCTACCGACCTAATATTAGGCCAGCTGTGATATATTCTTAATTTTGCCAACGCGATTTCCTTCACGGAAATCGGAGTCGGGAAATTCACACTAAATTCAGGATTCGTTGATGTTATTGATATCATGCTTGTTTTCACCGGAGTTGTGTTCTCCGCTATTTGTTGAAGCAGTTCTTGCGGTGTTGTCATTGTTGTTATTGTAATTATCCTTCTCTAATTTCGATATTGTTGACTCGTACAATTGAACCATTGCTGAAAATTCGCTATCTGATATTGTTGTATCATCAAGCGACGAAGAAATCATCGAGGATAATTGCGAGTATGTGCTGTTGCAACATGAAATTTAATTACATAATCGTGCATTTTACGCTGACTACACGATGATAATTTTTTTGTTATTCCTGTTAATATCCCCGCGATTGTAGCCACCGCAGAAATGCAAATTGGAACTACGACCGGAGCAATCATTGTAACAGATGCGAGTATTATTCCGGTTCCGGTGATTACCCCAGACACCGAGTACACGGTAACATCAACCGCGGTGATTCTTCGTCGGTATTTCTTTATTTTCATCTGATACTCCTCAGTGTACGCGCTAAGTTTAGTTTGAAATTCTCTGACTTGATCATAGCGATACTGCTGCGATGATGTCATTGTTATTTTCAAATCATTTACGATTTCAATTGAAACCGCTAGCGTTTTCAATTATGTTATTTACTTAAATCCACTACGAACTCTACATACCATGTCATTGAAACCCTGGCTAAATTTCTATCAGTGGATGTTATCGTAAACTGTTCAATTGTATCCTTGTCGATGAATGTTGACATCGTATTGTTCACCCCGGATAATCTCGACGATGAAATATTAAACTGAGTCGGTGCCACTAGTGTTAATCGATCAATACCTTTGACTGATGCAGTGATATTTAATATATTATTCGTAGGAGTCCACGTAAAATGATCCGTGTTGAATCGTGTATACTACGTTGTTGGTTTAAGCATGAGGAATTTTTATTTTATCAACGATTGCTGCCATCCTTGATCCATCCTCTATGATGGCATTATTGACCGTTTTGAGATCATCGATGGATTTCTTAATATCACGGAGTTTTATGTCGAGTTTATCGAATGTGGTTCCATTAAATTTATCTGAAATGTTTTTACGAAGCATTGAAAACTGTTATATGCTCTTCATATCGGGATTGAAGTGTTGCAAATTCCAACATAGAATTTTTTTTATCTCTGTGAGTTTAGGTGTGGTCACGCGTGGATCACCAGAAAATTCTACTATGGTTTTATCAATGTTGTCTTCGATGGATTTTTGTAATTCAGTAAACTTATTAAATACAACTATATGAACGTTGTATTCATCGCGTAGAGTTTTTAATGTTTCTAAATCGTCAATTCGTTTCACAAATGTTGACTTAAGTACAACCGGTTTGAGTTTACCCTGATCGGAAAACAACTCGATAGTATTCTCTGTTGCGTCTCGTCGTTTAACTAAAATATCATCAACGGAAACATTACTAGTTTTCAATTTACCCTGACGATCTTGAAATACAACTATCTCACTGGGATCAACACTTGCTAAGTTCAACGTTTCAGCTATTTCATCTTCGATGAGTTTTTTTTTATATCATTGATGTCAACGTCATCAGGTTCGGGTTCCTTCAGCGTTGATAAAGGTCGTCCCCAAATATCAATCATGTTATTGTAAAAATCTTTCTCTCTCTAAAAAGCGATTGCTAGTAGATTAATTCACAACAATATGAGATGGCTTTGGGCTGGATTAAATAGCATCAAGGACATTCAATACCTCACTGCCGCATATTGGTGGGTCATTCAACGTTTGTGTTGGTAGCGTTGAGTACCAACAAGGAAATCTCTTTGAGGAAAATCGTAGATTTCCAATATAACGCATAAATTCCTTCGGCGGCGCTAATCCATATGAATCGAAATAAACAATCCCACGTGGATCAATCGCGTATGAAACCCAGTGAGTTCCAGGTACGGTGCTGTTATCAAGATTAATGATACCGGTTTCAACGTCATTGGAATATGCCGGCAACTGATCTTTCATAAATACACCTCTGAAGTTTTTAATCGCGAGTTTCTTTAGCAGCATCAATTAAATCGAAATTGGACATAGGAATCTTTGATTCCCGAACTAGTAAACCGTTCGCGGTATTCTCAGGCCCGATCCGTGAACGGATCCACCCTTGTACCACGTGTGTGGGGTTCCTGATAATCTTAGACCCTTCTCCTTTTTTGATATCTATTTCCGCGAACGGAACACCTGGTTGCTTTCTTTAGTGTCATTCCTGCCGCGGTACCAACGGCTCCTAACGCTGCCGCTTTAGCTACCGCTGGGACCGCTGCCGAAATCAGCGCTGAAATCACAGCTAACAACGGGAATATACCACCGGTTTTTATCATGCTGCTAATCGCTGATCTGGAAACCTTTTTGTGTTTTAAGCGCGTCATTAAAATGTTTTATCTGACGAGACGTCAATGACAATTTTATTTGCCCCGCCATTCATTTGATTGGGTTTCAGCGTTATTGTGGTTCCACATCGCTTAGCTGCTTCGGATTGTAATTTCTTTATCTGACCATTGGTCAGGGAAACATTGATAACATTATACGACATTATATAACACAGATTGATCTAATTGTTATAGATTTTCGAAACTCAAAGAGTTTAAATCATAGGTTTTCCACGGGAGCGTCAATGATTCTCATTCGTCCACCGACACCTTCTAGTATCATTGATTTATCACTGAGAATGACAGCAACCACTCTATAATTAGCAATACCACCAGGACGGGTTACACGAGCTCTAAAATGTATATCAACGATGGATTGTCTCATTAAATCAAGATGTTCCAGCGAAAAGTAATAAATCGGATACCGATTTTTACTGTGATATTTGTAGACCGATATCAACATTTTGTTCGCGTCCCATGTATGATAACAGGCGATGATGCGCGCGTGCAATATGGTTGGTATTATAATCAAGTAGTATGTCCTCGGATGGTTCCTGTTGTTCGTTTATTCTCAGTGAGATTTCATTTACACCTATCTGATCAAATATCATATGGCTGCGTTCTTGGTTGTTTAATCGTTCAGTATTCTGTAGCGCAATAAAAATATGACTCGGAGCTGAAATTCCTTGTTTCGATGCCAAGTGCCATGTAAGTGTACCATCAATATTAGAATCCAACGTATCCGTTGTTGTTGTTAGCCAACTCAGCAATGATTTTCCTCCTTGATCCATGAATTATAGTAATCGTTGGTCTGTTACCATTGATGGAGTCAGCGCTGGCATCCACAGTGATAGTTTTGATAAAACAACTTTACCGGCAACAACGCTAGCATCACGCCAGATTGCATTGTTGTCATTACCTCGCCGCGTTAACGCTATTGTATGCTTTGCGCCATAGATAACTTTTCGGACGTTTCTACAGAATCCGAAAATATGATGCAGTGGAATCGCGCATGAAAAATGTCGACGCTGCCCCTGCAACGTTGCTACTCGTGTTGCAAATCCATGGTTGTAATTAGGAACATTATTTATGACATCAAAATCAGCAGCTGGTCTTACATATCCGGCTGGTGTTTGATCAATTGCAGTAGCTCGTGCAGCTTTTACTCTAGAATACTGGATGTGCTCAGCGTGGTCAATAATATCTTTTGTTTTTAAGATAGTTCTTATAATTTTATAATCATGGTCAGTCTAGGGATTAGAGATCAGTCTACATTATTGTAAAGATAGTTGTCATAAATTAGGGACATACATTTTAAAGATTTTAAACAAAGGAGATGATGTTCATACTTGTAATAAATTCATGAAGATTGTACAATAAGAAGCCAACATTATTGTAAAGATATTTGTTATAACTTAAGGTCAGTGTACAGATATAACAGTAAGAATCCTAATGTGTTAAATAGATAATTTTGTTGATTGTGCGGCATAGTTATACATATTTTATAGAATGCCACAATATTTCTTAGATAGTTGTCATAATTTGGCATTGGTGTCTTGTAAGGATTTGAAAAAGCATACATTGCTGTCATTATAGGTGATGAAATTTGAAACACTTTATCGCTATTGTCCAGTTAAATCTTTTTGAAAACTTTTCAAAATAATAAAGGAAAAATGCACACACACACATTCATATATATATATATATATATATATATATATATATATATATATATATATATATATATATATAGGATATTTGCTTGAAACGAGTGAATAACTCAGTATTTTCACGAGTGGCGAAGCCACGAGTGAAAATACTAGAGTTTTTTTATCCAAGAGATGAAAAAAAATGTATCCGTTATTCACTCTTTTCAATCAAATATTCTTTTTATTTTATGCTCACATACGTTGGCTACCTCAAGTTTGTGACACAGCAGGCCATACACCACAATTAATTTTACTATATGTTCTCTACATATATTTCTCAGCACTGACCTTTCCCCAGTGTGACAATCAATACAAGTCATATGTTAATCTAAAATACCTCCAAAGATGACTTCACGGTGAAATTCTTGTCAAGGGTTGACCGGCATTTTGTTGAGTGGCTGCACTGTAAACAAAGCAGCATGTACACAGAACACTGATTTCACTTCCGGATCATCACTAAGGCCTAATTACACAGTGTGCACTGTCGCCAAAATACATACAGACAACCACTCTCAGAACTCCTATTCTCAAGAATAAACAATTAACTTTAAATCCATACCAAAGATGCATCAATATAACTCTTCTATCACCACCAAAAGGAGAGAGGAAAAAATGTTCTAAAAATAGACTGGAACTACATTCGTGGGTACTGAACTGGAAGTATTAATTGTGATGCGATTCCTGACAGGGTTAGACAATTTCACCTCAATGGACAAAACTTCCATCCGTGATCAAATCAATATGTCTGAAATACTTCTGCAAAGTTTGCAGGAATTTCATCAATGAATAGAACAGTTACAGGCTTTTAGCTGACACCACTGTAACACAAAAACCAGCCCATTCCAAATGGCCGCATGGCAAAAATGCTCAAAACTTAAAGTTTAATTGTGAGTTTATTAATCAAGATAATCACTTCAAATAAACTGTAATTAGTTTTTAGATCTAACAACAATCTGGAAATTACTAGAAATTAAGCTTCACTGTGAAACTTTCTTAGAAAATGTAATTTTAAAAAATGATACCTATTTTTATAAGAAAATTTAAATTTAATTTAAATTTTAATACAAATTTGAAGCCAAAAGTTGACAAAGTTTGTTCTGTGTCAAAGTCTCTCCATTCCTTTATTATAAATATCAAGGGTTTTCCTTATCAGTTGTGATGCAATAAAACCAGGGTCTGTCAATCAAATGTAACACCCTGAAATCTGAAATCATCAAAACAAAGGTAGCTAGGAGTACTTAACACCTATATGACAATATATACAGTCATGAAGGGGAGGAACCCTTATGGTAGGCTTCCAATCAGATTGAAGAGTTGGTGCAGAACTTTAAAACCTAGCAAGCTTGCCTTTTCCTAGTTATAAAACTGAGGGAAAGAGGATAATTCTTGTCATTTACATGCAGTTATTGTAACGGAAACCATGAAAGGGGTACGAGAAGAGGCAGAATTGTTTTTTTAAACCTGCAAATATTCCACATAACAAAGGAATCAGATATCTGACGGATGATACTCTACCAATTTCCAGTGCTGCATCAGTCCCAGTGACCAGAAGAATGGAAGCAGACAAGTTCTCACTGATAGCAGTGACAAAGCCGACAAATGGGTCTCTTTCATCTACTCAGGTTCCAGACTCTAATGCCAAACCGGGGTCTGCAAAAACTCTACAACCATTATCCAAATCAACACTGGACCTGAAAAAGATAGAATTAAATGAGCATGATGGAACACGAATCATATACATGAAAAAAAATGTTGAAATGTGGAATGATATCATTCATCGCCATGGTCATCAATTCAACATATGTGACAAGCCAGAGTTCCAAATTGCTAATGAAAGAAAATGGGGACTTGCTTGGAAGCAGACTATGATGTGTAAAAACTGCAGTTTTAAGTCACCAGAGTACAAGTTATATGAGGAGATAAAAACAGATAAACCTGGGCCAAATCCTGCTGCTGTTAATCTGATGTTTCAAGCTGGACTACAAGATACCCCTATGGGCAACACCAGAGCTAGATACTTGCTTGCAGCCACTGACATTCCACCACCTAGCACATCATCTATGCAAAGAGCATCCAACAATGTAGGCAAAGCAACTGTTGAGCTCAATGAAATTGATATGACAAACAAACTTAAACTAGTCAGACAGGTTAATGTCATGCGTGGTGTTCAGCATCCTGAACAAATAAATGTTGCTTTTGATGCCAGATATAATGCCTTTAGCTTTGGACATGAAAAGAAACCTGGCCAAAGTTCATCACAAGCTGTTGGAATTGCCTGTGAAACTGTTACAGAGAAGCAGTACATTGTGGGTTGTACAGTTGAAAACAAGCTCTGCTGGACTGGAGCATGGCTGAAGGGGAAAGGTTTTGATGTGAAATGTCCAGGAGGCCATGTTGACTGCACATCAAATCTGTCACCAGTTGCACCACATTCAGAGTATGAGATGGCAAGAGAAATTGTAAACAAATTTGTGCTGCAAGAGATTCTCATTAAACATGTAACTACAGATGGAGATGCACAGGGTGCTGCTGGCTTCCAAGCTGCTTACAACATTCTGCATCCAATGTGGAAAGTAGAAAGACTGTCAGACCCCATCCATCTGGGTCGTTCACAGTTCAAACGGTGCAACTCTGCAGAATTTAGTGCTGAAATGTTTCCAGGAATAACAACAAGAGAAGGAAAAAGGCTCAAACAGAAAATTATCAGTCAAGACATCAAAGCTCGGTGCAGTTTGATCGTCAAACAACTGATGGAGGATAACAGCGGTGATGTTATAAAAATTAAAGGTCAACTTCCACAAGTACTGGATGCCACTCTGCGCTGTTATTCAGGGGACTGCTCAAAATGCCGGGTACTGAACTGGAAGTATTAATTGTGATGCGATTCCATATGAGAATAACATCCATATTTGAAACTCCCTGTCTGAGGACCAAGGTCCCTCCCCCCCCCACACACACACACACTTTTTTAATTTTACGACTTGTTTGATTAAATTGGGTTCTTTATGTCAATAATCAACGTGTTATAAATATGTGCTTTTGCGTAGCAACCAGATATGTAACCGCTTGTACATAGCACGTGATCTGAGTAGTGCCTTAGTACCAGAGAGACAGAGTAGCCACCGGCCTATGGACCTCACGCCTCCATGACAACGGATCACAATAATAATGATTTGATCTTAAAAAAAAAATTACATTCCAGAATTTCAAATTGTTTCCAAAAAGATATGAAAAATGAATCGAAGAAACGAAAACTTTAAAATGTTAATTTGTTTAATAACATAAACATAATTGTTAATGTTTGTTTTGTGTAATAAAATTGGTTTATTAAAATTGTCGGTTGGTAAAATTAAAAACGTATTACGATGCATATATATATATATATATATATATATATATATATATATATATATATATATATATATATATATATATATATATATATATATAATGGAGGGTTTGGAGTGCCTAAGGACATACACAGGGTTTAATCAGGCAGTTGATCTGAGGTTTTACAGGATTATTTACATATTAGACGGCTTGAAGGAAGGGGGTGGGGGGGTTAAATGGTTAGCCCATTTTGACGATAACTGTACCCAATTAATAGATGATATTGATACGAACTGATAGCATGTTTGTTATTTATTAACCTGAAGCGGAATAAGAATTCATGTTTTAACGTCGAGTAGATTGTGTAAAATATGCTTGCTGAATTTTCTTGTGTATTCCAGGTAGCGCCATTGTGGTCCGCTCGTTTTACGCCTCAGCGGTCTCGGGTTTGATTCCCATTTATGATACTTGCGAAAGAACGTTCATGTCAGTCTAATGCCAATCGTTTCTTATTGGGTTCTCCTCTTTTCTGCTTTCTGGAACCACGTATAATAATAATAATAATAATAATAATAATAATAATAATAATAATAATAATAATAATAATAATAATTTCTTGTTTCAGCATTAATCTAATAGTTTACATTTCTTGCTTTGGGCTGATATTCCAATTATAGGCTTCAATCAATCTTTTATTTATCTCCCCTCACCCAGTCCTAGCTGTGTTCTTCCTCGAATGTTATCATCATCATCATTATCATCATCTTATTATTATTATTATTATTATTATTATTATTATTATTATTAGTAGTAGTAGTAGTAGTAGTAGTATTCAAATGGCATACAATTTATATAGAAATGGATTACACGGAACAATGTATAATACATGAACATTGCAAAATACTACAATACATTTCATTACGTTTATTACTTTGTAGACAAATAAATCTGAACAAAATTGTGAATCTCAAAAAAACTATTACATTTGTTTAGCATATTTTGTTTGATGGGTAACGATGTAATATGTTTCATATAGTTTATTTAGATTTATTTATCTGCGTTTAAGAAGCTTTGTATCAATTGGGTTGTGAACATTCATTACATCGAGCTATTCAAGTCATTTCCTTGTTTGTTCCTTCATTTCATTAACGTCCTTATTTCGAGTACCTCCATGATAGAAACCCAGATACATTTGCTTGACCCTTATATAACAAATTACTTTAGCCTAAAGTTTAGGAATTTAATTATTTTTTGTTGAACCAATGTTACGCTTAAGACTGAATATACGTCCTGTCTGACATGGTGTAATATATAACCAGCCATCTATGGATTGTACAACATAATTTCGTGTCTTTATGGGGTATTTTCTTTATTTCACTACCCACAGCTTAGCAAAATATATCTTCATTTAAACGGAAAATAGAAAGAAATTAATGTACATTTACTCTGATTATTTGGAGAGAGGTGAGTGTGGGTGTTTACTGTAACAGTACAGAATAGGCAAATCGTGCCACACCAATAGTGTCTAAATTAATTTACTAAAATTGAAAAACTGACCTAATAAAACAAACTTTTGGAAGATGTTGGAGCAACTTTTCTGTGACACATAACGTTAATAAACCTCGCAAAATAATCATTATTCTTCCAGATAAAACTTAATTGAGAAACACTGACCTACAACATGCCGAATCTATACAACAAAACAGACAGAGTCGACACACGTAAACATGTTGTCTACATTACCATACACGACAAACATAGTATACATTTCCGTACGCATAAAAAAGTTGTCTGTATCTCCGTACATGTACAAATGTTGTCTGCATTTCCGTATCGTACACAAGTTGTCTACATTTCTAATATGAGAGTCTGTTAGTGAAGTCTGAGTACTTCTCCCACACGTACATGTTTACAGTACAATATGAGTTAGGCCGATAAATCCGCCCTTCACCCGTTATGATGTTGATGTTGGGGTTAACCATCATAACTGTATCGGCCTAAATATGAGTCGCCTAGTCAAGTTCACGTCCTCCTACACAGCACGTTACATTTGCACACGTACAAGAAAAACCTTTGGATAATATTATGTGGTAGATAACCTGAAATAATAAGATAGCATTGGTTAATTCAACAACACCTACACCTACAGTTACCTCCACTAATGCATCAAAAGTAGATCCTACAATCTTAACAACGCTTAAACCTTAACGAGTTCAAACAAAAAAGAAAGTGAGCTACTCAATTGTTGCGAGTAGACAAAATGTAATGCAAAGACACGTACGTGTGTGTGTGTTTGATTTATTTACGTAGCTTTAACTTTTTAAACATCATATCACTATCTTGTCTACAGTGTGACAATCTAAGTGTTTGTAGCACTGGGCATCATATCACAGACATGTCCCACCCATTTACTTTATCCTGACACCAGGCCGACCAGTCTTATCACAAACCTATGAATGCTGATCGCCAAGCGACCAGTCTTATCACAAACCTATGAAAGCTGATCGCCAAGCGACCAGTCTTATCACAAACCTATGAATGATCGCCAAACGACCAGTCTTATCACAAACCTATGAATGCTGATCGCCAAGCGACTAGTCTTATCACGAACCTATGAATGCTGATCACCAAGCGACCAGTCTTATCACAAACCTATGAATGCTGATCGCCAAGCGAGGTCGCCGCAAGTACCATTTTTACAAGTATTTGGTATGGCTTGGTCTGGGTTCAAACCTGTGACCTTCCACATCCGATGCGAACGCTTTAATCACTAGGACTTCAGAGAGGTCAAGGACCGTACATAACATATTATGAAAAAAATAATAATGACTGAACAATACAAAAACGTTCAGTACTCGATTCTTCCATTTAATGACATGATTATTTTCAAATATAATATATTCACTTCCGAATGAATAAATGCGTTTATCAGAACCTTATGTAAAAACCCAAGACATGATAAGGTGACACAAATGTTGTTTCATAAGTTCACTTTCAGAAGATTTTATGGTCAAAGGGCAATGTCAACATGTTTACAGATTATCTTTATCAATCTTAAAATACACCCACATCCACGGACATCTATGCAAACATTTGTTTACAAATCATCCTTAGCTTAAGCTACAACCTGCAGTCATGGATAAAAGGCAAGCAGACATTATCGATATACAAAACAAGTATTGTGTATTGTATTATCCGTGCCAGATATACATTCTTCATGTACCCATCTTCTTCTGCTTCAAGGCGTTTTTGTAAACCTATTGAGAAATTTGTAGAGAAAGCTAAATACTGATTTAATTATGGAACTATCTGAGATCAATTATTTGCTAAGTATAACAGTATTAGCTACGTAAGTATAACAGTATTAGCTACAGTATTTAGCAATGTATAACAGTATTTAGCAATGTATAACCGCATTTAGCACCATAACAATAACTATCTTGGTATGACACTAGCTATTTATAGCAGTATTTATATATAAAACCGCATTTAGCTTTATATAATAGTAAATAACTTGTTATAACAGTATTTAGCAATGTATAACAGTGCTTAGCAATGTACTGCAGTATTTTGATAACCGCATTTAATTTTGTATAACAGTATTTAGCAATGTATATCAGCATGTAGCTTTTTTGATAGTAAATAGCTTAGTATAACAGTATTTAGTTACGTATAGCCACATTTACCTATGTATAACATTATTTACCTATGTATGAGAATACGTGGTTATGTATAAGTGTTTTGTTATGTATAGCGAATTTAGATATGAATAACCGAATTTAGCTTTATACCAGTAAATAGCTTGCTATACAAGTATTTAGATTTATACCAGTAAATAGCTTATTTAGCTTTGTATATCAGTCTATTGCATTGTATAACAGTACAAAGGTTGTTATCGCCGGGGTTGATGTGGGAGATAAACACCCACTTCCTTTGGAAAATCGAAAATGGCTTGCGTCTGATAGAGCCTCTGACAACTAAATCCAGCTCCAGGCCTTCACTAATGGCTTAATTAAGTCCGGCGGAACCTGTTTAAACAGACTGGAGAAGGGATGACAGGCGATTTTCTGGCGCCTCAAAACTAGACGCTTTACGCAGATGTGGCTCGTTAACCTTGGGTGGTCGCCCATCTAGGAGAAGGTAAACTCTGATTTCAAACCTTTGCTGATTTGCGACTATACACTCTCATGTTTTCCATCTTTCCGACTAAGATAGTAAACCCTAACAGAAAATCCGAAGATGGAGTCCATAAGACGACTTGGTATTGTTTTCAGTGTCATTTCTGTAACTCCTGCGACACCGCTGGTGCCATGACATATCGGCTGATTCTATCCTTTGGATTCATCCATCAGATGCGTGGAGAGAGAGAGAGAGAGAGAGAGACAGAGACAGAGACAGAGAGAGAGACAGAGAGAGAGATAGAGAGAGAGAGACAGAGAGAGACAGACAGACAGACAGAGAGGGGGATCAGATGCGTGGGCAAGAACTCATTCTCTTATCACCCTGCCCAGGGCAGAGAGGACACTCCAGCTTCGCTTCACAGCTTCGATACAACATGGGGACCAGCAGCTTACCGGTTATAAGTTTTCGATCGATTGGCGTAGAGTCAGACGCCAGGATTTGCTTCCGACGGTGGGAGAGTTTAACAGGTCTCACTGGAGAGCTACCGCCCACTTCCAGCTGGGCAGCCCGCAGACAATAACGTGCTGTTCAGCCACAGTTCGAAGGCTGTAATGAGTGCGTAGGGCTTAAGGAACGCGAGTACATACAAAGGAGACTGCAACTATAGCAGCAAGAAACAACAAACGATAACCAACAAGAAAACTTCCATCCTCAAGCTATATACCTGGAATATCAGGATTATGCTAACCAGACTCTCAGATGATCTCCAGGGAATCAGCGATGTTCAAAGAATTCAGTCATCAACGATGAATTTTAAAGATTCCGGATTGATATCACCACACTACGGGAGACACGGCTACCAGATTCCGGGTCCCTCAGAAAAGAGAACTACATGTTGTTCTGGCTAGAAAGGGCACAAGAGCCAGAGAGTTTGGTGGACTCGCAGTCAGGAACTCTGTGCGAGGATGATAGAACCCTGCCAGCAAGGAAATGGAAGACTGTTATCCCTCTGCCTCCACACCACAACCGAACCTGTTAGCCTGATACGCGTTTACGCTCCCACACTAAGAACCACCGCATATACAAAGGATGAGATCTACGATGAATTAAACTCGCTCATCTTTAAACTTCCCATGGAAGGTAACTTGATATTGCAAGGCGACTTCAACGCTAGGGTGGTTGATGACCATGACTCTTGGCCTTCCTCTCTTGGCAAGTTTGGCATTTGAAAGATGAATGCGAACTGGGCATCAACTCCTAGAGATGTATTTTTTCAGACAAAGCTACAAAATAAAGTCTTTTGGAAGCATCCCCTGTCCAAACACTGGCATAACGTGGACATGATCATTAAGATACGGTCTGCAATGAGGGGTGTACGTCTTACCTGTACCTTATACAGCGCTGACTGAGACATTGGTCACTCACTGGTGTCCTAGAAATGAAGCTTCAGCCAAAATTACTCTAGGCAGGAGGGTACCCGTGAGCAAGATGGCATATACAGACAAGGCTGATGAATTTATTTATGCTCTCTCCATGACGTTTGATTCAGAACATGCCAACAGCAGTGCCAAAGAGTGATGAAAGCACAATAGATCACAGCACAACCACACTGATCTTTGGTAAAGAGCAGTCAAATAACAAGGACTGATTTGAGGCCAACTCCTCCACACTCACGTCAGCCATACAAGCGCGTTGAAGTGCTCACATAGAATACAAACGACACCACCACCCTCCGCCAGAGGAGGCTTACATGTCTAACAGAAGTAAAGTGCAGAGGTTAGCACGGCGGTGCGCCAATGAATATTGAGACCGCTCCGGTGGTCTAGTGGTTAGAGCGTTCGCCTCGGAAGCGGGAGGTCGCGGGTTCGATCCCCGGCCGAGTCATACCAAAGACTTACAAAAATGGTACTAACAGCTGCCTCGCTTGACGCTCAGCATTAAGAGGTTAGTGTTAGGACTGGTCGGCCTGGTGTCAGGATAATGTGACTGGGTGGGACATCATGCTACATGTCTGCGGCATGATGCCTCAGTGCTAGACATCACTATAAACTGCCTCACAGCAGACATCGTAGCGATATGACTGAAAAATTGTTAAAGCTACGTTAAAAATCCTAATCAAACAAACAAACAAACCAATGAATATTGGCTTCAGCTCATTCAAATCATTCAGTCAGCAGTAGATACAGATACTGGAAACATCACAGGCATATACAATGGTATAAAGAAAGCAAACTGGACGAGAAGCCTAGTGTGGCACAAAATAAAGAATGTCTTAGAGAAACTGTCCTTATGTAAAGCCACAGGGAAGGATGACATATCAGCAGACGTCATTCAAGTGCAGATGCGGCGTTCTGCTCACACACTTTCACGATATTCTTTGCCAGTCCTGTGATGAGGGTGCAGTGCATCAGGACATAAGAGACACCAATATCCTAACCCTGTGAAAGAACAAAGGCGACATAAGTGACTGCAACAACTTTAGGGACATTTTCTTTCTCAGCATCGTAGGTAAAGTCTTCGCACGCGTCATCCTGAACGGAGACTTCAGCTTCTTGCTGCCAAGAATCGCAGTGAGAGTTCCGTGCAGAGAGGTCACCAACCAGCATGATATGCGCCGTCAGGCAGTTGCAGGAGAAATGGAAAGAACAAAATAAAACCTCTTTCTGGTCTTTATATACCTCACCAAGGCGTTCGATCTGATAAGCAGAGACGAACTCTTCACTATCCTGGCAAAGGTTTTATGCCCTCCACAGCTGCTAAGTATGATACAGTCCTTCAACGACGAAATTCAAGGCACAGTGCTGTACGATGGGCAACGTCCGACCCCTTCAATATTCTCAGCGGCGAGAAATATAGCTGCGTTCTAGCCCTCACGCTCCTTGGCATCTTCTTCGCTGTCCTGCTCACGTACGCCTTTGAAACGTCAACAGATACGATCTACCTGCACACGGGATCAGACAACAAACTATTTTTGCTTGCACGACTAAGGGCAAAGAGCAAAGAACCTGAAGCAGCCACCAGGTACATGCTCTTCGCAGACGATGCTGCTCTAGCCACCCACATATAAGCTGAGTTACAGCACTTGATAGACCGCTTTGCTTAAACATAGTGTGTTTGGGCTGACCTTCAGCCTAAAGAAAACAAACGTGATGGCTCAGAACGCGGACCCCAATCATCATCATCAACCCCTACGAAATTGAGGTAGTCAGTTCACATACCTCGGCTCCATCATCACCAACAACCTATCACTCGATGCCGAGCTCAACCCTCATATTGGAAAGGCATCAAGAACTCTCTCCAGGTTGTTGCAAAGAGTGTGGAACAACATTATACTGATCCTGAACACTAAGATCTCCATGTACCGTGCATGCGTGCTAAGCACTCGTCTGTATGCCTGTGAAACCTGCACTCTGCGCCTCACAAGATAAAGTACTGAGATTCTTTAACATGCGATGTCTCTGACGCAAAGTCGGTATCAGTTGGAGAGATCGAGTAATAAAAGACGAGGTGCTTGAACGTACCAAGATTCTCAGCCTCTGACTAAAGGTCGATCGGGCGGTCACATCTTCTTTTCAAGGATGCCTGTAAACGCAACATGAAAGCCGCTGACAACGATGGCAACACCTGGGAAGAGCTTGCTCTAGACAGGCCCAGTTGGCGATATGTTCTGATCACTATATCAGTATTTTGTATTTAGTAGTATCTTAATATGTATAACAGCATTTAGCTTTGTGTAACAGCAAATAGCTTCGTATAACCGTATTTAACTTTTAATAACAGTACTTTGCTTAATATAACAGTACATACATTCGTGTAACAGTACTTAGCTTACTGACAATGTTCTATTTATTTCCCTTCATGACTTTTACGTTTATTTTTTCGCTTGTAATAATGGCGATTGGATACATCGCTGCTGATTAATTCCTTCGTGGTGTATGTTTCTTGGAACACTATAACTTTCACAAGCCCTATCTAGATTTCTGAGCTTTCTAGCTCTACAGAGATATTTATATCGTGGTAAAGCTTCACATAGATTTCTGTCATTTTCTTGCTTCACAGATTTTTGTCATTTTCTAGCTCTGTAGAAACGTTTGTACCCTTCAAGCTCTACAGAAATTTATGTTGTGGTCAAGCTTTACATAGATTTCTATCAGTTTCTAGCTCTACAGAAACGTCTGTATCCTTCATTGATGTCTATTATTTTCAACAGAGAGTGTTGTCCTGTCCAAATTCGTCCATGACTGATGTCCTTTCCTAGCTCTGCTGAGCTTATAATATACTAATGATTGTTTTAAAAACTTTGTGGTGTTTCTCATATTTGTGTTCTTGAAAAAAATTCCCATCTCAATTCCTTATATTTATGTGAATCCTGTATTTGTAAACGTCATACTGAGTTGACTTGAAGCGTTTAATTATTTTCAAATTGACCGTAAAACTTACTCCTTTGGATAATGCTATACTTCACTTCCTTCATCAGACATATCATGAAATCACATTGTAGATCGTTCCCCGGATGATGTTCTTGTGAAACGATGTGTTGCTGTCAGTTAATGTATTTATGATGCCCACTAGAATCCAATAAATTATTTTTTTCTTTAAGAAGATGGCCAGAAATAGTCGAAATCATTTCAAGCATCTGCATTGCTATTGAAACTAATCCAATCATTATCGCTGACAACACGTTTTGTAATTTAAGACGAATTAGAAGGATTAAAACTTGAGATGTGACTTTGTAGTAGTTTTCATTAATTGAACGAGCAACTTTAATGATGTGCTAGCAGAGAAAACATGATTGAATTTTCTTAAGTAAACCCATTTTTTTATAGTTGTATTTTGACTAACCATACACCACTTATGTTATTCAAAGGACTATTTTTATTACAAATTTCTGTGTTCTTGTACAGACTTTCTTTTCATTGTGTATAGCACAGGCATTTGGTTCTGAGTAAATTCATGTATACACTCAACATGGTGAGTGTATACATGAATTTACTCAGAATCAAGTGCCTGTGGTGCATAGCCAAATAAATAAAATTGTATTCTCTAAACAACAAACTTTCTCATCCTAATAGTTGAATGTTCACCTTTTCATTTGTTTGATGGGTGTTACCATTATTCTGTCGGAGGGTATTCGCTTGTATCGTAGAAATGTGTTTTCGTCCACGCTTCATATACGTTTATATCGCAACGTGAATATAAAGTGAATTATTATCAAAGTCTCCGACCATCACCGTACTTATTTTTTTTCACTTGCCTTAATAATAATAATAATAATAATAATAATAATAATAATAATAATAATATTAATGATAATAATAATGAAATACATTTTCATATATTATGATTTGTATAGCTCTAATAATGTAAATCACCCATAAACCGGTTTTATCAATTTGATTTTTCAGTTCTTCATGCTCGCAAAGGCTAAGTTCTCTTCAATTATCTACCTTCAAATTATGACCTTTTTTTTGAATTTTCATTGCATATTTTCATATTTATAAATTTTTCACTTGTTTTCTTCATACAATTTTCCATCTGTTTCTCCAAACGCAGAGTAGATCATCAGTGTAATGAAGTCATTTTTAAGCGTTTTTCGCTTTGTATCTCAATGAAGTATTCAGTCTGATATGTGCTTAATTCAGTGTTGTTAATTGAAAATAATGATTCTACATACCTTTGATAATATTACACCTAAATTCATGTACCGCATTTTATATTCCTCTTTCTTCTTCAATGTATACAACTTAGTTAATGTTGGTTCAGTTTAGCTTTCGGTGGAATGTCTTTTTCTGCGGCGGAGATGTATCGTTTTCGTCTGCATGTTTGTGAGGTGCTAACCAACTATATTTTATGTAATCAATTAGCCCTACACCAGCCAGTAGTATCAGGGATGATTATACGTTTTCTTTTCAATATGTAATGTTTTGTTCAACAACGTGTAACTAGTTAATACTAAAACTTGGCCGAACTAGATGTTTTGATGTAGGTACATAATCACCATCATCGTAAATTAAGTTATAAATATATTTAAATAAGGCTATAAAATATGGATAAAGTAGAAAATAACATAAAAGTTTTAAATTTATTAGAATCAAGCATTAATACAAATCATCTGTTATGGTTGCTTCTGCAGCTAAATTGTATTTATCGAGAATCTATGTTGGTTTAGTTCAATTTATTTAGCCTATCAACTATAATGAATTGTTTCAAAGGTTCTGACTGATAGGATAATTTAGAAAAGAAAGGTTGTAATATATTTGCTGTCACCAAACTGAATTGTATCGAAGATACGATAAACAAAATAATCAGCATAAAAAGTATTGAATAAATAAACCATGAATGTATCTTGATCACCAAGAACCGAACGAGATTAGTTAGATACAATTAGGTTGAAACAATACTCACTCAAATCGATTTTTCAAATAGTGAAGAAAAATGTAATCTTAAAAAGAGAAACCGCTATAAATCAGACTGAAAACAAAATGGAGACTAATCAAGGTGGCACGCAGATTTAAATACTACTGCTGCTAAAATGGTAATATCTTCACCAGATGATATAATTGTTGATGTAATATTAATAATTAGCAAAATCACCAGATGACGCAATGGACCTTGTGATATCAATAATTATCAAATATCTTCACCTGATGACATAATTGCCCATGTAATATTAATAATTAGCAAAATCACCAGATGACGTAATGGCCCTTGTGATATCAATAATTAACAAAATGTCCATATCTTCACCAGATGACGCAATGGCTCATGTAATATCAATAATTAACAAATATCTTCACCAGATGACGTAATGGCTCATGTAATGTCAATAATTAGCAAATATCTTCACCAGATGACGTAATGGTCAATGTAATATCTATAATTAGCAAATATCTTCACCAGATGACGTAATGGTCCATGTAATATCAATAATGAGCAAAATACACATATCTTCACCAGATGACGCAATGGCCGTTGTAATATCAATCATTAACACATATCTTCCCCAGACAATGTAATGGCTCATGCAATATCAATAATTAGCAAATATCTTCACCAGATGACGTAATGGTCCGTGTAATATCAATAATTAACAAATATCTTCACCAGATGACGTAATGGTCTATGTAATATCAATAATGAGCAAATATCTGCACCAGATGACGTAATGGCCCATGTAGTATAAATAATTAGCAAAATGCCCATATCTTCACCAGATTCGGCATACAAGTAGAGTTGAATTAGAGAGACAACATGAAAACGTTCAAGTGAGCTTAATACGCTGAAGCTGATCTTTAGAAAGTAAATAAAGAAAACACAAAATATCAGATACGATGTAAAACACACTACGCAAAAGAAAATGAATTAGTGTTTGACATCTTCTGTTCTTTGATTTTTGGTAATATTACTGTTTTGAGTATCCCATTTGTCAAAAAGTAAAGCAATTTCTGCTTATGTTTTAAAATGATGAGATAACAATGTCTGCACAAAACAAGTTTGTCGTGACTATAAAAATTAACACTGCTAAAGAATAAAATAGTGTCACTAGTGGACACCTCTCGGCAGGAGATGATAAGACAGTGTCAACATATAATCCATTGGCCATGTTGCTTAAAAATATATCCATCTCTATTCGGATTGGTCTTGCCATAGGCTGTTCAGGACTTCATCGTAGATCGTAAATAATCAGACGTTGAGTAATCAATGTAAATTTTTCGTTTATGTTTTCAGGAGAAATTTTTTAAATATATTTAAACACATAAAAAGTTTTTGATGGCTGATTCTTCTGTTGACAGTGGGCAAATTTAAGTTTTTAAATAACTCTAAGGGTGATACAAAGAAAATTGTATATAGAATCAATTGTTCTGCTCTCTTTTGATGTTTGGAAATAATATCAATTGCTTTGCTGCATGCGTTGCCACAAATAATACAAACATACCGGTAGTCAACCAGAGGATAGTGGTCCTTAAGAAATGCTCTCATTATATAATAGTTAAGTAGTATTTGGAGAAAGGTGGGCCTTAACCCAGTCTATCAGAATGAAGGAATGAAAGACATTATATAAATGTTGTACATGAACGGACTATTTAAAGTGTGATTCACATATTTTCATCTTTATATACTTTCACATTGTCTTCTTTATAAAACTGAATGTATCACGCACATAAAGTACTCGGAGCTTTTAATTGCTCGCATAGTCTTACTAATTGAATTACGTTTCTTTCTTTAAAACCAACATTGGTCTGTAAGTAGCTCAAAATTTCAGTTATCTTAATATGATGTTAAGTGAGATGATTTTTTTCTTTCTTCTTCTAATTATTTCTCACCACCTCTTTGCCAATATTATTTCCCTTATGTCTTTAGGCAAACAAAATCAAAACATAATTCATGTTGTTTGTGTGCCGTGAGCATAATTTCTACACATGAATTTTATTCTCTTTAAAACTTTTACGGATTCAGTTTCTTTAAATCCATGAAGATTGCGTGACATTAATAATAAATATATGCTTATATAACATACATCAATTGTTTTGGACGCAGCTACATTGTCCTTAGCACAGTTACATGGAACTTAGTGTTGTATGGCAGTTAGCAGTTACATGGTATTTAACACAGTTACATGGTAATTAACAGTTACATAGTATTTTACACAGTTACATGGTAATTAGCAGTATATGGTACCTAGCAGTTACATGGTATTTAATGGAGTTACATGGTACCCAGCACAGTTACATGATACTTAGTGTTGTATGGTAGTTAGCAGAGCAGCAGAGAGGGTGAACAGACCAAGTTTTTAGGCAAATATTTCGTAAGCGATTCGTTACAAAACCGAAACAAAAAAAAATCTTACGATGATAGTGCCAATTTAGTTGTCACAAACACAGGGCTGCGACACTGCAACGTTCCAAGGCAACGTTTTATAAGCGGTCGTCGTTAATAATGAAAAAAATAATCTTACAACGATGTTGCCATTTAGTTTGCTGTTCACCCTCTCTGCTGCTATGGGATAATAATGAAAATCACTACGATTTCAACCGAATATTTGATCAAGTCCGATACGATATCAAGTTCGAGGGTCATGTAAATTTATTGTTATAAATCTGTGTGGGGCCGACTGAGCATGACTAAAGAAATTTCTAAATTGATTGAAGTCCATATCAGAACACCATGTCTGCCAAATATTTCGTAGCGTATGTGTATCAACGCCGTTGAATACAGCAAGAATATTACAGTTATCTCTGATCACTTTTGGTATTTGTTTGTATCGTTGAGTGACATATATCACGTCAGTGTTTTTGTGCCTGCCTCGGGAAAATATTCTAGCTGGTTTTTTTTTGTTTATCTAACATCACATCGTCGTATACAACTAAATTGTTGATACTTCCATCGAGGTCTTCTACTGATAGTGACTCGTCAATATCGGTAATAAATTCAATAATACACTCGCCGGCAATCTCTGATGCATTCTCATTAAAATCCTTTAACACTTCATAGCATCGTTGATCATCTACGCTAGGGGCAATTAAATACAACTTATCCCACTTCATCCATCTCATGATTAAATTGAGCAACAATTGCGTCTTGCCGGATCCAGATGGCCTGATTATAATTGCGCGGATAGAGTTTGGTAGCGCTGCATGATGCTTAACTGATTCTCTTGTTTTAGTCGCTGAAAAATCAATTATATTCATATCTCTATACATAAATTATGGATCTATATTGTGTGAAGTGTAAAACGCGTACTGGCACAGATGACTTGACGACGATTACAACTAAAAATAACCGATCAGCGCTTTCTGGTAAATGCGTACAATGTAGTACAAAGAAATTTAGATTTGTTTCCCTTGGTAAACCCAAGGAACCTTTAAAAAAAAAACGAGGAGGTGATATTGCAGCCAAGCTAACTAAACTCCCTGGAACCCCATGGGCAAAGTATCCAGGAGAAAAGCACCTTCCAGGGTATAGTTATTGTGGACCGGGAACAAGACTTGATATCAGACTCAATAATCATAACCAACCCAAACCCGGTGAAGAACCAATAAACGCCTTTGATAAGGCGCGTCACGCTCATGATGTTGCATATAAGAGCAGCAATTTGCAGCATAGACATCTAGCAGATGTGAAATTAATTCATGCATTAAATGCTATTCCTGATAAATCCTTCAAAGAAAAATTAGCTTCATTTTTGATAAAATCGGCTATGAAAGGCAAATTGATGTTAGGTGCTGGTAATTAATAATATGGAATCTATTTATTATTCTCCAAAAGGATACTGGAGAGGCAAGGCAGCAATCAATAAACTCGCTAGCGCTGCAAAAGTGAAAAAAAAACACTGCGGCTAATTGGTTATCCAAACAGGCTATATGGCAAATTTATCTACCACCGCCTAAACAAATTCACTACTCGCATTTTGATGTGACTGTTCCTAATGAAGTTCATCAAGCTGATATACTATTTCTGCCACATGATCGTGGTTACAAATACGCGTTAACCATAGTTGATATTGCAAGTCGATACAAAGAAGCAGAACCGTTAAAAACAAAGTCGGCCACTGAAGTTGCTTCTGCATTTGAAAGGATTTATCGAAAGGGTCCTCTGCGTTGGCCAAATCTGTTACAAGTTGATCCTGGCAAGGAATTTCAGGGTGCGGTTCTATCAACAATGAAGCATCATAATGTCACCATCAGACGAGGACATACTGCCCTACATCATGATCAGGCGATTGTTGAACGGTTTAATCGGACGATTGCTGAGCGGTTATTTGGATATCAATACGCAAAAGAATTCATCCAAGAAAAAAGATCTCGTGAATGGGTTAAAAGATTACCAGCTGTGATTACTGCACTGAATAATGAGATTACTAGAACAATCAACATGAAACCTATCAACGCGATTAAAAAGAAGTCTATACCTAAAATGGAAATTCGAAGAATTTCACAAAATGATTCTAGCGTTTCCCAACCAATTCTTGGTAGTAATATCACTGTTAGGTATTTATACGAACCAGGAGAGCTTGAAGGTGGCAGAAAAAGGGGTACTGAACCTATTTGGAGTGTTACTGCACACAAGATATCTAGTATAACACTATCTACGGGTAGACCAGCAATCTATAGACTGGATTCAACTGCCCCTCAACGAGGATTTACTCGACAACAACTGCAAGTGATACCTGAGGATACTTAATTACCACCGCGGGGTCTTAACTAGCACCCCCCAGAGGCATTGTGCTGGCACCCCGGCGCCTGTTGCACTCAAGACATGTTAGCATCACATTATCTCTTGTATGACCAATACTGCTATTTTTTCTATCCACGGTAAATTGTCGAGAATCCCTATCTGACCTGCACCAACGCATTACACAATTGCAACTCGCGCAGTGATTATTCTGTTACTGTTTCAACGTCATTATTAATTCAACATCAATATCAAATTCTCTATTATTTTTTTATCCTTCTGTTTATAACCAGAAAGTTTTTTTCTGATTATGTTCTTGACTCAGTCAAGGCTGACAGTATCACTTATTGCATTGTCATTAGGATTTTCAAGGACAACTCTTCGAAGTTGATTTATTCTTCGTACTCTGGATACTGCGAGATAAACTAAATTCGACCATTCGATGAGATTATCCACCATCCAAACAATTGTATCTGATATAGTCAATCCCTGTGAAGAATGTATTGTTGCTGCGTAACCTAGCGTCCACGGGGAATTATTAGCAACTAATGCATCTTCAACGACGTTGATATCAACCAGCACAATATCATTTAGCACTAAATTCTGTCTTTGAAATCCTCCTGGAATATCAACTTCTATATTCTGTTTTCGTGTATCCGAAGGCCTATAACAAAGAGGCACTGGAAGTGTCGCAAATTTTTCTTTATGCAATTCAAACAACTTCATCTGAAGTGTGTCTCTGACTATTTTTCTACTTGCAATTATCAAATCATTTGGTTTCCATGTTTCCCAAAACTCATTCATTGGAGTTTCTGAAATTATTTCACGCGCTATTTCACACTGGATTTTATCCGGTTGTAATCTAATTAGCGCTATGAATTCTCGTAATTGTTCATCAAGTGATCTATAATCAGTGTTAATTTCTTCATAGTAGTCTACAAAACCCTTTAGCCATTCATGTGGGGATGCACCGACAAATGGTGGTGGTTGGCCGTGATCACCGCACATGACGACTTTTGTATTTTTCAATAACAACCACTCGAGAAATGTTTGTAATACATCTAATGACACTGTGCATATTTCATCCCAAATAATGATTTCAGGAATAAATTTCTCACCCATACGCTCAGGAGTCGACTTTTCTCCTTTCCATCGAAAGAAACTGTGATAAGTACAGGCATTTACCCCTCGCTGTATCATCTCTCTTGCAAGTCTGTGAGTTGGTGTTAGCACAATCATGTTTGACTTGGAAACGCGAAATAATTCAATTGCACGATTAGTCTTTCCTGACCCACCACAGCCGTTTAAATAAATTGTTTTATATCTACAGATTGGATCAGATATCGATGGTGCATTAGAAAATTCTGAACACTGATTGCATTTTAAATAATTATTTTCAATCGTAACATCTGCTGATTGAATATAATCATAAAGCATTTCCAGCTTAATTCTCCATGATCCCCAACTCTCGTCCCCTTGACTTGTCAAGGGATTTATGAATTCAGACACTGCTTCTCGATGTTTCACGTTTATGTAAAATGAATCAGTGGCTACTCTGACCGCGGTATTAGGAAATCTATTTATCATCGAAAATAAATTGATAGAAGCATAAGCTTGCATAGAACTTCTCAAATGTGTATACTGCGGATTGTATCCATCGTTGTAGGTTACAATTGTACCCAATTTTGGTTCCATCGGACAGAAATGCGTCTTTACGATTGACATATATGCCTTTATTCGTTAGATCCGCGATTACAAAATCGTATTCAGCATTGTCTATAATCAACCGTGAAGAATATCTTGTATTGTCGTATTTGCCACCTTGAGTAAATTTACCAATTATTCTTCGTCCAAGATCTTTTGCTTCGTTGTTTCTAATTTCAAATAACTGTTTGGACCAATTTACCATTTCTTCTTCGTTGAAATTTGTAAACAGTTTTCGCTGTTCGCTAATTATTTTTTCTAGATCAGGTTGTGGTAACCAGACTGATTTCTGTGCTCGATAGGATATAATCGCTTCACTGACAATTAACGATTGCAACATCCCACGATCAATCATATATCTCAATAGCACTATTGGCATCCAGTGTTTTTCAGACATGTGTTTACCAATCCAAAGATAACTA
Source organism: Unio delphinus (assembly GCA_029339505.1). Taxonomy (NCBI): domain Eukaryota; kingdom Metazoa; phylum Mollusca; class Bivalvia; order Unionida; family Unionidae; genus Unio; species Unio delphinus. The sequence continues at coordinate 1,944,399 of JAQISU010000030.1, forward strand.
CACGGATGAAGTCCTGTAGCCAATTCAAATGATACTACACGAGCGAATCCGGTTAAATCAAAATGTGGCAGCGGCCCATTAATTGCAACACGAGTCATTTCATGTGTAGGGTGTCCAAATCGTTTAAAATACTCAGAGCATTCTCCATACCCGAGAAAACTCCCTGGATAACACGCAATCATATCAATTGAAATCATATCATCACGTGAGTATTTTGTATTCCACAGTCCTCCATGTCCAAATACGACGCAACTCAATTTAACGTCCTCGAGAAAATCACTTCGTGTTGGACGCCATGAGTTTTAATCTCTTGCGAAGTGAGCTACCACTGATGGAATAGTAAAACAATTTTTCTCATTCTAGTATCTAACTCTTCAACGCGATATAATTCACCATTTGGTCTTACAAATTGATCAAATCCTGATTCGGAATCAGCACTACTAAGTAACCACACTGACACAGGATCATCTTTACACAACGCATGAATAGCATCAAATAATTTCTCTTCATAGAAAACATCCCTGAGGAATTCTTCAGGGATATATCTCACGGTTCTATCTCGTGGAAATATTGTTACTGCAGCCGTCCACGCGTGTTTGTTATGATCAATAATTTAAATTGGAGCTCCTCGCGATTGATATTTCGGTTCGTATAATACGTCTCCGGTTATTGTCGTTACTGATATTGGGAATTTTAATGATACTTCTAATTTAGCTATATCAGAAATCGTTGCACCGTGCTGTTTCACTGTCAGTTCCCATTCGGTTATTTTCCTACGTCGCAGATCAGTTAGTTTATTTCATCGGGATGCATTTGTGAAGTGTTCCATTACCCGTGTTGCTACACAATTCAGTGAACTAGAATATTTCATAGGAGCTAGTTTTGCAATATCGGGTTTATCATTTAACGGATATATCCCATAAACAACTGCTGTTACAGGATAAGATCTCTCGTAGTATGGTTTGTCAATTCCAGTTAGAATTCCTGGTTTGGAATCTCTACTCACAATGACAGTTTTTTTATCCCTAAGGATTGGTTCAAATTTATCCCTGATGATCCATTCGCCTTCGACTTCGATAATGAATTTTATTCTGAAAAAATACTTCTGTTAGGAATTGCTTTGCAATTTACCCTTGGATTTCCAGTTAAAATGTGAAATTATCTCAGCTGCTCTTTCATCGTTCATAGTAGCATCGATGATGGGTACATTGATATCTTCAACAATAATTCGAAATGTCGACCAACAGTGTGCTGCACCGTCTCGGTAGAATTCATTAAAACAGACTCTGATTTTATCCAGTATAGTTCTTTCACCGATTAGACGTTTTGGTATATCAGAGACTCTATCGAGATTGAATTTAGCATTTTTCCAAGGCTTAATTTTCGATAATCTCTTGAACTCCTTCAGTATAATTCTATCACCGATTAGACGTTTTGGTGTATTAGAGACTCTATCGAGATTGAATTTAGCATTTTTCCAAGGCTTAATTTTCGATAATCTCTTGAACTCCTTCAGTATAATTCTATCACGAATTTTACTCTTTGGTGTATTAGAGACTCTATCGAGATTGAATTTAGCATTTTTCCAAGGCGTAATTTTCGATAATCTTTCAAACTCCTTCATACTATAATTAAAACAAGCATTTAAATGAAAGATTTATGTATAATGAATCACTGCAAATGGCTCATGATTGGATCAGTGACACCGTGTAACAAATCATGCAGAAATGAATTCTGTCGGTATCATATGCAAATTTTTCGACGTGGAAGCCTTGGTCCTTTACCTTGCATACGATGTGGTGTTGGGGTTAGAGGAAAATCGCAGTTGTGTTTGAATTGCGGTGGCAAACGATACAGGGAGTTGAAGCGTTATTATGACAAAAGAATAAAATATTCCGTTAAAAACTCTATCAAAAATTCTGACATTGACAAAGTCCTTGACGCTGACAAAGTCAGCATCAAGGATAAAATCATAAGAACTCCTCAAGACTACATCGAAAGATTCTCCAGTGATGTAATCATTAGACCAAACAATGAATTAGACAAATAGTATTAGTATACGAATGAACCAAGAATTCAGACAGCATCCCCTGATTACAAATTATGAAGCATCCAGTGATGGTATTGTAAGAAACCGTAGACTGAAGAAACCAGTTGGTGCTGTGAATAATCAAGGGTATTTGATGTTTGGCGCTGGAAAGAAGAGATATCTTAATCATCTTTTCGTGTATGAATGTCACAATGGATTGATCAATGATGGTTTTGTTATCGATCATAAAGATTTTAATCCTTAGAATAACAAATTGGATTATTTACGAGCTGTTACACAAAGTGAGAATAATTCATCTGGAGGGACTGAAAAATACTCGAAAAAAGCGAAACCAGTAAAATCTTTGAATACAACAAATAACCAGGAAAAAATATTTTCATCTATGAATGAAGCCAGTGGGTATTTCGATATTTGTGAACCGTCAGTACAAAGAGTTGCAGAACGAATAACCAAGACGGCGATTTAAAAAAAGACCGGACAGAAAATTCAATTTATTTATGTCTGAGTCATTCATATTTTTCATTTAGAAATATGTATTGTTATAGAATATGAATTCTGAAAAAATGAATAGCATTATTGCTGAAATTTTAAAATTGAAAAGTCAGGATATTGAACTATCAGATGGGTTAAATCCTGATCAAATTGTGTCTGATTTTCAGGATATAAAATATGGTGTTAAGAATAACAAGTATATACTACCAAAGAAGTATGCGCTAATAAAAAAAAATCAGAATTCTATTCGGGACTCTCTTGCATTTTCCAGTGACGTAAGTGTGTTTGTCCCGTTACTTACTATCGTGGAAGAAATACGAAAAGAATTGGGTAGGAAATATGAATTGAAAAAGGATATCAATTCTAAAGTTAGAAAGATAAGAGCGTTAATTCAAGAAAATGAACGATTTTGACAAACAGTCTAATCGAAATCAACCACTTGAACCGACTGAAATTTTTGGTCATTTTAGTCATTTTTTGTTATTTTTTGGCATTTTTTTATTGAAATTATCGACTTTTTGGTCAAAAATCATCAAAAATGAATTCTAACAGCTTTTCTTTACGAGAAATCCAATGCAAAATCGACCACTTAACCCAAGTGAAATCGATAATTTCAATCAAAATCAGTGAAAAAACAGGCAAAAAGCTAGTGAAAATGCATTAAAAACAGTCAAAAATGCATTAAAAACAGTGAATAAAAATATTTCACACTGAATAAAAAATAAAAATATTTCACACCGAATAAAAAATAAAAATATTTCACACACACTGAATAAAAAATAAAAATATTTCACACACAGCAATAAAAAATAAAAATATTTCACACTGAATAAAAAATAAAAATATTTCACAGCAATAAAAAAATATTTCACAGCAATAAAAAATATTTCACACTGAATAAAAAATCGATAATTTCACAGCAATAAAAAATATTTCACACTGAATAAAAAATAAAAATATTTCACAGCAATAAAAAATATTTCACACTGAATAAAAAATAAAAATATTTCTCAGCAATAAAAAATATTTCACATACAGCAATAAAAAATATTTCACACTGAATAAAAATATTTCACACTGAATAAAAAATATTTCACACTGAATAAAAAATATTTCACACTGAATAAAAAATCGATGGTCCGTTAATGGATGGTTTTCCCGATACGATGGTTCCGATTGATCAAAATAGAAATGGCGAAAGTGTGGTATTATTTATTTTTATATGAATTTCCACACTTTCGCCATCAATGATAGAGCTGTTAAAACAATCAAATAAGACTTCCACGGTGGTGTTAAAAATCATCTGACATGTCTGACATGTAACAAAAAATGGCGAAACTTCGGAAAATATAATAATATGGTAATTTCCGAAGTTTCGCCATCAATGATAGGGCTGTTAAAATGTCAAAATAAGACTTCCATGGTGGTGTTAAAAATCATCCGACATGTCTGACATGTAACAAAAAATGGGGAAAGTCACAGTATTATCTTTTTTATATACAATTACTATAAATTACTATTTATATACAATTGTGGATGCCAGTGTTAACTCCATCAATCACAGCAGAAGAGCGATTACTATCATTTATGGATCAAGGAGGAAAGTCGTTGTTGAGTTGGGTATCAGTGACCATGGATATTAAACAAGACAAGTCATATGATATTTGATCAGTTAGGTGTTAAAGAAGTCTCGCTGAGAATAAACGGCCAACAGGAACCATCCGAGGATATAAAACTTAAATCACAACCATATTGCACGTGTATATCATAATATGCTGTCATTTATGGCACGGGATCTAAATGTTGATACTGGTTTGCAAATATCACAGTTGGATTTTAAAAATCTGTATCCGATCTATTACTTTTCATTGGAACATCTTGATTTAACAAGACAATCTGTCGTTGATATACACTTTAGAGCCCGTGTAACCCGCCCTGGTGGTATTATTAATTACAGAGCGGTTGCTGTCATTCTCAGTGATAAATCAATGCTACTCAAAGGTGTTGGTGGAAGAATGAGAATCATTGATGCACCAGTGGAAAATATGTAATTGAAACTTTATAGCAATTAGATCAATCTGTATATGTATAATGTCGTATAGTAATATCAATGTGTCGTTGACACCTGGTCAATTAAAAAAATTGCAATCAGAATCGGCTAAGCAGTGTGGAACCACAATAACGCTGAAACCTAATCAAATGAATGGCGGTGCAAATAAATTATCGCTGACAACTCGTCAAGTAAAACATTTCAATGATGCACTTGTAGCAAAAAAAGGTGTTCAGATTACTCTTTCTGTGGCTGCTATCAAAAATATGATTAAAACAGGCGGTATATTCCCGTTGTTTGCTGCGTTACCAGGATTAATTGCAGCGGCCGCACCAGCAGTTGCAAAAGCGGTCGCATTGGGGGCAGCTGGAGGCTCGGGAGCAAAAGCGGTACAAGGCATTGCTGAATCATATGAACCGAAGAAAGGACGAGGGTATAAAAAAAAGGGAAAGGGTCTAAGACTACCAGGAACCCCGTATTCATGGTACAGCGGAAAAGGCCTGAGACTAGGACCGGTTTATTAACTCAAAAATCTTCGATTATAGAGTCTTTGATTGAGGAACCTATGGTTCCAATGTCCAATTTTGATTTACTCGATGCTGCTAAAAACTTAGACATAAAAAATTTCAGAGGTGTCTTTATGAAAGATCAGTTGCCGGCACAACCCAATAGCGTTGAAACCGGTATCATTAATCTCGATAACAGCACCGGACCTGGAACTCACTGGGTTGCATACGCTATTTATCCACGTGGGATTGTCTATTTTGATTTATACCGCCGAAGGAATTCATGCGTTATATAAACCGCTTAAAAGATTTTCCAATGAAGACTTGGTATTCTACGCTACCAACACAACAAATGAATGACCCACCAATATGCGGCAGCGAAGTATTAAATGTCCTTGACGCTATTTCAACATCTGGAAAACCACCACATGTTGTCGTAAATGAATACACCAGTAATTGCTGGAAATCGAAACGATTTTAGAGAAAGATGTATAAAATAACATGATTGATATTTGGGGGAGACAGTTATCAGCGCTGAAGAAACCCGGTGCCGATGGCACTGCAGGAATATCTTCAACCGGTGATATAAAAAAAATAATCGAAGATGAAATAGCTGAGACGTTGAATCTAGCAAGTGTTGACCCCGGGCAAATAGTTGTATTTCAAGATCGTCAGGGTAAATTGAAAACTAGTAATATTTCACTGGATGATATTTTGGTTAAACAACAAAACGCAATCGAAAATACTATCGCATTATTTTCCGATCAGGGTAAACTAAAACCGGGTGTACTCGTTTCGACGATTACAGATAGACTAAAAACTCTCAACGATGAGTTGAAAACTTCTGTGTTGGAACTAACAACACTTCAATCTAAAACTGAAGAACACGGGAAACAGTTTTCAAATTTTCGTAGAAACATCGTGGATAAATTTCTTGGAACCCCGTTGGATACAATTGAAATAAAACTCCCTGATATAAAAAAATCCATCGATGAGACGAAAAACTTCATCGAAGCCATCAAAACTGATTTTCCGAGGATGATAACAATTATTGAAAAAACAAAAATTCCTCATGAGAAAACTAATAACGTAGTATACACGATCCAACACGGATCATTTGCGTGGACACCAACAAACAACAAATTAGATATCACTGCAACCGTCAAAGGTATTTATCGATTACCACTAGTGACAACGACTCAATTTAATATATCATCGTCGAGTTCATCCGGGGTCAACAATACGATTTCAACGATCATCGACAAGGATACAACTGAAAAATTCACGATAACATCTACTGATAAAAATTTGGTTAGGGTTTCAACAACGTGGTATTTGGAATTCGTAGCGGATTTAAGTAAATAACGGTTTCAATTGAAATCGTAATTGAAAACGCTAGCGTTTTTAAAATAAAAATGATTTCATCATCGCAATATCGCTATGATCAGTTCAGAGAATTTCAAACTAGACTCAAAACCCTCGTCGAAGAGTATCAAATAAAAATAAAAAAATACCGACGAAGAATCACCGCAATTGATGCTACCATGTACTCGGTGTCAGGCGTTCTCGCTGGCGCCGGAATAATACTTGCATCGGTTACAATGATTGCCCCGGTCGTAGTTCCAATTTGGATTTCTGCGGCGGTTACAATCGCGGGTATATCAACCGAGATAACAAAAAAAAATATCATCATGCAGCCAGAGTAAACTGCAAGATTACTTAATTCAATTTCATGTTGCATCAACCGCATACTCGCAATTATCCTCGATGATATCATCGTCACTCGATGATACATTAATATCAGATAGTGAGTTCTCGGCGATGGTCAATATTTATGATTCCGCGATGTCAAAATTAGAAATACATCATGAATATAATAACAATGACAACACCGATGGAATTACTTCAACAAATAGTGGAGAACACAAACCCAATACAAATAAGCATGATATCAATAACCTTAACGAATCCAGAATTCAGTGTGAATTTCCCTTCCAGTGAAGGAAATCGCGCTAGCAAAACTACGAGTATACCATAGTTTGCCTAATATCAGATTAAAATCATTTGGTGGGCAGAGACCCAATAACTCATTGGTATTTGCAAATAAGAATAAAAAAGACGGGACTCCAGACTGGAACGTTGTTTCAATACCAACAGGGTCATACCAAATTGAACAAATCAATAATGAATTCGCGCGTAGAATAAAATCGATTACTGGAAAAGAATCAAAAATCGCTATAACGGTTCATGTGCCGACGATATCATCCGCAATTGAGATAAGCACAGAAGGATACGTCGTAGATATCTATCAGAGTTCTATTAGAACCGTACTAGGATGGCCTGAAATACCACCCCGGGGGAAACCGTTTATTTACCACCAGAACCACAAAAAACTGATTATATCACCGACGGGATAAAATCTAATAATCCAGTAAAAAGCTATATAGATCACAGAATTACTACAGATTTTTTTAATATCCTTGACGATATAGATAGAAAAGGGAAATTTCTTGTTGCTAACGATCGTAAAATCGTTGAAAATTTCACAGCAATGAAATGATATTTCACTGTTGTTAATATCTCTTAAATCCGGCTCTCTTACCGGAGATGAATTTATCAGCGTAGTAGAAACATGCAATAAAATTATCGACGATATGGAAAAATTTCATTCACAAATTATTCAGGATATATTAGATGACAGTAACCCCCATTCGAGAACAATATTTGCATCAACCCTTAATATCCCCGTCAAGGATATTCCAACAGTCAAAGTACCAGGATATAACGTACCAGAACTAAAAAAACTTCTCAGTGATGCCATCGATGTTGGTTTTAAAATAATTCATGACGCATGGAAAAAACAACATCACCGGAAAAAAAAATCCTCAAACATAATAATGACCCAGACGGAGGCAGCAGGCATATCGCTCCTCAAAATGTGAATATATCCTCGGTGATAGCGCTCAATTTAGTATGTGATGTTATCAAAGAAAGCTATCAAATAAATCTAGAAAGATCAAATCAAGCTCAGCAGGGATATATTCTGTATTCATTTGCACCAATAGCCCCTCCAGGATTTTTAATAATTGAGTCCCCGGTTAATCCAGTCTATATGCGGTGTCATAATGATTCGCTAACGAGAATCCACTTCAAACTCACTGACCAGTCTAATAATCTAATTAGGTGAGGTTTTACAAATTAGTCTGTTTGTGAAGTTCTAAAAGGATTTTTATCGTAAATGATTTTCATCGTAAAAAAAATTGTTAACCCATAGCAGCAGAGAGGGTGAACAGCAAACTAAATGGCAACATCGTTGTAAGATTATTTTTTTCATTATTAACGACGACCGCTTATAAAACGTTGCCTTGGAACGTTGCAGTGTCGCAGCCCTGTGTTTGTGACAACTAAATTGGTACTATCATCGTAAGATTTTTTTTTATTTCGGTTTTGTAACGAATCGCTTACGAAATATTTGCCTAAAAACTTGGTCTGTTCACCCTCTCTGCTGCTAGCAGTTACATGGTATTTAACACAGTTACATGGTAATTAGCAGTATATGATACTTAGCAGTTACATGGTAATTAGTGCAGTTACATGGTACTTAGCACAGTTACGTGGTACTTAGTGTTGTATGGTAGTTAGCAGTTACATGGTATTTAACACAGTTACATGGTAATTAGCAGTTACATAGTATTTTACACAGTTACATGGTAATTAGCAGTATATAGTACTTAGCAGTTACATGGCATTTAATGCAGTTACATAGTACCTATCACAGTTACATTGTACTTAGCAGTTACATGCTAATTAGAACAGTTTTATGACACTTAGCAGTGACATGCTACTTAGCACAGTTACATTGTATTTAGCACAGTTACATGGTACTTAGCAGTGACATGCTACTTAGCACAGTTACATTGTACTTAGCACAGTTACATTGCATTTAGCACAGTTACACGGTAATTAGCACAGATACATGCTACTTAGCACAGTTACATTGTACTTAGTACAGTTATATGGTACTTAGCACAGTGACATGCTACGTAGCACAGTTACATGCTACTTAGCACAGTTACATTGTATTTAGCACAGTTACATGCTACTTAGCACAGTTACATGGTACTTAACACAGTTACATGGTACTTAGCACAGTTACATTGTACTTAGCACAGTTACATTGTATTTAGCACAGTTACATGGTACTTAGCACAGTTACATGGTACTTAGCAGTGACATGCTACTTAGCACAGTTACATGGTACTTAGCACAGTTACATGGTACTTAGCAGTGACATGCTACTTAGCACGGTTACATTGTACTTAGCACAGTTACATTGTATTTAGCACAGTTACATGGTAATTAGCACAGTTACATGCTACTTAGCACAGTTACATTGTACTTAGCACAGTTACATTGTACTTAGTACAGTTATATGGTACTTAGCACAGTGACATGCTACTTAGCACAGTTACATGCTACTTAGCACAGTTACATTGTATTTCGCACAGTTACATGGTACTTAGCACAGTTACATGGTACTTAGCACAGTTACATTGTAATTAGCACAGTTACTTGGTACTTAGCAGTGACATGGTACTTAACATAGTTATCACTTATTCAAAAGAAGAATATAAATCTAAAGTACATTCGTCTACTTGTTTTCTAAGCATTTTTAACTGTTCTCTAATACTTTATGTGGAAATAAACAGGTGTAAATAAAGTATACAATATGATGTGTCTTATCACAATAGATGTGGAATAACATGACAATAGATGTGGAATAACATGACAATAGATGTGGAATAACATGACAATAGATGTGGAATAACATGACAATAGATGTGGAATAACATGACAATAGATGTGGAATAACTTGACAATAGATGTGGAATAACATGACAATAGATGTGGAATAACATGACAATAGATGTCGAATAACAGGACAATAGATGTGGAATAACATGACAATAGTGGAATAACATGACAATAAAACACTTCAATCATTACATTAAGTTACTTTTTTTGTTGTTGCTGAGACATTGAGCAGCAGAGAGGGTGAACAGACCACACTTTTCCGACAAAAAATTTATTGAATCTTTAAAACAAAAAATAGAGTCTTCCTACGAAATCGCATATTTTAACCCCAAAAAAATAAGTCTCCATTTAGCAAACGGAGACTTTACGATTTTTCAATCAATTTTGGTTGCAACGATGTGGTCAATCACCCTCTCTGCTGCTACAAGTTAACAAAAAATAATAAATGATTTCAACCGAATATTTGATCCAGTCCGATACGATATCGTGTCCGAGGATCATGTAAATTTATTGTTATAAATCCGTGTGGGGTCGACTGAGCGTTACTAAAGAAATTTTTAAATTGATTGAAGTCCATATCGGAACACCATGTCTGCCAAATATTTCGTAGCGTATGTGTATCAACGCCGTTAAACACAGCAAGAATATTACAGTTATCTCTAATCACTTTTGGAATCTGAGTGTAGCGTTGAGTGACATATATCACGTCGGTGTTTTTATGCCTGCCTCGGGAAAATATTCTGGCTGGGTTTTGTTGAGTGTCTAACATCACATCGTCGTATACAACTAAATTGTTAATGCTCCCATCAAGGTCATCCACGGATGGTGCCTCGTCAATATCAGTTATAAAATCGATGGCGTTCTCAAACTTAATTTCTTATGCATTCTCGTTAAAATCCTTTAACACTTCATAGCATCGTTGATCATCTACGCTGGGAGCAACTAAATACAACTTATCCCACTTCATCCATCTCACTATTAAATTGAGCAACAATTGAGTCTTGTCGGATCCAGATGGCCCGATTATAATTGCGCGGATAGAGTTGGGTAGCGCTGCATGATGCTTAACTGGTTCTCTTGTTTTAGTCGCTGAAAAATCAATTATATCCATATCTCTATACATAAATTATGGATCTATATTGTGTGAAGTGTAAAACGCGTACTAGCACAAATGATGTGACGACGATTACAACTAAAAATAACAGATCAGCACTTACTGGTAGATGTGCAACATGTGGTACAAAAAAATTTAGATTTGTTTCTATGAAACCCGGAGATGTTTTAAAAAAAAAACGAGGAGGTGATATCGCAGCCAAATTGGCAAAGCTCCCTGGAACCCCATGGGCAAAGTACCCTGGAGAAAAGCACCTTCCAGGATATAGCTACTGTGGCCCCGGAACACGATTAGATATCAGACTTGATGATCAAAATCAGCCCCGACCCGGCGAGTATCCGATAAACGCTATTGATAAGGCGTGTCATGCTCATAATGTTGCATATAAAAGCAGCAATCTGCAAAACAGGCATCTCGCGGATGTGAAATTAATTCATGCGTTAAATGCTATTCCTGATAAATCTTTTAAAGAAAAGTTGGCTTCGTGGTTGGTAAAATCAGCTATGAAAGGCAAATTGATGATGGGCGCTGATAATTAATAATATGGAATCTATTTATTATTCTCCAAAAGGATACTGGAGGGGTAACGCTGCAATCAATAAACTCGCCAACGCCGCAAAAGTGAAAAAGGCCACTGCGGCTAATTGGTTATCCAAACAGGCTGTATGGCAAATTTATCTACGGCGTCCTAAACAAATCAATTTCTCGCATTTTGATGTTACCGGACCCAATGAAGTTCATCAAGCTGATTTATTGTTTTTACCACATGACAACGGTTACAAATACGCGCTAATCGTAGTTGACGTTGCGAGTCGATACAAACAAGCAGAACCGTGAAAAACAAAATCATCACCTGAAGTTGCTTCTGCATTTGAAAAGATTTATCGACGAGGCCCACTACGCTGGCCAAATCTGTTACAAGTTGATCCTGGCAAGGAATTTCAAGGCGCTGTTTTATCAGCGATGAAACATCACAGTGTCACGATCAGACGAGGGCATACTGCGCTACATCGCGATCAGGCAATTGTTGAACGATTTAATCGGACTCTTGCTGAACGGTTATTTGGATATCAATACGCGAAGGAGTTTATTCAGGATAAAAGATCCCGTGAATGGGTCAAGAGATTACCAGCTGTGATTACCGCACTCAATAACGAGATTACTCGAACAATTAACATGAAACCTGTCAACGCGATTAAGAAAGCGTCTATATCAAAATTGGAAATCCAAGGAATTTCACAAAAATATTTCAAAGAACCAATTCTTGGTAGTAATGTCACTGTTAGATATTTATACGAACCAGGAGAGCTTGAGGGTGGTAAAAAAAGAGCTACCGATCCTATTTGGAGCGTCACTACGCATAAGATATCCGGTATAACACGATCTACTGGTAGACCTCCAATCTATAAACTGGATTCAACTGCTCCTCAGCGAGGATTTACTCGACAACAACTACAGGTAATTCCCGAGTATACTCAATTACCACCGCGTGGTCTTAACTAGCACCCCTTTGTCTGTTGTACTCAAGACAAGTCAGCATAACGTTATCTCTGATATGACCAATGCTGCTATTCTTTCTGTCTACGGTAAATTGTCGAGGATCTTTATCCGAATACTGCCAAAGCATTATACAATTGCAACTCGCGCAGTGATTATTCTGTTGTTGCTTCAGCGTAAATATTAATTCAGCATCAATGTCAAATTCTCGTTGTTTTTTTTTTGTCTTGTTGTTTGTAACCGGAGAGTTTTTTTATCAATAATTTTAACATCAACGATGCTAGCATCATCCATTGTAGTGTCATTATCATCCAGGACAACTCTTCGAAGTTGATTTATTCTTCGTACTCTGGATACTGCAAGATAAACTAAATTCGACCATTCGATGTGATTATCCACCATCCAAACAATTGTATCTGATATAGTCAATCCCTGTGAAGAGTGTATTGTCGCTGCGTAACCTAACGTCCATCTTCGACGACGCTGATATCAACCAGCACAATATCATTTAACACGAGAATCTGCTTTTCACTCTTCCCTGGAATATCAACTTCAATATTCTGCTTTCGTGTATCCGAAGGCCTATAACACAACGGTACTGGAAGTGTTGCAAATTTTTCTTTATGCGTTTCAAATAACTTCATCTGAAGTGTGTCTCTGACTATTTTTCTACTTGCTACTATCAAATCGTTTGGTCTCCACATTTCCCAAAAATCATTCATGGGAGTTTCTGAAATTATTTCACGCGCTATTTCACATTGGATTCTATCCGGCTGTAATCTAATTAGCGCTTTGAACTCGCGTAATTGTTCATCAAGTGATCTATAATCAGTGGTAATTTCTTCATAATAGTCTACAAAACCCTTTAGCCATTTATGTGGGGATGCACCGATAAATGGTGGTGGCTGGCCGTGATCACCGCACATGACGACTTTTGTATTTTTCAATAACAACCACTCAAGAAATGTTTGTAATATTTTCAACGATACTGTGCATATTTCATCCCAAATTATGATTTCAGGAATGAATTTATCACCCATTCGATCAGGGGTCCATTCATCGCCTTTCCATTGAAAGAAACTATGATAAGTACAGGCATTTACCCCTCGTTGTTTCATCTCTCTGGCGAGTCTGTGAGTAGGTGTTAGGACAATCATGTTTAATTTTGAAACGCTAGCGTTTCTTCTATGATATAATTCAATTGCACGAGTTGTCTTTCCTGACCCACCACAACCGTTTAAATAAACTGTCTTGTATCTACATATTGGATCAGATACCGGTAGTGCATTAGAAAATTTGGATTGAATCTCATCACACTTTAAGTACTTTTCATCCATGGTAACATCTGCCGATTCACAATACTCTTGTAGCGTTTCCTTTTTAAATCGCCAACACCCCCACGCTTCCTCCGGATCTGTGAATTTAGCTACAGCTGATTTGTATTTATTGTGTATATACATCGAATCAGTAGCTACTCTAACTGCGGTATTAGGAAATCTATTTATCATCGAACATAAATTGATACAAGCATAAGCTAGCATAGAACTTCTCAAATGCGTATATTGTTTAATATATCCATCACAATAGGTAACAATTGTACCTAATCGTCTTCCATCGGATAGGAAAGCGTCTTTACGATTTACAAGTTTTCCTTGTTTCGTTAAATCCGTTACAATAAAATCGTATTGAGCGATGTCTATGATCAACCGCGAAGAATATTTTGCATTGTCGTATCTTCCACCGTGGGTAAATTTACCGATTATTCTTCGTCCAAAATCTTTTGCTTGTTCTTTTTTAATTTCAAATAACTTCTTCGACCAATTCATGATTTGTTCTTCATTGAAATTCTTCGAATTTCGATCAGGAAATTGTTTTCGTATTTCATCAATTATACGATCTAGATCGGGTTGTGGTAGCCAAACTTCTTTCTGAGCTCGATAGCATATAATAGCTTCGGAAACAATCAACGATATTAGCATACCACAATCAATCATATATCGTAGTAACACTATTGGCATCCAGGCCTTTTCAGATATATGTCTACCAAGCCAAACATAACTACACGGATGTAACCCTGTAGCGAGTTCAAATGATATCACACGAGCGAATCCGGTTAAATCAAAATCAGGTAATGGTCCATTAATCGCAACACGAGTCATTTCATGCGTGGGGTGTCCAAATCGTTTAAAATAGTTACTACATTCTCCATACCCGAGGAAACTTCCAGGATAACACGCGGATATATCAATTGAAATCATACCATCACGTGAGTATTTTATGTTCCACAGTCCCCCATGATCAAATTCGATGCAACTCAATTTAACATCCTCGAGAAAATCACTTCGTGTTGGACGCCATGAGTTTTTTTCTCTTGCGAAGTGAGCTACCACTGATGGAATAGTAAAACTATCCGTTAATAGTTTTTCATGGAAACTCTCTGGTGAAAAATCATTAGCGATTTTTTTCATTCTGTTATCTAATTCTTCAACGCGATATAATTCACCATTTGGTCTTACAAATTGATCAAATCCTATTTCGGGATCTTCATCACTTCTAAGTAACCACACTGACACAGGATCGTTTTTACACAGCGTGTGAATAGCATCGAATAATTTTTCATTATAAAAAACATCCCCGACGAATTCCTCGGGGATATATCTCACAGTTCTATCTCGTGGAAATATTGTTACTGCAGCCGTCCACGCGTGTTTGTTATGATCAATAATTTTAATTGGAGCTCCTCGCGATTGATATTTCGGTTCGTATAATACTTCTCCGGTTATTGTCGTTACTGATATTGGGAATTTTAATGATGCTTCTAATTTAGCTATATCAGAAATCTTTGCACCGTGCTGTTTCACTGTCAGTTCCCATTCGGTTATTTTCCTACGTCGCAGATCAGTTAGTTTATTTCCTCGGGATGCATTTGTGAAGTGTTCCATTACCCGTGTTGCTACACAATTCAGTGAACTAGAATATTTCATAGGAGCTAGTTTTGCAATATCGGGTTTATCATTTAACGGATATATCCCATAAACAATTGCTGTTACGGGATAAGATCTCTCGTAGTATGGCTTGTCAATTCCAGTTAGAATTCCTGGTTTGGAATCTCTACTTACAATGACAGTCTTTTTATCCTTGAGGATTGGTTCAAATTTACCCCTAATAATCCATTTGCCTTCGACTTCGATAATGAATTTTATTCTGAAAAAATACTTCTGCTGGGAATTGCTTTGCAATTTACCCTTGAATGTCCAGCCCCTTGGCGGGCCAAGGTGTGAAATTATCTCAGCTGCTCTTTCATCGTTCATAGTAGCATCGATGTTGGGTACATTGACATCTTCATCAATAATTCGAAATGTCGACCAACAGTATGCTGCACCGTCTCGGTAGAATTCATTAAAACACTCCCTGATTTTACCCAGTATAGTTCTATCACCGATTAGACGTTTTGGTATATCAGAGCCTCTATCGAGATTAAAATTAGTATTTTTCCAAGGCGTAATTTTCGATAATCTCTTGAACTCATTATCGAGATTGAATTTAGTATTTTTCCAAGGCTTGATTTTCGATAATCTCTTGAACTCATTATCGAGATTGAATTTAGTATTTTTCCAAGGCTTGATTTTCGATAATCTCTTGAACTCATTATCGAGATTGAATTTCGTATTTTTCCAGGGCTTAATTTTCGATAATCTCTTGAACTCCTCCATGTTATAATTAAAACAAGTATTTAAATAGAAAAATATAGTATAATGAATCACTGCAAGTGGCTAATGATTGGATCAACAACCCCGTGTAACAAATCATGCAGAAGCGAATTCTGTGGGTATCATTTAGAAAGCGTTCGCAACGGTTCTTTCGGTCCTCTGGCATGCCTCCAATGTGGGGCTGGGGTAAGGAGAAAATCGCAGTTGTGTCTTGCTTGTGGGGGTAAACGATACAGGGAACTAAAACGCTATTATGACAAACGAATAAAAAATGCAGTCATTGACCCCAACGATGACGAAATCATAAAAACCCCTCAAGATTATATCAAGAGGTTTATAATTAAAGCAGATATAAATTAGACAAACAGTATTAT
Source organism: Unio delphinus (assembly GCA_029339505.1). Taxonomy (NCBI): domain Eukaryota; kingdom Metazoa; phylum Mollusca; class Bivalvia; order Unionida; family Unionidae; genus Unio; species Unio delphinus. The sequence continues at coordinate 1,961,007 of JAQISU010000030.1, forward strand.
TATACAAATGAGCCAAGATTTCAGACCCCATCCAGTGCTTGTTAATTACGAAGCCTCCAGTGATGGTGTTGTCAGGCAACGCAGACTAAAAAAACAGGTAGGTTTTCTGAATAATATGGGATATTTGCTGCTTAGTGTTAGAAATAAAACATATCTCTGTCATATAATTATTTTAGAATGTCATAACGGATTGATCAAAGATGGCTTTGTGATTGATCACATTGATGGGTTCCCTCAAAATAATAAATTGGATAATCTACGAGTCGTTACTCAGCGTCAGAATATAAAATTAGGCAGGACTGGGACATGTAAGTCAGTTGGAAAGAGACCCGTAAAATCATTTGATTTAGAAAATAACAAAGAATCAATATTTCAATCAATGAATGCGGCTGGAAAATATTTTGACATTTGTGGACCTTCAGTACAAAGAGTAGCAGAAGGAATTTATCAAACTACTCTGTCAAAAAAGACAGGTCACAGGATAAAATTCGTATACATCTGAAACGATTCAGGGGAGATAAATCCTTTATGGATAAATCCGCCGCAATTCACACTCTACCTACTAAGTTCCCTTGTATTATGACGTCAAAGGAATTTATGTCGTTTGCTATTACCTGTATACCTTGACTAGGCGCGCCCACGTGACTGTAATGGAGTAAATACAAAGCTTCGGTAGTTGTACTTTTAACAATTTCTAAAACCTTTTATTGTTTTGGCTAAAACTGCATTACAGTTGTATTTATTTAGACCATCTATAACACACTTTTAGTACAGACGTTCCTTATCGCGCTCAGCCGGAAGTGTTTTCCATTCATTGAATAGGTGAGATTAAAATTCCTGTATACAGCTCTTTGTGATTTAATCGATAATGTACTTGTCTAGAGAATTAGAACAGGGAAAATATACGCTGTTATTTAACAACTGTATTATTTTGTTTAGTGCTTCATTTAAAATATGTCTGTTTTAAATGTTGTGAAACAGCATTAATAAGTAATTCAAGGAAATAAAATAACACACTCGTGAATAGACGCGGCTGTATTAGTCGCCTTATATATATTCCGGCTCGTAATAAGCTTGGGGCTTTCGAAAGCCAATTCCGACCAATCAAAACTAACCAACGCCATTAACATGGGCGTGTGGTTGTCTTTTGTCAATCATGCAACCGGGTTAATTTAGTTTGGTTGCTTTTGATTGATTGGATTGGCCGTAGAAAATCTGCCCCGTCGTTTCATGTTTGTGCTGTCTTGTGCCGTCCCACATCATTACCATCAATCGTTTCATTGAATAATACCATCCTTATATGGAATTGTGCCGTCCCACATCATTACCATCAATCGTTACATTGTAAATATCCATCCTTAATTAAGGATATGTATGCCTAAAGTCTGCCGCAACACTCGAGCGGAGACATATATGGCATTGTGCCGTCCATTAATTAAGGTAATTAAGTACATGTATGACGCCCCTCAAGCATATCTTCTGGGCGGTCTAAGATGATGTTTGTCACCTTAGGCCTCCCGCTGGAGATGTATGTTTCGGGTCCCCTTGGGCTTACATGGATGCGAAGGCACCCAAGGAGTTCCAAAGATACGTGTTGTCACATACCTCTGGGTCTCTTTCACGTTATTTGACGCGAAAGGGGTTCCAAATGGGGTTTTCAGTACAGCATATGCATGGACTTAATTAAGTTAATTAAGTAACCTCTGGGTCTCTCTGGCGTCATAGGGCGCCAGCGAGATTGCCAAATGAGTGTTATTTATTTTTTAATAATTAGAGGTAAAATGTATTATATCTATATTTTTATAAAAATATAAATAATGGATATCAAAGATGTAAATTCTATAATTGCTGAAATTTCAATTTTAAAAAATAAAGGAGTAGTATTATCTAAAGATCTCGACTGTGACAGGATTACCTCGGAATATGAAGACATTGAGTATCAGTCTAGTAAGGGTCGTTATGTTTTACCCAAGATGTACAGACTCGTGAAAGGAATTCAAAAGTCCATCTATGCTTGTTTGTACGGTAACGATATTGATGTATTTATAACGCTATTTAGCACCGTTGAAGCAATACGTCAAAAGCTCGGCCAAGAGTATCAAAAACGAGCTGAAATTAGTTCTAAGGTTCGTGATCTTAGAAAAATATTAAACGAGGAAAAACCAGTATCCTAACCACGTGAGCGTTAGGCTTTCAGTAAATTACTAAAAAATTTATTTTTTTAGCGTTTTTTGTAACTACATAGGATTTTCTCCTGAAAGGATACTCAGCAGTTTGGGTTTACTCATGCAATTATGTGCGTACTGGATGATCTGGTCGTGGTAGCAAGTAATCACCGCGACGCCTCCATTTTCACGTAGTTGTTGTTGTTGCCGCGTCGTTAATAAAAATCGTTCATTTCCGTTCTCAGATATTACAATTTTGAAACCTTCAGTGATGTTATTTCTGAAACATTCGCGGATAGCGTCGTACAGTTTAACCTTGTCGGAGATGGATACGTTAGTTTGATGGTACATTATTTAATAACTCAGCTTTTAATATGTGATAGTTTCACATTTGAAAAATTAGTTCACAAACGATATATGGTAGGTGAATCGCTTACAACTAGATTAGCCCGAGAGCGGCTAGCAGCAATTAAAAAGTTTATACCGGTTCGAGACAGACTTCGCGAGAAACTTCAAAAACGACAACAAGCGCAGACTGACTTTTCTGTGTCAAGTGAACAACTGTTCGCCCCGGTAACTAAGGCGACCAGCGATGTGAAAACAGCAACTGAACGAGCAATATTTGGGGATATTCCTGAGGAAGGCAAGCGACGAGAAGTGCCTGTTCTTGGTGTGCTTGAAAAGATAGCAGCGGAAACTGAAAAGACATCAGCGTTGTTACAAAAAACCCCGGGGCCCCGAGTGGCCGAGTGGTCTAAAGCGCTGTCCGTTACGGACCACTGCCATCTCACCTCTGTCTGCGTGGGTTCGAGTCTAAGATTCGGCTAATGTAGTTAAGTGAGAAAGCTTGCCATTAGCTTCTCGTGGGTCGGTGGTTCTTTCCGGGGTTTTTCCGGTTTCTTCCTCCACCACTAATACTGGCCGCCATGTATAGCCTATATATTGTGCTGAAAAATGGCGTTAAACCATAAAAAAAAAACAAAACAAAAAACCCCACCTGGTCCGAAAAAGACCAATGATAAAATAGTATGTGAATTACGTTCGCGATTTAACGAAGAAGGGTTAGCAACAATTGATCAGACTGGCCATGCAGAGCTTCCTGCACTTGTTGTTACGACGTATGAAAACAGAAAAAATGTTAAAACCAGAACAGTACAAGTATGTAAGAGGTATACAACATTGGGCTGATATATTTTACAAAATTAAAACTGAAACAGGTAAAGTTGACAGCAACAATGCGTCATATATTGAATATCTCAAAATGGTGAGTACAGTGTATAATAAATATGAAGAACAAAAATCACAAAGAAAACCACAAGGACTGCAGCGGCGGCGACAACAACCTGCAAAAAAAATATCTTTTTCACCTGCTAAACAAGAAGAATCTCAACAACAACTACCACCCCAAGCTTCGCTTGGACCTTCGCCTGGACCATCTGATCGAGATGATGATCCTTTTAGTTATTTACAAGGTACGGATTTAGAAAAACTTTATAGTGTGGGGGAGGGATTTTCTAAATCTCAGAAATTGCCAGTAATTTCAGGTAGTGGTCTAGTTACTTGTCCTGGTAACATCCTCAGTGATATATCACGGCTGGAAGTTCTCATCGGGGGGAAACGAGCCGGAAACAACTCCGTCGAGATAATTAATGAAGCAGCTGATATCTGTAGACGATTATTTACCGGCGGTATCATGGACATTGATGTATATCGAGAACTCATTGCTGAATTAGTTGAAAATCACAGAGATGTCCATGGTTATGATGAAAATCCTATGGATCTCAGCGATTAATCACTAATTGAAAAACTACTAGTTTTATAACAAGATGATCATACACTACAACCATGATAAACCCGTAAGCGTCTACGTGGTGAACTCACGATTGCCTGTTTATAGAGCATATTACGGAGATGGTTTCGGCAATACCATTGCGGGGTTATTTACAAGAATGGCTCCCAAGGTGGCGCCGTTAGCTAAACAATTATCAATGAAAGCCATTGATATTATTCGTGATAAGGGAACCAGCAAAATCGGAGATTTCGTTGGAAATCTTGCATGAAAGGCATTTTCTGCCGCGAAAGATAAAATAGCATCAATGGTGAGAAAGAAACCAGGAAAAACTTCGTCATTAGTGCTGCCATCAACTACAGTGATGCCTGCAAAAATCAGCAAAGCAATAAATAGCGCAGTGGAAGAAAAACTAGCGTCGTTGGCTGCTTCGGTGACTCCGTCGCCATTGACAGCTTCACCGGTAACAGATAGCGCTATTATGAACGCGATAGCAGGAAGTGGTTTGAAACGAAAACAAAAACGACGATGATTACAAAGAGTTTCGCAATTGAAAACGCTAGTAATGTTATAAATGTTTAAACGAACAGCTGATCCCGCTCTTGATATGGAAGCCCAAGTGCGCAAAGATGATTCCGTCCGCGATTATCAATACTATTCCTATCATGCAATACAACCCGACCTACGATCGCGAGTTGAACTTCAAGTTCAAGATACCAGTAAATACTTTTTGCCGTGTGAAGCATTTATTGAAATCGAGGGAAAACTTGTAACAAATGTTGCAGCTGATACCCCATATCCAGATGGTACCAGAGTCGGTTTTGTTAATAATGGCATAATGGCGTTATTTGAAAGTGCAAGATATCTCATTGATGGAAAAGAAATTGAATCAATAGACCGTGAAGTTGATGTTGCAACAACAATAATCGGACTAGCAAGATACTCCGATGATTATACAAGATCGGCTGGTCCGTCTATGATGTTTGCAAAGGATACTTCTGATAACGCTGACCACCTTCAGTACATTAAAGTGTTAACACCGCAAGACACTTCAGTTGATAATCAACAAGAAGCAGCTAATCCAGAACGTCGAGTTAGACCAGGCGCTGCGTTAGATATTATAAAAGGCGTTAATGATAATTTCAATCTAGGGTTTGCAACACGAAAATTAGCATTGCAAGGACAGCAGCGATATTTTTCATGTGCGATTCCACTCCATCACATATTTGGATTCTGCAGAAATGTCAGAAAAGTCATCTATGGAGCCAAACACACAATCGCGTTAGTGCGAAAAGGCAATGACAATGATGCAATTTGGCGTACTGGTGCCGATGATGGTAAAGTTGTTTTGAGTAAAATAGTATTATGGATGCCAGTAATGACCCCATCAATTGCCAGAGCGGCTGCTCTCATTTATGGACACAGGCGGCAAATCATTGATAAGTTGGCTAACAACAACAACTGATGTCAAACAGGATGATGGTAATGGTACATTTACATGGCACTTAGCAGCCAAACAAGGCGTTTCAGCTCCACGTCATATATTTATAGCGCTGCAGAATCGGAATCGACCAGGCTTCCAAGAACGCAGTCATATGATATTTGATCGATTAGGGGTAAGTGAGGTTTCACTGAGAATAAACGGACAACAAGAACCATCTGAGGATATACAGCTTAATTATAACAATAACCAAATAGCACGTGTGTATCATCGGATGCTGTCATATATGGGTCGTGATCAAAACGTTGATACCGGTTTGCAAATATCGCAACTCGATTTTAAGAACTTGTATCCGATTTATTACTTTTCGCTGGAGCATCTTGATTTAATGAGACAATCCGTCGTTGACATACATTTTAGGGCTCGTATAGATCCTGGTGGTGTTGATTATAGAGCGGTTGCTGTTATTCTCAGCGACAAATCAATGTTGTTAGAAAGGGTTGGCGGACGAATGAAAATTGTTGATGCACCAGTGGAAAATATGTAAATGAAACTTGAAGAGTTTCCAATTAGATCAATTGAAAGCATAAATGTGTTTTACAATAAAATGACATATAGTGTTGTTAGTGTCAAGCTGACTGATGGTCAGGTCAAGAAATTGCGATCAAAATCCGCTAAAGAATGTGGAACCACAATAACGTTGAAACCAGCGCAGATGTCCGGCGGTACACATAAAATATCATTGACGGATCGTCAAATAAAACATTTCAATGATGCGCTAAAGAATAAGAGAGGGGTTCAAATTGTATTTTCAAAGGCTGCAGTCGCCAACATGATAAAATCATGTGGTATATTTCCATTGTTAGCTGCAATACCAGCATTGATTGCAGCGGCTGCCCCAGCAGTAGCGAAAGCGGCTGCGTTGGGAGCCGTTGGGACCGCGGCAGGGATGGCGTTGCAAAAGGCAACTGGGAAAGGATATAAAAAAATCGAAAGGGTCTAAGACTACCAGGAACCCCGTATTCATGGTACAGCGGAAAGGGTCTAAGACTAGGACCGGTTTATTAATTCAGAAATCTTCGATTTCCGAACCTATGGTTCCCAAATCTTCGATGGTTCCCATGTCCAATTTTGATTTACTCGATGCTGCTAAAAAAACTCGCGATTAAAAACTTCAGAGGTGTCTTTATGAAAGATCAATTACCACATCAACCAAACAGCGTTGAAACCGGAATCATTAATTTAGATAACAGCACCGGACCCGGAACTCACTGGGTTGCATACGCTATTGATCCACGTGGGATTGTCTATTTTGATTCAAATGGGTTAGCCCCACCAAAAGAGTTTATGCGTTATATAGAAACCCTTCCAATGAAGACTTGGTATTCTACGCTACCAACACAACAAATAAATGACCCACCAATATGTGGCAGCGAAGTATTAAATGTCCTTAACGCTATTTCTAACTCGTTGGGTAACCCAAGGGGAAAACCCCCACATGTTGTCGTAAATGAATACACTAGTAATCGCTGGCGAAAATCGAAGATTTTTCAACGAAGTCGTCAAAAACGATTTTAGAGAGAGAAAGAGTTTTGTAATATCATGATTGATATTTGGGGGAGATCTTTGAAACCCAAACCCGATGGCACTGCAACCGGTGATGTAAAAAAATTAATCAAAGATGAAATCGCTGAGACGTTAAATTTAGTAAACGTCGACCCGAACGAAATAGTTGTATTTCAAGACAAACAGGGTAAATTGAAAAGCAGTGATGTGTCGTTGGATGATATATTGGTTAAACAACGAAACGCAATCGAGGATACCGTTGTGCTATTTTCCGATCAGGGTAAATTGAAAAGCAGTGATGTGTCATTGGATGACATTTTAAAACGACAACACAACGCCGCTGAAAACTCTATTGCGCTGTATTCCAGCGGTGGACAACTTAAACCAGGCGCACTTGTGTCTACGATCACCGACGCGATTGCCGCCCACGGCCGTGAGCTGGATGATCATATACGAGGTTATACCGCTTTTCGAAGAAATATCGTTGGTAAGTTCTTTGGAACCCCACCTGGGGTTGGCATGACTCTCGCGGATATTAAAAACGTTTTATCGCTGTTCTTTTTTGACAAGGACGCATCGAGGATGATGAATGAAGATGAAATCAAGGCAAATTATCTCGATATTGTTAAACTAATAGAAAATCCTGAAAAGGTAAGGATTCCGCACAAGCGAATTAAAAATATCGTGTATACGACCAATCATGGAATCGTGGATTGGATAGGAGAAAAAGATACTTTTAGAACTACCGTCGATCTCTTGTGGGGTGGGGGGGAAGCGAAGGTCGATGGTATCTATAGGTTAACGTGGGCCTCTATCGATCAATTTAATATGATTGCAGGCGGTAAAACCTACTCTGGTGGCGTCGCGACGTTAATTATCGAGACTGGCAGAACACCAACCTTTCACTTCGTCGCGGTTGATAGCTCCACCATTAGATCAAAAATAGCCTGGTGTATAGAACTCGTAGATCATTTTTGCGGCTGAAGTACTAGCAATTCCCGCTAACGATGGCAAATAATTGAAAACACTAGCGGGTTTAAAATAACAATGATTTCATCATCGCAATATCGTTATGATCAGGTCAGAGAATTTCAAACTAGACTCAAAGCGTTCGCCAAAGAGTATCAAATAAAAATGAAAAAATACCGACGAAGAATCACCGCAATTGATGTTACTATGTACTCGATGTCAGGCGTTCTCGCTGGCGCCGGTATAATACTCGCATCGGTTACAATGATTGCCCCGGTCATAGTTCCAATTTTCATTTCTGCGGCGGCTACAATCGCAAGTATATCAACCGGGATAACAAAAAAAAAATCATCATGCAGCCAGAGTAAACTGCAAGATTACTTAATTCAATTTCATATTGTATCAACCGCATACTCGCAATTATCCTCGATGATATCGTCGTCACTCGATAATACGATTATATCAGATAGTGAGTTCTCAGTGATGGTTAGTATTTACGATTCCGCGATATCGAAATTAGAGCGACAACAACAGTATAATAACAATGACAACACCGATGGAATTAGAAAACACAAACCCGAAAACCAGAATGATCTCAATAACCTCAACGATATCAGATAGTGAGTTCTCAGTGATGGTCAGTATTCACGATTCCGCGATATCAAAATTAGAGCGACAACAACAGTATAGCAATGATGACAACACCGCAGGAATTACTTCAACGAATAGTGGAGAACACTAACCCAGTACAAACAAGCATGATATCAATAACATCAACGAATCCTGAATTCAGTGTGAATTTCCCTAGCCCAGTCCCCGTGAAGGAGATAGCGCTAGCAAAACTACGAGTGTATCACAGTTGGCCTAATATCAGATCAAAATCATTTGGTGGTCAACAACCGAATAATTCACTGGTATTTGCGAATAAGAATCGCGAAGACGGGACTCCAGACTTGAACGTTGTTTCGATACCAACCGGATCATACCAAATCGAACAAATCAATAATGAATTCGCACGTAGAATAAAATCGATTACTGGAACAGAATCGAAAATCGCTATAACAATTCATGAGCCGACGCTATCATCCGCAATTGAGATAAACTCACCTAGTTATGTCGTAGATATCTATCAGAGTTCAATAAGAACTATACTGGGATGGCCTGAAATACCACCTCGACAAGTTAACATACCACCTGAACCACAAAAATCTGATTATACCACCAACAGGATAAAATCTGATAATCCAATAAAAAGCTATAGACATTACAATAAGTCGTATTTTTTCAGTAGAGTAGAATATGAGAACGGCCAAAATGATCATCACTTTGCTAACTGGGATAAAATCACTAAAAATTTCACGTCGCTTAATTTCGATATTTCGATATTGTTAATATCTCTTAAATCCGGTACTCTCACCCGAGATGAATTTATCACCGTCGTAGAAACATGTAATAAAATCATCAATGACATGGAAATATTTCATTTGCAAATTATTCAAGGGGTATTAGGTGACGATAGTCCTAAAACGAGAACAGAGTTTGCGATGAAAAATAATATACGCGTAGAAGATATTCCTGAGTTCAAACTACCAGGATATAATATCTCAGAACTACAAAAATCTCTCAATGATGCCATCGATGAAAGTTTCCAAAAAATCCATGACGCATGGAAAAAATTAACAGAACACAAAACAACTATCCTCAAACATAATAATGATCCAGATGGTGGCGGCAGGCATATCGCTCCGTTCAACGTGAATATATCCTCAGTGATTGCGCTCAATTTAGTATGTGATGTTATCGAAGGAAGCTATCCAAGTAATCTCGAACAATCAAATCAAGCTCAGCAAGGATATATTCTTTATTCGTTTGCACCAACAGCTCCTCCAGGATTCCTAATTATTGAAAACCCAATTAATCCTGTCTACATGCGATGCCATAATAATTCGTTAACGAGAATTAATTTCCGACTCACCGACCAGTCAAATAATTTAATTGATCTACAAGAGGAGGTGTTAGCGATTAGTTTGTTTGTAAAGTCCTAAAGACTGGATCAAATATTCGGTTGAAATCATTTATTATTTTTTGTTAACTTGTAGCAGCAGAGAGGGTGATTGACCACATCGTTGCAACCAAAATTGATTGAAACATCGTAAAGTCTCCGTTTGCTAAATGGAGACTTATTTTTTTTGGTTAAAATATGCGATTTCGTAGGAAGGCTCTATTTTTTGTTTCAAAGATTCAATAAATTTTTTGTCGGAAAAGTGTGGTCTGTTCACCCTCTCTGCTGCTCATTGATTGCCCCAGTGTGGCAATGTGTTAGATGCTAATTTAACCTTAACATAAACAATTTAACTTATAATTATTGATTGGTACTCTAAGACTGTCACCAAAAATGTTTATGAGGATTATTGTGATTCGACTTGTCCAATCAATCTAAAAAAGTCCACAGTTACATGACTAGCATAACGAAATGTTCTTTCTTATCTATAAATAATGTCATCAAATATATTTCATTTCCAGGGAGGATAGAGTTTGAAGTTTGTTTCTAAAAATGTCCGGTCCTCAAGTAGCTGAAAAATATTATGGATGTATCTTAATTTTTTTTATCCATTATTATTATTATTATTATTATTATTATTATTATTATAATATATATATATATATATATATATATATATATATATATATATATATATATATATATATATATATATATATATATATATATATATATATATATATATATATATATATTGTTATATATATTTGATTGGATTGCTTGTTTGTCAGATTCAAATTTGACATTTTAAGTTTAAGATTCATTCATTGGGAGATATTTTGTATTTTGTTTTTAAAAGTGGGATGACCTGTACTTTATGAATACACACCAGATGTTGACCTCATTTCTGACCTAGCTTGAGAGTTGCAAACAAGCTTTCAAAATGATTGCTTGATTCCAAGGACATTATGGAGCTTTGTTGTAAACATTTATCTATTTATAGTTGGGTCATACAGTGTGCACGATATTTGTTGAACATAAATTTGTTCTAAAGATTCTAGAAGATCATGTGACCCTTTCTTGTTACGTAAAAACAGGTATAAAATTATTATGTTTTGAAGCAAACTATTTTGTAGAAGTTGGGCTGTTAGAATACTAAGTTGTGTGTCTTTTTGAGTTATTTTAAATTACCTTGTATTGGAGCTTATTTTAATTCGTTTGGATCAAGAGGACTTATTTTGTTATTTATCTGGAAAATAATTGTGCTCATTGAATTTCATAAGACCAGAATTGACGTCATTACGTGACATTGTCTTTCATCTTGAATGCTTCACTAAGATTCAAACTGGGAATTATGTGGACATTTTATTACCAGGACTTTTGCAATTTCTCCAGTGGATTATATTTTGATTTTTTTTGGATTAATTTTGGAATTGATTCTTAAAACCGTAAGTTTATTTTTCTTTTCTGGAAAATATTTGTGCTCAATAAATTGTTTATTAAGTTTTACAAGCTTGTTATTTTCACTCTTTCTATGTTACTGTCTATTTGAGCCAAAGCACGAAACAATAGTTATGTGTTGTATTGGTATATTGAGGAGTAGGGTGTAGTTATGTACTGTATTAGTTAATTGAGTGTCAGGGATATAGTTATGTGTTGTATTGGTATACTGAGTGGTAAGGGTTTAGTTATGTGTTGTATTTGTATATTGGGTGGTAGGGTTATAGTATGTGCTGTATAGGTATATTGAATGCTGTGGGTAGAGTTATTTCTAATAGTGGTATATTGAGGGGTAGGTGTATAGTTATTAATTACAGAGTGATATTGAGGTGTAGTCGTATAGTTATTTTTTATAGTGGTAAATTGATTGGTAGAGGTATAGTCATATGTCTCATTGGTATATTGAGTGGTATGGGTATATTAATGTGCTGTATTGGTTTATTGAGTGTTAGGGGTATAGTTATTTGATGCATTAGTGGTATATTGAGGGGTAGGGGTATAGTTATGTGTTGTATTGGTATATTGAGGTGTAGTGGTATAGTTATGTGTTGTATTTGTTTATTGAGTGTTGGGTATTATACACCACAATGTTAAGATCACAGACAGGAAATATTTAATGGAATTTATATAAATAGTGGAATGGTGAGGTATAGGGGTATAGTTATATGTCGTATTGGTATATTGAGTTTTAGGGGTATAGTTATGTGTTATATTTGTATATTGAGAGCTAAGGATATAGTTATATGTTATATTGGTATATTGAGGTGTAGGGGTACAGTTATGTGTTGTATTGATGTATTGAGTGGTAAGTGTATAGTTGTGTTTTCTATTTGTATATTGAGCTTTTGGGGTATAGTTATGTGTTGTGTGGGCATATTGAGTGTTAGGGATATAGTTATGTGTTGAAGTGGTATATTGAGGGATAGGGGTATAGTCATGAGCTGTATTGGTATTTTCATTGACAGTGGAGTAGTTATGTGTTGTGTAGGTATATTGAGGGGTAGGGGTATCGTCATGGTTTGTATTGGTATATTGAGTGTTAGGGGTATAGTTATGTGTTGTATTGGTATATTGAAGTGTATGGGTATATTTTTTCTTACTGTGGTATATTGAGGGGTAGAGGTATAGGTATGTGCTGTAATGGTATATTTAGAGGTAGAAGTATAGTTATATGTTCTTTTGGCATATTGAGGGGTAGGCATATTGTTTTTCTTATAGCAGTATATTGAGGGGTAGAGGTATAGTTATGTTTTGTTTTGGAAGGTTTGATAGGGGTATAGTTTGATTGATAGGGGTTATGTGTTGTATTGAAATATTGAGGAGTAAGGGTTTAGTTATGTGCTGTATTGGTATGTTGAGGTAAAGCGGTATAGTTATGTGTTGTATTGGTATTTTGACATGTAATGGTATAGTTATATGTTGTATTAGTTTATTGAGGGGGAGGGTATAGGTATGTGTTGTATTGGTGTATTGACTGGTAAACGTATAGTTATTTACTTATAGTGGTATAATGAGGGGTAGTGGTATAGTTCTGTGTTGTATTGGTATATTGAGAGGTAGGGGTATAGCAATATGTTGAATTGGTGTATTGAGGTGTATTGGTATAGTTATTTCTTATATTGGGATATTGAATGTTAGGGGTATACTTATTTGTTGTATTGATATATTGAGTGGTAGGGGTAAAGTTACTTTTTATATTGCAATATTTAGTGTTAGTGGTTGGTCTATTGAGTAGTATGGGTAAAATTATATGTTGTTTTGGTATTTTGATTTATATGGGTATAGTTATTTTTTTAAGTGGTGTATTGAGGTTTAAGGGTATAGTTATGTTTTGTTTTGATATATTGAGGTGCAGGGGTATAATTATTTCTTATAGTGGTGTATTGAATTGTAGGGGTATAGTTATGTGTTGTTTTGATATTTTGAGTGGCAGGGGTATAGTTATGTGTTGTATTGTTATATTTTGGGAAAGGGTATAGTTATATGTTGTTTTGGTATATTGAGTGGTAGGTGTATTGTTATGTGTTGTATTTGTATATTGAGTGGTAGGTGTATTGTTATGTGTTGTATTGGTATATTGCGTGGTAGGGTATAGTTGTGTGTTGAATTGGTAGATTGAGTGGTAGAGGTATAGTTGTGTGTTGTATTGGTATATTGAGGTGTTGTGGTATAGTTATTTCTCATAGTGGTATTTTGAGTGTTAGGGGTATAGTTATTTGTTGTATTGGTATATTGAGTTTTGGAGGTATAGTTATATGTTGTATTGTTATTTTGATTGGTAGTGGTATAGTTATGTATTGTATTACTATATTGAGGTGTAGGGGTATAGTCATCTCCTTTATTGGTATATTAAGGTGTAGGGGTATAGTTATTTGTTGTATTGGTATATTGAGTGGTAGGGATATAAGTATGTGTTCTCTAAGTGTATTGACTTGTAGGGTATAGTTATGTGTTGTATTGGTATATTGAGGTATAGGGGTATAATTATTTCTTATAGTGTCATATTGAGATGTAGAGGGATTGTTATTTGTTGTATTGGTATATTGAGTGGTAGGGTTATAGTTATTTCTTAAAGTGTTGTATTGAGGTGTAGGGGTATAGTTATTTGTTATAATGGTTTTTTTTTTAATTGTAGGGGTATAATTATTTCTTATAGTGGTATATTGAGGTGTAGGGGTATAGCTTTTTGTTGTATTGGTATATTGAGTGGTAGTGATATTACTATTCATGATAGTGGTGTATTGAATTGTACGGGTACAGTTATATGTTGTATTGGTATATTGAGTTTAGCAGTATAGTTATGTGTTGTATTGGTATTTTGAGGTGCAAGGGTATAGCGGTAGAGAGGGTGAACAGACCACTACACCTTAATATGCTAAAACAACACATCACTATACCCCGACCACTCAAAATACCAATATAACACATAACTATACCAACAGCAGAGAGGCTGAACAGACCAACTTTATAGGTGTCTTATTTTGGTAAACTGAGCCTTCCTCGAAAATGCTTAATAGAAGTATCCATTTGGCAAACAAAAACGACACCAAAGTCGTTGGCGTTGACCCCCTCTGCTGCTATGATTTATCATTGGAACTTTCAGTTCTGGGTTAAACGAATTCCCCCCCACCCCTCTGCTGCTATGGGTTAACCGAAGATTTTATCAAGTCGGACACGATATCTCGTCCGAGGGTCTGATAAATTAATCGTCACAAATCCGTGTGGGATTGACTGAGCATGACTAAAGAAATTTCTAAATCGGTTATGATCCATATCACCTCCGCACCAAGTTTGCCAAATATTTCTCAGAGTATGGGTATCAACTCTGTTGAAGATACATAACATATTGCAGTTATATCTGATCACTTTTGGCATTTGAGTGTAACGTTGAGGTACATATATCACATCGGTGTTTTTATATCTGCCTCTGGAAAATATCAACGCGGGATTTTTTTGATTATCTAACATGATATCAGCATATACGACTAAATTGTTAATATTTCCATCGATATCATCAAAGCTCGATGCATCGTTGATATCAGTGATAAACTCAATAATATAATCATCGATATCGATGAAAATCCGCAGGATTTCGCTTTCTCGTTAAAATCCTTTAACACTTCGTAGCATTGCTGATCATCTTCCCTTGGAGCAATCAAATACAACTTATTCCATTTCATCCTTCTCGTTATTAAATTAAGTAGCAATTATGTTTTACCATTTCCAGATGGTCCGATTATAATTGCGCGAATAGAATTTGGTAACAATGCATGGTGTTTAATAGGTTGCCGTCGTCTTGTAGCAGAATAATCAATTACATTCATATTGCTATATATAATTATGGATCTATATTGTGTGAAATGTAAGGCGCTTACTGGCACAGATGACTTGACGACAATTACAACTAAAAATAACCGATCGGCGCTTTATGGTAAATGCGTACAATGTAGTACAAAGAAATTTAGATTTATTTCCCTTGGTAAACCAAGGAAACCTTTAAAAAAAACTCGGAGGTGATATTGCAGCCAAGCTAGTAAAACTCCCAGGAACACCATGGGCAAAATATCCAGGTGAAAAACATCTTCCCGGGTATAGTTATTGCGGACCGGGAACAATACTTGATATCAGACTAGATGATCAAAACCAACCCAAACCCAGTGAATATCCAATAAACGCTATTGATAAGGCGTGTCATGCTCATGATGTTGCTTATAAAAGCAGCAATCTTCAACACAGACATCTCGCAGATGTGAAATTAATTCACGCGTTGAATTCAATCACTGATAAATCCTTCAAAGAAAAATTTGCTTCATGGTTGGTAAAATTGGCAATGAAAGGTAAATTGATGTTAGGTGCGGGTAATTAATAACAACATGGAATCTATGTATTATTCTCCAAAAGGATACTGGAGAGGTAAAGCGGCAATTAGTAAACTCGCTGGCGCTGCAAAAGTAAAAATTACTACAGCGGCTAACTGGTTATCTAAACAGGCGATATGGCAAATTTATTTACTACCGCCTAAACAAATTAACTACTCGCATTTTGATGTGATCGTTCCTAATGAAGTTCATCAGGCTGATATATTATTTCTGCCGCATGATGGTGGTTACAAATACGCGCTAACCTTAGTTGATATTGCGAGTCGATACAAACAAGAAGAACCGCTAAAAACAAAATCATCGACTGAAGTCGCAGATGCGTTTGAAAGGATTTATCGAAGGCGTCCTCTGCGTTGGCCAAATCTATTACAAGTTGATCTTGGCAAGGAATTTCAAGGTGTGGTTCTATCAACAATGAAACATCATAATACCACGATACGACGAGGACATACTGCACTACACCGCGATCAGGCAATTGTTGAACGGTTTAATCAGACACTTGCTAAGAGGTTATTTGGATATCAATATGCGAAGGAATTTATTCAACATAAACGATCTCGTGAATGAGTCAAAAGATTACCAGGTGTAGTTACCGCGCTCAATAACGAGATTACTCGAACAATCAACATGAGACCTAACAAATCCATTAAGAAAGCGTCTATACCTAAAACCCCACAAAAGGATTATTCAAAAGTACCAATTCTTGGTAGTAATGTAGCAGCAGAGGAGGTGGACAGACCGAAACTAATTGTGCCAAATAGGTTTCAATTCATGTTAACACTCAATAGAAGCGTCGATTTTCAAATGAAGCCCTTATAAATGTTTCCATTGGGTGACCAAAGACACCATTGTAGTTCGCGCTACCCGCGGAGTGTCGACTATGTCACCATTCTCATAAACATTTAATAGGGCCCAATTTGGCATCGAAGACTCCTCGAGGGGTTTCTCATAGAAGAAAAAGACACCATTGGTTCGGCGTCCACCTCCTCTGCTGCTCCGAAGTTATCAATTTTTTTACTATGAAAATCATTTATGATTGAAAGTCTTAAGACGAAAATCCTTTCAGGATTTCATAAACAGACTAATTTGCAAAACTTCACCTCGAAGATCAATTAGATTATTGGATTGGTCAGTGAGTTTTAAATTAATTCTCGTTAAAGAATTATTATGACATCGCATAAAGACTATATTAGTTGGGTCCTCAATTATTAAAAATCCTGGAGGAGCTGTTGGTGCAAATGAGTATAGAATATATCCCTGCTGAGCTTGATTTGATTGTTAGAGATTTATTTGATAGCTTCCTTCGATAACATCACATACTAAATTCAATGCAATCACCGAGGATATATTGACGTTGTTCGGAGCGATGTGCCTACCACCGCCATCTGGGTCGTTATTAAACGTCAGAATATTTGTTTGTTGTGATGCCGCTTTTTCCATGCATCATAAATCCTTTCGAAACCAACATTAATGGTATCACTTAACGTTTTTTAGTTCTGGTGCGTTTTATTTTGGAATTTTAAATGCGAAAATATCTTCAATACGGATTTTATGATTTTCTGTGAAATCTGTTCTCGTTTCAGGATTATCGTCGTCTAATATCTCTTGAATAATTTGCGAATGAAATGTTTCCATGTCGTTGATGATTTTGTTGCCCGTCTGTACTACACTAATAAATTCATCTCGGGTGAGAGTACCAAATTGAAGAGATATTAACAACAACGAAAGATCGTTTTCCATTGCTGTAAAATTTTCACTTATTTTATCTTCTCGAGTGGTGTAGTATCTAACGCGATTTTTTATCTTTTCATTAAAAAAATTCAACTTGGAGTATTCGCTAAAACCTTTTACTTCATTGACGGGTTTTATCTTATCTGTGATGTAATCGGATTTTTTAGGTTTGGGTGGTAAATTAATGGTTTCTCTCCGAGGTGGATTTTCAGGCCAACCAAGCATTGTCCTTATAGAACTCCGATAAATATCTACGAGATAATTAGATGAATTAATCCCGATCGCAGATGATAACGTCGGCTCGTGAACCGTTATAGCGATTTTCGATTCTTTTTCAGTAATAGATTTAATTCTTCGTTGTAATTTGTTATTGATTTGTTCAATTTGATATGACCCCGTTGGCAACGAGATAACGTTCCAGTCTGGAGTTCCATCTTCACGATTTTTCCACGCGAATACCAAACTGTTATTCGGTTGCTGACCACGAAATGCTACCGATCTGATATTAGGCCAACTATGATATACTCGTAGTTTTGCCAGCGCTATCTCTTTCACGGGGTTGGAGTCGGGAAGTTCACGCTGAATTCAGGACGCGTTGAAGTTATTGATGTCATGCTTGTTTTCACCGGTGTGGTATTTTCTACTATTTGTTGAAGCAGTTCTTGCGACGACATTGACATTGTTATTATTATTATCCCGCTCTAATTTCCAAAAATCTGTAAGATTTTTCATCGTTGACTTGTATAATGTCGCCATCGCTGAAAACTCGCTATCTGATATTGTCGAATCATCCAACGAAGATGATGTCATCGATGATAATTGCGAGTAACCAGCAGATGCAACGTGAAATTTAATTACATAATCGTGAAGTTTACTCTGGCTACACGATGATAATTTTTTGTGATCCCGGTTAATATACCGGCAATTGTAGCCACCGCGGAAATAGCGATTGGAACTACGACCGGGGCGATCATTGTAACCGAAGATAGTATTATTCCAGCCGCGGTGATTACTCCAGATACCGAGTACACGGTAACATCAACCGCGGTTATTCTTCGTCGGTATTTTTTTATTTTCATTTGATACTCCTCAGAAAGCTAGCTGAGTTTAGTTTGAAATTCTCTGACCTGATTATAGCGATACTGGAATGATGAAATCATTGATGACGAAGTCATTAGTGTTGTCATTTTATTTTTAATTCGCTAATAAATCCAATTGAAATTCGCCTGCAAATTCATTTCAATTCAGTTATTGCTCAGATCTGCTACGAACTCCACATACCATGTTATTGGCGATCTAACTATATAATCCTCTGCTGCAATTATATCCAATCGTTCGGTTATACCCTTGCTTATGATCATTGATATTATATTGCTATTCACGGTTATACCACCCACCATAATGTTAAATCAATCCGGTGAAATTAGCGTCAATCTGTAGATACCCTTGACAACCGCGGTGATGCTTATCATGTTATTATTGCCTTTAATCCAATCCATTGAACCCCATTTAATCGTGTACACAATACTGTTAATATTCTTCTCATGAGGAATTTTTATTTTTTCAATGACGCTTATCATTCTCGCTGCATCAACTTTCATTGCTTCGATGAAATTCTTCATCTCATCGATGGATTTCTTAATATCAGGTAGTTTTATGTAAATTTTATCGAATGCGGTTCCAAGAAATTTATCTATAATGTTTTTTGCGTAGAATTGAAAACTGTTTTATGTGCTCTTCATATCGGGATTGAAAGTTTGCAAATTCCACCATAGAATTTTTTATTTCTATTAGTTTTGGTGTGGTTACACGTGGAACACCAAAAAACCATCGATGCTGTCAATGAGTTGATTAAATTTATCATCATATTTTTTAATGAACCCGCGACAGATATGTGATTGTTATCCAACGATGATAGTTTATCTGTAATTGTTGAAATAAGGACATCGGGTTTGAGTTTACCCTGATTGGAAAATAGTGCGATAGTATTCTCTGTTGCGTCTCGTCGTTTAACTAAAATATCATCAAGAGAAACATTACTAGTTTTCAATTTACCCTGACGATCTTGAAACACAACTATTTTACCGGGATCAACACTTGCTAAGTTCAACGTTTCAGCTATTTCATCTTCGATGATTTTTTTCACATCTTTGATTTCAGCTCCATAAGTGGGTTTCTTCAGCGCTGATAAAGGTCGTCCCCAAATATCAATCATTGTTATCTAGAAATCTTTTCTGTGTTTAAAATCTAAGAGATTTCGCCAGCGACTGCTAGTATATTCATTCACAACAACATTGGGTGGTTTTGGGTGTAAATTGCTTTGCAATTTCATCTTTGATTCCTTTGAAATAGCATCAAGGACATTTAATACTTCTCTGCCGCATATTGGTGGGTCATTCATCGTTTTTTGTTGGTAACGTAGAATACCAACGAGGAAAACTCTTTGTGTGAATATAACGCATAAATTCCTTCGGAGGCGCTAATCCATATGAATCGAAATAAATGATCCCACGTGGATCAATCACGTATGCAACCCAGTGGGATCCAGGTCCGGAGCTGTTATCTAAATTAATAATACCGGTTTCAACATCATTGGTTTGTGCCGGTAACTGATCTTTCATAAAAACACCTCTGAAGTTTTTAATCGCGAGTTTTTTAGTGGTATCAATTAAATCGAAATTGGACATAGGAATCAAAGACTCTTCAATCGAAGATTTCTGAACTAGTAAACCGTTCCGGGAATTCTCAAGCCGCTTCCCTTGTACCATGTGTGTGGAGTTCCTGGTAGTCTTAGACACTTTCCTCGTTTCTTTTTTTAGACCCGTTCACGGACCCACCGGTTGCTTTCATTAGTGCCATTCCTGCCGCGGTACCAACAGCCCCTAACGCTGCCGCTTTAGCTACGACTGAGGCCGTCGCAGCAATCAGAGCTGGAATCGCAGCAAACAACGGGAATATACCGCCGGTTTTTTCCATATTGCGGATCGCAGCCGCAGAAAAAGTAACCTGGACGCCTTTTTTGCTACAAGCGCGTCATTGAAATGTTTCACTTGAAAAAGTTGTCAACGACAACTTATTTGCACCGCCATTCATTTGATTAGGTTTCAGCGTTATTATGGTTCCACATTGCTTAGCTGATTTGGATTGTAATTTCATTAACTGACCAGGTGTTAACGTGACACTGATACTACTATATGACATTTTATACTAAAATAAATTGATTCCAATTGCTGAGTAATTTCATCATAGATTTTCCACCGGCGCATCAATGACTCTCATTCGTCCACCAACACCTTTGAGTAGCATTGATTTATCAGAGAATGACAGCAACTGCTCTATAATCAGCACCACCAGGACGGGTTACACGAGCTCGAAAGTGTATATCAACGACGGATTGCCTTACCAAGTCGAGATGTTCCAGCGAAAAGTAATAAATCGGATACAGATTTTTAAAATCCAATTGTGATATTTGTAGACCGGTATCAACATTTTGATCGCGTGCCATATACGACAACAGATTATGATAAACTCGTGCAATATGGTTAACAGCGTAATCAGGTTGTATATCCTCGGACGGTTCTTGTTGTCCGTTTATTCTCAGCGAGACCTCACTGACACCTAATTGATCAAAGATCATATGGGAACGTTCTTGATTATTTAATCGCGCAGTATTCTGTAGCGCTACAAATATATGACGTGGAGCTAAAATACCCTGTCGTGCTGCCAAGTGCCATGTTAATATACCGTCGATATTAGAATCTATCGTATCCGTGGACACTGATAACCAACTCAACAATGACTTTCCTCCCTGATCCATAAATGATAACAACCGCGATTCTGTTACCATTGACGGAGTCAACACTGGCATCCAGAGAGATAGTTTTGATAAAACGACTTTACCGGCGGCAACACCAGCACCGCACCAGATTGCATTATCGTCAGTACCCTTTCTCACTAGCGCTATAGTATACTTTGCTTCATAAATAACTTTTCGGACGTTTCTACAAAATCCGAATATGTGATGGATAGGAGTCGCGCATGAAAACTGTCGACGTTGTCCCTGCAACGTTGCTACTCGTGTTGCAAATCCTAGGTTGTAATTAGGAATATTATTTATGACATCAAAATCAGCAGCTGGTCTTACATACCCGGGTGGTGCTGGATTAACTGCAATAGCTTGTGTTGCTTTTACTCTAGAATACTGGACGTGTTCGGCGTTATCAGTAATATCCTTCGCGAACATCATAGACGGACCTGCCGATTTTGTATAGTCATCGGAATATCTTGCTAACCCGATTATTCCCGTGGCAATATCAACTTCACATTCTATCGACTCAATTTCCTTTCCATCAATGAGATATCTTGCACTTTCAAATAACGCCATGATACCATTATTGACAAAACCAACTCGGATAGTTGGGTCATTACCGTATGGTGTATCATCTGTTTGTAGAAGTTCACCTTCGATTTCGATAAATGCTTCACACGGTAGAAAGTATTTACTGGTATCATGGACTTGAAGTTCAATTCGTGACCGAAGATTTGGTTGTACCGCGTGATAAGAATAAAATTGATAATCACGTACAGAATCATCTTTAAGTACTGGGGCATCCATGTCAAATGCGTTTTCAGGTGATCGTTTGAACTTTTTTTATTATATATGCGCCGGTCTAATTGTGGTGAAAATGGAAATTGCTTGCAATTTCAACAGAGTAATTTCAAATTGGAAATTGCTTGGCTGAAAATCCTTGGATTTTACATCTTCGATTGGAAACTTTTTGAGTTTCAATTTCAGAGTTGAATTCCTGGGGAGTAATAAGGCTTCTGTGTTCAACGCAGCCAACGGCGATCACTCGGGTGTTTTTAATTGTAGGGTTTCTTTTACGCGGTTGAGATTATACAATCAGACAAATTACAATTTAGACAATACTTTTTTTTCTATATTATATAATAATGGAAAATTCGAAGGAGATTTTGAAAGAATTGAAAATTGAAAATCGAGATTCACTCCCGATCGTCCCCCTCTGGGAATATTGTAGAATTATTAATTTTCCAGAGAATGAAGAAGAAGAGGATGAACAAGAGCGTATTAATGAGATCTTCAGGAAAGAACGTCTCCGACGTCGCAAACTTATCCACGTTCGCAAACCTGATGATGAATACGATCGGGAAATACAAGAAGAATATAACGATATTGTTTATCAAGAATGTTTTATTAAACACGTGATAAACAACGGCCCATTCATGAAACTTGTCGATGAATATGATACTGATGCGGTTTATCTCCTCTTTGAAATCATTAACAGCTATGAATTCTATAATCGTATCATATCAACGAATGATGATTATTCCTATCATGAATGTTTAAATATCATAGATGAATATATAGATATTCCCTATAGTTTATTAATCGCCGAGACATCAGTTGAATATGAATACAGAATAGTAGGAATAAAATTCCCCGGAGGGCTTTCACGAGTATTAAATAGAAAAATATACACGGAAAATGAGCGTGTCAGGGCTTTATTGGAAACTGAAGAATATCAGGAACGATATCAAATCACTTTGTTGAAATTCGAATTCATTTTCACAATGGAAACTCTTTGAGTGGAAATTGCTTTGCAATTTCACCGATGACGTTGACGTCTTTGACGTTTGTTTAAACCACTTCCCGCTATGGCATTTGCAATGACGGAGTCATCGGCGTTGGAAGTGTATGGCAAAGCCATCTGCCCTAGTTTTTGATCTACTGCCTTATTTATAATTTTACTAACACTCGCAGGCATAACCGCAGTAGATGGTAGTGGTCCTGGTTTTGAAAATCTGGAAGATTGGAAATCCTTTGGATTTCTACGTCGAACTAACGCTGTTAGTTTATCCTTCGGGGTTGAAAACGCCTTCGCGGCAAGATCACCAGCGAAATCTCCGATTTTGCTAACTGCTTTATCACGAATAACATCAATGGCTTTCATTGATAGTTGTTTTGCTAGCGGCCCTACTTTTGGAGCCATTCTTGAAAATAATCCTATAATTGTATCACCAAGGCCATCTCCATACCATGCGTGGTATTTTGGTAATCGTGAGTTTACCACGTAGAAGTTAGTTGGTTTATCATGGTTGTAGTGTATGATCATCTTATAAAAAACACTAGCGTTGAATTGTTGTTCGATTGGAAACTCTTCAATGAAAAATCCATAGTGAAAATCCGTAAGATTTTCCATTTCAATCACTATAAAAACCATGATGATTTTCCGCTAACTCTTCAATGAAATCTCGATATGTTGCAATATCCATGATACCACCTTGAAATAACCTCCTGCAGATATCGGCTGCTTCATTAATTACTTCCGGTGAGTTATTTCCAGCTCGTTCCCCCCCCCCCCCCCGCTACGAGTACTTCTAATCGTGCTATATCACTAAGAATATTACCAGGACATGAAATGGGAAACTTTGAGTTTCAGACCACTGCCTGTTTTTGAGAATCCTTTGGATTTTTCAGTGATACCCGTTGCACCTTTTTCAGAATCAGCTTCTGCCATTATTTGTATTTCATGAGGGAATGGGTCTGCTGTATACCCTGGTGGTGGTTGTGTGACTCCTCGTACCATTGCTAGAAATTGATTATAATCAGATTTTATTTTTTTTGTTATTTTGTTTTCGCCGCGGTTTGCTAAAAACACCTTATTCGCCCAGGTGTCTAGGGATTTTATAAAATCTTTAGATTTGTCGTCTTTTAAGTATTTATATTTTTTTTGAATTTTCTTTAGTAAAATCAGCTAAATCAGAGCCTGGTTTGATGTCTCTGATTTTTTTAACGCATCACCTGTAAATATATTTTCAGGAGAATAATCCTCTCTGGAAATTGCTTGTGCAATTTCAACATCGCCTTGTTCAGACGGGGGTGGGGGGTGGAATATCAATATCACCTAATCGTTCAACTTCTTGAAGTTCTCGTTCTTGTTGTTCTTGTTGTCGTACATTAGTTATTATATCAGCGGGAAGTGTTTTTAATGATTTTTTTGTTTGTTTAGTTCTTTTTGCTATTTTTTTCTAACACAGGGAGAAGAGGTCTCTCTGTTCTCGTCCCCTCCTCAGGGACATCCCCATATATAGCTTGTTCAGTGGCTGATTTCACATCCTTAGTTGCACTGACTATGGGTTTAAAAAGCTCCTGTGTATCAGTAGAAAAATCAGTCTGAAGCAGTTGTCGTTGTTGTAATTTTTCACGTACACGATCACGAATTGAAATGAGTTTATTAATAGCATTCAGTCTCTCTCTCTCTTGCTGATCTCGTGGTTAATACTTCATTGGTCATTATTGAAACAACAACGCTATCTTTAAATTACAAATGAAAAAATTGCCTAGAAAATCTTCGATTTTTAAATTCACCGTCAAAATCCTTTGGATTTTACACAGAAAACCATCCAAATCAGTCAATAAAATCCATAGGATTTTCAATCGTAAAATGATTTTCAACTATATTTCAATAAAAAAAATAATTACTACGTTTTGCAACTCTTTTGTATGTCATTGTTAGTATAGAATTTCTCACCCCGTTTGTTTGACTAAAACCGGCGTGTTATGAATACGCCCTCATCGCGTTACCTGTATATGCGGAATTTATACAAGAGGCTCTGCGGGGTGGGACTCAGCTTGCTCAATTAGATGTTTTATCTGTTTAGCCTTGGAATTGATTAGTTTTTTTTTTGTTCATATTCGGCCCCTAATTGTTTTCTATCAGCTTCTACGACCGTACATAATGGTACAAACACACTAACGTCTCCATGATAAACTAAACTCTCACGGATACAGTTCTGTATCTTTTTTGTCAATGCGTATTGTTTCGAGAGTGTGTATTTATGATTTAGCCGTGCGGCATTTATGTCCTCAAAGTCGGATAGTATTTGATCAGAATCCAAACCGCATAGCTTAATTGTTTTATTTTTCAATTTATTTATCTCATTTATAATACAGTCGATATTTTCAGAATTCATTATTGAATATGTTATATCCATTACGTATTCATAATTGAAAAAAATCAAAATGAATTCTGGATACGCTAAGGTGTTGGTCATCTTTGCACGTCCAGAAGTATTATGCGATTATATGTGATGTATGGTATATATATATATATATATATATATATATATATATATATATATATATATATATATATATATATATATATATATATATATATATATATATATATATATAATGGATGACGACAGCACACAACCCATTGGAACCCCTTTGGTGCATTTATACATGAAACGGCGCCCAGGGTTACATACAGGACGGTACAATGCCGACATATGGGGCATACAACTATACTTAATTAAGGACAGCACAATGCCAATACTCCGTTTCGTTATGGTGTATATGGCATACAAATATACTTAATTAAGGACAGCACAAACCCGTTTGGAAACGACTTAGGTGTGTATTTCATCGGAGTCGCCCAGAGGTTACAAACAATGATATGGTATATTTATAATGACAATGGATGAAAATAGGACGGCACAACAATGATATGGTATAATTTGCAATGACAATGGATGGCGGGGGCGGGTCTACATTCATTATACGTCAATCATTCTAACCTAAATAAAATCCTAGGTTGTATGAATACAAAACAAGTACCCATACACCGGATAGTGTCTAGGTTGTAATGATTACGCATTGATTTTAGACACACTTAAAACCCCCAATAGTATAAGAGGCGAGGCCGTATATAAGTTACTCATTACAAGGAAGTCAAACACAGAGGTGTGTGATTTTACTCTTTGTTGTGTATAATACATGAACTTGACAGCGCAGAATTAACAGTGAATACTTGTAAAAAACACTAAAAACCGAATATAATTGTTTGTAAACACTTCGTGTTCATTTTGTTTCCTACAAAACAGATAGTTAATTATATCCTGTTGAGATTTATGACAATTATAACAGCCAATCAAAAACCACCCAACGGTAACTCTGTCATTGGTGAACTTGTCACACACCGATATACCCGGACGAGTTATCTCCGCTAATACCATTTAAAATACATACAGTTAGAGATATGAAAACTGAATCCGATTATTGAAACGTTTTGAAAAGGAAGATTGATAAATTCCCTCTGCAACATATCGTTCTGAGGGCATAGAAATATCAAAATATTCTCCAGCCTTTTTCATAGATGAAAATACCCTTTCCTGGTTAGTTGCCGTATTAAATGCCCTTACAGGTTTCGCCCTTTTTGAGTATTTCTCAGTTTTCCCAGATGCTGTATTCTCACTTTGTGTAACAGCTCGTGAATTCGATACAGAATTGTTCTTAGGATTAGAGTCAATGTGATCAATAACAAAACCATCCTTGATCAATCCATTAAACACCTCAAATACGAATCGGTGATTATAATATCTCCCCTGCCCCCCCAACAGTAAACATCAAATACCCCATATTATTTACAGCACCAACAGATTTCTTCAATCTGCAGTGTCTAACAACACCATCACGAAAAGCTTCGTAGTTTTTAATAACAGGATGTTGTTGAAATTCTTGGTTCATTTATATATAATACTTCTATTTGTCTAATTCATTTATTGGCTGAATTATTACACTGGAAAATCTTTCTATGTAATCTTGAGGAGCTTTTATGATTTTGCCATTGGCAACGTCTTTGGTAGAGTCAGGATTTTTGATTCTTTTTTTGTCATAATAACGCTTCAACTCTTTATACCGTTTACCACCGCAACTGAGACATAACTGCGATTTGCCTCTAACCCCTACACCACCATTAACACATGGTTTCGGTCCATTGCTACCACGTCGAAAACTTTGCCCACAGAATTCATTTATGCATGACTTGTTACACGGAGTCTTTGATCCAATCATAAGCCATTTGCAATGATTCATTATATAAAAATCTTTTTTTTAAATTCTTGTTTTGATTATAGCATGAAAGAATTCGAAAGATTATCGAAAATTACGCCTTGGAAAAATGCTAAATTCAATCTAGATAGAGTCTATGATATATCAAAAAGTCTAATAAATGATAGAACCATATTGGGTAAAATCAGAGACTGTTTTAGTGAATTTAAGCGCGATGGAGCATCTCAAACTTGGTCGACATTTCGAATTATTGATGATGATGCACCCAACATTGATGCTACCATGGACGATGAAAGAGCAGCTGAGATAATTTCACATCTTGGCGGAAAGAGGTATTTTTTCAGAATAAAATTCATTATTGAGAGGGAAGGAGTATGGATTATCAGGGATAAAATTCAACTAATCCTCAAGGATAAAAAACTCTCATTCTGGTCACTGCGAGATAAACTAAATTTGACCACTCGATGTGATTATCCACTATCCAAATAATTGTATCTGTGATAGTTAATCCCTGTGAAGAGTGTATTGTTGCTGCGTACCCTAACGTCCATGGTGATTTATCAGTGCGTAATACATCTTCGACGACACTGATATCAACCAGCACAATATCATTTAGTACTAAATTCTGCTTCATTGGAAAATCTCCGATTTTCACTGGAATATCAACTTCGATATTCTGCTTTCGTGTATCTGAAGGTCTATAACATAACGGTACTGGAAGTTCCGCAAATTTTCTTTTATGTATTTCAAATAATTTCATCTGAAGTGTGTCTCTGACTATTTTTCTACTTCCTACTATCAAATCAGTTGGTCTCCAAGTTTCCCAAAAATCATTCATGGGAGTTTCTGAAATTATTTCACGCGCTATTTCACACTGAATTTTATCCTGTTGTAATCTAATTAGCGCTTTGAACTCGCGTAATTGTTCATCAAGTGATCTGTGATCAGTGGTAATTTCTTCATAATAGTCTACAAACCCCCTTAGCCATTCGTGGGGGGATCCACCGACAAATGGTGGTGGTTGACCATGATCACCGCACATAACGACCTTTGTGTTCTTGTTTAACAACCACGTGAGAAATGTCTTTAATACTTTCAACGATACCGTGCATATTTCATCCCAAATTATGATTTCAGGAATGAATTTATCGCCCATTCGATCAGGAGTCCATTCATCGCCCTTCCACCGAAAGAAGCTGTGATAAGTACAGGCTTTTACCCCACGTTGTATCATCTCTCTGGCGAGTCTGTGAGTTGGTGTTAACACAGTCATATTTGATTTCCCACGAAATAACTCGATAGCACGAGTTGTCTTTCCTGATTCACTGGGGCCGTTCAAATAAACTATCTTGTATCTACATATCGGATCGGATATCGGTGGTGCACTAGAAAATTCTGATTGAGAAGAGCTCCTCTTTAAGTATTTGTCTTCGATGTTGACGTCAGCGAATTCACAATAATTGAGTAGCTTTTCCTTTTTAAATCTCCAATTACCCCAATTTTCCAGGGGATCTGTAAATGCAGCTACGGTTGATCTGTATTTGTTGTGGATATACATAGAATCAGTGGCGACTCTAACCGCGGTATTAGGAAATCTATTTATCATCGAAAATAGATTAATAGAAGCATAAGCTAGCATAGAACTTCTCAAATGTGTGTATTGTTTACTAGATCCATCACAGTAAGTAACAATTGTACCAAATCGTGTTCCATCAGATAAGAAAGCGTCTTTACTAGTTGAAAATTTCCCCTGATTCGTTAAATCCGCTATGATAAAATCGTATTCAGCGACGTCTATGATCAACCTCGAAGAGTATTGGGCATTGTCGCGTCTTCCACCTTGGGTGAATTTACCGATTATTCTTCGTCCGAGATCTTTGGCTTGTTTATTTTTATTTCAAACAACTCCCTAGACCAATCCATGACTTCTTCCTCGCTGAAAGCAGGAAATTGTTTTCGTATTTCATCAATTATACGATCTGGATCGGGTTTTGGTAACCAAACTTCAGTTTGTCCTCGATAGCATTTGATAGCTTCACTAACAATCAGCAATATCAGCATACCACAATCAATCATATATCGTAGTAACACTATTGGCATCCAATGCTTTTCAGATATATGTCTACCAATCCAAACATAACTACACGGGTGTAACCCTGTAGCGAGTTCAAATGATATCACACGAGCGAATCCAGTTAAATCAAAGTCACGCAACGGACCATTAATCGCAACACGAGTCATTTCATGTGTGGGGTGTCCAAATCGTTTAAAGTATTTAGCGGCTTCTCCATACCCGAGAAAACTCCCAGGATAACACGCAGATATATCAATTGAAATCATACCCTCGCGGGAATATTTTGTATTCCACAACCCTCCATGACCATATTTGATGCAACTCAATTTAACGTCTTCGAGAAAATCACTTCGTGCTGGACGCCATGAGTTTTTCTCTCTTGCGAAGTGAGTTACCACTGATGGAATTGTAAAACTATCCGTTAATAGTTTTTCATGGAAACTCTCCGATGAAAAATCCTTTGGATTTTCCGGGGAAAATTCATTAGCGATTTTTCTCATTCGTGAGTCTAACTCTTCAGTGTGATATAATTCACCATTTGGTCTTACAAATTGATCAAATGCTGATTCGGAATCAGCACTATTAAGTAAACACACTGACACAGGATCATCTTTACACAACGCATGAATAGCATCAAATAATTTCTCTTCATAAAAATCATCCCTACAGAACTCTTCAGGGATATATCTTACGGTTCTATCTCGTGGAAATATTGTTACTGCAGGTGTCTACGCGTGTTTCTTATGATCAATAATTTCAATTGTTGCTACACAATTCAACGTTGACGATTGTTTCATAGGAGCTAGTTTTGCAATATCGGGTGTATCATCTAATGGATATATCCCATAAACAACTGCTGTTACAGGGTAAGATCTCTCGTAATACGGTCTATAAATTCCAGTCAGAATTCCTGGTTTGGAATCTCGACTCACAATGACAGTTTTTTTATCCTTAAGAATTGGTTCAAATTTATCCCTGATAATCCATTCTCCTTCTTCTTGGATAATGAATTTCGTTCTAAAAAAATACCTCTTTCCGTCAAGATGTGAAATTATCTCAGCCGCTCTTTCGTCATTCAAGGTAGCATCGATGTTGGGTACATCTTCGATGTCGTGAACAATTCGAAATGTGAATCACACAAGAGATGCTCCATCACGCTTAAATTCATGAAGGGAATTGCGAATTTTGTCTAATACGGACCCATCGAGATATCTCAGAGTTTTTCCAAGGTTTCTCTGTCTGACATATATATATATATATATATATATATATATATATATATATATATATATATATATATATATATATATATATATATATATATAATTAAAACAAGTATTTAAACAAGAAATATATGTATAATGAATCAATGCAAATGGCTATGATTGAATCAAAGACTCCGTGTAACAAATCATGCATAAATGAATTCTGTGGATATCATATGCAAAGCGTTCGTAATGGTAGCCTGGGTCCGATACCGTGTATTCGATGTGATGTAGGGGTTAGAGGTAAATCACAATTGTGTCTCGGTTGTGGTGGTAAAATATATAGAGAGTTGAAGTGTTATTATGACAAGAAGAGAATCAAAAACCCTACCTCTGACACTGTCAACGACAAGATCATAAAATCTTCTCAAGACTACATAGTAAGATTCTCAAGTAATGTTATAATTCAGCCAATTAATGAATTAGACAAATAAAAGTATTATATATAAATGAACCAAGAATTCGGACAACATCCAGTGATTGAAAACTATGAGGCATCCCGTGATGGTATTGTTAGAAACTGCAGATTGAAGAAATCTGTTGGTGTTGTGAGTAATCAAGGATATTTGACGTTTGAGGAAAAATACATATTAATCACCGTTTTATACACGAGTGTTTCCGTGGATTGATCAAGGATGGTTTTGTTATTGATCACATAAATAATAACAAGACTGATAATTCCTTATCGAATCTGCAAGCTATTTCACAGAGTGAGAATAATAAACGAGGAGGAACTGGGAAATACTCGAAAAATGCTAGACGGATAAGGTCTTTTAATACTGAAAATAACGAGGAAAAAGAATTTCAGTCAATAGCCGAAGCAGGTAGATATTTTGATATTTGTCCCCCCTCAATACGATATGCTGCAGAGGGAATAACTAGGACCGCTTTTTCAAAACGTGTTAATAATAGGATTAAATTTTCGTATATTGACATCTAACTGTATGTATTAGCGAGATAACTCGTTTAGATATACACAGAGTTACGTTATCACGTGATTGTAATGGCTTTCACAGACGATAGACTTATCTGTTTTGTAAAAGTATTTACAAATAGTTTTATCTTTTTTAAGTATTTGGTGTATAGTCTAAGGTATTTGAATGAATGACATTCAATACCTTTTGACGTCAATCCATTCATCGCTATTAACTTCCGTGATCTTGTGTGCATAGTCAATCACTTACCTGTAACTGTTAAGACTTCGCTTGGCAGGGTCATGCTATGAATCATTGGAGTGTTTGTAAACATGTTCGTGCAGGCTCATGCTATGAATCATTGGAATGTTTGTAAACATGTTTGTGCAAGTTTTTCAAGGAATTTATTGGAGTTTTGTAACATGTTTGTGCAAGTTCAATGAATCATTGGGTTTTTGTAAACATGTTCGTGCAGGCTCATGCTATGAATCATTGGAGTGTTTGTAAACATGTTCGTGCAGGCTCATGCTATGAATCATTGGAGTGTTTGTAAACATGTTCGTGCAAGCTCATGCTATGAATCATCGGAGTGTTTGTAAACATGTTCGTGCAGGCTCATGCTATGAATCATTGGAGTGTTTGTAAACATGTTCGTGCAAGTTTTTCAAGGAATTATTGATAAAACCCCCATGGGGAATTTTGCATATGTGAGCGTATCGTAGGTATAAAAGGACGTGAAATTTTACAATTGTGTGCATTCCAAGCGAGGTCTTAACAACCACAGGTAAGTGAAATCTTTTAGTTATTTGTCCTTAATGATGACTGATAATCCCTTTCTTGTAATTGAAAGTATATGATTATATATAAATGAATTATGAAAATATTAACCAAATTATAAATGAATTATCGAATTTGAAAGAAAAGGGGCGTTAAATTATCGGAGGATTTGAATTCTGACAAATTATGTCCGACTTTGAAGATATTAATTTTGCGACTATTAATAACAAATACACCCTTTCGAAAATATTTCCCTGATAAAGCGTATACAAAATTCAATTCGTGAGAGTTTAGTTTATTGTGAAGATGTTGGTGTGTTTTGTATCATTATATACTGTCGTAGAACGTATTAGAAAAGATTTAGGAATTAAATATGAACTTAAAAAACTAATTAATTCCAAGGTGAAACAGATAAAAAATCTAATTGAGCAAACTGAGAATACCCCTTAAGAGAACCCGTGTACACTGCGGTACAGGTAACTGTGAATGAATACAATGCCTAGGTAGTTTTAGTCAAACGATAGCGGTGAAATTATATACTGGCTGCGCGACGGTGATGAATGACATACCAAAGATTTGTGAAAACATAGTAATTATTTTTTTTTATTATTATTTGAAATATAGTTTTTTGACTGATTTGGGTAGATGTTTTGACCATTTTTATAGTTTTTTTTACCATTTTTATAGTTTTTTGACTGATTTGGGTAATTTTTTGTGTCCATTTTGGTAGTTTTTTTTACCATGCTGGTCGTTTTCTGTCGGTCAAAACCCAAGGAATTCATTTAGAGAAAATCGATTTTTCATGATATTTTCAATAAAATTCTACAGGTTTCAATGGATTTTCATCAAAAAGGGCTAAAGAAATGACTAAAACGACTAAAAAATCTTGTTTTTTTTTTAGAGAAAATCGATTTTGTAAAACAATTTCAATCAAAGATTTCCCCATTTGAAATTGCTCTGTTGAAAATTTCAAAGAGATTTTTCAATTTCAACAATAACGCTGCTGTTTCAATAGTGACCAATGAAGCATTAACCACGAGATCAGCAAGAGAAATTTGAATGCTATTAAAAGTTTATTCCAATTCGTTACTCGCTGCGTGAAAAATTACAGCTACGACAGAGTTTTCAAACTGATTTTACAGAACAATCTGAACAACTTTTTCCACCTATAACTACAACAACGAAACAGGTAGTGTTAGCAATCTCTGAACAAGGATAAAAACAAGAAGAGACTTTTCTCCCAGTGATAACAAAGATAGCAAAAAGATCTAAACAAACAAAAAAAAATCCTTACAAACACTTCCTGTCGATATAATAACTGCTGTACGACAACGAGAACAAGAAGAACAACAACCACAACAAGAAGAAGATCAAGAAGAACTTGATAGTAGACCACCACCTGAACCAGAAGAAGAAGAAGGTGATACTGTTAGTGAACGAGTTGCATTCAGTGATAAATTCCGCAAGGGTAAATTAGATGAATTAAGAAATAAAAGATTTGATTCTTTGGAAGAATTAGCCGATTTCGTTGCTAGGAGTCTTCATCAGAGAAGAAATTATATCCACGATGATTATAAAAACACTAGTAAAAAAGAATGGTATAAGGGGTTATATCGTGTATTATCAAATTCATCTCAGGCAAGAGAAGATGATAAAACATATAAGAAATTTATGTAAGCAGTAGAAAAAGCTGAATCATCTACAACAACGCAATCAGACCCTGGATTTCTAAGATTACCAGAACAATCAAAACTTTTTGATGTAACACAACAATCTTCTCAAGGTGCATCGGGTATCACTAAAAAATAGGAAGTGGTCAAAACGTCTTGACGTTTCGTAGTTGTCCTGGTAATGTTCTTGGTGATATAGCACGATTAGAAGTACTCGTAGGGGGAAAACGGGCAGGAAATAACTCACCGGAAGTAATTAATGAAGCAGCTGATATCTGTATGCGGTTATTTCAAGGTGGTATCATGGATATTGCAACGTATCGAGATTTTATTGACGAGTTACCAGACGGTTTCACCGTCCGTGGCTATCACAGCGACTAGCAGTTTTAGATTTAACAACAAAATATCTATAACGGCATTGACGAAGTCATCAATGATGAATTCATTAAAAAAAAATTATTGAAAATTACAAATAATTATAATAACTATTTTTGACTGTTTTTTGGTGGTTTTTGGTAGTTTTTTTTTTACTGTTTTTTGACTGTTTTGGTAGTTTTTTGACTGATTTCCATGAAAATATCTTTGAGATTTTTACGGTCTGATGGTCGATTTCTCTAATTGAATCAATTAGAGGTTTTCCCATTAAGGATTATTTTTATGGCTTTTTTAACTACAAATACAAATAAAATTACATAAAACTCAATAAAAATCAATGATTTTTGTCAGTGAAAATGTCTTCGAGATCTTACGGTCAGATGGTCGATTTCTCTAATTGAATCAATTAGAGGTTTTCCACTTAGGAATTATTTGGACGGAGGATTTTTCATTGAATTGAAATTGTTGAGCAATTCAACGCTAGTGATTTTTTTATAAGAATGATCATACACTACAACCATGATAAACCAACTAACGTCTACGTGGTAAACTCACGATTGCCAGAATACCGAGCATACTATGGAGATGGTCTCGGTGATACCATTGCGGGATTAGTTGCAAGAATGGATCCAAAAGTGGCTCTGATAGCAAAACAATTATCAATGAAAGCCATTGATGTTATCAGAGATAAAGGGATTAGCGCTGTTGGTGATCTTGCTGGGAAAGCGTTTTCAGCCGCGAAAGATAAACTAACAGCGTTAGTTCGACGGAGAAAGAAACCACCGGTGATTTCATCACGGCCGTTACCGTCTACGGCAGTGATGCCTGCAAGTGTTAGTAAAATAATAAATAACGCAGTAGATGAAAAACTAGCGTTGATGACAAAGCCATTATTGGTAACTTCGTTGACTCCCTTGATAAATCAAGGGGACCAGGATAATATAACCGCAAATATGATAGCGGGGAGTGGCTTAAAACCACGACGACGTCGGTGAAAATTCTATGAATTTCCCATTTCCGCATACAATTTAGACCGGCAGATATATAATAAAAAATGTTAAAACGAGCACCTGATAGCGCATTTGACATGGACGATCCGGTACTCAAGGATGATTCTGTTCGCGATTATCAATTTTTCGCCTATCACGCAGTACAACCAAATCTTCGGTCACGAATTGAACTTCAAGTTCATGATACAAGTAAATACTTTTTGCCTTGTGAAGCATTTATCGAAGTAGAAGGTGAACTTATACAAGCAGATGATACACCATACGCAGATAACCCAACAAGATATCTCATTGATGGAAACGAAATTGAATCTATTGAACGTGAGGTTGATATTGCCACGGGAATAATCGGGCTAGCAAGATATTTCGATGACTATACTAGATCGGCTGGTCCGTCTATGATGTTCGCGAAGGATATCACTGATAACGCTGATCACATCCAACACATTAAACTACTAACACCAATAGAAACTGCAACTAATGCACAACCCGATACCCCTGAATACAGAATTAAACCAGTAGGAGCAGAGCACCAGCTAATAGTGATGTTTTAAGAAGCGCTAATCCCAATTACATCCTAGGATTTACAACACGCGTAGCAATGTTGCAGGGGGAACGTCGATGGTTTTCATGTGCTATTCCACTGCATCATATATTTGGATTTTGCGGAAACGTTAGAAAAGTTAGTTATGGAGCGAAACATACAGTAGCACTCGTGCGAAAGGGTACTGACGATAATGCATTCTGGCTCACTGGAGTTGCCGCCGGTAAAGTCGTTTTATCAAAACTATCACTGTGGATGCCAGTGTTGACTCCGTCGTTGTCAACAGAAGAACGATTACTTTCATTCATGGTTGTCAGTGTCCACAGATACCATGGATTCTAATATTCATGGTATATTTACATGGCATCTGGCAGCACGACAGGGTATTTCAGCTCCACGGCATATTTTTGTTGCCCTACAAGATAGTGCACAATTAAATAATCAAGAACGTTACCATATGATATTTGATCGATTAGGTGTTAATTAAGTTTCACTGAGAATAAATGGACAGCAAGAACCATCCGAGGATATACAACTTGATTATAACAACAATCATATTGCACGTGCGTATCATCGGTTGTTGTCGTATATGGGACGTGATCAAAATGTCGACACTGGTCTACAAATATCACAGTTAGATTTTAAAAACCTATACCCGATTTATTACTTTTCACTGGAACATCTTGATTTAACAAGACAATCCGTCGTTGATATACACTTCCGAGCTCGTGCAACCCGTCCGACTGGTTCAGCAGTTGGTGGGGTACCTGTTATCTTTATCCCGAATTATAGAGCAGTTTCTGTCATTCTCAGTGATAAATCAATGTTACTCGAAGGCGTTGGTGGACGAATGAGAATCATTGACGCCCCGGTGGAAAATATGTAACTGAAAATCCTAAAAGGATTTTTCCATTAGAGTCAATCTGTGTTTGTATAATGTCATATAATAATATAAATGTCACGTTAACACCTGGTCAGTTAAAAAAATTACAATCCGAAGCAGCTAAGCGATGTGGAACCACAATAACGCTGAAACCTAACCAGATGGCTGGTGGAGCAAATAAATTATCATTGACAACTCGTCAAGTTAAACATTTCAATGACGCACTTGTAGCAAAAAAAGGTGTCCAGATTACTCTTTCTGCAGCTGCGATTAAAAGCATGATAAAAACGGTGGTATATTCCCGCTATTGGCTGAGATTCCAGCGCTGATTGCAGCAGCGGCCCCAGCGGTGGCTAAAGCGGCAGCGTTAAGAGCCGTTGGTACCGCGGCAGGAATGGCACTAAAGAAAGCAACCGGTGGATCCGTTCGCGGATCTAGGTATAAACAAGGGAAAAGGTCTAAGACTACCAGGTACCCCACACACATGGTACAAAGGCGGATCCGTTCACGGATCGGGTTTAAGAATTCACGGAACGGTTTACTAGTTGAGGAACCTAAGGGATTTACACCCATGTCTAATTTCGATTTAACTGATGCTGCTAAAAACTAGCAATAAAAAACTTCAGAGGTGTTTTCATGAGAGATCAGTTACCGGCACAACCCAATGACGTTGAAACCGGTATTATTAATCTAGATAACAGTACCGGACCGGGAACCCACTGGGTTTCATACGCGATTGATCCACGTGGGATTATTTATTTTGACTCATATGGATTAGTGCCTCCGAAGGAATTTATGCGTTATATTCTCGATTTATCAAGGCGATTGAAAAATCCAAAAAAGATTTTCAGTTTGGTAATCCACGTTACCAACACAAACAATGAATGACCCACCGATATGCGGTAATGAAGTATTAAATGTTCTTGATGCTATTTCATCTAATGAGGAAAAACCACCACATGTGGTCGTGAATGAATATACTAGCGGTCGCTGGAAATCCCCTCGGTAAAATCCTTCGGTGAAATCCAACGGATTCTTGAGAGAGAAAAGATTTTTATAATAAAATGATTGATATTTGGGGACGATCTTTATCAGCACTGAAGAAACCCGATACTAATGGAGTTGAAACCCTTGATAAAATCAAGGGTATAAAAAAATCATTGAAGATGAAATAGCTGAAACGTTGAACTTAGCAAGTGTTGATCCCGGTAAAATAGTTGTGTTTCAAGATCGTCAAGGGAAATTGAAAAGTAGTAATGTTTCTCTTGATGATATTTTAGTTAGGATCTATCGCGTTGTTTTCCGATTAGGGTAAACTCAAACTGGGTGTAATTATTTCAACAATTACACATAAATTATTATCACTCGATAACAATCACATATCTGTTACGAATTCATTAAAAAACATATAACGATCATATAATTAAATTTAATCAAATCATTGACAGCATAGATACCTTCTTTGGCGTTCCACGTGTAACCACACCAAAACTCGCCTCGATACAGGATTCTATGTTGGAACTAGCAACACTTCAATCCGGGTATGAAAAACACGTAAAACAGTTTTCAATGTTTCGTAAAAGCATCATAGATAAATTTATTGGAACCACATTCGATAAAATTGAAATAACCCTTCCCAAGATTAAAAAATCCATCGATGAGATGAAAAACTTCATCGAAGAATGAAAGTTGATGCAACGAGGATGATAAGAGTCATTGAAAAAACAAAAATTCCTCATGAGAAAACCAATAATATCGTATACACAATTCAACACGGATCATTTATGTGGACCCCTACAAACAACATTTTACATATCACAGCAGCCGTCAAGGGTATTTATCGATTAACAATAGTATCGCCGACTCAATTCAATATATCATCGAATAGTTCATCTGGAGTTAATAATACGATATCAACGATCATCGACAAGGATATATCTGAACAGTTCACGATAATATCCACTGATAGAAATTTAGCCAGGGTTTCAGTAACGTGGTACGTGGAATTCGTAGCGGATTTAAGTAAACAGTAAAACTGAAAGGAAATTCCTTCGGAATTCATAATTGAAAACACTAGCGTTTTTAAAATAAAATGACAACATCGCAACATTATCGCTATGATGAGGTCAAAGAATTTCAAACTAAACTCGGCGCGCTCACTGAGGAATATCAAATAAAAATAAAAAAAAATATAGAAGAAGAATAGCCGTGGTTGATGTCACTGTGTACTCGGTGTCGGGAGTAATCACCAGAACCGGAATAATACTCGCATCTGTTACAATGATTGCTCGTAGTTCCAATTTGTATTTCTGTGGTGGCTACAATCGCGGGCGTATTAACCGGAATAACAAAAAAATTATCAACGTGTAGCCAGAGTAAACTGCACGATTATGTAATTAAATTTCATGTTGCATCTGCTGCATACTCGCAATTATCCTCGATGATTTCCTCGTCGTTGGATGATACAACAATATCAGTTAGCGAGTTTTCAGCGATGGCTCAGTTGTACAAGTCAACGATGTTAAAATTGGAAATTGAAAACAATAATAATAATAAGAATGACGACGTCATCATCACAAGAACTGCTTGAACAAATAGTAGAAAATACCACACCGGTGAAAACAAGCATGATATCGATAACTTCAACGCGCCCTGAATGCAGCGTGAATTTACCGACTCCGATTCCCGTGAAAGAGATAGCGCTAGCAAAACTACGAGTATATCATAGTTGGCCTATTATCAGATCGGTAGCATTTGGTGTTCGCGTGAAAAAAATCGTGAAGACGGAACTCCAGACTGGAACGTTGTCTCGTTGCCAACAGGGTCATACCAAATTGAACAAATCAATGCTGAATTTCAACGCAGAATAAAATCTATCACCGGAATAGAATCGAAAATTGCTATAACGGTTCATGAGCCGACGCTATCATCTGCAATCGAGATTAATTCACCTAGTTATGTCGTAGATATCTATCAGAGTTCTATAAGATCCGTGTTAGGATGGCCTGAAATAACACCTCCACGCAAACCACAAAAATCTGATTATACCACAGGCGAACAATCATACCATGAAATTACTACATCATATCAAGAACACCTTAGCGATATAAAACAGTCATCACCGTCGGGTAGTTATTTCAATTTTGTTTATCGGGATTCGGCCTATTGGCGATTTAAGGTTGGACAGACTCCAGAATTAATTACCTACATAAATATTTACCATAACAGAATTATTAAATATTTCAACGAGATCAATCAAAAACACAGTCAACAACTACAACGACTAGAACAAGCTTTCAATGAGTATAATAACAGTGAAATCATTAAGCACATAGAGATATTAAATCAACTTGCATTCCGACATGGAATATATCAACCAGCGAATAATTCAAGTAATAATTAATCATCGCGATGACAGAGTTAATTACTCTAAACAAAATTTTCTAACTGCATACAATATAACAGAAGCTGATCTACCGAATATCAAGTTTGTTGGTTATAACGCAGACGAACTAAAAAAATATGTTAATGATGTTATTGATAAAAATTTTACTGCGATAGTTACAGCACATCGACGAAACAAAAACGTGGCTGTGTTGACATATAATAATGACCCAGATGGTGGCGGTAGACATATCGTTCCTCAAAACGTGAATATATCCTCGGTGATAGCATTGAATTTAGTATGTGATGTCATCGAAGGAAGCTATCAAATAAATCTCGAGCAATCAAATCAAGCTAAGCAGGGATATATTCTATACACATTTGCACCAACAGCTCCTCCAGGATTTTTAATAATTGAAGACCCAACTAATCCAGTCTTTATGCAATGTCATAATAATTTTTTAACGAGAATTAATTTCAAACTCACTGACCAATCTAATAATTTGATTGATCTACGAGGTGAAGTCTTACAAATTAGTCTGTTTGTGAAATCCTGAAAGGATTTTCATCATAAATGATTTTCATCGTAAATGATTTTCATTATAAAAAATATTCGGTTAACCCCGATGATAAATCATAGCAGCAGAGGGGGTGAACGCCAACGACTTTGGTGTCGTTTATTTTGCCAAATGGATACTTTTATCAAGCATTTTCGAGGAAGCCTCAGTTTACCAAAATAAGACACCTATAAAGTTGCTCTGTTCACCCTCTCTGCTGCTGGTATAGTTATGTGTTATATTGGTATATTGAGGGGTCGGGGTATAGTGATGTGTTGTTTTAGTATATTAAGGTGTAGTGGTATAGTTATCTGTTGTATTTGTATATTTAGTGGTATTGGTATGGTTATGTGGTGTATTGTTATATTGAGTGGTATGGGTATTGTCATTAACGGGTAGGGGTATAGTTATGTGTTGTATTGGTATATTGAGTGGTAGGGGTATAGTTATGAGTGGTATTGATGAATTAAGTGGTAGGGGTATTGTTATGTGTTGCTTTGTTATATTGATGTTTTTGGGTATAGTTATTTCTTATAGAGGGATATTGAATGGTAGGCGTATAGTTATGTATTGTATTGGTATATTGAGTGGTAGGGGTATAGTTATGTTTTTGACTGGTATATTGAGGGGTAGGCATATTGTTATTTGCTATATTGGTATATTGGGCCGCATGGAAATAGTTATATGTGTATTGGTATATTGAGGGGTAGGGATATACTTATGTGTTGTATTCGTCAATTGAATGGTTGGGATATAGTTATGTGCTGTATTGGTATATTGTGTGGTACTGGTGTAGTTATGTGTTTTATTGGTATATTGAGTGGTAGGGTATAGTTATGTGCTGCATTGGTGTAGTTATTGGTCGGGGTATGGTTATGTGTTATAATGGTATATTGATGTGTAAGGGTATAGTTATTTCTTATAGTTGTATATTGAATTTTAGGGGTATAATTATTTGTTGTATTGGTATATTGAGTTTTCGGGGTATAGATATTTGTTGTATTGAAAACCCAGCTGTATGCTATAGTCATGTGTTGTATTGGTATATTGAGGTGTAGGAGATCGTTATACGTTTTGTCTTATATTGGAATATGGAGGGGAAGAGGTATAGTTATGTGTTGCATTGGTATATTGACAGGTAGAGGTAGAGGTATAGTT
Organism: Unio delphinus; assembly: GCA_029339505.1. NCBI lineage: Eukaryota > Metazoa > Mollusca > Bivalvia > Unionida > Unionidae > Unio > Unio delphinus. Next base: position 2,003,034 of record JAQISU010000030.1, read on the forward strand.
ATTTCTTATAGTGGTATATTGATGCGTATGGGTATAATTATGTGATGAATTGGTATATTGAGAGGTAGGGGTTAGTTATATGTTGTATTGGTATAATCAGGTGTTGATTTATAGGTATGTTTTATTGGTGTATCGAGTGGTAGGGGTATTGTTATTTCTTTTAGTGGTATATTGAGTTCTACAGTATAGTTATGTGTTGTATTGGTATATTTTGTGGTAGGGGTATAGTTATATGTCATATTGGTATATTGAGGGGAAGGAGTACAGTTATGTGTTGTATTGAGTGGTAGGGGTATAGTTATGTGTTGTACTGGTATATTGAGAGGTAGGGGTATAGCTATATGTTGTATAGGTATATTGAGGTATAAGGGTATAGTTATGTGTTGTTTCTGTATATTGAGGGGTTGGGGTATAATTATGTGTTGTATTGGTGTACTGAGTGGTAGGGATATAGTTATTTCTTTGAGTGGTGAATTAAGGTGAAGAGGTATAGTTAATTGTTTTACTGATATATTGAGTATTAGGGAATTAATTTTTTCTTATTGTTGTATATTGAGTTGTAGGGGTATAATTATTTCTTATAGTGGTTTATTGGGTTGTAGGCGTATAGTTATGTGTTGTATTGGTATATTGAGGTGTATGGGTATGATTGTTTCTTTTTGTGGTATATTGATGTGTTGGGGTATAGTTATTTGTTGAATTGGTGTATTGAGGTGTAGGGGTATAGTAATTAGTTTGTTTGGTATATTATATGGGAGGGGTATAGTTATTTCTTATTGTTGTTTTTGGAGGGTTATAGGTATAGTTATGTGTTGCATTGGTATATTGAGTAGGGATATTTTTATTGCTTATTGTGGTATATTGAGGTGTAGTGGGATAATGTTTGTTGTATTGCTGTATTGAGGTATAGGGGTATAGTAATGTGTTGTTTTGGCATATTGAGTGGTAGTGGTATAATTATATCTTATCTGACTGTATTGAGGATTATTGGTATAGTTATTACTTATAGTGGTATATTGAGGTGTAGTTGTGTAGTTATTTCTTATAGTGGTATATTGAGTAGAGATGGTATAGTTATGTGTTGTATTTGTATTTTGAGGGGTTGGGGTATATTTATGTGTTGTATTGGTACATTGAGTCTCAGCAGTATTTTTATGTGTTGTAGTGGTGAATTGATTGTTGCGGGTATAGTTATGTTTTGTTTTGGTGTAGTGATATAGTTATGTTCTGTATTGGTATATTGAGTGACAGTGGTATAGTTATATGTTGTATTCTATATTGATTGGAAGGGATATAGATATGTTTCATATTAGAATATTGAGGGGTAGGGGTTTAGTTATTTGCAGTATCGAGGTGTAGGGGTATAGTTATGTGTTGTATTAGCTTATTCAGAGGTAGGGGTATAGTTATGTGTTGTATTCGTATTTTGAGCATTAGAGGTATATTTATGTGTTGTATTGGTATATTGAGAGGTAGGGGTATAGTTATGTGTTGTATTGGTATATTGAGGTGTAATGGTATAGTTATGCAATGTATTGGTATATTGAGTTGTTAGGGTATAGTTAAGTGCTGTATTGGTAGATTGAGTGGTAAGCGCAGTTTTCTTTTGTTCTGGTACATTGAGTGGAGTAGGTATAATTATATGTTGAATTGGTATTTTGATTGGTAGAGGTTTAATTATGTGTCGTATTGGTATATTGAGTGGTGGGTGTATAGTCATTTCTTATAGTTGTGTATTGAGGTGTAATGATATACTGATGTGTTGTATTGGTATATCGAGTTGTAGGGGTATAATCACTTCTTATAGTGGTATATTGAGGTATAGGGGTATAATTAATTCTTGCAGTGTTATATTGAAGTGTAGGGGAATAGTTATTTCTTAGAGTGGTATATTGAGTGATAATGGTATAGTCATGTTTTGTATTCGTATATTGAGTGGAATGGGTATAATTATATGTTTATTGTATATTGAAGAGGTAGGGGAACAATTATGTGTTATATTGGTCTATTGAGTGGTAGGGTTATAGTTATGTGATGTATTGGTATATTGAGTGGTAGAGGTATAGTGTAGTGTTGTATTGGTATATTGAGAGGTAGGGTTATAGTCAATTATGATAGTGGTATATTAAGTGGAAGGGGTATAGTTATTTGTTGTATTGGTGTTATTTGTTGTATTGGTATATTGAGAGGAAAGGTTATAGTTATTTATGATAGTGGTATATTGAGGGGTAGTGGTATAGTTATGTGTTGTTTTGGTATATTGAGATGTAGGGGTAAAGTAAATATGTTGTATTGAGTATTTCTTATATTACAATATTAAATGTTAGGGGTATACTTATTTTTTGTATTGGTATATTGAGTGGTTGGGGTAAAGTTATTCCTTATATTGCGATACTGAGTGTTAGGGGTTAGTTATGTGTTGTATTGGTATATTGGGAAGTATGGCTAAAATGATATGTTCTATTGTTATATAGAGTGGTATGGGTATAGTTACTTCTTATAGTGGTGGCTTGAGGTTTAGTGGTATAGTTATGTGTTGTTTTGATGTTTTGAGGTGTAGGGATATAATTATTTCTTATAGTGGTATATTGAGGTGTAGGGGTAGTGTTTTTTGTTTTATTGGTATATTGAGTGGTAGGGGTATTGTTATTTCTTATAGTGGTGTATTGAGATGTAGGAGTTTAATTATTTCTTATTGTGGTATTGAGTTGTAGGGGTATAGTTATTTTTTATAGTACTGTAGTATATTGAATTGTAGGGGTATAGTTATATGTTGTATTGGTATATTGAGTTTAGCAGTATAGTTATGCATGGTATTGGTACGTTGAGGGGTAGGGTTATAGTTATGTTTTGTATTGGTATATCTTTGGGAACGGGTATAGTTATATGTTGCATTGGTATATTTAGTGGTAGGGATATTGTTATGTGCTTTTCTGGTATATTGAGTGATCAGGGAATATTTTTGTGTTGTATTGGTATATTGAGGGGCAGGGGTATAGTTATGTTTTATTTTTGTATTGATTTGTAGTTGTATTGTTATGTTTTATATTGGTACATTGAGTGCTAGGATTATAGTTATGTGTTCTATATGTGTATCGAGTGGTAGGGTATATTTACGTTTTGTTTTGGCATATTGAGGTGTAGGGGTATAGTTATGTGTTGTTTTGGTATTTTGAGGTGTAGGGGTATAGTTATGTGTTTTATTGGTATATTGAGGTGTAGAGATATAATTATGTGCTGTACTGGTATATTGAGTGGTAGGGGAATAGTTATGTGTTGTATTGATAAATTGATGGATCGGGGAATTGTTATGTGTTGCATGTTGCATTGAGTGGTATTGGTATAGTTATGTGCTGTATTGATATATTGAGTGGCTTGGGTATTATTCTGTGTTGTATTGGTATATTGAGTAGCAGGGGTATAGTTATGTGTTGTATTGGTATATTGAGTAGCAGGGGTATAGTTATGTGTTGTATTGGTATATTGAGTGGCAGGGGTATAGTTATGTGATGTATTGGTATATTGAGTGGTAGGGGTATTGTTGTGTTGTTTTGTTATCTTGATGTTTTATGATATAGTTATTTATAGTTGATTTTGTGATGAATTGGTATATGGAGAGGTAGGGGTATAGTTATATGTTGTCTTGGTATATTGAGGTTTTGAGGTATAGGTATGTGTTGTATTGGTGTATCGAATGGTAGGGGTATAGTTATTTATTATATTGGTGTATTGAGTGGTAGGGGTTTTGTTATGTGTTGTATGTTGTATTGAGTGGTATTGGTATAGTTATGTGCTGTATTGATATATTGAGTGGCTTGGGTATTATTCTGTGTTGTATTGGTATATTGAGTGGCAGGGGTATAGTTATGTGTTGTATTGGTGTATTGAGTGGTAGGGGTATAATTATGTGCTGTATTGGTGTATTGAGTGGTAGTGGTATGTGTTGTATTGGTATATTGAGTGGTAGGGGTATAGTTATTTGTTGTATTGGAAGATTAAGTGCAATATATGGATAGAAAATTACATAAATTAATACCTATGTAACACATGGATTGAAAATCAGAGCATGTATTTATTGATGATGTAAACACAATGCAATTCATTGATTAAAAATGACCACATGTAATTACAAGGTAAGGATAATGCAATACAAGGAAGGAAAGTGACAAATTATTAATAAAAACAACAATGCAATGGATGGAGGGAAAATGACAAATTATTAATACAAAAACAAAGCAATGCAATGAAGGAAAATGATGAATTATTAATAAAAACAACAATGCAATGGATGGAGGGAAAATGACAAATTATTAATACAAAAACAAAGCAATGCAATGAAGGAAAATGATGAATTATTAATAAAAACAACAATGCAATGGATGGAGGGAAAATGACAAATTATTAATACAAAAACAAAGCAATGCAATGAAAGAAAATGACAAATTATTAATAAAAACAACAATGCAATGGATGGATGGAAAATGACAAATTATTAATACAAAAACAATGCAATGCATGGATTAAAAACTACAAATTATTAATACAAAAACAATGCAATGCATGGATGGAAAATGACAAATTAATAAAACAAAAGCAAAGCAATGCAATGCAGGAAAATGACGAATTATTAATATAAAAACAATGCAATTCATGGATGGAAAATGACAAATTATTAATACAGAAACAATGTAATGCATGGATTGAAAATGACAAATTATTAATACAAAAACAATGCAATGCATCAATGGAAAATGACAAATTTTTAATACAAAAACAATGCAATGCATGGATGGAAAAAGACAAATTATTAATACAAAAGCAATGCAATGCAATGAAGAAACATGACAAATGATTAATACAAAAACAATGCAATGAAGGAAAATGATGAATTATTCCTACAATAATAATGCAATGCAATGAAGGAAAATTATGAATTATTAATATACAAACAATGCAATGCATGGTTGGAAAATGAAACAAATTATTGATTATGTAAAAATAACATAATACATGGATGGAAAATTATATTACATTACATTGGAAACTGACATAATACTATTATTTTACACCACTGGAGACAAAACAAGTAGACTTGGGCCATACTATTTCATGAAGTTTGATGCTTTAAGATGAAAAGATAAAAGGTTATTTACTTGTCAAAGAAACATAAGATCTCAGATACACCAAAGTAGCTTAAAACTAAATTATGAGATACACCTAACTAGCTTAAAACTAAATTATCAGATACACCTAATTATGAGATACACCTAACTAGATTAAACTAAATTATCAGATACACCTAACTAGCTTATAACTAAATTATCAGATACACCTAACTAGCTTAAAACTAAATTATCATATACACCTAACTAGCATAAAACTAAATAGCTAAAAACTAAATTATCATATACACCTAACTAGCTTAAAACTAAATTATCTGATAACCTAGCTAGCTTAAAACCAAATTATCAGATACACCTAACTAGCTTAAAACTAAATTATCAGATACACCTAACTAGCTTAAAATTAAATTATTATCCTTGGCATCTCTGACATGGAGCAGATCTCACATGAAGACATGCATAACACCATCAAGCACAAAGTAGGCCAATGTGAAGACCTAAACCACCGTCAAAAAGAGAAAGCTGAAATGGTATGTTTACATCACTAGAGCTGACATTTTATCCACAACCGTACTGCAGGACAGCATCCAAAGTGGCAGAAGAAGAGGTAGACAGAGAAAAAATTAGACGGACAACATCACATAATAGACCAGGAAAAGTTTTGTGGAGACAGTCATTCACACATGATCAAGACAAATAGAGGGAACTTGTCACATGTTCAGCAACACAGTGCGTCAATGACCACACTAGGTAAAGCGATTGATGATGATAATGATGATGATGATGATGATGATATAATGTTAAAGTTTTGGGCTATTATTAGCATATTACTTCTTTCCAGTTTGTCACGCCACCCACCCCCATTGATTTATGTACAAGTTATGTATTGTTTTTACTCTTTACTAGAAAATGAAAAACGCCTCACAGAAGCAAGTGACATTGCAGAAAGATGGACTGTGTATTGTAAAGAACTATACAACCATCCGTCTACAGGAGACACATACGTGCTTTCCAAACTCCGCAAATGATGATTTCCTCATTCTAAAAGAAGAGGTGGAGTCAGCAATGAGAACACTGAACAATTGGAAGGCAGCTGGAGTAGACAACATCCCAGCTGAACGTATCAAGAAGGAGAGGGGGAATCAGTGATGAGCTGCTAACCAAAATATGCAACACGATCTGGCAGACAGATTAATGGCAAATAGTGGACCCGGTCACTGATTTTAACACTCTCCCCATAAAGCAATCTCCAGCTGTGCCAAAATTACAGAAATATCAGTTTGATCAGCCCTGCTAGTAAGGTGATGCTGAAGATCATCTTGAACAGACTGAAACTACCAGCATAATAAATAATCTCTAAAAAACAGGCAGGGGTCTGGAGAGGAAGACGTACAACAGAACATATCTTTAATCTCAGTGTTCTGTGTGAAAAGCACTTGCAATATCAACAAGACATCTATCCTATATTCATAGATTTCAAAAAAGGCTTTTGACAGAGTGTAGCATGAAGAAATGTGGGCTACAATAAAAGAAGTACAACATGGGTCAAAAGTTGACCAATACCATCAAGCAGCTGTACGCCAAAGCTACCAGTGCAGTAAATGCTCAAGGTTCTGTGGGGACTGGTTCAAGACAATAGTTGGAGTTAAACATCTACTTAAAATATATCAATAGCGAAGCTCTATAAAACCACCATGGGACAGTCAGTATTGGAGGGTGTAACATCACCAACATCGGCTTTGCAGACAACATTGATGGGCTGGCAGGCAATGAAGATTAGCTTGCCAGATTAGTGATGAACCTGGATGAAACATTTTCCAGAGTTGACATGGAGATAAGCACTGCAAAGACAAAACTGATGACAAAAATAGTGTCAAACAAATCTTTGCCAGGATTAAATTCACAGGATAGAACTGGAAACAGTGGGCCATTTAAATTATCTTAGTTCCATAATCACTGAAGTGGATCAAGAGCAGAACTTTTATCATGAGCAGCACAAACAACAGCAGCTATGTCAAAGCTAAGACCCATCTTGAGAGACAAGAATTTATGAAAACTAAAATCAGATTATTGAGAGCACTAGTCATCTCAATCTTTTTGGATTCATTGGAGATCTGAACCCCAGCGGAATTGTAATGAAGAATCCAAGCACATGAAATGAGATGCTACAGAAGCAACCTTGGCATCTCTTACATAAACCACATCACAAATGAAGAAGTGCATAACACCATCAGGCACAAAAAAAGGTCAATATTAAGACCTTACCACCGTCAAAAAGAGAAAGCTGAAATGGTATGGTCATGCCACTAGAGCCAACAGTCTATCCACAACAGTACTGCAGGGTGGCATCCAGGGTGGCAGAAGAAGAGGTTGTCAGAAAAGAAATGGGACTGACAACATCAAAGCATGGACCAGGAAAAGTTCTGTGGAGAGACACAGGCATTTGCACATGATTGAGACAAATGGAGGGAACTGGTCAGATGTTCAGCAGCACAGTGCATCAATATCCACACTAGGTCATAAGACTGATGATGATGTATTGTTAAAGCCTTGAGTTATTATTAGCAATGGATATTACCTCTTTCCAAGTTGTCATTAACCATTCAGTAACACAAATATTGTAACCTTGTCCACTTTAGAAAATGGTAAAATGGTATGCATACATTGGGCATGATGAGTTGGCATGATGTACACTTCTAGTACAATAAATGTATTTAACAGATTAATGTATCACAAGTGTGTGCTGTTTGATGTTAATTAGTACTATTTCTAATTTATAACAATCAAGTATCAGGTGTGCATCCATGTTATCTCTACCCACTAGTAGTCCCAATGTATGTATCACAATAATGTATCATAAATACATGTTGTCTGATACTTACTAGTAGTTCCAATGTATGTATCACAATGATGTATCATAAATACATGTTGTCAGATACATACTAGTAGTTTCAATGTATCACAATAATGTATCATAAATACATGTTGTCTGATACTTATTAGTAGTTCCAATGTATGTATCACAATAATGTATCATAAATACATGTTGTCAGATACATACTAGTAGTTCCAATGTATGTATCACAATAATGTATCATAAATGCATCTTGTCTATACCCACTAATAGTTTCAATGTATGTATCAAAATGATGTAACATGAATACGTCTTGTTTTATACCCATTAGCAGCGGCGTCGCTAGGGTTGGTGTCACCCAGTGCGGTAAACTCATGGTGTCACCCCTCCAGACTTCCACCATGGATTTCTTCTTCTTAAAATAAGTCCACAGTATAAAAATGACAAGAACAAAATCAAATTAATTGAAGGTCAGAAGGTAAAACAACTGTAACAATGTTAAGGTTTAGTTATTTTTACATTAAACTTTATTTAAAATTTTCCTGTTGGTGTCACCCCTCTGAGATGGTGTCACCCAGTGCAGTCCGCACCCCCATAGTGACGCCCAATAGTAGTTTCAATGTATGTATCACAATAATGTATCATAAATACATGTTGTCTGATACATACTAGTAGTTCCAATGTATGTATCACAATGATATATCATGAATACATGTCATCTATACCCACTAGTAGTTCCAATGTATATATGACATTTATAAATTATATGACATTTACACATATTAACACTGTGATGTATCATACATATGATTTTTGAGGTCCAGTGGTAGTTGGTTGTATCTATATATTTAACACTGATATGTATCATGTACGTTGTTTGACATCCAGTAGTAGTATCTATATATTTAACACTTCTATGTATCATGTACGTTGTTTGACATCCAGTAGTAGTATCTATGTATTTAACACTGCTATGTATCATGTACGTTGTTTGACATCCAGTAGTAGTATCTATATATTTAACACTGTTATGTATCATGTACGTTGTTTGACATCCAGTAGTAGTATCTATATATTTAACACTGTTATGTATCATGTACGTTGTTTGACATCCAGTAGTAGTATCTATGTATTTAACACTGCTATGTATCATGTACGTTGTTTGATATCCAGTAGTAGTATCTATATATTTAACACTGCTATGTATCATGTAGGTTGTTTGACATCCAATGGTAGTTGTATGTATGTATTTAACACTGTGATGTATTATACACATCTTGTTTGAGGTTCATTGGTAGTTAGGTGTATCCATGGATTTAAGAGAATGCTGCATCATACACATGTTGTTTGAGCTCCATTGGTGTTAGGCTGTATCTATATATTGAACTGAATGATGTACACATAATGTCTTCCTTCACTAGAAGTTGCATTGCATGCATGTACTTAACAATGTAGTTATTTCATCTATATATCTAACAAAATGATGTATC